>JARUPY010000355.1:1200000-1800000 GCA_029817715.1 Melastoma dodecandrum | reverse complement strand
TCATTAGCACGCAAATTGACTAGTGCAATTTTGGCCTTTAAGTTTATTTTCTGAAGAGACTCGGTTTCGCTGATTGGCCTTTGTAAAAATTCTGCCTCATCAGACACACATTCACATAATTCCACGTAAAGCGAGGGATTGCTTATGGGCTTCAGAGGTGTGTTATCCTTGCCTGCTTCATATGAACCTTTTGCATTTCACCTTCACATGAGAGAGGAAAAGAAACCATGATTCTGCATAATTGTTTCAGAGCATACGGAGGAACCCCCTGAATTTCAATCTAGAAGCTTCTAAGCTTTTGGAACGAGTTCGAGAGGAGTTGTCGCAATCTAGCTCATCGGGAGAGACAAGGACTCAGGAGTCGAGTCTTTCTGGGTATACCACATCGCAATGATCCTACACTCCTGTAATTTTGTACAGGTAATGGCCGCTTTGGTATCACGAGGGACCTGTGTATCATTTTCTTCAGAACAGTTTCCGGGTATCGGATTTTTCTACGGCTTGGGTACTTCATGCTCCTTTAAATAACTTATCCTGTGAATAGCAATTGTTGGTTGACTTCCCGTGCTGCGGTTTGATGCAAATGCAAACCTCCATATGAGATGTTGTGTGACCACCCAACACTGCATTTTGCCCTCGTGTGTTTGGACACATCCGCACTTAAGATTCCCACCCTTTTCTGCCTTTTTCGCCTTTGCTGAGGATAGATCTAGTTTTAACAAGTATTAAATCGTGCAGACTTAGGAGAGACAGGGGAGCTTTCTTACCGATAAGGTTTTTTTATTTATTTAAAAAAAGGTCTGAACAAGAACATGGGCATTTTTGGCGGAGGAGCTGAATTATTGCGCCCCTGG
This sequence comes from Melastoma dodecandrum, assembly GCA_029817715.1. Lineage (NCBI taxonomy): Eukaryota > Viridiplantae > Streptophyta > Magnoliopsida > Myrtales > Melastomataceae > Melastoma > Melastoma dodecandrum. The sequence continues at coordinate 1,799,146 of JARUPY010000355.1, read as the reverse complement.
CTGTTTCTGTTGTTGGCTTTCCTTTGATTATTCCATCAGAAGCAGACAAATCCGTTGTTGTGGTTGTGGTTGGGGTTGGAGGGTGATTACTATTTTATCGATATGCACGAATGTGATTGTATAGCGGGAGGGGGGAGGGGGGGGATATGAACGTGGGGCAATGGAAGTTTTCTCATCCCCATCTCTGATATGTGAGTTGGCTTGTTGTTTTTGTGGCAACACTTGGTTGTTGTGGGGGGAGTGATCCCTAGATTTGTTCTTTTAGGTGATTAGTTAGTGTTGATGTGGGAATAAAATATGGGATAGAGAAGGAAGAAAGAAAGAAAGAAGCTGGTCAGAACAAGAGCATTGAGAGATAGAGAGGTCTGTGTGTGTGTGTGGGAAGCGGCTAACGGTACGTGCACGTAACCGTTACATGCTTTACTAAAATCGATTTTTTTTAGTAAAGTTTACTAAAAATCGATGTTTTTTAGTAAAATCGTTAGTAAATTACTAAAAAACATTAGTAATCCGTTACTAATTTTTCACTGTTTGACCATTAGGAAAGTTACTAAACTAGGTTTAGTAAATCTGCGAAAAAATTTACTAAACTTTTTAGTAACCGATTACTAAAAATAACGGTGATTTGACAGTTTTTTTTAGTAATCGTTACTAAAATTTCACTGTTCAACTTTAGTAATCGGTTACTAAAAAGTTTAGTAATTTTTTCCGCCGATTTACTAAACCTAGTTTAGTAACTTTCCGAATGGTCAAACAGTGAAAAATTAGTAGCGGTTACTAATTTTTTGTAATAAAATTTGTAATACTAGTAATTTTCCAGGTAGGCCGTCCGGAGATTTTAGTAATGATTTACTAATTTTGTAAGCGAAATTAGTAAATTACTGTTTGACATAGTAAAGTCGTTAGTAAATTACTAATTTTTTTAGTTTTTTTCGTAATCGTTTACTACTTTTTGAACAAAATTCAGTAACCAATTACTAAACTTTTTAGTAATTTCAGTAAATGAACAGTACATTCCGAACCTAAAACTGAACCTGTTTTCAATGTGAAATTACCATTTTACCCCTCCTGTAAAATTATAAATAGGTTCGGTTTTAGGTTTGGAGTGAAAATTCGTAAACGATTTTGTAATTTATCGCAGGGGTAAAATGGTAATTTCACACTGAAAACAGGTTCAGTTTTAGGTTCGGAATGTACTGTTCATTTTAGAAAATTACTAAAAAAATTAGTAATTGGTTACGAAATTTTTTCCCAAAAGTAGTAAACCATTACGAAAAAATTTTTAAAATTTAGTAATTTACTAACGACTTTACTATGTTACACAGTAATTTACTAATTTTTTTAACACAATTAGTAAATCATTACTAAAATCTCCGGACGGGAAACCTGGAAAATTACTACTATTACTAATTTTTTAACAAAATATTAGTAACCGGTACTAATTTTTCACTGTTTGACCATTCGGAAAGTTACTAAACTAGGTTTAGTAAATCGGCGGAAAAATTTACTAAACTTTTTAGTAACCGATTACTAAAGTTGAACAGTGAAATTTTAGTAACGATTACTAAAAAAAACTGTCAAATCAACGTTATTTTTAGTAATCGGTTACTAAAAAGTTTAGTAAATTTTCCGACCGATTTACTAAACCTAGTTTAGTAACTTTCCGAATGGTCAAACAGTGAAAAATTAGTAACCGATTACTAATTTTTTTTAGTAATTTACTAATCATTTTACTAAAAAAAGTCGATTTTTAGTAAATATTACTAAAATTTTGATCGAATTTAGTAAAGCACGTAACGGTTACGTGCACGTACCGTTAGCCGCTTCCGTGTGTGTGTGTGTCGGAGATTGGATTTTAGTTTGTAAAGTGTGAACAGGTGACATGAAATTAGATAGATGAACAGTGCAGTGTCTTCTCCACTTTTTTTTGTCTGTTTTATTATTATTACCATTCTTACAGGTAAATGGGGGTGTCGATTATTAATGTTTTTTTTTTTTTGGGGGGGGGTGGGGGGGGGGGGGGGGGGGGGGGTTGTTTGGGGTATACAATTTGACCAGGAAATAGTGTCAGCGGATTCGTTACAATTGGGGTTTGTCTATGATGTCGCGTTCGTACCTTTGTCCTGGTTCCCCCCCCCGGTGTGTTCTACATTTCTCTCCTCTTTTTGTGACCTCGTGGTATTTGATGCGATCTCCTACGAATAATTTATGACCAAATCATTCGATTTATTCTAAATTTTATTTTTTTATTTACCGTATCGTTTGCCTAATATTTTCGTATATCTCAAATTTACTCAGTTACTTTTTATCTATTATCCGTCAGTCGTCCGATTAACGGAAGTTGATGTGGCGCTGGCATAGCACTAACGTCGTCAGTCGTTTCGCCATCACAAAATAAATTGCCGGTCAAATTATCCGATTTATTTTAAATTATATTGATTTTTTCCGATTCATTATATCGTTTACGTAATATCTTCATATATCTCAAACTTACTCCAGACGACGTGACGCTCACATGATACTAACGCCGTCAGTCGTCCGTCGTCACAAAATAAGTCGCCCAAACTAACCCTAAACCACCAATTCGGGCACCGGTCCAGTAAATCTTTGTAATCAATACCAACACCAGTAATGCAATGTAGTAGTAGTGCTAGGTGTGGCTTAACCCAAGTGAAACGTCCGGTGCGTCGAGATGTGTGGCCAAAATACTTGCATGAGAATCTAAGGATTGGCCAAAATACCCAACAATCAAGTACTTGCTTGAGATGTGAGGCAAGAGGAGAGCAGTCAACTACAATCGCACCCGAATATGTGTTCTCTACATGGACAATGGAAGAAGCATCTTTTGCTTCTTCTTACCGGCTAGTTTTACTTGTTTCGTCACCTTCATGCATAATAGTAATAGCAAGGCAACGCATATCAGTTTATATGGGTCGGTGGAAAGGTCAGGAATGGTAGGGTTGATGGGTGAGCGATTTGAGTAATTGAAGTAACTGAGTAGGTTTGAGAATGTACAATGGTGGGATATGTATGGGTGATTTTTTTTATTATTGGAAGGTGAAAAATGGGCATACGGCTTTCCCGGGGGCGTTACGTCATGATGACGGTGACATGACGTCGCGGAGAGGAGGTGGGGTCGGAAAGCCGACCATAATCCATGTTTACCGGTGAATGAGGAGGAGGAGGAGGTTATTTGGGACCTTTTCTATAAAAAAAAAAAGGAAGAGATGTCAAAAACATGTTGTCCAGTTCAGTCCACTCCACACACTTCTCTATCGGTAATTGTTTTTACTCAATATTGTCTCTTTATATCATACACCTCCCTTGTATTTTATTTTATTTTATTTTTTGTGTTTAAATATATAATTGTGATATTTTTATAAGTAAAAAGATTGGTATGTGAAGTTTCTAGGTCCACCGTATAGTTTGTGTGTGGGTGTGTCTCAGAGGTGATCAAATTTCTAGATAAAAAATAAAAGGGGGAAGGGGAGAGGGTGCGGCGGAAGTGAAAACAGCTTCCCAAATTCAATGTATAGTGATAATGAATTTTCATAATTTTTTGGAATCTTCGAAGGCGACACAAAAGACATGGCCAAGAAAAGAAGCCGAGCCGCACGCGGCTGACCATTTTAAATTTCGTGTATATATATATTAGGCGATAAAAATAATTAAAATATTAATTTAAGATGGCAAAATTTTTTTTTTTTTGTTTCTAAAAGTTAGACTGTCGATCAAAGTTCCGATTTTATCAAGAATATTTATGCAGGCTATATAAAAAGTGGGGGTTGATCCCCGAGCTTTCGGCCTTCCTTCCGTCGACCAGCTCCATTCATTCCCCAAAGACCATCATCAGCTGCACTCGTCCCTCCCAAGACATTTTCTGTTGAAGTCGTTGGGGGGATGGGGCCAGATCTGAGAGACCCATAAACCCATTGAACCAGTAAATCCATCATCATCAGTTATGGAGATTAATGAATTGTTCATGTGTCCTCCTCCTCCTCCTCCTCCTCCTGCTTCCGCTTCTGCTTCTGACTATGATGATTTGTTGCCGCCATTGACATTCCCACTGATAACACCCCAGCTGCATATCAACTCCTCCTCCTCCTCCTCCTCCTCATCCTCCTGCTTCCCTTTCGTTAACTTCACCCCTCATTTCCACCTCGACGGCCGCGGTCTCGACCTTGACCTCGACTCGGTTCTCGGCCCGCTTTCCTCCCTTTCCTCGGCAGCCACTACCCCAGTAGCGACGCTTCCGTGGAATCCCCTACTGGAACACGAGGTGACCCCTCTTCCCAGGAAATTTGATTCTCCCAATTGCCGGGACAAGTCTTCGACGGACGGATCCTCGGTTTCGGAACTGTTTCCGGGGAAATGGAGGTGCCTTGACCGGGGAAAACCCAAAGGACCCTCAAAGGTGGAATCTTGAACGCGGATATGGGGCTAGAAATTCATGGGTTTAACTCCAATCTGAGTTTTCATTGTTGGGGTGTTTCAGTTTGCAGAGCGGGGGGATGATTCTGTGGTCACTACTACCAAGAGGTCAAGGGAAGACGAGGAGGTGGATGGAGGAGACGGCATTGGCCCTGCCAGGCAACGGCAACCCAAACTGGGAATTGGAGCCGAAGAAGACGACGAAGGGAGGAAGAAGAAAAGTAAGAAGGAGAAGAAGGGAAGAGGTGGCGATGATGGGGTGGAGCCTCCCAAGGATTACATCCATGTCAGGGCAAGGAGAGGTCAGGCCACTGACAGCCATAGCCTTGCCGAGAGGGTACGAGAATTCCTGAATTTTCAGTCTTTTCTGATTCTCTCTCCTTCTTTTCTGTTTGTGTAAGTTTTAGTCCATTCAATGAGATTGCTAGAAAAGGGGGTGATACAATCCTCTTGATGATGACGATATGTGTTTTGGTGAGCCTAATCTGCATGAGTGTTCTTTGGCATGGTGATTATCAAGGTGAGGAGGGAGAAGATTAGTGAGCGGATGAAGATGCTTCAGGACCTTGTGCCCAGTTGTAGCAAGGTGATTTGCTTTCTGAGATCATCATCCTATATGATGAAAAATCTGCGGTGTGCTGAGTTGGGTTTTCTTTGAAAATGCACGGATAAGGTGACCGGGAAGGCACTCATGCTCGATGAGATCATCAACTACGTGCAGTCATTGCAGCGACAAGTCGAGGTGAGCAGCGGACATAAATCTTATCCGGGAGTAGATGGTTGGTATTATACTAGTTCCCGTCGGAGTGTTAATTTGTTCTGGAATTGGCAATCGCAGTTCCTATCCATGAAATTAGCTTCTGTCGACACCAACATGAATCACGGCATGAACGCGCGGATCATATTGAAAGATGTAAGATAAGATTTTGTCCCCTTAATGCTTTTACCCTTTGTTTCTTGGGAGTCGTCTTGTGTTTTGTGGGGCCTTTGGGATTTAGCCGTGAGTTCTGTTGTCAATTCTCAGATGTTTCAATCAACCACCATCACCACCACTGCTGCTGCTCAACTCCCCATGTTCAAGCCACCACTTTGTGAAAAGATGCAGGAGGGGACAAATTTCAAATATTTGGCGGACCCGCCGTTGTCCGACTCAAGAATCCCTCCCTTGAATGGACTCGACGACGGAATTCTCGCAGTAAAATTTCCACGCGTCCTAGTCATTTTCTACGGCGGCTTTTTTATTACCCTTAATCTGACCGGCAGCAATGAATACCAGCCTTTCCGTAGCGAGGACCTGCATAGCATCGTCGGAATGGGATTATTTGGACAAACAAATCTTCTGGGCTTGGACGGTAATCAAGAAAGACCAACCAAAAGAACAGCTAAATACGATAGATGACGGAGATTCATTTCATCCTTGCTCTTCCGTGGCATCAAAGGAACTCTTTTCTCTTTCTGCAGGTCAAGGACAGATGAACAACAACAACAACAGCAGCATGGACATGATGATGGAGGAGCTTCAGCAGTAATTCGAAACAAATGCAGAAAAATTCATCAATCCCTGTGACCAAGATGCATAGGAAGTCCTCCCACCATGTAAATAAAATAGGAGACAACCCCAATTTTCAGATCATTCATATCAAGTTTCTCAAATAGGGACAGGGAGAGGACATTCTCCTATTTAATCCTCGTGTCCTCTCTTTTATCTCCCTTATGTAAAGATAAGAATCAGTTCTCTACTATTTATGGCTAATTTGATTTTGATCCTTGTTTCTCCTCAAATGTCATGCCAATCAAAATCACTCCTCAGCAAAAAGTCCTTTCATGAATGCAGATCAATTTCCACATGAATCACATCACAGACAATTCTGAATTCTCCCACCCAGTGTGATATTTTCTTCTTAGGCTGGCCATCAATGTCATAAGAAAAAAGTATTCCCAAAAGGTGCAAGGCAATTGATTAGATTTATTTTCTCAAAAAAATGGAGACTAAAAGTTCCCTTTACCCACCCACCCACCATTATTTGCCTTTTACTTAGCAAGGCCTACTTAGTGATGAACTTCTTTACTATTTTTAATTAGTCTGAACATGAATGTGACCTCCCCCCCCCCCCTGAATGGATGGCTGCTATTCTTCTTCTTCTTCTTCTTCTTCTTTTTTCCCACCTAAAGTTAAGGACCGACCAATCATTCACTAGTTTTATCTATTTATTTATTTGTTACAGAGGAGGTGAATTCAATCTGATCCCAGTTTGACATAGAATTGCAGACACATTTCTACCACTGAAAGATGCTCCCTTTTGTGTATTCCACTCCTTCCCTCCCCTCCAACTTTTGTTTTTGTCTTTTTTTTTTTTTTGTTTAATCTCATTGGATCACATGCTATGCTTTTGCCCTTCTTTTATCTCATTGAGCAACAACTAGTGACAATGACAAATCCTGAAGGGGGGAGGGGGGAGGAGTCGTTCTCGTGCTGGACAGATGATAAGCCACGGTCCATCCAGCGGCCGAAAAGGTTTTATCCGAGGAAAGCGACGTAAGCACGAGACCAACTTTGAATCAATCTGGGTTTGTGGTTTTGGGGGGGTTTAAAACGGCATGGAGCACAAAAGCTATCCAGACAAAAGCGAATTTGCCCGCCCACTACAGCCAGATTAAGTGCATGTAGGCTGGAGTGTTACTTTCACTCCAGACTCCAAAAGGGATTAAAAAAAAGTGCATTCACATGCTTACCACTGCACTCTTAGGAAGAAAAGGGTGGCCGCCCCATCTCTTACCTGGTTATATGATACGACAATGTGATTTTCCACGTCTGCTTATGCCCGATTCTGCATAAAAGCAGGTTTAAGCTCCTCGAAATGTTACCTCACAGGGGACTGCCCATTTAACCATATAAGAAGGATCATGCCTAGTCAGTTGTTCACGAGAGGATGGACTCGTCTATGTAATCCTTCTCAGCGTAGCCTTGAAAGCATGTACTGATCTGAACGAAACAGTAATTCACAACAAGGAGAAACAAAATAAGGGCAAATGGCCATGTTTGATTGCTGTAACAGCAGCAGTTACTGACTGGACAAACATTGTCAAGACAACAACGCTGAATAAATATGCACTCTGATTTCACAGTTCTTTTTAAGTTGTATCTGGCACAAAAAACTGCCAACTGACAAATAATAAAGAATTAATAAGAATGTAGAGTTCGATTCAGTCACGACTACCTCAATCTACCAATGCCAGGAACTTTACAGCATAACAAACTAATATAACCAAAAAGGCAACATTCTCCACCAAAGAATTCTATCCTCACCACCTCTAGCTCAAGCGCTTCCTGATCTCTTAATAACACCACACCGGAGGCAGGGCTTCAATCAAGTAATAAGCAGCATGTGTAGGGATCGTAAACTGAGCATTGAGTAGGCAATTTTACTGGTAAAGTCATTGAAGAATGAGGCACCCGATCACAGAGTATCTTCCCAAACACATAGAGAGCGAAGTCCTTGGAACGAGTGTAACCAAGTAACAGTATTGCAAGGAAGTAATGACCTTGAACTGAGAAGACAAGATCAGCTGACCTGCTCTCCGATCAAATCTAGCCCAACAACTAGAAAGCTGATACCTTGAAATAATAGAAAGTAGAAGTGAATGCCTTGTGCTGACAACAAGCTTCTCACTGCGGCTGTCAAAAGAATAAATGCAAGAGCAAGTTCCTTCCGGTACAAGCGATTCCTCTTAACTTTCCCAGTTCTCTTGGCAGACTCCATTTTCGTCAGTTCTATAATCCCAGAGTCCGACATTGATCTTTGAAGGGTTGACGTCCTCTCTAACGGATCTGATTCTTTCTCACCAAAAGCAAAGTGGTCGGTCTCAGAGGATCTTCCCAACTTTTTTGTCACGACCCACTCGTAAGAACTCCCCAAGCGAAATAGTCCGGATATCATGGCATTAAATTTGGTAACTGACATGGTATTCTCGAATAGAAGGTATGGGACTATAAATGGAAATGAACGGGGTGAAGGGAGAATGTTCAAGATGGACATAATCCCGGGAACATAGCAGACTACCCAAGCTGGTAGCTGAGCTTCTGGCATGAACATGGTCAATGGCAGGATGATGCAGAACAAAGTGAATGAATAAAATGGAAGAATAAGCTTCCGCAGGAGGAAGAAAAGGAAAATCAGGTTTGCCTTCTTGGCCAAGCTCAACTGCAATAACAAAAAGAGTTTTTAGAGAGCCATAGAAGATAAAACAAATGCCGTAGAAACTTAAAATTTCAGGTTTAATTGTCAGCAGTTTTATTCCTTTGCTCTGGCTAACATGGGTTACTCCTTATCTCATAGGCCACTAATATGACCGATAGGAGTAATTTTAAAAAACGCGTGGTGAATTGACAGTGTCTTGTTGTCGATCATCTACTTTTAAATTGTAAAACTTGGGCATATCAAATTCATTAAAATATATCATTATGCAAATGTTATTGATAATCAAAATCGTGGACACTCACCAAACATAATTAAAGCCATCAGGCCATTTCTTTCTGCTGATCTTGAGAGTCAAATATACCACTAGAACATGACCTACAGAGATGAGAGTGCTACCTTTGATCGGAGGACATCCATGAAGCACATACGAAACAGTTGCATGGGACCAGAATGCCACCGATGCTGCTGTTTCTTATATGCCTCATACGACTCTGGAAGTTCACAAAGACACTGCATTAAAAGTGATGCATTGAGTTTGATAAATGCTTCACATCATAACCAAAAAAATAAAAAGGAGCTGCAATCAGCTAAATCTCCACCTTGACATCATTCAGATATATGAACTTCCATCCACAAAGGTGGGCACGGACAGCTATATCCATGTCCTCAACAGTTGTTCTTTCCAACCAACCGCCACATTCCTCCAGTGCTTTGATTCTCCAAACACCAGCAGTTCCATTGAAGCCAAAGAAATTAATAAAAATACCATTCACTTGCTGCTCGACTTCAAAGTGGAAAGACAAGTTTATATTCTGTAATCTTGTAAGCAAGTTCTCATCCTTGTTTACAAAAGCCCACCGGGCTTGGACTAGAGCTAGGTCATCATTCCCCTGAATAAGAGGGCAGCTGAGTGAGACAAAAGAGAAAATCGTTTTACTCTCAATTTAGACGAAATCAAAACATTTCAACGTGATCTTCATAACCTGTTACAGTTTCAAGTATTCTTTCCACACAAAAAAAGAAACAAAAGGAAAATTCCAGTTTCAACTACGCCATTTCATATCCGTTCAATAAAAGCTACGGGAAAAGCATAGCAAGAATGTTGCACCAATACTGCAATATCGGATACTCATTAACCCACAAGAACAACAACATCACTAGGTAGTTCTCCTAAGGGATACCTTGAAATAGGGGACAGTCTTTTTCAAGAAATCAGGTTCAGGCTGAAAGTCTGCATCAAAAATAGCCACATACTCATAGTCTTTGACATAGTCACAATTCATAGCAGACTTCAGATTTCCTGCCTTGTACCCGGTGCGTATGAGACGATGTCGATATACAATCTGCACACCTCTTTGCTGCCACTTTTGAACATCAGACTTGATAAGTAGCTGACAGTCTGTATCATCTGAATCATCTAAAACCTGTACAAGCATTCTCTCCTTTGGCCAGTCAAGAATACATACAGCTGCAATAGATTGCTGATAAACCTGGAAAGAGTCATGGAAGAAAGAGTTTTGGCACAGCATATTCCGATACATCAAATAAAAGAATAAATGAAACCTGAATACACCTTCCAACTGCACTCAGCATAGCTTACTACGAAGGCATTAGGAATGCAAAACATGGGACACCTTAACTATTGAGAATGAACTGGGATAACATAAGAGAATCCGGTATTCTTTCATGTAATTAATTAAGTCTCTTTATCCAGATATGATTCTCCCAGTACCACTTTCAAGGGAAATCGTAAAAAAAATATGCAGTTAGGGGGCACAACTAACTTATGAAAGAACAAAATTGACTTTTAAGTTCAATTCATTGAGGAGCCCCGAAGATAAATGACAGGAATCCATTCACTTGATGATGCAGAGGCATTTGTCAAATGTCAAGGACAACTACTTGATTAACATGCCCTTGCAGAACTAGGCGTCCATTCAATTCATCTTTCATGTGATTGTGTAAAGTTAAATTGACAATGAAAGTCCCATCAAAGTTCTCCAACAGCAAATTCCACAAATCCTAAACTTCAAGGCAGACCACGAAAGTGGCCTAGTATTCATTCCAATATCCTATTTCTTGTCTTCTCTTCCCTAACAGACCACACATAAGCTAGATAGTAACAGCCATTCTGCTCCTAAGAAGAGGCCATAGTTTCATGAGAAAAGACTTACCATGCCAACTAATCACTGCAACCGTAATCTCTCCCGTCAAATCTATGAATTTCGACTGAGAATAATAACTACAACGCAATATCACAAGGTAACAAACGTAACCTACATTTAGCTTACCTCCTTCTCATTACACATGGGAATCTGCACCAACACCATTGGGAAGCCTTCCTCCCCGCCGGACACATCATCGACCACTAACTTCGGCTTTATACCCTTGATCTTAATCCAAAGACAACCCAACACCAGGATCACCCGATCCACTGACTGCACCAGGAACAACAGGATGCAAAGATTCGTAAGGCGCTGGAGCAGAGGGGCCAAGTACCTAGCCCTAAGCTCGACCCACGCAGCATACAACCACTCGACGAACCCAAGCACCTCTTGGGACCCGATCCTTGGGGGACTGAAATGCCACCCCTTGTAGTAGGCCACGATCTCAAAAGCTAGGAGGGTGACGACAAGGAAGAGGAAGAACTTGATGGCGCGGTAGAGGCGGGAGGGGGAGGGACGGGACCCCTCCGTGGAGGAGTTGAGGAGGAGGATTCTGTGGAAGGCGGTGCGGAGGACGGCAAATAGTGAGTGAGCGAGGGAGCGGGAGAAGGAGGTAACGGATTGGAGCTTGAGACGGACGAGGTGGGCCGTCTGGCGGGAGGAGCGAGACCGGAGCTTGTCCGAGGGAGATGAGGCAGCAGCAGGGAACGGATCGGGAGGGACGGAGATAAAATGCGTGGTAGTGGAGGTGGGGCGGTCATCGTCGTCGGCAGAGGAGTGGTCCTTCAGCTTGTTCCACCATTCCTGGAACTCGTGGTTCTGAGGTCGCGGCATTAGTAGGCAGGTCTATCCGTATCAGCAATAGCGGAGCAATGCCGGCTACGTCGACGGAGGAAAAACGGCTCAATTGGGGCATACGGTACGGACGGGGGAGGGTATGGCTATGGAGGTAAATGTAGATGATGAAATTGGATCGAACGCCATTGATGGAGAAGATGACGACCACCGAGCACGCGGGAGAGACAGAGAGAGAGAGACATAAAATGGCATAATCCCACGTTTTATGCTTTATATCCCCCCACGATTCAAAGCATCGCTCTCCGCCGTCAACAATGCCATCCCCCCTTCTCCGTCTCCGGCCACTTCTCCGGCAGTTCCTCAATCCCAGAACTTCCCTTCTTTCCCATCTCCACCGCCCCCTCACCACCGTATCCCCCGCCTCAGCCTCCGAACCAGAATCCGGTCCTAGTCCTAGACCTCCCTCCCGTACCCAGCTCGAGAAGGAGTTCGACTCCTGGACCTCGAAGCTCCGGCCGGGATTCACCTCCGCCGACGTCGCCGACGCTATCTCCTCCCAGACCGACCCCGACCTCGCCTACGATATCTTCCGGTGGACTGCCTCCCGTGGCCGTAACTACTCCCACGACTCTGTCGCCTACCTCGCCCTGCTTGAAACCCTAATCTCCCATCGCCGCTATCGTCTCGCACAATCCACTGTCGACGAGGTCCTCTCTGGCGCCTGCGAGCCCTCGCTCCCTCTCTACAACGCACTCATCCGCTTCTGCTCCGGCCGCAAGCTGCTCTTTGCCCGTGCCTTCGATGTCTACAAGAAGATGCTTGCCTCCCCCAACTGCAAGCCTGACCTCGAGACCTATACCCTGCTGTTCGGCTCACTCCTCCGCCGTTTCACTCGGTTGCCGACCTGTTACGTGTACTTGCACTCCATCCGGTCGATGACGAAGCAGATGAAAACTTCCGGAGTGATCCCCGATACATTCGTGCTGAACATGATTGTCAAGGCTTACTCCAAGTGTTTGGAACTCGACGAGGCTATCCGAGTGTTTAGGGAGATGACATTGTACAACTGCGAGCCGAATAACTATACCTACAGCTACATTGTCAAAGGGTTGTGCGAGAAAGGGAGGGTTGGCGAGGGGTTGAGGTTCTACCAGGAGATGCGGTCGAAAGGGCTGGTGCCGAAGAGTGGCGCGTTCATGATCCTGATATGTAGCCTTTGTATGAAGGGGAAATCAGAGATGGCGACAGAGGTGATATTTGATATGCTGCGGCAGGGGATGTCGCCTGACCTCTTGACGTATAAGACGCTGCTCGATACCTTGTGTAGAGAAGGGAAGGAGGAGTTGTCGTTCGAGCTGTTGGAGGAGTTTAGGAAGAGGGATAAGGTGATGGGCAATAAGAACTACCGGGTTCTGTTGGATGTGCTGCGTATCAACGGCGAAGAATGATTCGAACGCAGCTCAGGAAAAGCTCCGACCTCAGCCAAGATTCAAGTGACTGATCCCATGCCAAGCTACTATTGCTGGTGGAAGTAGGTGTAGATTTTGTTTACTGCCATTCTGCGGAATCTCAAAACTGTTAATATACACTTGTTCATCATCAGTTCTTGACAGAATCTACTCTGAGGTTCTTATTTTATGGGATCACTTGATTAATTTCCATGCTTGTTGCATCGTTTCATCGTCGATGTAAGGCCGCAATGACCACATCATGCAGTAACTACTTGATTCTTCAGACGGTGTCATCATGTTCAGTGCCGATACAATCTTTTCCTGCAAGGAGAAGTGTATAGACTTTCAACATGGCGACAAGGCGAGATAATATTCATCTTATTTCAAAATGTTGATAACAGTCAGTACCTGCATGACATAATCTTGCTTCATCATAACATAAACCGACGCCATCAAAGGAATGTGCTCCATTCGTGTGAGTTTCGGGCTAACAGAAGAAGCATATTCCTCACCCTATTTCAAGAAAGATGAGATACATCACATAAACATCTAATTGAAACCTAAGAACAGTAGGCAACTGCAGGTGACAAACTGAGGGACGACGGGAAGAAACAATCTGCCAGAGCACAGAGTCATCAACCTGATCTGCAATGTGTTCTTGACTGTTTAACACATAACTGGCGAAGGAAAACTCGTTTAAAGCTTCTATCGTTGACGTGGCCAGCTCTAGGAAGCTCTTCATTTCAGACAAAAGAGTTTTGGCTGCAGTTAACATCGTCAAACCATAAGGATGTTTTCACTTGGGTGGAAAGTAGCAGCACCGGCAATAAAAGGATATAACAATCATCAACTAACGATAACTTCTGCATGGTAAGCGACCATCTAAGCCAAACACTGAAGCAATCAAAGCACAAGGTCTTGAATTCTTCTCCTTACCTTCATTTAAATGCTTATGAAGTCCTTGTAAACACGTTTGCACTTCTCTACAACAAATATTCCAGTAAAAGAGAATTGAGTAATGAGTTTGTCAGTTTCCTTTATGATAAATGTGGTTTTTAATGAGTTATAAATAATGCAGTCATCAGGGGACCTACACTTGACCAGATTTTGCTTGGCGCGATTGTTTGTGAAACATCCAGCATCGAAGTATGCATTCAACCTGCTTGTTTCATTAGCTTTAATAATACTTTCAAACAACTCTGATCTTCTGTCTAATGGGGGCCGTCGAAGAAATCCTGCAATCAAACTTGGAGTACAGAACAAACGCCAACCGTTTCCAGAAACACAAGCACAACTTCAATATCAAAGCAATCATCTTCCATTTGTACCTAATCCTTGTTGAAAACTTGTCAAGAAGTTGTTTCCAGCAGCTACCGACTCATCAAACTTAGTTACCCTGTACAACACCCAGACAGATCATGATGGAAATTTCAAACTCTAAGACATCAAATTCTTGACGAAGAAAGGATAAATTTTATCCTAAGCTCAGATATCATCGACGACTTTGTAAGAGATAAGTCTTCCGCAAACCAACTTTGCGATAAACTAACAACAGCATCGATTCTACGAGACCCAACTTGTATCGGTCATAATTCGCCAAATTTTAGAATCAGATCACCGGGAAAGGAAACATATCTACATTGTGAATACAGAACCAAAGCGTGATACATCCAACGACATGACTGTAGGAATACCTGGTCATGAAGTCCCTATAGATCTGGAACAGTTGCTTCTCCAACTCGGCAGGGGATCCACCATCCGCACTTTCCATCCTGCAAGAGAATACTAACACAACGGGATAAATTATAATCTGCCGTCGAGGGAGCGAAAAACTACAAGCATTGTCTGTTCCTCTCGTTCAACAGCGACCTTTCTACGGCACGCGGAACTCAATAACCGAAACACGAGCACCTTCAGATGAATCCGATTACAGACTAATGGAAATCAATCTAGCGGAATCCTTTCAGAAAAATCTCGGATCACCAAACGACGTGCATAACACAATCCTATCCAATCCAACCGACGCTACCTGAGGGTATCGCTGATCGCAACCAGCCGCAGCGTAAAACTACTTCCTCCCCGCGGGCCAAACCTCTAAATCCCCAACTACAACCGACCAGACTGCAAGGGATGAGTAGCGAAGACCTCCAAGAGAAGCCCGCGGCGCGGCGGTCTCACGACGGCGGCGGTTTTGCTCGTAGTCAACCCCACCGATCCCATAATATTACTTGTTGGCCTTCCATATATTGGAATTTGACATTTCTAGTCCTTATGACGATTGCGTGACGTCACCCAGTTAGGACGGCTCACCTTTACCGCCGTCTTTCAAACGGTAAAACTTATCAAGGGCTCCTCCGCCCTCCTCCGCCTGTCTCCGGAAATGGTGGTGATGAAGAATAATAACGGCACCTGCGGGAAACAAGAGCCAACACTCATCCGCCCACACTCGAGCTCGAAACAACAGAGCCAACAAACATCTCGTTGCATCCGCCTTCGCTCATTTTCAATTGGATGGAGATGTCACTTACTTTCTATTAAATCCTTCAACTTGTCAACGCGATCGTCGTTTCCCGGTAGGATCACCCAAGGAGGAAGCCACGTAAAGCCTCCGTTTATCTCTAGGTCAGATAAATTTCACTTACTGTCCACAAAACATAATTACAAATCCAATTCATATATATTATTCCAAGTTGCATAATCCACTACTTAATACAAACCATATGAGAGATCTTATTATATCACTTTATGCATTTAACGCAATTGTATATTTAGAAGGCCAAATTATCAAAAATGTCATTTACTTTGATATTTTTTTCGATTTAACACATATTTTGAAATGCTTTTAAAGTGAATACGTACTTCCGCCGTTATATCATTTCTAGTATCCGTTAACTCGTCTATTAACGGGAGATAATGTGGCTGCACACGGGACACGACGACGTCAAAAACTCCATCTACCCTCTAAAAAATGAAACCCCCGTCAAAAAATAATTCTCTATTTGAAGGGGTAGCGGAGTTTTTGACGTAGTCGTGTCTACGTGTGCAGCCACGCCATCTCCCTTTAGTAGACGAGTTAACGGATACTAGAAATGATATAATGGCGAAAGTACGTATCCACTTTGGAAGAATTTCAAAATGTGTGTTAAATCGGAAAAATGTCTAAGCACAAGATATTTTTTATAATTTGACCTATTTAGAAGGAACCAATATTCTTACCTTATTGATATTTATAGGTAAATCCGAGGATTTGAAAACCGCTGTAACTGATCTATGAGTTTGACGTTTGATTGAGTAGAACTGATCTAGGGACGTAACAGTCCTGTGAAGACACAGCCTCAACTTCTGTGGATCTCCTGATATGCTGGCTTCGATGCGAACGTCAATGAGGAGACTTTTCAGGGGTGGCATTTAAGCCAGTGTTGCCACTAGGAATGCTGTCTCCTTGTTGTTCTTCCAGCAGCACTACCAGCGACGTCCGAGGTCCTTCCTTTGAGGACAAGAACATCATCGACATAGATGGATGCCCTTTAGGAGATGGTGGCTTGGACAACCGTGCTCTATTAGGAGGATGGTGGCTTGGACAACCGTGCTCTATTAGGGGACCTCCCCTAACTAACCACACGTTCCTAATAGAGGATCGTTGATCGATCGTTCGCGCACGAGAAAGTTGTGGTTGCTTCACTCTCCACGGTCACGACTTCATTGTCTTTGCCGCCTCTCCTCTTCATTCATGGCAACGAATAAACATTATGATTTTTAACTCTTTTTCAACAGACCCCGCAGCGACATAACCGTGAGACAGGTTTTTGTAAGACAGAACGTATGAATGTGATTGTGATTTGTTTGATGCACGCACTCTCCCAGAAGATTTCACCAACAATGCAACCTTCTGCAGCTAACGCTCCTCGTGTGACTAACTCAAACTCAAACCAAAGATACAAGCTCTCAGCACACGCTCTCTGGATTTACAGAAAATGAATAATACAATGGATAATGAGAAACGTGGCTGAGTGGTTTTACTTATACAAGAAAGTCTAAGTTAAAACTAGAAGGTAATCTTCACGATAAGCCTTCTGCAAAACAAGGAAACCAAGGATCAGATAATAAAACATTATTTATTAACAAATTCGTCACTCCCGTGCATATATACATTTAGGTAATCAAATCATATCATTTAACATTTAGATATGATAGAATTCCCATGTATACTGCGCTACAGAAGGTTGTGGCTAAATTTGGTCAGCAACCTTCTGCGAATGGAATTAATCAACAAATTGATAAAGACCGAGGCCATTCTGTTCAAGACACTAAAATGAATGCATCTAGACAAATGATAGTGATTGGCATCCCAAATAACAGTCTTTTGGTGGTCGTATAACACCACAGAAGGTTGTAGACAACCTTATAGAACCTTGTCATAAATAGAATATTATATTTCCTTCTATGGAAAATATAATCCCTAATGGGGTTATTTGGAAATGTAATCGGTTTAAATTGATCAGATAATATCTTGATCAAATCCTAATTATTTTGTGATTACCTAATCATTAACCAATCAATTAATCACAAAAATATTTCTTACAGAAAGTTTTCAACGTGAGTAGCTTATGTGGAGTAGATGTTTGATTTCTGTTACACAGAAAGTCAAGGTTCGTCATCAAAACCTATATTCAACACCCATCTAATTAGACTTTTTTAAGAATTGAATTCATGATGATAATATATCATAAGGTTACCTAACATATGCTCATAGTTCAAACAAAAATGAAAAAATAAAGTTTGTCATTGAGATCTTTCTTCGAAATCACTAAAATATTTTATATAAAATGTCTTAAAACATGATTGAAATTTTGTACATAGTTATATATTAATAATTTTTTTGTTTGTGGTAGCAAACCACTCATCGTATTTGCTGGGGTGGGTTGTTTGGAGCAGGATCATTGTTGTGTGCTTTGAGACGATAATGACCAACTGATTATCACAAGATATTGTTGTTGGATGAGCAACTTTCTGTTGCAACTCCAATAATAACCTTCATATCCATATTGCTTCACGAATAACTTCATTTGTTACAATATACTTTGCTTTAGTAGACGATAGCACTACAATAACTTGCTTCTTCAAACCTTAGCAGATGTGTTTTGTTTCAAGACGGGGAATGTATCATATTGTGCTTCTTCGATCATCAATACTCCTTATCGATCATTATCGATATATCCCATGAGGTTGCTGTTTTACTCCGTATATTTCAAACTAACATTCTTTATACCTTGAATATAATGTAAGATTTTATTAGCTATTGCAAGATGAGTCTTGGTGGAATTATTCACGAACCTTGAAAACACATGCACACTCTGAACAATATCTCGCCTTATGTGGGTAAGGTTGATCAACGAACCAACGAGACTTTTATAAATCTTCAGTTTTAACTTCTCAACATCATCATCCCGTTGCAGCTTATCATTATTAGTCATAGGAATTGTAACTCTTCCTGAGAAATAAAGATCTTTCATTTGCTCTGCTTTACTTAAAAATCAAGAAAATATTTCATTAATCCAAAATTTGACATCTCAAATTCATCCATCATCGCCTATTTGAACTTCTCCTCCAATGCCTTCTTGTGCTAGTATAGATGAGATCACGTAGAAGCAAGCTACTAGAAAGTAAGCATCATGCTTTTGCTCATAGAAATATTGTTATATCGAACTTCTTTCAAATATATTCTTCTACAAATAGGAATCAATCTTGAAATTCCATAATCAGCTTGTTTTAGTCCGTAAATAGCTTGTGAAATTGATACACTTTGTCTTCTTCTCCTTTAACAGCGAACTCTTGCGGCCATTGACATACATTTGCTCTTTCAATACTCCATTAAGGGAACCCGACTTCACGTCTAGTTAGAACACTTTGTGCGGCAAATGCTAGCACAATTCTAATAGTGTCCATTTTGGCTACATAGGTGAATGGCTCAACGAAATTATGAGTAACCCTTTACTAGGAGACGAGCTTTATGCTTCTGCGCACTTCCATCCTCATTGAACTCTGTTTTGGGAAGGTATACTAAGGACTAAGTATCATTCTTCTCAATATTGAACATATCTTTTTTCGTTGCATTTCTCCATTTTTCTTCTGTATAACCTCTTCAAAATTTTGGGACTCAAACTAGCAATCCCTAATTCTATACTCATAGAATAAATGAAATGCGGATGCGTTTATACTCCGGCGAATATGTGTTGGAGCTTCAGAAGGTATGCTAATGAAGATGTTGGGGATGTAAAGCTTAATTCGACCGGTCTTTAAAAGAGCGAGAAGAACATCAAAGCTACATAAGCTTAATTTAGCGAATCTTCAAGATAATGGTAAAGAATACTAAAACGTACGGCGTCGAGGCAACTTTAAGGAAAGAAAATGGCGTGAAAAGAGAAAGAGATGAAATGAAATAATGAGAGACTGAGATTTTCCCTACCTATTTTCCTTTCCATTATTATATAAATTTTGGTAAAGCCATATTTAATAAGTTCCTCCCAATCCCTCCCAAGCGTTAACGGGCCATCTCGGGCAAATTCGTTGCCGGCCGGCCCGTCCCATCCAGAAGGCCTCGCTCCACGCGCTTTTCGGAGACCTCCCCTAACAATCCCCCCCCGATCCGAGCAGAGGAATTCTCGCGTCCCCGCCGATATTCGCCGATCAGATCGTTCCCGCGCGAGAAAATATGGCCACTTCGTCCTCCGCGTTCACGACTTCCTGCTCTCTGCTGCTTCTCCTCCTCCTCCTCATCACTGTCGGTGAGGAATGACCGTCGTGATCCCTGTTTCCTCGTTGGCGCGATTTCTGTTTTGGGATCTTGAAACGTTTGGTTGCTTCGATCCGTCATTTCTGTTCCTTTTGTCGCTATTGCTGTTGTCGAGTGTGCTTCCGGGGTTGAACGAGGGTTTTAATTCAATCCGTTGTTTCAGCGATTGCGAAGAAATCTGGCGATGTGACGGAGCTGCAAATCGGGGTCAAGGTGATCGTTTTTCTTTGCCTATGTTCGCCTCCGATCTCTTTCATTCGGCAAGAATTGTGTGAATGATTTTTTGCTCGATAATTTCTGCAAATCTCCCTTTTGAGTTGCCAGTTATTGTGCTATGTTGAGGACAGCCTTCTGATTCACGCGATTAAACTGCATTACATATCTGAAATTTGGAATGAAGTGTTTGAGATACTGCGAGTATGATGACTTTGTTGTGTATTTATCCAGTTTTAGCTCACAAGATTTTGTTAATTAATATTTTTTTATCTCTTGATGCATTTCTGTGTAGTCTAAGCCAGAGAAATGTGAGATTCAAGCTCATAAAGGGGACAGAATCAAAGTACATTACAGGGTAATAAGCTATGTGTTTGTTTTTTTTTAGGTTATCCATTTGCCGGGTACTAGATTGTGCACACGCTTGCGTGAATAGTACATGTATTATAAACCGGTTATGTGGATACAAAATGTGAAGCTGTCTGTGCTGTTTAATTTTTTGCAGGGGAAGCTGACAGATGGTACTGTTTTTGACTCCAGCTTTGAAAGAGGTGATCCCATTGAGTTCGAGTTAGGAAGTGGTCAAGTTATTAAGGGTAAGTGTAGCTGTTCCCCAAGGAATGATCTTATTAACTGTTGACATGTATTCCCTAAGATGATGATTGGATCTGCTAGCCTCTTTCTAAAGCTTAATCAGAGTGAGTATTGATAGAGTCGGACTTCCGTATCACTTATTGTCAATTTTGTACAGATTTGTTCTTGACCGTTATATTCTGATGCTTCTGAATGCTCGGATGACTATGGAAATGTAGGAAATCATCAGTACATATATTTGTATTTCAGAATTGATGAACATCCCACCAACAGTTTTTTTTTTTTTTAGTGTTCCATTCCCCTTGTGTTCTGCAGCTCATCCCTGTCCTTTTAATGATGTTAACGGTCATTTGGTACTTGATCTTGAGAATACTCTGGTTGCAAGGGAATATTGTTCAAATTAATGGTCAGTTATATTATCTTATGAATGAGTGATTGGAAACTTTTGTGCCTTCAGTAACGTGAGAAACTTATCGTAATTTGGTCGTAAACATAGATGATTTGATTTAATGTCTTGCCTCAAAGTCCACCAAAATATTATCATCCTGTCAATTACTTTGGGAAATTAATGCCTGTTAGTGATGAGAAACTTATTGAATTCTTTCAGTGGCACCCGGGTTGGGGATTTG
Source organism: Melastoma dodecandrum (assembly GCA_029817715.1). NCBI lineage: Eukaryota > Viridiplantae > Streptophyta > Magnoliopsida > Myrtales > Melastomataceae > Melastoma > Melastoma dodecandrum. The sequence continues at coordinate 1,777,873 of JARUPY010000355.1, read as the reverse complement.
ACTAATAATAGGACTTGTGTGCTTAAACCAGGGTGGGATCAAGGATTGTTGGGGACTTGTGTCGGTGAGAAGAGAAAGCTGAAGATACCTGCCAAACTTGGTTATGGAGACCAGGGTTCTCCTCCCACTATCCCTGGTAAAGTAACAAGTTTCATTTGTTTTCACCAGGAAGTATTTATAGTTTCTGGGTGACGAAACCTGCTGTTTACTTTTTCACTTTTCACTCGGCTCTCTCATTGTGAAACGTTCTGTGTATGGGGTTGATGTTTGTTTATGATCGCAGGTGGAGCGACGCTCATATTTGACACGGAGCTTGTTGCCGTAAATGGCAAGGGATCATCCACAGAAGACAAGGAGCTGTAGACAAAACCTTAGGCACGGAGCTGTAGACAACCTTTTTGGTACTAGAACATGGCTTCTTACGGAGGATTTCATTAATGTCTGTTGTCGAGCTTTCGCATTGGCTTCGAGCATGTATTTTTGGACCGGTTCATCTAGACGACTAGTTCATCCTGGGACTTGGAGTCATTACTAGGACTGCGTCAGGTCAGGTAATAGTCGATTTTCAACAATAATACTGAATTTTATGCTAGATGTTCAAGAAATTTGATAGGTATTATAATCAATCTTTGTGATGCTACGTTTCGATTTATTTAAAAAGAAATGATGAACGGAGTTTATCCATGCGGTTGGACGATAAAATGTTCGTCTTCCTTGCTATGTAGCCTTGAAAACGATTACTAGCAGGAACACAAGACAATCAGTCGTCGACAGGGAACGTTTCCTTCCGCAGTGACTCAGCAATTTTCTTCGAAATGCAGTAAGCCGTTGATTGGATAGTGATCATCGGATTAACCCCAACCGCGCTCGGAAGGATGCTTCCATCGCACACATACAGCCCCTTTGCCTCCCAGCTCTCACCGTGCTCATCCACCGCGCCATTTTCCTCGGACGACCCCATCCTACAACTTCCCATCTGATGTGCTGAGCAGTACAAGGTCCAGTGCTCTTGTCTCGACCCCATCCCTCCCACATACGTAACCGAGTCCATGAACTTCTCTATGTCCTCTTTCTCGGCCCCTTTGCAAGCCAATCTCTGCCCGTCACTCCGGTATGTCCCTACTTCGGCGGCTCCTGCCGCAATGAGGATCCTCAAAGCCCGTCTCAACCCAGTCCTGAGCCTTTCCTTTTCTATGCGACCTAAGCGGTAACTTATCTTCCCCTCCTCTCTAACTTCTCCGGAACATCCATCTCGAACCAATGCAAAGAGATGAGCCATTCTTGGGTACCTGACCATCGTCTTCTTCATGTCGGCTCCGGATGTCCAAGGGAACAAAGCTGCAAATGAAGCTGGTCCGAGCGCCGGTGTTTCTACTATTGCATGTACTCTGTCGGCATCTTCTCCAATCACCTTGTGTATCGCAGTGATGATCCCTCCCTCGTAATTCCTTCCGTCAATGCTCGCCGTTGCTGAATTCTCAGGAAAATACCCCCAAACCAGCAGAACTGGGTGAAGGTGGAGGTTTCTGCCAATATGCGAATTCTTCAAGCCGCTCGAAATCAAAAGTGGCGGAGTCAAAAGCGATCCACAAGCCGAGATGGTTGCCTTTGCCTCGATGTGCAGATGCCAGGTGATATTTTCATTCAAAACCATAGCAGTCACTCCCAAGCATCGCTTTCTCGTGCCATTGTGGTCGTCCTTCTCGATGATGAGTTTATCAGCTTTGCATCCGGTCAGGATGACCGCGCCATGCTCGACAGCATCTACAAGCCAAGTCGAATCTGTCCCGCGCTTTTCGCCTATCCTACATCCGTAGCAGCAAGAACCACAGTAATGTTTCTCGGATGAGTTCCTCGGGACGGTTTCGACGTTCAAACCGAGGTTCAAGCATCCTTTTCGCAGGACCTGATTCTGAAAGCCATCCTCCACACAATTCTCTGTAACACCAATTCTTTCCCAGACAGCGTCCATCGCTGCTGAATAATTGGCACTTCCAAAGAGCGGAATTTTGTTATCAACGGACCATTCCTCGAGAACTGATTTTGGAGTCCGGATACAGGCCGACCAATTCACAGCCGAGCCTCCACCGACGGTCGATCCGGCCAAGATCATGATCTTCCCATCGACAGTTGACAGGAGGCCGCCGGACTCATACATTTGAGCCAACGAGGGCCCCTCGAGCGACGAATAATCTCTCGGGACAAAGTAGTTACCCTTCTCGAGTACAAGCACCTTCTGACCGGATTTCGCGAGGACCGCCGCAGCAACTCCACCTCCACATCCCGAGCCGATGACAACCACGTCGCAGCGAATCCTACACGTCATAGTCCCAGGCGATGACGTGACATCAAGGCCTTTACTTGACAAAGCCTGGATTATTGACGAGTCGTCCTCACGAATTGCCTCCACAACTCCCTTATCGAGCGGCCTCTCCTTCTTCGAATCCGTACACTTCTTCCTCTCATCGACCGAGTACCCAATTGCTTCCCAGACCGGGTTTCTCGAGTCATTACGGGTCTGATATCGAAACCGATCAATTCCGAAACCATTCTAATCAAACAGGACAGAAAACCAGACACGGAGCTGAGCAAGCGAAGAATTACCCGGGAGAAGAACACGAAGAGGGTGAAGAGCTTGACGATGGCGAAGGCGACCTTGAGGGGGACCAGGTTCTTCTCAGCAGACCACTTCTGGAGAACCCTCTCCCTCTTCGCAACGGGCATCTCGGAGAACCTGTGGACGAAAGGCCAAGCCCGGTTCAAGCAGAGGAACCCGCACAGCAATAGCGTGCCCAACCTGTAGGACAAGATCTTCATCACCATCCTGACCACCAGCACCGCCTGCGGGCTCGCCTTACTCACAAGCAGCTCCGCAACCTTCAAAGATAGAGAGACACAGCCACCGAATTTTCATCATTGCGACGTCCGGAAAACACGACGGGAAAGGGGAATACCGACAGCCGAACCACCTCGTCGGGGAGTCGGTCCTCGGAACCGGAAGCCGCGAAGAAGGACCGGATGGAGGGTGGGGAGTTGTCGTCGGAGGGGATGGGGGGGATGATGGTATGGCAGGCGGCGGACAGGGATTCCATCTGGTCGGGGGAGAAGCCGTGGGAGTATGTCTCCCTCGAACGGCCGCCTCCCAGGAGAGGGTGGCACTCGCTTTCACTTTCCGACATCGCCAAAGAAGGCCTCGAAGGGATTTTCCTTGTTGTTTTTGTTTGAGAGCAAGTCCTCCGAACTCTCCGACTCCGCCCCCCTATTTATCATTTATCTTCCCCCGGCGGCATCTGATTTCTTAATAATTAGTAAATCCCCAATGATCATCAACCAACAACCAAACACTAAGCTTCTTTACTTCTTCGAGCTTATCGATCTTGGAAAATATTTTACGAAATAAAATATTTAATTTCAAAAATTTATAAATAATATTCTAATAATAGTGTCGACAGATTTTCACTTTGATAAATCCGATTTCATGGGATTTCATTAAGGAAATCGGATTTGTAAAAAATCGATTTGTCCTAGTTCTTCACTTCATTACACTTGAAAAAAAAAACACAAAACAACCGAATTCGTATGAAAATTCAAATTACAAAATCGACTTAACATAAACAGATGCTTTAAACTTCGATTTCAAACAATATTCCGACGATTTTTAAACTACCTACATAAATTTCTCGAAATAGATAAACATCAAATCGTAACGATATTTCGTGTTGAAACTTTAGATGGGAGTGTTGCTGGTTTTGGTTGTAGAAAGCCTTCTCTTGTTTTTGGTAAATTAATTGTATTTGACGCAATCCTCCCTCTCTTTGCTTCTCTACAATTAACTCAAGGGAATTTAAATTTAAAAATATAAAATAAACGTACGATGTCGTTATTAAGATACAGTGGGTTGGTGGCCGAGGGGCGACTGATTCCCGGCCGCCGCCGTCGCCATCCGTCCCCTTCCCAAACTTTCCCCTAGTGGGCAAAGGGCACGTTTGGATCGAGGAAACACAGGGCGAGGAGGTTTCGAGTGGGTAGGTTACGACGTGTAACTTGGAACCTACCCTGTAAATTAAAGGTTATGGTATCGGTTCAGGATTCGACGTGTGGTTTAAGGATGAAATCACTAGTTAAACGAGTAGTTTTGAGTGACGAGATTAATTGAGTTCAAAGTTCGTTGAAAGTAGTTTAGACGAAAGAATTAAAAACTTTTACAACAAATAAAAAAGTGCATTAAAATAAACATACTAAATCATACAATTGACAATTGAGTTTTGATGAGGGAAAGTAAAGTTCAAAAATTAGGACGAATAGAATTAATTTATAAATATGATTTTAAATATCTTTATAAATTAATTGTATTACAGATTCGAGGTGAGAACCTGAAACACACATAAACTATCGATTTTTGAAAATTTACAATCGAACAACTTATCCAGTCTATTCAAGAAACTGTCTTGATATAAATCTTATAATACCGATTCGAGGTTTTACCCCGTGCAATGTAGCTCACCTGTAGTTAGAATCAATTTTCTTAAAATTGAAAAGTGAAAATGAGGATAGAAAAAATAACCACACGTTCCTCCTAACCAAACAGGCTAATGTCCCCAACCCCACCACCACCCCACACACAGACAGCCCTTTGCCAAATATTAGGTGCAACGACTTGAATGCAAATCTTAATACCACCACCACCCGAAAAACCTACGGCTGCCTGCATGTATGTCCCCCTCGCCGTTCTTTTTAAGGTCTGGGTTCTGTGTCCTTCCTGCGATGGCGGTGGTTGTGCCCGGTCCACCCGCAGTTGATTCAGTGGTTTCAGGTTTTTGACAAATTAAAAACAGGAAATTATTAACCAAGTTGTTATGTGACTGACAGCTTTTCTTAGGTTGACGTGGCTCTCTCTGATTGTCCCGAGTATTTTTTGTTTTCTTCCCACGAGCTTGACTTCGTTCGAGTTAGATGAATTTTTTAACGAGGTGATTACGTTATAGGTTTCCGACACGATACTCCTTTAAATAAATTTAAATTTATTATCACTTGAATAGAGTTCATGTTAAATGCTAACTATCCTCGTTGACATAGAATAAGCTTCTTTAGGGTCGACTCGTACTCTCGTCGTTCCCATGACATTGTGACTTTAACATTTTACGATCTCATCTTATCGGGGGCGTCATTTCATTGACCATCCCCCCCTTTTGATGATGATACTATAATATTTTTATATATAATATCGTCCCAAGCTCAACATCCGGCGAGTGCGTATCTAAAATAATGTTAATTGTGTTTTTGAAAAAAGAAAACTAAAATCTCAATTTGTGGTATGCTTTTTTTTTTATCTGACCGTATTTTGAATTTTTATAGCATTATAGACGTTATTAGAATTTACTATTTACCCTCGCCCAAAGGGGTAATTTTCTGACAAAATACCGATTTGTTTGCCCAACATTTTTGCCTCTTTTTTTTTAACCTAAATTTTAAAATGTTTTTTAATCCTTAAATCGATATTTTCAATTATTTATTGTGTTTCTCTAATTGCGTTACTCGAATCTATGATTTGTTGAATGTCGTCATTATCCAATATCACATATCTTAACATTTTTTGTACGCGAGCCATGGCATGCTCTGGGATGATGTGTTAGTTATATTAGTTGTCTCTATGAGAAATTATATTAAAGTTATCTTAGAGTTGTAAGGACTCAAAATATCGATTTAGGGTTATAAAAAAATATTTTAGAGTTTAGACCATAAAAGAAAGTTGATAAAAAGTCATGCGAATCGATATTTTATAGGATTATTATGTTTTTGAGTAAGATACACTGTTAAAATAAGCCCACGATCGATTTAAGAATACGAAAAAGAGATTACATCGGGCGCTTCATAAATGAATATTTCAAAAACCCGAATCTTTATTTTTAAAATTTTTAATCTAAAAAAATTAATTATATAAAAGAAAACTTGCTTGAAGAAAGAAGTCAACCAAAAACTCAGCCGTACTACTCCAAACCCAAAAGGAAACAAAAAAATGAACGTCCTACCGATACGAGTTCTTGGTCATTTTTAAATACCAAGTGTTGTCGAGAAACACGCCTCCTATTTTTTGGATGATTCGGGACGAATCCCTAAGAAAGATAAGAAACCATATGTAACGCGTGGGTCCAATGTCAAAGGTCGCAAAATGTATGTTATCCCCGTGGCTGTCCCGCCGATCACGACATTCCCTCGATCGCTTCCTCGTCGAAGTCGCTCGTTCCCGATGTTTTCACATTATCCGCGCGCGACGGTGGCCCTTAGGATAGACACGTTTATCTCTCTCATAACTCGTCGATGACGGGGACACTGGCCACTATTCTTGACCTTAGCTCATGGCTACAATGCATGGGATCATTATTTTGGACATGACTGACTCTACTTGGGTTTCCAAGATCTACTTGTTGGATGGTATCGAAAGCTGCCAAAACACTTATTTTTAACTGCTTTTGTGCAAACTAACCTTATCCCTCTATGTATCTATAAATAATCTTAAATATCCATGGAAGAAATTTTAGTATTCCGAATATAAGATCGAAAAATGATGTATTCATTTATCTTATTAAATATCTAGTATCAAGAATAGACCCGACTCTATATTTCGCAGAATATATGAAATGCTGATAAGCGGAGTTCTGACTAATAATAAATATACGTTGGAAGTTTAAAGGTAGAAGCTTGATTCGACGGGTCTTCCGAGAATTGAAAACTTACTTTGGAGTGTATGCATAAACGTCGGCAGAACTTCGTTTACACTTCTTCGAGTGCCTTTTCAGCTAAAATGGGGAGGAGGCACTTCGGGAGGCTGCTTGAATAAAACCACAAATTGGACTTGAATTGTGGTCGGACAGTGAGTTAGGCTTTAAATAAAGCCAGACCGGATATGGGTTAGACAAATTAATGAGCACATTTGACCTACATAAATAACCGACTTAGGCTTATTACTTAACGGACCGTGTCATCTATAAAATGTATTATTATACTAATCAAAACAATATGATTAGAAAATAGTTTACATCACATCGATCGATAGTATGATTAGAAAGAAATAATTATTATTAAAATTTTTATGTCCACTAGAGATGATGAAAGAAAGAAGACGAAGAATATAATATTTACTCAAAAGTTAAATGAACTCGGAAAATGGGCTCGCGGCACGACGAATGTATAAAAAAAGCGTTGTTAAAAGAGAAATCCCTCCCATCGTCACAGCCGCTAACGCAAAAAAGTCAACCCAAGCAAATGTGAATCAAAGAGACAGACAGACGGACGGAAGGGAACAAAGGCAAGGGGGGGTGTGGGTTGGCAAATACCAAAAAACGACGTCACTTTTTCTAATTAGTTTTCTTTTTTTTTTTTTTTTTCTCCGGAAGGTGACGTTGATGATGACGTCACGAAACAATAAGCCAAGTTCCCCCCACTACCAAAAAAAAAAAAAAAAACCCTCTTTTGACTTTTGTTATTTGAAAGAAACAACAACAAAAATGGGTTGGGTTCATACTAAACTAACCGTCCTCTTCTTCTTCTTCTACTACTTCAATGAGATGAGCTGGTGGTGGTGGTGCTGTTGATCCAGCAACCTCCATGACCAACCCCTCATTACCATGTACGAGGTTTCACCTCCCCTTGTTCCTCCTCCTCCTTCCTTCCTGCCTCTCCGATCCCAGGACCACCGTCGCCTCTCTCTACTGCTCCAACGCCACCACCCCACCCCCTTCCCTTCAGTCCTTTGTTTCCTCTTTCGTTTCCGCCATTGAATCTCTCAGCCCCCAGGTCCACTCCCACGGTTACGCCCTCGTCTCCGATGGAGGAGGAGGAGAAGTTCCCGTGTACATGTTCGCGGAGTGCATCGGGGATCTGAACCCCGTCGACTGCGACCTCTGCGTCGCCTGGGCCAAGACCCAGATCCTCAAGTGCTCCCCTTACCAGTTTGGGACCCGCGGCGGGACCCTTTTTGGGGACGGCTGCTTCCTCCGCTACGAGACCTATGACTTCTTCGTAGAGCGGAGGCCGGATCTCAGGAAGGAAATGGATGCTTCCATCTGCGGTACAGAGGACCACGCGGGAGGCGACGATGCCCTGTTTTCGGAGATGGTGGCGGAGCTCGGGAGGAATTTAACGGTCGAGGGCGTTCGGAATGGGGGGTTCTACGCGGGTGAGGCTGCGAGGGGGAATGTGAGCGTTTATGGGTTGGTTCAGTGTTGGGAGTACGCGAAGCGGACAGGTGAGTGCGGAAAGTGTTTGGCCGATGGCATGAGAAGGGCGAGTTCGTGTGTTCCGAAGACCGAAGGGAAAGGATTGGGCGACGGATGCTACGTTAGGTATTCCTCCCAGAAGTTCTACAGTAACGATACCGCTCCGAGGCCTTTTGGAGGAGATGAAGGTAGAACTCGTGTTCTTCTCAGTTATCATGTTTGATCTCTCCGTTCATGTTTCCGGCCATTTCTATGTTCGCCCTCGAATAGGATAGAAATCGGAGGACACTTGAACTGTGTTGGGGCATAATGCTGATAGAAAGTTGTTCCTCGATTGCTCGATGCTGTTGCAAAGCCGCTATCTTGATTGATTGGGCGAGCTATTTCCTTTTGTCAGGACAATCGCGACTGAGTATCATCCTGGCGACCACATTGTCTGGTTTTGCTTTTCTGATGATCATTGCAGCTGCGACGATATCTCTAAGGATGAGGATCGCCAGGCGACGAAGAGGTAATGAGGGATTGATGATTTAGTAGTGAAAAATCAGCTTCTCGGCGTCTCTACATTTTTCCTGATCAGATATTTGCGTTCTGGCTCCAGAGAGGTGGCAGATGGGTCTTCTCGCAGATAGCGTGAACAAATCCAAGCTCAATTTCTCATACGAGTGTCTGGAGAAGGCGACGAATTACTTTCACCCTTCAAACAAACTCGGGCAAGGCGGTTCGGGTTCGGTTTATAAAGTAGGTCTCTCGGACATGTTAAACCTGAGCTAGAGTAGTCCCCACAAGATCCGGCCAATTGATCCGAGTACGAATTGCTCACAGGGAACTCTGCCGGACGGGAGGACAGTCGCGATCAAACGACTGGTTTTCAACACGAGGCAATGGGTGGAACACTTCTTCAATGAAGTGAACCTGATTAGCGATATTGATCACGTGAACCTGGTAAAGATGCTGGGTTGCAGCATCACCGGACCTGAGAGCCTCCTCGTCTACGAATACATTCCTAATCATAGTCTCATGGAGCACCTTTTCGGTACGTCGCCGTGTGAACATCCAGACTTGAATATCTGAATTCATCAGTTCGTTTGTCATTTCACCAGCGGATAAGTTTTGTGCAGCGGAGAAGAAGCGGCAGAAGCTTTCCTGGGATATGAGGTTCAACATCATTCTGGGCACGGCCAAGGGCCTTGCATACCTTCACGAGGAGTCTTATCTGAGAATCATTCATCGAGATATCAAATTAAGCAACGTTTTGCTCGACGAAGACTTCAAGCCCAAGATCGCGGACTTTGGGCTCGCTAGGTTATTTCCGGAGGACAAGACACATATCAGCACGGCCATCGCCGGTACTCTGTACGTCTGATAAATAGCCGCTCTTTGAAACGTCTCCTCCGGCCTCGGATAAAATTGTTCCGAGCTAACAGGTCTGCAATTTTTCAGGGGCTACATGGCGCCCGAGTATGTCGTCCGTGGACAACTGACCGAGAAGGCCGATGTCTACAGCTATGGCGTTCTCGTCATCGAAGTCGTATCCGGAACAAGGAACAACCGTTACATCAACAACTCCTGTTCCATCTTACAAATGGTAAGTGGTAGTAAACCCGTTGTTTCCGGTGTCTGACCGCCATCTGCCTCTCGAGATATCAGCCGAAACCACTGTCATCGTACTCGTAGGTTTGGCTCATGTATCGGTCGGGGAGGCTCGCCGAGGTAGTCGACGGGCACTTAGATTTCTTTCCGGAGGAAGTAACATGTCTGGCACTTCGGGTTGGGCTGCTTTGCGTCCAGGCGGCGGCCGAGCTGCGTCCCTCTATGTCGATGGTGGTGAGGATGTTGAAGGAGGAATGCGAGATCCCGGAGCCCTCCCAACCCCCGTTCCTGAGTTCCAGCATTTCTCTCTCGAGCCAACAGGATGTATCAGCCAGACGTTATGATTCTCGGGTGGAGGAGTCTGACGGGCTTTCTTCCTCGTCGTGCGACGGGACGGAGAGCTTCACCAACGCCAGATGATATTTAGTCTCCTTCGGTTCACGTACTCTTTTATTACCACTTCAGCCTTCTCTTTTTGTATAATTATGCGATCACGTAGAACTATAAATACAAATGGCTTAACACATTAGTAGTTTAACATGAACTGCCTTGCACATTTGAATACATAAAATTATACTAAAAAATTCATAACTATACACATTGCTTCTTTTCTATTGATAGTCAATTTTTACTAAAAAATAAAATTACGAAAAAATTCATGAGATCAAATAAAATTACGTAAAAATATTTGGTTCCATATTCTAAAAGATCTAACAATTCATAAAAAAACATAATAAAAATTAAAAAATGTGATCTAGAAGGCTATAAGACACATGTACATATGCTGAGAAAAAAGGCTCGAAAGAATAAATCAAGACTCCATCATCATTAGGTTATATCCCAGCAGCCGGCCGAGCCTCCCCCTTCGTATGTCGCAGCGGTCTCGATCTGCTCCCCCTCCGACACGATTCAGGCCTCGTTACCAGATTGGTTTTTCAAGGGCGTTGCACAAGATTCCAAGCCATACGAGAGAAGGAACGGCAACCTCAGCAACCGCCCCCTGTTAAACACAGTGTCTCATCGGGCAGCATATGGCAAGAATAACGGCGGACATTTCTCAGGGATTTCAAGCCATCCGTAGTAAGGAAAACGTCGCTGGTCCGCAGGACCGCCCATGTCATCGAAGGAGCAGAAGCCGAACCTCTTGGCCACTTTGACAGCGAAACAGCGTACGAAAGGGCAGAACTTGAACTTGACCAACGTGAAATTTCGCTTTTCTGCCTCGATTTGATGCCTTTGACGACCAGGTCCTCCAAGATCCGGTCGACTGCCTCACCAATGAGGGCATGCCCGACAACCGCTACTACAGCGGGAACGAGTTCATCGACGATATTGAGAACCTCTGCCACTCCTACGCCTTCCTCGCCTACCGCATCGACCTTTCCTCTTGGGGCGTCAACGTCCTGCCCTATTCCGGTTTCCCTCGCCAACTTTGCCGCCATCTTCGGGCACTACATCGTCGTCCGCGAGCCCATCCGAGCCACCGTCGCCAAGCCCGTCACTGCCGCCACTCCTCTGTTCTCCTCGGACCTGGGCAACCCGCGCTCGGCGTTCCCAGCAGCCACCATCGACTAAGCCCTGACCTCCGCCTCGACGCTCTCGACCGCCAAGGATGCCACACTCCAAACCGCCCATGACCAGCGGCCTCTCCTCGCCCCAGTCGTCCACCGCCAACTGAGTAGATTGACCATGAAAATCATTTTTGTTTCCCCAGGAAGCAAAATTACATCTTACATCAAGATCTCATATTGCCAAGTTCGCCAACTACTCCGCAGGAAACAAGGATAAAAACTGCAACTCGTCAATGCCTTCTTGGCTCACGGATCTCCTATACCGGACTACAACCTTTGACATGATGTTATTTCTGTAATGGCATCCTAATAGGACCAAAAGACACCAGACCTACTACAAAAACTTTTAATGGGTACCTCTCATGAACCATCTGTCTATTCCCTGATGGCTTGAAAGAATTTCGCCCTCAGGGCGTCATCTGAAGAAAACCGGCCCAGAACTGCAACTGTTGCCGTGCTACTCCCTACTTTCTCAATGCCTCTAGGGGACACTGTCTCTGCAATTTGCCGGCTGAGTTTTTCTTGGAGCTGGAGCTTGAAACCATAAAAGTGCACAATTGACTGTAGAAGCAATCTCCCCAGTGGATTGCTACCTTGGGCATGGATTCATCCTATTTGTACAACACCATGAAACGGAAGTAAATGGTGCTCGCAAAGAGCACAGAATGGCAGGTTCAGTTCAGAATCGAAATGCTCTGTGTGGCCATTTTCCCCTCTCTTGGGTCTGGAAGGATCGATCGGACGGATATCAAGGTTTCCGACATTGATCTGCAGACTGGTGTTCTGGAAGTTCATCAGCCACTGCAAAAAGCGAGCTGGAGTCCCCGCCAGCTCCTTTCTCATTGGATTTTCACCGAGCGAACGAATGATAGAAGTCACTGGTACGGTCAAACCCGGGTATAGCATTTCGATGGAAGAGGAATCTGTAGACATTAAAGGACACCAACATTCATAGAGGTCATCCTCCATGCCCTGTCCATTCACATTTGGCCCCAACTGCATTTTCGAAGATTTACAAAATCGCTTCATGCATCAGACCTTTTGTCCTCGAACACCCTGGAACCTGCGCTGATGACCACTTCCACCCATTCTTGGTAGTCAGAATCAACAAAGATCGACTCCACATTGGGAATATAGATGTGAGAGCACTGAAGTGTAACGGCAACTCCGGCAGGGTCAATCTTGTAGTGCAGAAGCTATTTCGTCCGCCAGGCGTTGTGGGTGTTGGAGTCTTTTAGCAAACACATCAGCCACCCTCGAAAGCTTACTTAAACTCAAGACTCTGTGTCCGGAAGGGATGTAGCCAATGTGGCAATTGACGCAAAAAGGCAGCAGGCAGGACTCACAGTAGGAGAAAAGGTCAAGATCTCGCACCACGACGAGGCCACCAGCTCCCCCAGCTTGAGCGATTTCCTTACGTTACCCGACTTCCGGGAACAAGGCGCCCTGAACAATGTCCTTCACCTTCTGTCTGTAACCTACCAAAGAAATACCAACACTTTTTCAGATTCTGTGATCAGTAAACAGCACCGGATCTACGACCCACGATTTCGATGAGAAGATAGAGTAGTAACCTCTGGTAGCATGTAGAAGGGACTTGGAAACGCGAAGGGAAGTCCTCCTGAGGCCCTCCCTGCCGGTGTCCTCTCCCATCCCTTCCAGCAGTGCCTTCACGGCCCTACGCAACTCCAAGTCCTCGTCCTTGTCGTCCTCGGGGTCGGAATCGAGATGGCCGTCGTTCTGGGACCCCATGATCCCTCCCCTTCTGCTCTTGTCGGTAGGCACACGACTCCTCGTAATGTAATAACGGCTTTTCCTCCTGTTCGGACATGGCATGGGCGGCGGCGCGGCGGAAGATTGATCAAACTGGGAAAGGGCCCCTATTGGGCCTCTCGAGATCGGCCCACATTGTAGCAGGCCCACTTAGTATATGCCCCCCACCACCGGACCTCGATCAAGCAACAATGGAAACCGCCTCGGCAAGGAAGACCTCCCGCTGCCTCTTTATTCACCGCCTTCACCGCCACCACCACCACGACGTGCACCGTCATCACCACCACCACCACCACCACCATCACCACCACGACGTGCACCGACATCACCACAACCAACACCACGACCCCTTTCACAACCGCCAACAACGCTCCTGCCACGATCCAGAGTCGCTACCCGAGCTGACGGCGGAGCAAGGAGACGGTTTCCGAATGCTGCCTCCGCCGCCAGAGGACGAGAACGAAGACTACGAGGACGATGATGAGCCGGTTTTCGTGTTGACAGACGAGTGGAGAGAATTCTTCGCGAAATCCGAAGCCAAGAGGAGAGCGGACAAGGAAGGCATCTACTTGGAAACCCTAAGACTCTGTACGATCCCACATTGATGCAATCTAAGGGTGGTTTCTTTCCGTTTTTTTGGGTGCAGAGAGGAGGAAGCAGGCCAAGAACAAGGGCAGGAACACGGAGTGAGTTTGGCCAAGAACATGAAGCATGTAGGGTTCAATCGCTACAACTACAATCATATCAACGATGCAATGATAATGATCTTCTCGAATCAGTTGCATACAGAGGTTGTCCTTTTATTTTAATACATTACACTGTCAATTTGCAAGACACATTTGTTAGAGAGGGTGGCGGGAGGAGCGAGCTATGAAATTGGATGACTGAAGCATTTTGTGTCCATCAAATAAGACCCAAAGATCACCTGACGGCCCTGTTGCGGTAAATAACACCCGCGAGCTTTCTTATATCTGCGGCTTCAAGGCCAACTTGTTAAAGCAAGCGGCAACCTTCTCCTCCGGGCACATCTTGTTGTTCTCGTAGAAATCCAGTATCTCCATGGCTATGTTCTTAACCTACACAAATGCCCCCCCCACAAACTTCATAAGCCATCACCAATCAATCAGTTCCTTTCAGGTTGTTTCTCGAACTCGGGTTTGATTGGAACATCATTAAAACAGCATGAATCAGATCATCCGTCTATGGTTTCTTCACTTCTTAAAGATAAAAGCTTCATTTCCTGTGCTCCAGTGGGAAGAAACTACCTAATCTAGGTTCAGAAACTGTATGATGTTCTATAGTATTCTACTGCCTACTTGTCACGATGTTTGGAACAGAAACTCACAGCATTTATGTCGACTCGAAGTTCTTCAAACCACGCAGTAGTATCCCTGTCTTTAGACACACTGGCTATGTAAATGGAGGCCAGGGCAATAAGGTGGGGAGGATGGACAAGGATAAGATCCATTCTGTATGTATCATTCAAAAGACCCCTGCAATCGATCAAACCCAACAAGACATTGCCGTGACGAACTTCTTTTGCAAATAGGGAAATCACGGTCTGAGGTTTTACCAAGTAAACTGAGTCATATCTTCCATGCCAGCATCCTGAAGAAACCTGCCAAAGACAATGGTCATGTTAACTTTGAACAGATAACACTGAAGTAAGCGTTTTATGTTTTCGCAAGAAATGCCAAATCAAAGGTTCAGTACGGTGGGTATCGGGCATGTTCGCTTTTTCAATTGGCATATATGAAAGATAAACTCTGACAACAATGAATGAAAGACAGACAGCTTATAACATTCGAATGAAAGATAAACTCTGACAACTTGATAACGTGCGATGCAGCATGGTTTTTATTAAGTACAACTAATACTGTAGCAGAAATAATAAAACATTAACAAAAATGAGAAGAAAATCAAGACCTTCCTACAGCGTTTATGGTAGAAAAAATGGGACTTCTTCTATTGTTTCGTGCCACCTCCCAATTTCAGAACATGATACATGGCACACCAATATTGCCTCAAAAGAAGTATTTTTTGGGAACTCGAAAGCACAAGGCTGCACTCTGACGCGAATTTTATTAGGCATTATCTCTTCCAACCACCTGTTATTTCAAGGAAGGCGACATGGACATGGCAGCAAGGGATTTCAAGGTGCTTACTGTGATAAAGACCGGTATGGATGAAACACGACGAGATAATAATTGAGAGCTTCTAATATCCTCATCTCCATTTCAAGAATGTCTTTGATCTCAAACCGATACTTGTCATCAGCATCTAAGACATGAGTATGAAAAGAAGTTCAACTACTTATATTGAAAACTGGATATAACCCAGAATCCTGCAGTTGCTCTTCAGAAAACAAGAAATCTTCAGTAGTCAATAGCATACTCACATTGTTTTCTGATGCAAAATACTAGGAGCTTGGCCTGCACCATGCTTTCTTCAGCTTTTGATGCTAAGTACAAGCAGGTTGGAGCAACAAGGCGCGGATCGTATTCTGACATGCTTTTTCTGATGGCAACAGAAAACAAAGACAACTACATGTCAAACATGTGAGCAATAAAACTGCAGTTGGGGTAAGCAACACAGAGTGCTAGGAAACATAACACAATAAACAGAACAACATTCCCCACATAAAATAGATGCTGAAACAATATCCAAATATCAGCATCAGTAAATTACTAGAAATACAAACTGGGGACAGAGAAAGCACATGACACGAGACTGCAGTGATAAAATTGATCATCTCACACTCACTGTGTTCAGACCTATTTTTACTTAAAGAGAACTCATACCCAAAAAATGGAATTTAGAAAAAATTCTAAAAGAATCATAAGGACTACAAAGCTAAAAGAATTACCTTGTGTAAACACGCCTCATGTAGGTAATAGCAGTGGCTACAACCCTAGCGATGTATTAAATCTCGTTAGAGGAGTTTCGCAAATAACTCAGATTATGCATATGAAATAGGAGAGATCCTCAAGACAGGCAATGCTCTTACCTTTGCCTCACTTTCACACTTTGGGCTAGCTTCCATATATCTACAATGTAATCAAATACTAATTAATCAAGGCGGTTTGTGAACTAAATAAGAATCTCTCAAAATCATCCCGATTGATATCCATTGCTTTCCTCCCATCAACAACAAATGGGAAACAAACTAAATCAAGTCCAACAACAACGAGTTTGGACATGACCAGAAATCAACCATCAAGACCTCAAAACGAAACGAATTCATTCAACGCCCTCCATTTCCCATCTAAGGACCAAACCTAACAACTCAACGGCCAGTAGAAACAACCGAAAAGAAAAAGTCGAAAAAAAAAAAAAACAGGAGGACTCACAATTAGCGAGATGCAACTTGATGAGCTTGAAATCTTCGGTCGTGATCCCCTTCTCTTTATCCAAAGGATGCACCGCGTCCACCTCCTCCGGGTCAAGAAGTTGCTTGCTGCCCCCCACCCCCCCCCCCCCCCAAAAAAAAAAAAAGACTCAGTCCATCTATAAAACATAAATGGAGTCGGAAGTAGCGATCGGATTGCAGAGGTCCCGAGGAAAGGGAGGGGGCCTACTAATGTGTCGACGTCCAGAAGTTCGCCGCCATCGTCTACTTCGTCGTCGGCGCCGGCGACTCCGCCGCAGCTCGGCCCACTCTCCGTCGGTCGTCTCAAGATTCGGGACTTAAATTTGTCCGACTCGCCAAGTTAGAGTCGTCCGTCGATCGGGCTTTTGAATATTCAAGCGTGGCCCAATCAGGCCCAATTCCTTGTATGTGCCTTAATGGGCCGGCCAACTCGGCCCATGATTGAAATAGTAGGAATTAGGAAACATAAGAAAGATGGATTTTGTTCGTCTGTTATATATTAATAAATCTAGCATCGTTAATTAATTAAACTAACTAATTATGATATAAGCTTCTCAGGGAATGGTTTAATTATAACGACGATTAAAAATGTGATTTGGAAATGATTTTATTTTATTTTAAGTATTTATCCTCCTCTCTCGGACCAACTGCCTAAATACCATATGCTTACCTTGGTCGTGTTGTCCTCATCAAATGCCATGGAGAACAACCGCTGCCAGTAGTATTACTGATGTTGGCGCCATCGTACCCGGTTTCCAAACAAGACGCTTCCAGATATTCGACAACATGACGGACGGCCATAGCTTCTTCGTCCACTGCAAATCCCAGGACGACGAACCTGCCCCCTGCAGCATCGGTCAAGGGAAGCTGTACCAGTTCAAGTTCCATGTGAACATTTGGCGAACCACTCTTTTCTACTGCTACTTTCAGGGGAATCTCGGGAGGACTTTCGACATCTACAAGCAACAGAGGAGGGACGTCGAAGATAAACAAGTGTATGTAGAAATAGAATGAATCACAATTCCTAAAAGTTCTTGTCTACTCAAATACATGTCAGGGTTCGATTTCGAGTTCTAACTGCGGTCGCTAAACTTTTAAAGGGAACGCTAGACAAAGAACAAGAACGAACATACATTAACCTTGAAATGAACACAAGTAGATGCTTGAAAAGCTAAAGTCAAGAGTGCAGTCATTAAATTTTTTGTCTATAATTCGACATATTATGATTTCCATATTGAGATTAATATTTGGTCTTATTAAATTTATATTATATACAAATGGATTATAAACCCAAATCTTGAAAAGAAGCCCTCCCTATGCATGAATGGGTAGCAAGAAATATAAAACCCAACCCAAATATAAACATTTTGTGCCAAATTAAGCCCAAATTCATGCTCGGCCCATTGTCCGGTCAATGAGAAGTTGCCTAATGAGATATGACCAGCTTCCTAATTTAAACTGGCTCTGGAGCCCTATAAATATATGCATCCTCATTCATTTACAATACACAATATACACATAGGTGGAGAGAAAGACTCTTGGAGCTCTTGAAGATTGTCGCGGCCTCCCTCTCGCCGAAGCTCTGCTGACGTCCATTGCCCAGTGTTCTTCTGCAATGTGCCCTGAGGTTTTGTCGGATCAGGCCCAAAAGTCCCGACGACTTCATCAAGCTATCAAAGCTCTGCCGGATCATGCCCAAAGGCTCCAACGACTTCATCAAGCTATCGAAACTCTGTCGGATCACGCCCATAGGCCATGACGACTTCATCAATATTTCATCTCGAAGTTCCGCTGAAATTCTGCTAGAGCTCAGGGTCACCACCCATCAACGTTATTCTTTGAAGATCGAATCAGATGAATCACGTGCTTCATCCGTGACTAGTGACAGAGCCCGCTACATTTCTTTTCATACGATAATTTATACGCTGATATTTCTCCGCGAGATTTTAGTGTTCACGGAGAATATAATATTTTAAAGAAACAAAGGGATGGAAAATCCAAGTCTTTAAGACTTTTGGTGTGATTATCGTGTCTTTTAATATTGTTTTTGGATTGTATTTATATTAAAACTTCTCTTGCAGACCAATGGAGGGACATGGGTGGATGTCGGTCTTCAGGCCTACTTGCAGCTTTCACTATGCTGTTGCATTAGCGATCTTCTTGTTCTTTCTCGCCCCTTCTCGATTCGATCGCTAAAACTTATAGCTATTTCTCTCACCTCGATGTCTTCATGCTCGCTTCACGTTTCCGAAATTTGTTCGCTCGTCATCTCTTGTTGGCTTAACTTTGTCGAATTTGAAGCCTTAGGCCCTTTTACTTAGGTCCAGAATTTGTCCATGCCAACCGTTTTGATGATCATTTTCGATTGAGATTTCTTGTTGAAATACTCGATGCTTAGAAAAGTCAAGACCATCCATGTTAGTTGTATGTTTACATATTGTTGTTGTGCAATAGATTTTGAAGGGTTTTTTCCCACTTATCCAATCTATCATATTTACCGTTGATTTGTAGGACGGACTCCTCGGCCATCCTTGTTCTGCGGAGGAATCACCCTATTCAGGAGTTATCAAATCATGCCGATTCTCAAGCCACAAATAATGTTTGAGCGAAAAACCGAGGAGAACTCTAATCATCATGGCGGCATCTAACGTCGTCATCGTTGTCTTCTCCTTGATCGTGCCCCTGATCCTGTTTACCGCACCGGCAATTGCCGAGGGAACGGAATTCCATGACAGAAAGCTTGTTTACGTACGCGGTCTCCAGACGAGGCATGTCCAGGTCTACAACAACCTCACACACGGGGATAGTTTCGGCATCCACTGCAAGTCCAAGGACGACAACTTGGGGTTTCACATCATGGGACCCAACCAGATTTATCAATTCAAGTTCAAGGCCAATGCCTGGGGAAGCACGCGGTTCTACTGCGGTGTCAGCTTGAAGGGGGACTGATGCGTGTTCTGGAGGAACCAGAGGAATCGAAGGAAGGAATGAAGAAGGTGGCACAAGCAGCTGTGGTTGATAGGACAATCGGACTGGACTCGAGCCAAAACCAAGTGGAAGAGGCCGGGCTTGAAGATAGGAGATCCATGGCGGATGGTGAGAAGGTGATTGGGCTCGGGCTTGTGAAGACCAAGCTAATGGGGACGAAGTTGCAAGGACGTGAGGAATTGGAGGATGAAGGAGCAAAGAGGGAGTTGGTTGCAACGGACGACACACCTCCACACCCCACAGCAGGAGGAGAGGTTGTTAGGGGGATTGGAGAGAAGGTGTGAAGAAGGAGGAGGATTCTAGAAGAAAATGGGGTGAGCGGGATGAGGGAGCCGGAGAAGGCGGCTGGGTTGCTGGTGTTGGCCTAGAGGTGGGATTGTGGATTGTGGTGTTTTGGGGGTTCTGGTTGTAAGGACTTGTTGCTTGCTGTGAGAGATTATACCGTAATCGTTGTTGAGAATATAACAGTGAGGTCCAGCTTCTTGTTAATTTCTCCGGTGACGATTTCCGTCGTCAGCTGGTATCAGAGCTTCGAAGCTCGGCCTTACCGTGTTGTTGATGTCCATTGCGAGTCGAACGAGATCCAAGGTGGTGAAGATGGAGTCCGATTCTGTCAGAGACTTGTTGGATGAAATGATGAAGAAGATGGAGGCGATGAGTGCGGACATTCATGCTCTGAAGACGTCGGCAAAGGAGAAGAGCTCGTCCCAACCCCTGGGGGCCTTACCCTCGGACGGTGTTGAAGTTAGGACCTGGGAGGAGGGCATATCTGTCTTGCCGGAGAACAGAATGAACCGATTAGCAAAAATCGACTTTCCCATGTTTGATGGAACGGCGGTGCAGGAGTGGATTTTCAGAAGTGAGAGGTTCTTTGACTTAGATGGTACCCCACCGGAGTTGCGTGTGAGTATTGCTTCAGTACATCTTTCGGGGTTGGCGGTGGATTGGCATTACGCCTTCATTCGAGGCCGGGGATTGGGTGGACCGGTCAGCTGGGAGGAATATGCAGCGGCGATGACTATGCGCTTCGGACCGCACGAGTTGGCTCGTCCTATCGCAGCTCTTAAGGAATTGCGCGAAGGCCATAGTTACTCGGAGTATGTCAACGAGTTTGTCTCGTTGGTGACAAGGGTGGACTTAAGTATGGAGGATCAGGTTGCTTTGTTTATTGGGGGGCTAAAGAGAGAAACACAACGGATGATGGTGGTGTTGGAGCCTCGCACATTGCAGAAGGCAATTTCTATTGGAAGGGCATTAGCCCGTGAGGATGAAGCAGGGCTGAACAGGGGACGAGAGATTCTGGGTAGAGGGGTGCGCTGGGAACAGCCAAATCCCAGCTACAGAGGAGCGACTACGGTACCATTATTGAAAGGGGGACCAACGAGGTGGACCAATGGTCTGAGTGGCAGATCGACCGAAGAGCCGAATAGAAGTTCTGTACAGAGGGGTTCGTCGTACCAACCTCCCCATAAACGGCTTTCACCGGCGGAATGGGCGGACAAGAGGCAGAAAGGGTTGTGTTACTGGTGTGACGAAAAGTACACCACCAACCATCGATGCACGAATAAGCGATCCTTCGCTATCACACTGGAACCGGATGAATTGGAGGTACAGGAGGAGGAGTTGACAGAAACAGCGGTTCAGGATACAGAGGAGGCGACACCCATGGTTTCCTTGTATGCTTTACATGGAATTTCGCTCAATTCGCACAATCGATCCATGAAGATAGTGGGAAGTTATAAGAGGATGTGTTTGGTGATCCTAATCGACTCAGGCAGTACCCATAATTTTTTGGATCCTAAAATAGCCAAGCGAGCTGGATCGGCAACAGTGAACATTCCTCGCAAGGGGGTATTAGTGGCCAATGGAGCGAAAATGGTCTGCGATGCCATAATCCCGTCTTTCAGTTGGGAAATGCAAGGAGAATCCTTTACCTCAAAGATGTTACTCATGCCGATAAAGGGGTGCGACATGATTTTAGGCATGGAGTGGTTGTCTTCTCTTGGCACGGTGCTTTGGGATTTCCTGAACTTGACGATGAGATTTGAGAAGCTGGGCAGACAAGTTATTTTGAAGGCTGGTAAAGGAGAATTTGAGAAGGTGACAATGGGATTATACTCGCTTGGTAGTGAAGAGATGGGTTTGCTATTGATTCCAAATGGCAAGCAGAAAGCGAATCATACCCAAGGAGATCAAATACCAGCCGAGGTGCAGCGGCTACTTGGTCGTTATGCGGTAGTGTTTTCCGAACCTTCTGGTTTACCGCCCCGGAGGTCGCACGATCACGCCATCCCCTTGCTGGACGGGGTTCAAGGCCTATCCTTGCGTACCTATCGGTATTCAGGCCTTCAGAAAGACATAATCGAGAAGTTAGTCCGCGAGATGTTGGAGTCCGGAGTTATTCGTCACAGCACAAGTCCCTTCTCTTCCCCCGTAGTTCTTGTTAAGAAGAAGGACAATTCGTGGAGGTTGTGTATCGATTACCGAGAGCTTAATGCCCGCACAATCAAGACAAGTTTCCGATCCCAATAATCGAAGAGTTGCTTGATGAACTCTATGGAGCAAGCTGGTTCTCCAAGCTCGACTTACGATCGGGATACCATCAGATTCGCGTGAAGGATGCGGATATTCATAAGACGGCGTTCCGGACACACGAGGGTCATTATGAATTCCTCGTGATGCCCTTTGGTCTCACAAACGCACCGTCCACGTTCCAAAGCTTCATGAATGAGGTTCTTAAGCCGTTCTTAAGAAGGTTTGTCTTGGTTTTCTTTGACGACATTCTTATTTACAGCATTTCTTTTGAGGAGCACTTGCGGCACGTCGAAGCTGTCCTACAGGCGCTTCAGCATCATGTCCTGTTTGCCAAACTGAGCAAGTGCTCATTCGCCAAACGGAAGTTGGAATATATTGGCCATTTCATCGAGAAGGAGGGGGTATCGACCGACCCGCGGAAAGTGCAAGCTGTCCAAGAGTGGCCACGACCGAAAAATATCACTCAATTGAGGGGTTTTCTCGGTCTCACGGGTTATTACCGTAGATTTGTGAAGAATTATGGCATCTTGAGTCGTCCCCTGACTCAGCTCTTGAAGAAGGAAGCATATCACTGGGATGACGATGCAGAACGGGCGTTTGATACTTTGAAGAAGGCTTTGACTACGGCCCCAATTCTGGCACTTCCGGATTTCTCGAAGGATTTTGTTATTGAGACGGATGCGAGTTCGTCAGGCATAGGGGCAGTCTTGATGCAAGAAGGACACCCAATCGCGTTTATTAGTAAGGCCTTAGCTCCACGGCATGCGGGACTTTCGGTATACGACAAGGAGCTATTGTCGGTGGTTTATGCGGTTGAAAAATGGCGACATTACTTGTTGGGGCGACGTTTTATACTGAAGACGGATCATCAAAGCCTCAAATATTTGTTGGAGCAGCGCGTTCATACGGATATGCAGGTTAAGTGGCTTACAAAGTTGGCTGGCTTTGATTACGAGATAACTTACAAAAAAGGGAAGGAAAACTTAGTGGCGGACGCCCTTTCTCGCATTTCGGGCGCTGAACTCATGTCTGTAGTTCTTACTACGAATGAAGGGACGTTGATGGATGACATTAAGTTGAGCTGGGAAACTGATCCGAATCTACGGGAGTTACGGCAGCGTTTACGGCAGGGCCCGGTCCCACCCTTCGAATTCAAGAACGGTTTGCTTACCAGGCGAGGGAAACTGGTAGTGGGAGCGGACCAGCAGCTTCGACAGAAGGTTATCCAGACATTCCATGCATCAGCAGCGGGTGGG
Source organism: Melastoma dodecandrum (assembly GCA_029817715.1). Taxonomy (NCBI): domain Eukaryota; kingdom Viridiplantae; phylum Streptophyta; class Magnoliopsida; order Myrtales; family Melastomataceae; genus Melastoma; species Melastoma dodecandrum. The sequence goes on along the minus strand of JARUPY010000355.1, from coordinate 1,754,571 downwards.
CATTCGGGTGTTCACGTCACCCTCAAACGTATAGCGAGCTGCTGTTTCTGGAAGGGGTTGGAGCGTGATATCCGAGTCTATATACGTAGTTGCGATATTTGTCAGCGCCACAAGTATGATTCGGCCGCTTCCCCAGGCCTGATACAGCCTCTTCCTATTCCAACAGCAGTATGGTCCGAAATCACGATGGATTTTATTGTCGGATTGCCAAAATCCTTTGGGAAAGAAGCCATTATGGTCGTCGTGGATAGTTGACCAAGTTCGGTCATTTTATAGCCCTCAAGAGCCCAGTAACAGCGGCTGCAGCAGCGGATGCCTTCTTGAGCCACATTTTCAAGCTTCGTGGATTTCCCGACTCTATTGTAAGCGACAGAGATCCGTTGTTCTTAAGTGACTTCTGGAAGACTTTGTTTTCGTTACAGGGCGTCGAGCTGAAACGGTCGTCAGCTTACCATCCACAGACAGATGGCCAATCGGAGGTCGTTAATCGATGCGTTGAGACTTACTTGAGGTATATGTGCAGCGACTGCCCTTCTATGTGGGCAAAGTGGCTGCCGTTGGCCGAATGGTGGTACAACACGAGTCATCATTCTGCCATCACCACGACGCCCTTCCAAGCTTTGTTTGGATATGAACCTCCCCTCCATGTGCCGTATATCAGTGGCAGCACAGCTAACAAGGCTGTAGACAGAGAACTCGGGGATAGGGAGGCCATGGTTCGATTACTCAGGTTCCATATCAGTCGGGCTCAGCATCGCATGAAGCAAATGGCTGACAAGAAGCGGTCGGAGAGGAGTTTTTCGGTGGGCGAGTTGGTGTATGTTCGCTTACAACCGTTTAAGCAGAGCTCGGTGGAAGGTTGTCATGGCTCCAAGCTCTCGCCCCTTTACTTTGGCCCTTTTAAAGTTCTGGAAAAAATTGGGGCTGTCGCGTACCGGTTGGATCTTCCACAGCACTCTCAGGTGCATCCAACATTCCATGTTTCTCGCCTTAAGAGGTTTGTGCCAGGTATGCTTGCTCACGCTCCACTTCCGGACTCTCTGGCTCCATCCCCACCTGCTCCTGAGTACATTCTCCAGCGGAAGATGGTCAGGCGTGGCCACAGGGCTGCTACACTGGTCCTCGTCAAGTGGGCAAATCAGCCGGAATCTGCGGCAACGTGGGAATATCTGTATGATCTTCAAGAGAGATTTCCGCACATCACCCTTGAGGACAAGGGCGATTCCGAGAGGGGGGTATTGATGCGTGTTCTGGAGGAACCAGAGGAATCGAAGGAAGGAATGAAGAAGGTGGCACAAGCAGCTGTGGTTGATAGGACAATCGGGCTGGACTCGAGCCAAAACCAAGTGGAAGAGGCCGGGCTTGAAGATAGGAGATCCATGGCGGATGGTGAGAAGGTGATTGGGCTCGGGCTTGTGAAGACCAAGCTAATGGGGACGAAGTTGCAAGGACGTGAGGAATTGGAGGATGGAGGAGCAAAGAGGGAGTTGGTTGCAACGGACGACACATCTCCACACCCCACAGCAGGAGGAGAGGTTGTTAGGGGGATTGGAGAGAAGGTGTGAAGAAGGAGGAGGATTCTAGAAGAAAATGGGGTGAGCGGGATGAGGGAGCCGGAGAAGGCGGCTGGGTTGCTGGTGTTGGCCTAGAGGTGGGATTGTGGATTGTGGTGTTTTGGGGGTTCTGGTTGTAAGAACTTGTTGCTTGCTGTGAGAGATTATACCGTAATCGTTGTTGAGAATATAACAGTGAGGTCCAGCTTCTTGTTAATTTCTCCGGTGACGATTTCCGTCATCAGGGACCGAGGAGTCGTCTTCGACCTGTTTAAGGATAGTAGGGACGGCACTAGGTGCCCGACCTTATGTAGGTGGTCTGTATTCCGCGACGGTGTCCATGGCTATAGGGAAGACACTGGTGCGGAGGATCAGTTCTTCGCCTTCAATTGAAAATTCACATCTTTGTGCGTTAAAATCAAACTAATGATTTTCCATTGATGTGGTGTGATATTTAGTGTAGGTTAAGATAAAATGAAATATACAACTCGCATTAATCATTCGTCTCCTTTGTATTTGAATCGGGGCAACACCGTTGTCGGCCGCAGAACCCAGCACCAACAAGAACGCGCCGGGGCCTCTCTCAATGCCTACAGTTACACGGACCATGGTTCATTGAAGCGCATGGTGGACAAGATATGCAAAAGACATTTCTGTTACAAGACTCGGTTTCTTACCCAGCCTCAGTGATCGCGCCAAAGGCCTCGAGAACTACCTTGCCAATACCACGTGCACAGCTCCGTTGGCCAGGCCAACACATAAGAAGTTCCCCAACCTGTTACTCGCACTGCTCGAAAAGGAGGTCAAAAGACTCATTTGGAGCCCCAGTGACCCTACTGGGTAATCTCAAGAAGCAGGGGGCTTGCTTTCGCGGCCTCCCGATTGCCGCAAAGTCGATCACCTAAGATCCTGCTCTGCATCTCCATGCGGCCGGCCAATGCAATAACCTATCGCAAACCCGTGAACATAGCAAGGTTAAATATACGGGTTCCTGGTTACAACCATATCCTCCTACGTCGACAATGCTCCTCGTCGAGGACTGAAGAGTTCCAAAACTCCATGTCAGAGATCAAAGCACTCATCCTGATCTTCTGTATTGGGCCTAGGCCCAATAATAAACACACATGTAGGCCCAATGGGCCCAACCCCAATTCAAACGCTAACTTGCCTTAACCCTAAGCAACCTCCGCCGGCCACACCCTCCTCATCGGGATCACGCCAATCGATCGGATCCTTTAGCGCGTTAATTCGTCTGTGACTTTTTTCGCTACCTGCTTGAGTCTTTGGATTGTCTTCCAAAGTTTACATTTTTCCTTTGCAAGATCTTTGAACTCAGCAAGGTTTTTGCCGTTTTCGTGATTTTTTGTCCGCCGACTGATGACGGGTCGAAGCGTAGCACAGCGATGAGTGTGAAAACGGGGTTTACTGAAGTGGGTTTGTTTGATTTTCTGGATTATGGGGAATGTTGTAGCACTTCCTGTGGGAAGGAAAGATGGCCTGATGATGATTTCTGGATTTTGCGCAAGGGCTTTGACTCCCAGCCCCGAAGTGTGTCGGTGATTGGGAAAATGAAATCATCTTGCTATATCCATTCTTACTGATGGCCTATCTTGTGCTGTTCCTGTCGGAATTCCCTTGTTTGTCGAGTTTAGGGTCTTTTTATCGGATTGGCTTATCATTTCAGTTTGGTTCAGCCTATGTTCTCCCGGAGGGAGTTGCGAAGGTAGCATTGCTTGCAATATCTTGGGTATTGATTTGCCTGCGAGTTGGTTTGGTTGTCTTGGATATCCGGTTTTTGTTACCTCGCATTTGACGGTCTTCCGTGAACAGGAGAGAATAGCCTTGATATGAGACTGGTCATCTCTTATGTCCATTTTCCCCGGTCCAGTGGATACCAAGAAGAACACCACGAAAGCTCTTGGTGAAACAGTATGTGAGTCGGCTTGAATTGATGATGTATTGCAGCGGCTTTTGGAGGCATGTGATTGTTGTGTTGTGTTTCTGGTGTCCCGACAGGTTGGACTCGGAAGGAGCTCTCAAAAAAGGGGAAAGATAATCCAAAACCTTCTCAAATGCATAGCTGCAGACGTGTGAACCTGTTTCATTGTTTGGATTCGTCGGGTAAGAAGTGAAGCCGAACCAGAATACTTTCTCATGTTTACAGTTGTCCATGACCGCATTATTGTAGCCTTTTCGAAAGAGACCTTTAACCACCGCCTTCCCGTGCAAAAGCCGAAAAGTCAGGAAGAGATTGCGCAAAAGGAAGCTGGCTGGTGAGATAGTCGCGGGGACTCCCACGTCTGGACTGCATCAGCACCTTTGGACTTGTCAATGATTTCAAGACGATGTCGGAGAGGAGGATGGATGGGGTGGGGGCAGGTTGTCGGGTGGTGGTGGGTGTATGGCCTTGATCAAGGACGGTGATGTCACTCACTGAGACAAGTTGGTTTGCCCCAATACTTCAACCACTTCTTTTAATGTCTCGTTTTGGCAAAAATCTAATGTCAGTCCGCCCAACCCCAACCCCCCGCCGCTTTTGCCCTTTTTCTCTTTCCTACCCAAGCAAGCAAGCACACTAGACCTCCTCCTCCTCCGGCCGCCCAATTAATTTTCATAAGAATTCGATTAGTTATTTAATCTAATCCATCAGAAAATGGACCAATAAATTTTCAGACAGGAGGAGGTAAATGTTCGGTCGGTCATCAAGGAAGTCGGTCTTTTGGTCTCGGCGAACGAAAATCGACCTTTCTCGTGTGAATTTTCTTTTTTTTTTTGTCTTTGAAATAAAAAAAAATGTCTAAGTGAAGAAAGTCGGCCTTATTTTTTTTTTGCCTTTGAATTAAAAAAAAAAATTGCCTGTAAGGCCGACATATGAATGATCATTGAATTTTTTTTTTACCAAGTGTATAGAAGTCGGTCTTTGTAAGGTCGATTTTTTCGTGTGAATGACTATTGAATTTTATTTTTTACTAAGTATAGAGAAAGGCTGACTTCTTTGAGGACGAAAGTCGGTCTTGCCTTTGATAGGTCATTAGACGAATATTAAATCTTAAGACGTCGTTATTTTGCCAAATAAAGTCGAACAGAAACTCCGTTTTTGCATTTTCCCCAACGTTCGTAGGAAAGAAACGGGACACAAACGACGCCTCCTTCTCTTTTCCTTACAGCTGCTCTTTCGTCCTCCTTTCTTCTTCCATGTCCGACGGTCTCCTCTCCCCCCGATACGTTGCATCACCCTGTGCTTCTCCCTCTTCCACCGCCTCATCCTCCTCCTCCTCCTCCTACTCTGATTCTGTTCATTCCCCTTCCCCTCCCCGTTTGACGATTAACTGTCGCCTCCATGTATTTGAGTTCGTGCGCCCACAATGTGCCCGCGCCCCCGGCCGCCCGCCGCTCCCCCCTCTCCAACCCCGCCGCCCAATGCAGATCCTTCCCTTTCTACCCCTCCCGACCCTTTCCGGCCCCTACCGCGTTCGTGTCTCCCCCCAGAAGAACTTGGCCGCGGGCCGCTTTGGTCTCGGAGCGCGCCTCGGAGACGGACGTGGCCCCGGAGGAGGTCCTTGCGGACCGGTTGAGGCTCGGGAGCTTGACCGAGGACGGGCTTTCTTACAAGGAGAAGTTTATCATTCGGTGCTACGAGGTTGGGATCAATAAGACCGCCACCGTCGAGACCATCGCTAATCTCTTGCAGGTGCGTGGTCCAATCCTCTCGTTGTTTAATCGGGGCTTGAATAGGCCTGTTTGTAGCTGCCGCCGTGATCCTGATACGGTTGAGTTTAATCTATTTTGGGAAACATGGTGCTCTCTGTATTTATTGGCTCAATCGAGGACCACGGCCTTGGATTTCGCAAAGTTCGGTGGACTGATGGATGTTCTGTTTGGAGATCTGCATTTTTATGCATTTGCATGCTTGACTTTGAGGCCGATCTGCTGCATTTGCTGAAGTTGTTGGTCTTTTTTCCATCCATTGGATTCTGATTAAGCTATTCTCCATGAATATATATATGCTATGGAATCACCCTTATGCCTTAGTAAGCTTAATTTTGCAGGAAGTTGGAGGTAACCATGCTCAGAGTGTTGGGTTTTCGACCGATGGCTTTGCCACCACTCCTACAATGAGGAAATTGAACCTGATATGGGTCACCTCTCGCATGCATATTGAAATCTACAAGTACCCAGCTTGGTATGCCATTATATATCTCTTATTCAGGAAACTTGTTGTGACAAGCTGCTGTTCTCTTTCGATGCGGAGTGCCAGGAAACCTAACGACAGTTGTGTTTTGGCAGGAGTGATGTAATTGAAATCGAGACATGGTGCCAGGCAGAGGGAAGAATTGGAATCAGACGCGATTGGATGATGAAAGACTGTGTCACCGGTCAAGTCATTGGAAGAGCTACAAGGTACGACTAATAATTGCAGTGTCCCGTCTTTTTTGGGACCAATTTCAATTCATTTACCGTCAGAAAATTTATTGTTGGCCTTTTTTTACTGCGGTTAGGAATGATGGATCTATATAATTTGTTGGAGTTTAGTTTAATTCATCTCTCTGACACAGAGACCTGGGTTCTATCTTTAATTAACTCGCCATGGAGATGTCTGGTTAGGTTGTTCGGTACTAAATGAACCTCAGCTGTTGAAACTGTCTTCATTTCAGCAAATGGGTCATGATGAACCAAAACACTAGAAAACTGGAAAAAGTGGGTGATGATGTTCGGGAAGAAGTTCTGGTTTTTTGTCCACGTGAACTAAGGTGAGCTTGGTTCTTTATTGGTCTGGAACTGATTCATTCGCATATATTATAGCCTTGAACTAAATCATTCTGGTGATTTGGTCCCACTTTGAAGGAGCTGTCCGAGTCTCCTCTGCCCTCCTTAAATGAATAATGGTAGTTTATCCGCTCCACCATTTAATAATCCACCCACTAGGCCTCTTAAGGCTCTGTCATACAAATTCTCCTGCTATTGATGTTAATTAGTGTATTATTCTAAAATGGTTGTTTATTGAGACTCTGATGAACATCAATAATTACCGCAGTTCAAACATAATGCATGTATTTGATAAGTAAACTATCGAGGGTCATGTAAAAAGGCTTAGATCGGCACATGAAACATCAAAACGCTAGTTTATTCTTTTGCATACTTTTTTTTTTCTTGCCGGAACCCAACAACGATTAATTACATGTTCCTCCTAGTTAGGTTCATCTAACTTTTACCTTTTGGTACCTCTCAATTCATTCCATGTTTAACTTGCAGACTGTCCTTTCCTGAGGAGAACAACCGTAGCTTGAAAAAAATACCTAAGCTGGAAGATCCTGCCAAGTATTCAAGGCTTGGGCTTGTTGTGAGTGAACCATATCGATGTTTTTCAATAAATTTACACTCACATAACTTGGTGATTAAACTCGTTTTTTTGACAGCCCAGGAGAGCTGATCTAGACATGAATCAGCATGTTAACAATGTCACCTATATCGGCTGGGTCCTGGAGGTTCGTAATGATCAGTCTTCTCTTTGTTTCTTTCGACAACTGTTGTGTCGTGGATTTTCACTTACATTTCCGTGGCATATACATGTGTCGGTTCCCTGCTGAACCTAACATGAACCCAGGCCACACTTCTGAGGTCAATATGTTGACTCCTAGCACTTTCTGCCACCTAATTTTTCTTGCAGAGCTTGCCTCAGGAGATCATAGATTCCTACGAGCTAGAAACTATTACTCTGGATTACAGACGCGAGTGTCAACATGATGACATGGTCGACTCCTTGAGCAGCCCAGAGGCAAACGGAAACAACAAAGAGCTTTCTCAGCTCAACGGAACAAACGGATCCACCTCGTCCACGATAGAAAACAATGACCACAGGAAGTTTCTCCACTTCCTTAGGGTGTCTGGCGGCGGGCTTGAAATAAATCGGGGACGCACAGAGTGGAGGAAGAAGCCGGCCAGATAGACCTGCAGGTAAGCTGGCAAGCTGAACAATATATTTCCAGGGTTTTTGGCGGGTCGCATCCTGTAATTGTAGTGCTGCGTGATTTCTGATAAATTTTGTGGCATATCTGGAAGTGCTTCATCCCAAAAAGGGTGTTCGTTGTCGATAGAGCCTTTCTATCACTCCCTGGAGAAGCTGGAAATGTAGAATGAGGTCACTGAGGAAACCTTGCTGGTTATGATCTTTCGATTTCATCAGTTTCCATCTCCATGTTTGATCCTAGATACATGTAGTTTTGTTTGGTAGTATGCTGTCCTCAATGCAATACTAAACCAACCAACCACTTCAACTGTGTGCAGTAGATGATATGTGCATGCACATGTAGGGATGACCCACTATGCGGAAAACCTACAATCATCATAAATATTTTCTGTGACCCATCAGCAAAAGAGACAAAAAAAAAAAAAAACAGGAGATCGAAACCTCAATCTGATGCTGGGCCCCCTTGAATGTTCTTGCACGCAAATCTTCAAGAAGCATTTCTCAGCACCTAAGATGAGTGGGCATGTACAGACCACGACCTAAGGAGATGTTTTCTCCTATGATCACTTTAGCAAATGTAGAGCATAGAAAATAATGTTCGCTCGAGGAACAGTTACGAGCTTTGTTCTAAAATAATTTCGTCAAGAAAATATTTCGCGTAATATAGTCAAATAATACCTATAAGTCGATGTGTCTAATACATAATTTACCTGTGAAAAAATGGAAACTTGTTTATAATATTCGACGAATTTTTAAAGTTTTACTGTATTTTTTTTTTCGCGAAATATTTTTCAGAAAAATCTTATTTTGGAACATAGCTGCAAGTTAAACAACAATCTTCTGCAAGTGATTCTCACATAGCACTGTGGAAGAGAATACAGAACTATGCCAGTAGTTCAAATAGCAATGTGATACAAAGTAATGTGCAATCAGAAAAGTTGATATGATCTAAATCCCAGTCTCCGGGAAAACTAATCTGCGGCATCATCCTTTATTGAATCTTCTCACTCGAAACTAGAATTAGCAGTAAAATACAGCTGATATATGCAAACTACGGATGCCATTGTCAGATAAGGCTTCACAACTTCTCTGTCAATCTGATCATGAAAGAATTCACTGCGTTCGCGTCCAGGACGATCCACGAAGACTCGAACAGCTCATGGAAAAACGCAGCTCTGATCTCTTCCGCCGCATTCCTAAAAGCAATGCCAAATGCGTTTCCCTGAACTGCTCCGAGCCGAGGCTTCCCAGAAACACCGACGATCAACATCTTGGCTGGATCCTGCGAAAGGCATGCACAAAGAAGTGGTTTCATCCTTGCCCCTTTTTCCTTCAGAGCGTCCATCAGGAAGTAACATAATTTCGTCAAAGCCTGAGGATAACCCAGCAATTTGGAATCCACCGAATATTGGAGCTTCACCCACCTAAATTTCTTACCACTCCTAATTGAGCCGCTCTTAGCGATCGCCGCACTGCCTTGCCTCAGTAGGGCTCGTTGGATCTTAATGGCATGATGCATGCCAGCTCTTAGTTTATCCAGATTGCTCAACGACAAGGCATCATAAGCCACACCAAATTGCTTAGAAGCACAAGAACCATTGGACTTAACAAATGACTCAAGAAGAGCAGTGACACCATAAACTACGTCCGCAGCGGATACCTTAGAGCTGTAACCATGTATTATCAGAAAGCTCCGGAAGTAAAAATCATGAAGCCTGTACTCTGGCAAAAACCGTTTGAATTCATCTCTCATCTTTTTCTTGACGTCTAGGTTCATGTACTGAAACTTCTGCTGACAATCAGCTAACGCAAATCCCATTCGTGGAAGCAATAGCTTCAGCTTCTTCATACCGTTGTCGCTCCACGTCTTTAGTTTTGTGGCAATAAATGATGAGCACAACATGGAATCAAACAAGTTCCACTCCTGCAATAACATCAACCTGGGCTCATCCTCATAAGCAATCCTAGATGAATATGGGGCACGGATCTTGGTGCCATCCTTGAGAGTCACCGAAGTGTCCGCATCCAAATTCCCAGCTCCATTAATGTGCTGCTCAAGCTCCATCACCCCAGCTAGGTACCTCTCGTCTGTCAACCGTTCATGGACAAACTGGTCAGTCAGCGAGATGCAAGCCAACCACAACAATTCGTTAGTATTCTTCCTCAACAAATGTGAAAGCTCGTACATCAAACAGCCCGAAGACTTCCCGTGAAATGTCCCCACCCCGTAATATTCCTTCTTCAGCTTCCTAAACAATTTAACCGGGTCATCACCGTCACCTGCCTCCTCATCGCTGACCCTCCTCCTCTTCCTTCTGCCACTAATCCCTTCGTGCTCACCCTCGCTATCCTCCTCCTCATCGTCGTCATCCTCATCCTCCTCATCCCCATTGCCAGGATCCCAGAAACCATCCTCTTATCCCGCCAAAGGACAGGCATCCTCAAGCACCGACACATCAAAGTCGTATGCCAGATCGGCCTGCCGCTCGTCCTCCTTACTATGCAACACAACCACCCGATCATTACCCCGGCTCAGATTCCTCAGATGTATCGGCCGATGGCTATCCACGGCGAAGACCCGGAACCCTATCTCCCAACCCAAGGACCTTCCCCAGATCCCTGTGGCAGCCCCAATTGATCAAGAGCACTGACACGGGGGGAATCCTCGGAGGCAACGAGCCCAGCTCCGACATAGTCGTGGATCTCCCTGAAGGAAGAGACCGGGTAGCAGGCGTACCTCACGGAATCAGACTCGAGGACGTGGAAGATGATCTTGAGGGCGCAGAGGGAGTCGACGTCCGAGGTGGACGGGAAGATGAGCAGGGGAGATGCGGAGGACGATGACAGGGCCGATTCGCGGAGGGCGGCATAGAACGACTCCACCCTTTCCTCCCTCACCATCAATCGGTACGGGCGGCGAGGATTCGGCCCGAGTTCGTTAGGTGTTCAGGGGAAAATGACGAGTGAGGGAAAGTTTTGATTCGAAATGTCGAGGGGGAATTGGGTCGGGAATTCAAATTGGACTGGTGATTTCAAAGAAAATGGCGCCGCGGCGCTTCCCTCCCCTCCTCATAGTCAGAAGTCGTCCTCTGGGCACGTGGGATGAGAGTGATCTGGTGTGGTGGAGAATCGGGTAAGTTCTCCTGCACCCCTGATTGGAATTGCAATTGCTTAATATTATTTTTGTCATTTTAAAAAGGAAAAATATCGATTCATTGAGGGAACTTTTTATTTCGTTATTAATTTAATTTATTATATAATTTTTTCATAAATTTTTATTTTTATTTTTGATTTTGATAAATTTTGAATTTTGTCGCGCGAAAGCCAAATAGACCTTAAGAAATTCAAGATTGGCCAAAATTAATATGAAATCGATGACAAAATTATATAACAAACTAAAATAATGACAAAACAGAAAGTTGGCTCAAAGTTGAAAATATAAACATATATTTTGCCTTTTAAATAACGTCGGACATATTGTCGGAAATGATTTTAAAATTCTAGGTCGAAAATTTAATTTATTTGAATAATTATTTTAAAAAGGTAGCAAAGCTTTTGAAATTATATTAAATTTTTTGTTAAGACCATATCTTAAAGTTGTTTTTAAGTTTTTTTTTACTTCTTTCGTTGTTTGCTGAAACGCACACGTAAGTAAACGAGTCAAATAAGTAGTAAGTGATAAGTAAGAGTATCATCTTACAAAGATTGTTCAGATTACTTTATTGATTTTCAACCTAAGAAGTTTCAATTTAGTCAAAATTGAGTCTTAAATTGTTCAAAAGATTTAATTCAATAATGAAAATAACCATTAAACAAAAGCAAGTATACAATAAATTAATGGATGAAAAACCCAGGACTATGAATCACCTATCGTTCGTGAACTATCTACGCTCTCTCTTCACCAATTCCCTCGGTTTCACTTTTACTAACTATAATTCTTATAGTTCGTTAGACCTCTCTCGAGTTTGTAACGGTGAATTATAAATTACTCATAAACCTATATCTCCATAATGATGTACAAGTAACTATAACCCTTTAAGTGCCAATTGTTTTCTTGGTTACCTACGAGCATATATCTCTATACTCCTCTAAGTTAACATGATCTCTCAGGCTTAACCTATGTTATATTCTCCCTCTTCTAATGATAAGTCCCTCTCTCAAGTCCACTAAAGGATAAGAAATCAAACAAATCGGCGATCAACCTAATATGCAAGCATTAAGCACAAGAGAACATAAGCAAATATGAAACTTCACGAATTGATTCCCCAAATAGTTTAGACAATCACTACATGAGTCGGTTCATTACCGTCCTAGATAAAAGATTTAGATCTGCATACTAGCCGACAAGCAAAACTAGAAAAGAAAAGAAAAGAAAATCTCCATCGTCTTCTCCGATCTATCTTCTTCAGCCGTCGCTTCCCAGCCTCTTCTCTCTAATACTCACGATTTAAACCCATTTATAGCTAGGGTAAATCTTTCCAAAGCACCCAAGAATTTATAAAATAATATAAAAAGATCATCTCGCCTAGTGTGGCTAAACCAGATCCTCGTGTTGCCACACAAACCTTTCTATCCAATTCTGATGCGCTTGTGTGGCCACACGAAATCCTCATGTGGCCGCATGACTCTTCGTGTCCACCAACTTCCCTCTCGGCAACTCTACCATCTACCTTCTTGTCACTCCTCCTTTAAAATGTCTTCATTAACATGGATTTCGCGTCTTATCGACCCCTTTTCTGCAAAGAACATCACATGTGCAAAAGTACCCAAGTAAAGCGACTAAACCAAAAATAACATGCAACTACCTATATATACACATAAATGTCGGATATCTAACACTCATTAGACTCATAAATGAGATATATAATTCTAATTTCTTAGAGTTAATACTACGTGTCGTAGTAAAAGACATAATGATTACACAAAAGCTTGAATTAAAAGGTTTACTTACTTCTAAGCAATGTGTTCTTAAAACACAATGATTACAAAAGCTTGAATTAATTTTTTTTGTTTGCTTCCTTTTGCTATAGTAAGAAAAGTTGCTTATTTTAGCATTAACAGTTTCAATTCGGTAATTAAAAAGTGCCGAATGACATAAGTAAACCTTTAACGCTTTGTTTTAAATGTTTTTTTAGGGGAAGAAAATGACGTATAAAATTGTAAAAAGTAGACAGAATTATGTGAATTCCAAAGAAATTAGAATGAAAATAAAAGAAAGATACGATGAAAAAATTATTAAAATTAGGTGTTTTAAATTTCCCCAAGGAAACAAACACGGCATAAAGGTCCGTTTGTTCCATGGATTACTATACATAGTAATTTTAGCTTTTAACCATTTGGAGGTATGTTCCATAATAAAGTTCAACGTCATCAAATAATACTCAAAATTTGGGATTAAAAACACTAAATTCGATCGGTAAGGAATTTGAAATTTTTAATATCCAAAATTTTCAAATGAATTTAAGGCGCACTTAATTAAAAACTTTAGACAAATTTTAAAAATTATTATCACGTTTCACACAAAATATTACTTATACGTGCGAGACAAATAATTGGGAATCTTTGTTGCAGAAAATCCTATCCGATTCCCTATGCACGACACAGCACAAACACAACCCCCAATCCATCCACTTTCTTTGCCCCCCAAACACGGCCTAAAAGGAGTTTTTAGGACTAAACATTTTTAAAACAAGTTATTGATTCTTGTTTTATGTTTGAGCAAATCAAACAAGCATTTAGTATCAATACAGCAGAAACTTACATAATTTCAAATAACGAAAGTCCGAGTGACGACGACAGAAAACGGATTCTTGCAAAGTGTTAACTAGAAGAGTGAAATTAAGCAAAACCATTTCTCATTTACTGCTAAAAAGTACCAAGTGATCATGGATCCACTTCGAACTTTTGAACAGAGAAAAGGCCGTAGTTCACTTCATCGTACATATAAAACATCGTCTCCCGACAAGTTAGCCGCAACTGCGGAGTCTCTCTCCCTCTCCCTGATCGCCCCGGAAGTTACATACTCAACCACCACCAGATAACCAGAAAAGCTCCGACTTTTTGCGAGTACAGTCCTCGAGATCTGCCGGGCCGATGTCCAATTCGTCCCCCGCTAGTCAAAGATCGGGTCTTTTTTATGTTTCTCGCTGATTCGGTTGTTGGGTATTCCGAGGAAGGGACGAGATGATACAGCTGCTGTTCTTCCTCCTGTTTGCGGAGGGGGCGGCGCTGTTCTTCTTGCTGGTGAAGATTGGTCCGCTGAGGGATCTGGTGATGAGGAGCTTGGACCAGGTCAAGGCCGGGAAAGGCCCCGCCACTGTTAAGACGGTGGCTGGGACGATGTCCGTCATACTCCTCTCGAGCTTCATGAGCATCGTGAAGATACAGAACAAGGGGGCGAAGCTTGGGACGATGTCGCCCATGGATCAGGTCCTCTGGAGGACTCACTTGCTCGAGGCTTCCCTCATGGGTATGGCCTTTTTAGTTTTTGCATTTTCCCATGTTTTGGGTGTGGTGTCGTGGCTTGTGAGTTGGGCTGAGGTAATGTGGAGTTCTATCAAGGTTAGCTGCTTTGGAGATTGTTTTGAGGTTCTGGATGGCTGTGGCTGTAGGGTTTTTGGATTAGGTTGGGGATTTTGACATGAGTTGGTGCGAGAATGAGATGCTGCGTATTGGGGAGTAATTGCCGTGTTGCAGGAAGAAACTTGGGTTATGATTTGATGTTTTTTGTGTGATTTTTATCGAAAGGATTCTGCTTGGGAGTTGCCATTGGCTCGCCGATTTGGCTCCCTTGAGTAGTTTCTTCTATGATTTCGAATTTCAACTATGTTGTTGTCATGAATTGGAGGGGATTCAGGAAACCCTTTTAAGCATCTTAATCGGTGAAACCGGTGTTGAGCAGAATTTCCTCTTGTCATACCTTTCAGCTGCATTACAGGTTTGAGGCACATTGTCTTCTTCGCCAGGCGACCCTAGAACTCTCCCATCGTGTGAATGTGTTGATTATTTTGTATCTTTGTTAGGGAATACCTTTAGCTTCACCTAATCTTGTTTAGTACTGCTGGTGTGGAAGATAAAAGTAATCCTTTTCCGGATAGGCATTGAAATGTCTATTCAGATGAAAAAAATGGGGAAAATGTCTTCATTTCTGACCAGCATTGGCCGAGCTTACTAGGAACAAAGTGACTTCTCCTTTGCCGTGTTTATTATGTTATCTTCTTTTGGGAGGTCATTCCATTATCCCTTATCTCAGTAATATCGATAATATTCTTAATCGAGACAAGAGAGATGGTAATGATGAATTATGCTGAATGCTGGAAATCTCGTGATTGTGAATTCTGAATGGGGTTGTGGGTGTTTTTAAATACATTTGGTATTCATAAAAGAATGGATCTTCGAAGGACGTCACACAGAAATCCAGAGGGATTGAAACCCGGAGTTTCTAGGCTATTCTGCACGACTGTTTCTAATGAGCTATCTTTCGCAAGAGTGAAGATAGCTCATTCATCTGAACAGCTCAGTTCGGAAACTCTGAAATGAATTTATGCTCTAGTTTCTCGTTCTGACTTCGTGCATTTGTTCCTTCAGGGTTTACCCTTTTTCTTGGGTTTGTCATTGACCGTGTTCACCATTACCTCCAAAAGATTATCAAGATAAGAAGTAGCATGGGGGCATCAAAAGACGAAGTCGAAAATCTACGCAAGCAGCATCAGGAGCTCAAACAAAAGGAAGAGAAGGCTTCAAAGGAAATCGAGCAGCTACGAAAGCAAATCGCTGAAATCTCTGAGAATCTGACGAAACTAAAGTTGGAGAATGAAGAGAAGGACAAGAAGGTGGAAACCGCCGAGGCCCATGTCGTCGCTCTTCAAAAGCAGTCTGCAGACTTACTCCTCGAGTACGACCGCCTACTAGAAGACAACCAAAACCTTCAGAATCAGTTCTTAGGACACAAAACATGAGTAATTATTCGAAAACGTATGTCTGATTTTCTTCCCTGTCGTCCTTTTTGTTGGAAATTTCTTCTTTTTGCTTGGAATCTTTTACATGATCATAGTAAACTTATTAACAAGCTGGCTTGTGATATTTTGGAGGTGGGCGATTCAATAGTAATGGTGGGTTTGCTCTAACTTATTTTACAGTTTTGTGAATGCTTTATTTTTTTGTATTTTCATGGTCACTTGCTGTTCTTGTTCTTCTCCAACTCTGGAGTTTGCAGTTTCTATTGCAGGGTAGACGTTATTAGGGACACTCTGGTGGCGGTGTGGGGTACTTCGTTCTGTCCTTGCAGTAATCGTACATCACGTACTTCTTCCTGACAGCCTCGTACTGTGCCTGCTCATTCGCATCCAGCTGCCAATGCTTTGGGCTGTTCCACCAGTAATCCAAGGAACCACAGTTGCTTATATTATCTGTTCTGCAGCCATTGATGCCGAAGCCTCGAAATCGTGCTTCAAATGGGGCGTAGCTCCAGTTCGTCTTGGTCTGGCCGCCATCAGTGGCCCAACTGTCTCCGTTCCAAAGGCTGGCCTGCACTTGCATAGACTGCACTGGGTATGCGGCCCCATTGGACACCGTCTTGTTCTTGAACACCCTTATGGGGATCTCGTCCACGTAGAACCTGAAATGAAAGGGAAACTTCTCAGCGTTAGCGACCGAGCGATGGCATAACGACGGTCCGTCCAACGATCAGGTTGCTCACACGATTTGATGTGGGTTCCACAGGATTCTGTAGAGGTGAAAGCTGGCTGTTGGATCAAACCAGAGGTAGATGCGTTGCTCTCTGCTGCCGACTCCATTGACAAAAACATTTGTCTGGAGAGTGATCGGCTTCCCTTCCCTGTTCCCCAAGAACTCAAAGTCTATCTCGTCGCGCATATCGCCATCATCCGATGCCGTCTGCACAATATCCCCTAACTAGCTTATGACATTTCTTTTATAACGCCCGTTAACTCGAGTCAAGTTGTGTTAAATCGGATCAGGACAGTGATTTTTTTCGAGCCTTTACGTAGAAAGCAGTGACGACTCCTGCAGAATCCCTGCCAGGGTGCTTGATCTTCATGCCAAAGAAGCCGGAACCGTACCGGAACCTGGAACCAAACCCGGCTCCTTTTTCATCACCGAGAAGTCGGAAAGACAAGAAAAAACGCACAATCAGATCACAACCGTTTAAAATGTAAACCAAAGCGAGACCACAAGCACCGCACCGGAAGAGAGGTCCATGGAGAGCTGAGCTTCTCGGTTGCGGTCGAAGAAGGAAACGTGATCGGAACCCCAAGTCACGTAATAGTTCTTGCCGAATGTCTCGGCATTCGCATTCACAGGAGATCCTCCAATGACGAGGACGAGGAAGAGGACAAATCTTTCCGCCATTCCCTTGTGAAGAAGACTAGGGAGGAGGATTGGTAGACGAGGATTAGTGTTCATTCATATGTATATACATGTAATAAGATCACGTGGACGTAAGTAAACAAGGAGGTTAAGACCGACAAGGAAACATTGCCCCACCCCTCAATTAGGGACAAGTGCAAAAAGGGTGTGATAAATATAAAACCATTCATTCATTCATTCGTGCGTGGGATTCTAGGGTTGAGGGGTATTAAAGACACTTTAATAAGAAAAAACATAAATCGATTTCGGATTCTAATAAAAATAATAGTGAGATCCGAAAATTTGAATTAATTAGCCGCCCAAAACAGGAAGCGGCTAACGGTACGAGCACGTAACCGTTACATTATTTACTAAAATCGACTTTTTTTAGTAAACTTTACTAAAAATCCACGTTTTTTAGTAAAATCATTAGTAAACTGTTGTAAAAAATTATAAACCGTTATTAATTTTTTATTGTTTAAGAATTCGGAAAGTTACTAAAAATACGTTTAGTAAATTTGTGTATTCTGTAGTTTTAGTAACTTTTCGAATTCTCAAATAGTAAAAAATTAGTGACGGTTTATAATTTTTTACAACAGTTTACTAATGATTTTACTAAAAAACGTCGATTTTTTGTAAAATTTACTAAAAAAAATCAATTTTAATGAACAATGTAACGATTACGTACACGTACCGTTAGCCGCTTTCCCGAAACAGGAATGAAATAACAACTGACCAGAAATCCTATCCACTCAAACCCTCTCTGCGTATGAATAACGCGCCCCCTCGAGATTAAAAACGATACAATATTAAAGCACCGGAGAATTAAGTAAAAAGATTATCTTTTTGTTTAGTATAAAAGGAAGGGCGGGCAGGCAGTCGGTCAGGGGGGTTTGGAGGGAGTGTGGTTTGTGGCTTCTTTCGAATTCAGTCCCAAAGCCCACGCCCTAAGGCGACACAACTGCAGCGGCCGAACGGGAGAGGAGGAATGTCGGACCCGTCCGGAGGTGGAGGCGGTGGTGCTGAGGAGGACAAGAAGCCCGGCGACGGCTCCCCTCACATCAACCTCAAGGTCAAGGGCCAGGTCAATCATCGCTTCTCCTTCTCCTCCCCTCCCCTCCCCTCCCCTCTGTTCTTGTTACTTGTTATTCGTGACGCGCGGTTGTTCCTGTGGTTTTAGGTTGCGGGTGGTTGGTGGTGGTGTTGTGTCGGATTGGTTCCGCGATTGCTAGGGTTTTTGTCCGTTTCGCTCCTTTTGTTTCTTCTTCGTGGTGTTGTTTCGGAGGATTTGGGTTTTGTTTTCCTGTAGGTGGTTATACCGCTGTGCTTTGTGAGTTAGGGCCAATTGTTTTGCTTGATTGTCTGGTTATTTTGACTAACCTGGCGAATGCGTTGCTGATCTGGTCCCAGAAGTTGCTTTGCGTCTTGTCGGCCATTTTCTACTTTCTTTTTTCCTTTAGCTAATGGCCACAGCTTCCTTTTTTCCCCCTATATTTCCTTTTCACCATCAAGAAATTTTTTTTTTTTTATTTTCATTGTCCAAACTCCTCGAATCGGGATACAATTTCTTTCTGATGGGGTTGGATTTTTACCAGCATTTGGGAAAAAGGTGTTCAGACCTATTTTTCACATCACACAGAGGAAGAAGTTTACTTGAGTAAAGAAACATATTTTAACTTATGGTGGGCAACATTAGTTCACATGAAAAGGTGTAGTGGATGTAATGATTGAAACATCTCTGCAATCTGATTCTGTAGGATGAAAGAGTTCATTTTAATAGATTTTTCAAAGGACCAACATTTATGAATAATTAGCCATGCTGTATGGCAACATAAGCACTTATGTTGTAATAGGGAAACTAATTTGCAGTATGCTGGTCGGTTATTGCTTAATTAACAAAACATGCTCTGGTAGGATAAATGAACCGAAGAAGAGTTATGTCCCTTCTTCCGTATCATGTGTTGCACACATTTAATATGCCTCTCGCACATTCTCGGTACAAGTATTTCCATTGGGCTCGGCATTATATTTCACATTGAACACTATCCTGTTTTATGTTGTAGGATGGCAATGAGGTGTTCTTTAGGATTAAAAGAAGCACTCAACTGAAGAAACTGATGAATGCCTATTGTGATAGACAATCAGTGGAGTTGAACTCCATTGCTTTCCTATTTGACGGACGCAGACTTCGGGGAGAGCAGACTCCTGACGAGGTAAGGCGTTTAGTGTTGGTTGTGCATATTTTGCAGCTTGATCACAAAAAATTTCTTGTTTTCTAGTTTGTTGTTTTTTTGTTGCATAATTTGTAAGTAGTTCACTTTATAGTGCCATTCATGTTAAATAAACCCCTTTGTTATTCTGTTGTGGCGCAGCTCGAGATGGAAGATGGTGATGAAATAGATGCCATGCTCCACCAAACCGGCGGGAGTTGCCGAATGCCACGACTGCAGATGATATATCAGGAGCCACATCCGGTGCCTGTTATCCGACAGTTCTAATGGGTCTGTTATTTAAGTAACTGTAGTGATGACTTGAATTGCTGGAAGTACTTGGTCCATGTGCCCGGGTAAAGTGCTTCAGTAGTGATTACTGAAACTAAAGAGATGTATGTATGGGTGCTGATATCCTTTGGAGCTTTCTTCTGAGTACCTTGGTCATTCCCTGTGCTTTCATCTCTTGTTATGTGTTCCATCGTTATAGTCAAACGGTGGCCTGCGAATGGTAATTAAGTTATTCGGAGAATTTGAGGCAGGCTACGTTAAGTGTCCCAAAACAAACAACTGTCTCCAATTGCTTTAAAGTCCTGCAATGTAACCTAACACTTCATCCCGATACCTCGACTCCTTTGTTTGCGTGATCCATTCAAATTCTCACGCTCATTGGGACTCAGAAAGTTTATGCCGATTAAAAGTTTCCACATGAAAGAAGTAAAGTATTGGAGATAAGTAATAAGTTGGCAGCAGTTCCTTCTTTTTTGTTTTTTTTTTTTTGTTTTTTGAAGAACACTAGGGGCTCTTTGAATCGAGTCTGAGAAAGACAGGCCGTGCCGAGATCAAGCAGGTAATTCCAGCTTCTTGTTGTTCTTCCAGCTGCAAAATCACATGGGTTGTTTTATCAAATGGTGACAACATGATATGATAGTAGAATCTGTTAAATGTTTCCTACCTTTCAAAGTAGTAGTAAAAGAAGTCAGCGTAAAGCAGCGTCTGTACGATCCCAGCAATCCAAGCTGCAGCCATACAATGGAAGAAGTATAAGTTGGAGAAATGCTCAGCAACGCAACACAACAAAATGAGAAAAAAAAATGATTCACAAGTTTCCCAACAGAGTTATTTAGAGAGAAGCCATACGGATCCAGTGCACGTAATGCGGCTCGGTGAAGTAGCGGTAAATCCAGTTCACGATGTAGAGAGCTCGATAAGCACTGCGCCAAAAGTAATTAAGAATTACATCACCCAACATATCGACCAGAAAGCAAGAAGGAACAAGAAATAGCACTTAGGACCAAAAAAGTGCTGTACAGCGAATGAATGCTGACTACAGGCATGAAGTAAATTTTAGCCACTGCCAATCAGGACATACCCAAGAAGGAAGACATATTGTCCGGTCAAGTTATCAATATTTCTGGTTCTCTGAAGCAGGACAAGCTGAGGGAGTATGGCTACGGCTTCCAAAAATATAGAAAAAGTCCACATAATCTGGTCCATTGCATTCACAGATCATTAGATTTGCATATAAAAGGAGAAAGACTAAGAGCAACTAATAACTACAAATGAATCCAAGGTTTGTATTTACCTCCTTGAAGGTGAATTTCTCATGGATCAACAGCGCCAGGACGAGACAAGGAAGAATGAGAAAATGATGACGGAAGGTGTCCTGGTCCTTATCGTAAGACCGACGAACAATCTTATGTCTTCTTATGTACCACACAATCGAGAACGAGCTACCCAGGAATATCAACTTCATGATGGTGTTGTATAAGGATATAAAGTCCGTGAAAATGTCCAAATAGCGAGTGGCAAAGACTAAGGCATAAAGCTCCTGTGTCTTCAACGAGATACCTACAAAAAATCGCAGTCAATAGCAACAGTAAACTCACGAAAAATGAAATCGCTCCTGAAGATAGATATCTGCTTGGAAGAAAACTATAATGCTTTTAAAAATGCAAGTCGACATGGCAATGTTATATTCGATAGATGCGACCACATTTACCAGCACGCTTGTTGATTCAACAGAGAGACATAAACTCGAGAGAAATCATAAAAGCACTTTGAGACAGAACGAAATCTTCAACTCCCAGCCCCTAGGTTTACAAACCAACTCCATACCCCAGACAACCTACTAGTCAGTCAACTCAACACTCGGCCAAAACGAGAATGTATCACGACCGTACCAAAATCTGAAGAGTCTTAGTAAAATCGGCCTGAAAACTACTACATTGTACAAGACATGGGAGCCAGGGGTACGAGCTTATGTCAACGAGTCCCTAACAGAAATGAAAAGTTGAGATTCAAACAACATCCGAAACTCAGTAGCTAGCTAATACGATCATTCCTATAATAAACCCACCAGACATTCCAAGTCTGGATAGTATACTGCATCAGCTAGTCATCTTAAATGGTCAAATCAACAGGCTCGACATTTAGGGTTAGAAGGGAGAGCATGTTTACACACCCAAATCGATCTAATTTCACCCGAATTGAATCTCACTGAGGCCGTCATTCAGGAAAAAGGGTGATCGATCAGGAACACTCGCATCACTGACCCCAGCAATCGTCGGCAACAAAAAAATAAAACCCACAAACAGAATTGCACGAACACCCACCACATCACGAGATGAAAAAAGAAGAAGAAGAAGAGATGGGGAGATCCCGCACCGGCGCAGGACTTGATGGTGTGGATCTTGAGGAGCAAGACGAGGACGCTGAGGAGATGGGTCATATCCCCTGCAAACCTGAATATATTCATCTTGGAATCGAATCCCTTCTTCTTCCTCCTCCTCCTCCTCTCCCTTCCCCTTTAAAAAAAGACACAAAAGACTCAGACGACTTCCACCACCACAGATCCCAACCCAACAATAAAGGAAGAAGCCCTAAACTCCCAGAATCCCTTCCTTGCGATTGCCCGAAAGTCTCGACCTTTCTTTCTCTGTTTAAGCTTCTCTTCCTTCTTTATTATTTATTATTATTTTCACCTATGGAGATTTATTTGTGTGTCTCAAGTACGGACAAGGGACGGGGGACAACCCTGCAACAAAATGTAATAATAATAATAATAATGCAATGCGTGCGTTAACTTACGTTCTGATTACAAAAATAATAATAATAAAGGCATTTTCATCAGGTGGTGAAATTCAATTTTCCAATCTCTTACCCCCCAAAAAAAACTAATAACAATGAATGGGCCATAAGCCCAAATAACTCAAGGTCCAGGCCCAATTGTAGATCTATTTTCGAATACATCGTTGTGCCACAGCCATGTAATTCATCTGATGAGTTATTCAATGAGAGGAATGGCATACTCTCGTTCTTGTTAGTCAATGCTTGATACTTCACACACATCTACCAATCGTCGTCACTTTTTAACAAGAACCACATAAGACGAATATTGACCGTTGTTGGTCTGAATCGCTCCGGAAATGATCGTATCACTGATGATATCTTCTAAGACATTCTTATTCGGACTATAATATCGATATGCATCCTTATTCTTTATATGCCTCGTGTGATATATTGACTTCGTCACGTACCGCCGTCTTTGGTAATCATATATCGAGAAAATCATGTGTGTTTTCGAATATGTTTAAAATCGACCCCTCTTGACGTGTCCTATTACGCGCATGGTGTTACATCTGGGCTCAAACACATTCCCGTCGAGAGCACATATAAATAGTTTGCGGAAGTTTGCATCTAGTTTGCCTTCTTATATCATAACCTCGTGCTCCTCAGCTTCCTCGGGTTTCTCGAAAAGCAAATCAATAGTAATCATATGAAGTTCGCTTATTACGACGCTTATGTCCCACTGTGATTTTTTTCACCCCATTCTGACGTTTTTCATCCATTTTCTCGCTAATCAATCTTCTTGCCGAACTAACATCCCGTCCACCACCTTTAGAAGCCATGATTTGTCGTCTTGGAGTTAGCAGAACGTCCGATACCAGGGGTTTTGTTCCATTTTATGGTCTATTAAATTTCAAAATTCCTGAAATACAGTGAAGTCGAACTTTACAGGTTCGAGTTTTTGAAACTTTCTACCATATTTTATTTCTTTCCTAAACCTTATTTGGGAACATTCTTCCTCGATGTTTGAGCGCATTAGTTGGAAACTTTTGTGATGTCCTTACCGTCTTCTATATCTAGCTCTGGTGATGATAATATCTTCTACGAGAATGTTGTAAATTAACATTTTGTAGGCGATTCAAAGCATACGTCTTCTGTAAGGTCTTACGACGGTGCATTTTCCCATCACGTTAGAGATTTCCTCTCTGATTCTTCAAGCAGCTAATTGCATATTCATCGATCAAAAAATTTGACTGAGAAATGCTTCTAGTTCACCACCTTGTCGCATTTTCATCTCTTCCGCCATATAATCCTTAAATACGGTAAAACGAAGCGAATATTAAAAGCTTGAACAAACTCCTTCAATGTGGCACTATTCTTGTCACCTTTTCTGCATATATGTTCGATCTCACTGTAAACTCACCCTTCAAATAAGTTGCGACATTGTTTGACTTTTATATCCCAAGGAGTGACATCCAACTCAAAAAGATTTTCACATCTATACAACTAACCATGCAAGTCTTCGCCACCAAAACGAGGAAAATCAATCTTCGCATGTCTCGTGGATGTGGTACCAAACAAGCCCGACATCGGTTAGGAATGTGATACGAAGTTGAAGTCTTAGAGAATCTGGTAGGTAATATCATATAAGATTTCGTGTGATATTATGGGATATTGGAAATATATTGTCCTAAATTCTATTGTCTATTATAAATAGACGAGTTGTTCCGAGCTTCGGAGTCGGATACTGAGAAGGGGTGATACACGGTGAGCGGTGAGAATCTTCGGAGAGTCGGGTAGAGGGTTTTCTACGGGGATTCGGGGTGAAACTTTCTCGGGGCTTATAATCGTGTAACTTATTGGTTATAGTGGAATCTCAAGAAGAACCTCCCCGTGAATGTAGGCCGATTTGAACCGAACCATGTAAATCTGTGCGTCAGACATCGTCCCCCGTTATTTTTCGATTTCGTCATCTGCTCCGGCGGTTCCGCCCCAACAACATCTAATCATTTTTTAGATAGGGAGAACAGATCCCTACTACCTTGAAATAATTGATTGCTCACTTTCTCTTGTTACTTCACCATTATGGATTGCTAGATTTCATTTGACTCGGCGAAAGAACTAATCACGAGTTAATGAACTTGCTCGGCTAATTCATTGATCATCACTTTTAAGTTTTTTCATTTTTGAATAGTCGAGGTATTATCCGTTATAATAATTGATGCATGATCGTGGATTCTGATACCAATTCTGTCGTGATGAAATTTGAATAACACATCCAAAGAAGAAAATTACATCGAAAAAAGAGGAGAAAGGAACACAGAGAACTGGAATTACATTTCATTGAGGAAATAATCACTCCTACAGTCATACCCACTAACCACTTACACACAAATACACATTTACAAGAGAACACAACACATTGCTTCTAAATTCCTACGTTACTACAACCCACGTCCATTGCTCCCACCTATACCGACTCCATCCTTATTTATTTAATGCAAAGGCTCTCCTTTTATCTCTTTTGACTGCCGGGTCTGCGATCGGGAGTTGGGGTCTGGGTTGGATTTCGGCTTCTCTCGATTGCCGTCGTTTTCCATCCCCCCCACCCCCTTTTCCCATGGACTGCGGCGGGTGAGTGTTTGATCCGGTCGCGGTTTTTATGTTCTGATTCTTTGTTGCCGGGGAGAGGGGGGGGGGGGATCGTGGCTGTGCTTTTGAGGTTCTGGGTTTTGCTCAAATTGACTGCTTGGCTTCTGTCACTGTGTTTTAGCAGGTTTAATATAATGGAGTGGTTTCTGGATCGTTGGTTCGATTGGTTTTTGACGATCCGGGACTGATTATTTGTCAAGTAATCGAGTCTTCTCTATGTACTGGAGAAAGTTTTGAAATGGAATTTTGATGTCATGACATTGGCTTAATGGAGGCAGTTATTTGATGTCATCAGGGTCTCCTGTAGATGCAAACCCGATTCGATTAGTTTAGCAGGAATAAGACTTATGCATATGGTTAAATTTTAGGTGCTACCAGGATTTGAATTTGGGTTATCCACGAGATCTCATCGCCCTTTGTTTTGAATTTCGTATTCTCATTGATTTTGAGATACATTGTTGTGCTTCTATCTGTTTTCCTGTTTTGTTGGTTGGGCTGTATTTTGATGGACGAACTGGATAATGTTATTGCAGCAATGCATGGGACTGGCAGGAGGAGAATGGAGCTGGGATGGATGTAAATTTTGGTATTTTTCCTACTTATCTTTGATTCCCGATTGTTTTTCTTTGACCGTTAAGTTTTGAATTTCTGTAAACACAGCCATGATTGGTTTCTTTTGACAGGTACACCTCATTGCTTATGGAATGAACTGAACCAAAATAAAGACCATCTGTCGTACATGTTTGACGAAACAACTCCTGTCAAGGACTGCGCAGATCTGGTATATGAAGAAGCTACAGGAAATGGTAGGATGCTTTCTGATTGCACTGGGCGTGTTGCCTTTTCATTGATCCTGCTCACTTCGGCAATTATTTCCACTATTTTCTCTTCATGTTTTTTTCAATCTCCTGAAATGACTTGTAGGTGAAACGAACAAGGAAATACAAGAACCTAAGGAGTTGTCCTCGCAAGTTAAGAGGCGCCGGATGCTTCAGTTTGATTCTCATGCCATTGACCCATCTTTTCAATGTGAAGAGTTGTCTTCTGCTTTCCTTAAGTCAGTTGGATGTGTAAGTGAAATGTGCCTTTCTTACAACTTATGCTGCACTCTTTTGCTTTAGGTGATGAGTTGAAGTGTGGATTTTAACCTTTTACTTTGCTAAGTTTCTTCTATGTTGTACAATTTTAGGAGACTAATGACTCGTCTGAAGGGGTATGCCCGGAATTGTCTTCATGGATTTCCACAGAAACAGGTTAGTTTCAATTACTCTTCTGCAGATAGAAAAACTCCTGCCTGCAATGATCTGTCTGTATGTTATTTCTCTGCCGGTTTTGCTGCAGCGGATGATTTCCCTGATGGATGGCTTTCTCAATTCTTGACTGAACCTAGTATGAGTTGCTCTCCTGATGATGTGTATGTTGATCCGACATGGCTAACATTACTTTCTTTTCCCATTTCTGCTATTTCTCACTGAGAAAACAACTTGCTCTGATTTTCCATTGGGTTCAGAAATAATCTCGCGGATTCCGATGTCCAAATCGATATTTCGGGTACTCTCTTTCTCAAGTCTCACGAATTAGTGTTTGAATGCTCTTGCTGTTTGTTTAAGCTCAAATTTTCTTTGCACAGAGATCTGGAATGATCTGCCAAATCAAGAAAATGAAAGCATTCCCCAGCAAGTTGCTCGGACCCCACAGAAAGTTGTTTTCAAAGGTCTTGTCATCCATCCCTATTGTCCTGCTTTTGTGTAATGATTAACACCGGAGTTATGGTCCTTGCATCTAAGCTAAGGAAACATGCCTGTAGGACTCAGATTCCGACTGTCAAACAGTGCTGAATGTCTTGTTTAAATGTTCTGCGAATCAGGAAGGAGGTCATACATTAGGAGTCCGTCCAAGTTAGCTTGTTCGGTTGCGTACCCATTCGCCTTCGTCAAGCCTTGTGGGGTCCAGGGAGATGTCACGCTAAAAGACATCAACCAAAGGATACTCACTCCTCCGCCTCCGAAGGCAAAACAAAGATGCGAAGATCCCTCCCCTGCATACCCAACTTCAGCCTTTTCTGGGAAGCCCGTGGTCGGGAAAACAAAGATCCGAACAGAAGGAGGTAAAGGAAGTATTACCATCAC
Organism: Melastoma dodecandrum; assembly: GCA_029817715.1. Classification (NCBI taxonomy): domain Eukaryota; kingdom Viridiplantae; phylum Streptophyta; class Magnoliopsida; order Myrtales; family Melastomataceae; genus Melastoma; species Melastoma dodecandrum. Next base: position 1,727,624 of record JARUPY010000355.1, on the reverse strand, counting down.
CAGAACCAAAGGTTAACCACTTAGTTTCCTCCCCCGTTGTTTTGAGTGTAACAGATTGATGGTGGTCAGCCCTCTTCTCTTCATCTGAATTCGTCCTTCGGTGGTTAAAGAGTATTTTGTGTAATGTATCTGGGGGTGTGGCCTGATGTAGATGTAGACACTTCGGAGTGTTCTGTTGTTCTTGCACTCTGTTATGTCCACATTCTCATGCTTCCTAAGATGGGAAGGGATTAGCAATGCGTAGTTCTGAATGACGATGAAAAGCCACCATGGTTTGGCTTGTCGTTGGTTTGGTATATGCCCGACGTATTGGATAAAAGTTACAATATCTATTTGCTCAAACATCAAATCGCCAAATGAAATGCATTTCCCCAATTCACTAAACATTAGTTGCAGATCATGAATAATGATCTCGTTGACATGCACCCATTGTCAAGTGATGAGAATACCTTCTTCTCAGCGGAAGATTTCCTGACTATATACCAAGCAAGATGAATCTGTCCAGAAACATAGCCCCCTAAACTACTTCAGCAAGTAGCAGGAGATTCACCCTTATGTTTCATCTTCCGCTGTTTTAGAATATGTCAAGAACTTCCAGGATGAAGCCGTTGCATATCGGACACCTTCCCCTACTCACCCACAGCTCCCTCGAGCACAGCCTGCAAAAGGTATGCCCACAGGGGATGAAAGCCGCTCCCTTCTGTCGCACCATGCACACACAACAGTTATTGGCCTCTCCAACCCCACATCCTTCGCTGATCTTGTCATCTTCCTGCAATGTATATTTACTGAACCCGAAACCCATGTGCCTGTCTGTCTCCTCTAGTAAGTCCATCAGTGACATCCTCGATCCCTGGCCGCCTGTTGCCTCTTCAATGGTCGGCATGGGCTCTTGCCGTGATGACATCTGTCTTTCCTCTGCTAGGGCTGTCGACAAGCAGCGCACGCGCTCTCGGGGAGGTTCCCCTACTCGTGTCGCTGGAACCTAGCAGATGTTGCAAAGACGTGATACCAAAAGCAAGTAAGAAGTATGGAAAGGACAGCAATGACTCCTTCTTTGAGCTTTTTATGGATGCTTTTCCCAAATTACGTACCTTTACAAACCCTTCTATGTTTTACATGAGGATGACACCTTACTAATGATCAATCAAATAGACAACTAAACAAAAATGCATGATAACAGCCAGCAGGACAGGCGTATGAAAACCATCTATCCAATTGGCAATTGAAGTGCCATCCCTTGCGCAACAGACTAGAAACCTGTCTTCGTAAGGTATCCGCGAAAGACAATGTAAGAAATCCAAAAGTGTGGACTCACCTCCCTCGTAGACCGATTAGGGGACCGAGTGACCTCGCTCCGTACCACCAATTCGCTCCTGGCAGCACCATCTGGCTGATGATTCCATGCTAAAGAGATTGGAACCAATGATCCTAATGGGGTGGAACTGCGTTGACCAGAAGCAGGTCCTCTTTCCCCAGCAGCACCGCGATCATCATCACCTCTCACCGAAACTCTCCCAGTGACGGTAGGCAACTCCTGAACGGGCTCAGCCGGACTCAAATTGCTTGGCAAGTTAAGCTGACTAGAACCAGTGCTGCTCTCACAATTAGTGTTGCTCCGAATAATTTGCATCCGATTCTTCTCTTTGAAGAACCACCAGCCCTTCTTATCCTTGTAGCTATACAAATTGACGTGACTACTGCTGCTAGAGGAAGAGGACGATGACGACATGTTAACCTCCTCACCGCGTATTATATCGAGCAGAGTCCGGCTTGTGTGGGACGAAGGCGAGTCTCGCAGCTTCTGCATCGTCGACACGCTGTCAATAATCAAATTGCCGCCGGACAGGCGTCCCCGGTGGACGCCGATGTCCTCATCCTTGAGACGGAGGACGTCTCTGAGGTTCGTGGAGGCCGAAGGCGACGGCGAGGTCTCCACTGCTGACATCGCTTCCAACCTATCCGACTTTTCCTCCTTCCGGCTCGCTTCAATCGAAAGGAAACTAAACATATATCAGCGAACGATCGAACCAAACGACAGTCCGGTTCAGCTCCAAAAAAAAAAAATTCAGAAAAATCGTCAGTAGAGATCGGAAGAGACGGCCGAGGGAGGGAGAAGTAAGCCAAAGCCAGACACCATAAAGAAGACCGCAGAAGGAAAGAAACGTGCATCGGGGGAGTCGTAGGAAGGGGGAGGAATCCCGAAGCTTTCGGTTCTGTCTTCGAACGCATCGGAAACCGAGCGGCGGGGCTTGAAAAGAAGAGAAAGTAGAAAGGACAAAAGGTCGAATTCCGGCCGGGGAGAAAGAAGTTCAAAAAAAAAAGGGAAAAGAAAATGAAGAGAAGATCGGGAATTCCAAGATCCTTGTGGAGGTTTTGGAGCAGATCTGACGGGCAGAGAATATACCTTAATTTATTTCCTTGGCTGGCAGGGAGGAAGCATCACGGCGGAGTCGGGGGGAGGGAAGACGCCGGAGAGGGTTGTAGTCGCGGGGGCGGGGAAACTGACGGGGTGAGCTGTGGAGGTTGTTGCCGGAGGAGAAGATAAATGGGGGAAACCAACGGAAGCAGATGGAATTGAATTTGATTGGGTTTTGTTTCTCTTTTTGTGTCAGCCGAGAGCAAGAGATGATCCACCCACGACGACGCCGTTTTTGTAGCGTTTCTTCGTTTCATGTGAAGCCCACGATTGGTTTCAATTGGATAACTTTCTTTTCATTTTATTTATTATTATTTTCGGAAGATTACGCGACTCTCGCCATATCGAAATTAAAAAAAATATTTAGAAGGGAAATAAGGAAATACAATTCACGTTTGACGTCGAAAAATTTGATAAATTAATGCGTATTTGATTCGATACGTGATCCCGCGAATAAATAGCAAAAATATACAATACTAAGCAAGAACGATCGTCGTAAGTAGAGAGTAAAGAAAAACACAATGTTTAAGCAACGAGGATCGGCGCAAATAAAAAGTAAAGAAAAATGCAATGATCGAATAATAATGAATACTTACTAAAACATGCAGAGTAATAAAAAAGAACGCAACAAAAAACAACAATATCTAAATATCGTTATTTAATTTTTTTCAATGTCATAAAATCTCAACTATTTTATTAATTTCGTAGTACGTGTTCTTAAATAGTATATACATCTTTCGTCTAAATGGGTTATAAACTGTTACTATTTCCTAGCCGAATGATAGAGTCCGGATGATATTCAACACTAAACTAACGTCGAAATCGAATGATATTACTCACCTAACGAACGATCGTGACATTCTGTGATTTTCGGAGAATAAAGAAGTGCAAGCGATAGGTGAAAATAAGACGATCTCCGTATGTTAGACCGGATCATAGACATTGGGGAAATACTTGGGTAGGAAACCCGTGGCAAACGAAAAGAATGATAAATGACGTGGACGGGCCATGATTACTATAATTGGGGTTTGGTTAAGGAGGAACACATGATTAGGTTCTTCTTTTTCTTTTGCCTTTTGGGTTTGGTCTGTGGGGGAAGTGTAGGTCTGTCTGTCTGTCTGTCTTGTTTTAGGTAATCCACTCCATCCGCATTTTTGTTGAGTTGGCACAGCGGTCGGTACTATTTCCCCGGACTTAAAGTAACATGGCCCCTTTTTGGGCCTGGACCATTGGACATCTCCCTAACTGGGCCTGGCCCAACATTAAATGCAATACCTACGAATGCCTGCTCGTCGGAAAAGCTCATCGTCGCCGGCCTTCGCCCCGTACGCCGCCCTAACTCCGTCTCCTCCCACGAGGTACGCTCGAAATCCTAGGGTTTTTGTTTCGCTTAGGTTGTGGGTTTAGATCTTGTCAGCGCTTCCTCGGTTTTAACGTAAAAGAGTCGGTCGTGCCTGCGCGATGCTCAGCCGTGCCGCTGCGCGTTGTCTCGACGGCGGTTGTTTGGTGTTTGGGAAGAGATGGCGAAGGGCGATTTTAGTTCTGGTTCGAGCGAGAGCGTGATACCTGAGGCCGTGCTGGAGTCGGTGAACTCGACCTTGCGCTCCCTGGAACAACTAAAGCCCCAGTTCATGCAGCTCGTGGGCTTGACGAAGGACCTTGACGTGCTTTCTCAATTGCAGCCCCTCCAGCGTGCCCAGGCTTACTTCTTGATTGCGAAAGCCGCTTCGACCCTGTTTGCAGGTTTTGTTTCTACTGTTTTTGTGGTGCGCTTGGCCTTTAGTTTGTGCCGTCCGAGCCTTTTGTGCTGGAATTGATTGCGTGCGTGTTGCAGTTAGATTGAGGTGCGAGGGGGTCGACCTGGACAAGCATCCAATCAACTCGGAGCTTGTATGCAATTTTTTTTCCTGAATGCTGGCGGCAAATGCTGCTGTCTTTGGTACTAAGCTAATTTCCCAGTTTTCTTTTCTTGTTTCCCATAGGACAGACTAAGCCTGTACGAGACTAAACTCGAAAAACTCCAGGACTTAGGAAAAGGTATGCCATCCTCTTGAAAATTGTCTTTTTTTATCTCATATCATAGGCAAGCTTGAGAAGTTCTCCTTTGGCCAATTGGATCGGTAGTGATGGTTCGAGTGTTAGTGGCATTCTGTTTATTACCATTTGATCGTGTCTTGGCCTTACATATGTCCGTAATGTTGTCTTTAGCACCGCTTCGACCTTCCACTGCCTTGAATCAGCAGGCAGCAGCTCGTTTCATTGAGCATTCTTTGCCGGATCTAACCGCAGGTGTGTATTCGATGACTTCCCTTTGTCTGCAGTTATGGGCTTCTGTTGTTAATCCATGAAAGATGGTTTCAATTGCAGCACAGAGACAAAGCCTGAGGGAAATTAGTAAAGGAGAGAGGCCGAGGGTGAATTACACTGAAAGGGCTTCACAAAAGAGGAGAAAATTTCAGTCTTCGGGGTCATCATCCATTCAAGCTGCTGCGCAGGATTTCCTTGAAAAAGCAGCGAAGGAGCTCATGGGTGAGAACAAATCAGGTTTCAAGGGACCCCTGTTTTACGTGTCCGACGATGATGAGGGTGGACAACATGGAGAAGATGGGGAAGAGGAAGTCATTAAGGGCTTAGTGGAGATCTCATCTGACGATGATTGATATTAGAATGTCTTAGTTTTGCTGAATTTTGGATGGTGTCTTTGTGCTCTCTTAACTGGCCGAAGTTCCAATGGATATGCTGGAATCGATAGTTAAATGGAAATGAGGGGCTAAAAAATTTTTCCAAGTATTATTCGAATTTTTAAAATTATTTGAATATTATTTCTAAGTTAATTTCGCAATAGCCAAAGTCCTTGTTTGGGAAATTTTTGGAGTTGGGAAATAAAAATCTAAAAACTTCTCAGATGACCAAACAACGATGGGACGACTTAGGGGCGTTGTTCAGCTCATTTTAAAAGCTCGTATTTCGCAATATTTTTTCAATTAATCGTAGTTAAGTACAATCATCACAGTGGGGATCTCGCTTTTTCAATAAATTACATGCAGAACGAGCATTAATGTTGTCTTTGATCTGTTATCATCTCCCATAGGATGCTAAGATTAGTTTTAAAAAATTTAGGCAATGTTTACGTGAATTACTTAGGACCAACTTTTCGTTTTGTCGCCAACGTCAATTTATTTCTTTTGTGTCATTTTCATGATGCCGTTACTCAACCGATCCGACGTGGAGTAACTAGTCAAACCGATAGCCGGGACGAGTCCATCCAAGTAAGCAACATGTCCATGTCTTCAACCCCGACCATCAAGAGAGGCGGTGTAGCATGGGCGGAAGACGACATTGTATACCTCCTGGAGCAAGGCGAATCCCAACAGAAGATTTTTTCGTTGTTTTTCATGGAAGGTAAGTAGTAGCAGGCATGATCAGGGTTAGGTTTATCTACACATTGCGTAGTAGTAGTAGCGATTTACTGGTTTTACTGATTTGGCATTAATAGGATGATGACTATGGATATTTCGAGTGGTTGGATAACGTTATTCTATTCCAGCAGAAGAAGGTAATTTAACAGCTATTAGAGACAAAGAATCTGTTGGAAAGCAAATCGGAGGTGATGGAAAGAGGAGAAAAGGAATTGCAAGAAAAATTCCGAAGCTAGAATAGAAGGCTTTGACATATAAAAAGAAGTTAGAAGAGAAGGCAGAGATGAATAAGACGAGATTGTTTATGTATATAGTCATAATAATGGTAGGAATTGTAATATTGCAATGCTGCTCTATTTAAGTGTTCTTAACTGGTATGTACTGAACTTGCTTGTAACGGTCTGTAGAAGCAGTGTTCTGGAATGGACATCATGTTATATACTCTTATGATGTTAATGAAATGAGAATGAGAGGTTTACTTGATTTGAGAAACTTGGTTTGCTTGTTTTTAGAAATCTGGCTTGTTTGGTTATAGAAATAGTGTTCAGGGGCAATACTTTTAGAACATTGAGAACACTTTGACATGAAGTAGTGCCAATAATTTTATAACACTCAGAGCATCAGGTTTGTTTACACATTGAGAGCATCTGACAAAATGCTTACACAAACCAGATCTACTTTCCACCTACTGGTTCATGAGATGTCCCTCCAACTTGAGATGACGATCCTTCAACTCCAACTCCAAACCGGGATGTCCCTCCTACTTGAGGTGATGATCCTTCAACTCCAACTATGATTAGAGATGTCCCGGTTTGTACGGTTCTGCGACTGTATGTTTTTTTATTAAGTCCAATATCTCCACAAAGCCTACATTTGACTCTGGCAGACCTCCCAGATTCTATAAAGATCAAATAAAAGGATTTGCAACAACAAAAGAGATGCCAGAATCACATATCACAAAAATAAAGGAATGGAATCACAAAATAGAAATTAAACCTGATGTTTGTGATTGGGACAATTCAGCAGTTTCATCCACCATTTGTTGTTGTGATGTTGAAACGGCACCTTTGCAAGTCCTGTTATGACCCCATTGTCCACAAGTCGAACATTTCATTCCAACTTCTTTCCTTGAGAGCTTGAGTGAACTGGTCTTTGGGTCTTCCTCCTTGTTTTTCCTTCTATTATGTTTTTTGGGTCTTCCTGGTAGCTTCTTCTATGGTGGTAGCTTGACAGATTCTCCCTCTATATCTGGCCAAAATTTGGCACTTTCAAGTGGCTCCATCTCAATGCCGTATGTTTTTCTAAATGTCTCCATCTTATAGCAGGGATGTATGTAGTCCTCCACACGACGTTTCATGAATATATTATATGATATTACATGAGGACAAGGTACCCCATGCAAATCTGAATGTCTAGATGTACAAGTACCACCACGCAAGTCCACTATAGCCCTTTCATGTTCAGTAAATGGCATGGTGACTTCAAACTTTTCAGCAATAGATGGTTTGACGATGAACTTAGCAGCTGTCTCCTTCAAAGACTCAATTTCCTTTCTAATATTCGAACATAAGACATCATGACATGTCCTACCTAACTTTCCCTTCTCAACTTGCCTAACCATTAACAATCGCCGAATTTGTTCCAACGTTGCTATCAATGGTAACCTCCTAGCAACAATAATGAAAGAGTTGAAAGTCTCACACATGTTGTTGGAGCATGTCCCACATTTGCTTGTAGTGAGGAAGAATGCCTTGCAGAAATGTTGTGGGCCTTGTTTTTTAAAATCTCCAACTGCTTCAGGAGATCCAGGACAACCATCTCTTTCAAACTGCATATCTTATAATGCTCTGTTGAAGTCAACTTCATTACAACTCTTTACTATTTTGTAGAAGCAGCTCTTCAAGAATATCCCCCTATGTTTTACTTTCCAATTCTAGTATATGTGTCTAGAGCAGTTTCTGTGCTCTGCAACTAGTGTAAGAATAGAAAGTGCATTAAATAGCCCCTGCATATTAAACAATGTGTTCAATGCACATCAAAGTCTGACAACCATTACTAAGACAGATTGTCATTGTCAGAAACAGGTTAATAAGAAACAAGAACCATACCTTTTGCTGGTCATTGATAAATGTCCATCCATGTCCAAATCCAACATCGAGTAACTTAAATAACAGCTCCATAAACCGCATCCATGAGTTATAGTTCTCACCTTCTACAACTACCCATGCAATAGGAAACATTCCATCGTTTTCATCACGGCCAACCCCAGTCAATGAGATGCCACCAGCCTTGTGCTTAAGAAAGGTACCATCAAGCCCCACAAATCTTATGCAACCTAACAAAAACCCCTGAAGAAGTGGATGAAAACACACAAATAATCTCCTGAAAGTTGTGTATAGGCCACTAGACAGAGTTAAATCACAAGAAAGTTCAAATCAAGTGTCAGGATATCTTCTTTGTAAAGCAGACAAATAGGATCGTAGGCCTTTGAAATGTTCCTCTATTGTCCCCTCAACCAATGATTCTGCCAACCAACCAGCCTTATAGACTTTCATCAAAGGTACTTCCAGAGTGTATCTTTCTAACAGTTGCTGTTGTATCTCCTTGGTTGTACAACTATCAGTGCGAATTTTGCCTTGAATAAACTGGTTTGCTAACTAGTTCGTAGTTGCTTAACGGTTCTGCATGCTCCGACAACATGTATGATTAGGCCTCACTCCTGTAATTGCAAATGTTTTTTCTTTTCTCAACCATGACCCAAACACTCTCCAAGAACAACCCTTCTCACAAACAGCCTCATGTCTATCTTTATTACTCCTTTTCCAACGAATGTTGTATCCATTCAATATGGCATATTGTTGTATAGCACTATGCAACTGCTTCGGAGTCTCATAGCACAAGCCAGTTGATGCGAGAAAACCAGAAATATAACTACCGCTGAATCTCATCCTGTCGAACGGTCGGAATTCCACCACTGCCCTACCAGGAAAACAACCCCAGCCCCCTCACACACCCATTCTGTTTATCATAAAACCTACTTCCCCACTGACTCGACACACTCCTTATATTCATCTATTCAACTAGTCTTATTTACATCATAGTCCTTGTATTTAGATTGACCTTTCTAATTTCATCCATTTGTTTGCCTGGTCCCTCCCATCTCAGCTTTGGACTCGGCCGATGCCTCCTCCTTCCGGCTCTTCCTGCATCAATACCTCCCCCTCAAAAATACCCTTGTCCTCAAGGGTGTGATTTGGAGAGCCGCGCTTCCTTGTCGGATGAAACAACCTCTGCAGCCCATAGTTTAACACCACAAATTTCACCATCACTTCCTCCATGACTGCAGTCATGACTTGCAAAGATATCTTGAAGATGTTGGTCCAAATGTAGTGGAACAGATAGATCAGCACATCCTCGCAGCTAAGCCTCGTTAGCACCATATGCTTGACTACAGATGCCACTGTCTGCTGAAGGAGCAGATACATATCCTTGAGCACATCCTCAGGTCGGTAAGTAACTACATATTTGTAGTTCTTGCACATTCCACCTATATGCTTGAACAAGAAAGCCATCAAATTGAGCACGCTGTCATTCTGCATATTAGGTTCCTCCAAGCTCTTCCTCTTACAAATGACAGCCACCAATTGTGCAAATTGAGAATTGGATTCGCGAAGATTAGAAGACTGTATTTCCCAGTGATCGAACATGTACTAGGAAAAGGTTTTAGCCGAAATGATTGCCCTCAACGTGCTCAGAAAACCACAAGATTCGATGATAGGAGGGTAACACTTGATGCAGTAAAGGAAAATTCCCTGTCCCCGCATCTATGCATAACAACGCTTCTGACCAGGGACGCTGTAAATTCCACCATAGGTATGACGATGCTTCTCGTGGAAAAGAATCACGCTGGTTAGATGCGCCAGCGAACCTCCCATGGACACTGCCAGCATACTGTTGGTCGAGATAACTTGAGAGTCCAAAATCCTATCTAAAAATTCCAACATGATCAATGCTCCGACAAACTCTGGAAAAACTGCATGGGCATAACCCGATAAAACCTCAAACATCCCTCGACCATAATTAAACTGGGAATTCACAGGTAACCAGGATGTATAAAACGCATAGAGCCCAATCGCCAATATAGCGTAATCAAATAGCATATGACAATCGTCCGATATCAATTCGAGGATGTTGCACTTGATCCCCGAGACAAATTTAACAACCTTGTATCCTGCATTGACCAACAAGAAAAGGGTCGTCTTCATAGACTTCCATTCATTCAAAATATGGCGTGGCGAATTTACAACTAGAGCGTTAAACGTCTCTGACTGCTCCATCTCTATTTGGACATAACTCTCACGGACAGAACTTAGCCCAACATAAGACATCATCTCACACAACCTTAATTCCCAGAGAGACAGCTTAAGGAGAAGAATCAAATCCAGTATGATTGTCCACCCAAAGGTGACCAAAAATATCTTATGGAATTCCCTTGAACCAGTCCACTTTTCGTCACCAAATTTTCACTCAACAAAATGTCGAGCACCACAATATTAACCAAAGGCCGGCCCAAATGATTAACATTTAAGCCATTGCCGTCTTGCTCAATCATCATGATGCTAATCACAACTGGAACCAACAACAATATAACAGCATTGAATAGTGACATCAGCCCCACCCTCTTCTTACCTAGCTCCTCCGCAGTGTTTCAAACCATCGAAGCATGCCCATAACACTCACGGAACCCACGCATGTTTCCCACGGCCAAGGAACCCTCCTTTGAGGCCCACTAGAATAGAAACCGAGAACAACTGAATCCTTAGTTTCTTGAGGTATTGAACTCCTTCACACATATTAACAACCATGTTCAATCTAGTGGTCTTCGGACCAAAACACCAAACCTTCTTGGCCAGATCCTTATCCCAAAGAATCTCTTCCGGCAAGATTTTAGTTCGGATCTTCAGTTCGTCTCTCGGGCCAATTCTGTCATTACCAATGGTCTCTGTTGGACCCTCCTCCATTGGCCTGGCCTCCATGTACAGACTTTTGTTCTTGTTAGGGAGCTCAAGGTGGAGCTCTCCCGCCTTAGCAGGGAGGTGCTTCCCAGACTCTGCGATCGTACAAACAACCCTAAGACGTTTTAATCCATCCACTAACTTAGGGAGATTTGAAGCCCTCTTGCACTGCACAACAACACTCACAACAGGTGAGACTGAGAACTTCATGGTACAGGTCGATTGAACATTCACTTCTTTCTCCGTAGTAAGAGTTGCATTCTCAATATTCCTCTGGATATCAAGCTGCGGCTTCTGGAAGCACATGCCCATCTTGTTCACGGTCAACATGACAAACATAATGTTATTCTCGACAACATTATTTTCTTCCAATGTGGTGTTATCTTTTAGGATTTTCACTTAATAAATCAGCATTTGTTGAGAGGCGGGATACAATCCGGCTCCTAAGGACGTCTCTACGATTTGTTTTACCTCTGCAATGTTATCTTCAGGACTGACATCGATGCTCAGAGCTGTACCCTCAAGGGTTTTCACGATGATTTTCTTCCTTCCCCTAGAATCCAACTTCTTCGAAGTAAAGACAGATATACCGGAAAGCTTCGTAGTTGCATCCATAATAGGATCCGGCGTATCCCAGTCAGAACCCTTCTCTGTCTTCTTCACGACATCCCGTCCAATCCCTCTTTTAGCTTCAATTACTCTCAATCTTGCATCCAACCCATCCATCCTCCTCAGAACTTCTCGCAACTTCTCCTTCGCTGCCTCCATCTCTATCCGCGATACACTTGACCTTGCTTTATCAGATCGAAATGCCCTTGGAGGAGATCGAGCGACGTCGCTCTGATACCACTTGATGCGAGAAAACCAGAAATATAACCACCGCTAAATCTCCTCCGGTCGAATGGTCGGAGTTCCACCACTGCCCTACCGGGAGAACAACCCCAGCCCCCTCACACACCCATTCTGTTTATCATAAAACCTACTTCCCCACTGACCCGACACACCCCCTCATATTCATCTATTCAACTAGTCTTATTTACATCATAGTCCTTGTATTTAGATTGACTTTTCTAATTTCATCCCTTTGTTTGCCTGGTCCCTCCTATCTCAGCTTTGGACTCGGCCGATGCCTCATCCTTCCGGCTCTTCCTGCATCACCAGTCCTAAAAAGAATCTTCTTGTGATCACAACCTGGTTGATAAACAGAAAGTTCATTATTCTTTTGCTTCTTTCTTGCACCTATTGTATTAATATCATCATTTTCACCATGAACATCGGCCCACTACACCTCAACATCACCATGCATCTCATCCAAACCCTTCATGTCATCATCCTCACCGTCAGCCTCACTAACACCCTCAACATCGTCCCCTTCTCAAGCTGCAACAAATCATGCTCCATGCCACCCTCACTCCCACTTGCCTCAGATGGATCAGACACACTCATTTTGAGACAAAGGTTGTTTAATCCCTTCGCAATATATGTCCACTTGACCACCCTCTTCACATGCATTTACCATCTCCACAACCTCCTTGTTTGTGTTAATTCCCTTCACTAGAGGCAAACTATGCCCAGGAAGTCCATACCACATTTTCCTTGCACTAAACCCACTATCTTTTGCAAAGGTAATCAATGTAAACTAACTTATCAAATCGCAATCTACAACCCCATACTTAACTACCCTACCACCCTTGTATTCAGCTCTCCCAGAAAAATACATAGTCTCACTAAGATGCATCCAACACTGATTCTCTTCATCCATAAGCACTCAATCTACAGAAATTTAGTAATGCAGATTCAGAAACTATACCCAACATAACCACCACGAATTCAATCAATCTAAAAAAATAAATAAAAAGGCCTCAAACCAGTAAGCAAAACAAATAGAATGGAGCAAAACCACAAATTCTAACTTGAAAGTTGCACCTTCTACCTTCCCGACGATTTTTCTCTACCCAAAATCACGAACGACACGACGAAAATAAATTGAAGTTGGTGACACAACGGAAAGTAGGCCCCAAGTTGTGGACATAAACATATATTTGCCAAAAATTTTATTGGTTAAAGATTCAAAAATCTAAATTTTTTGGACCTTTTTGGATAATAGAAGTATCAAAAGCTATTGTCAAGAATTCCTATTTTAAGTGTTTCAAAGGCGTACCCGCTATATACATTTGTGCAATTCTTTAAATTTTGTTCAAATAACTTTTTTTAAAAACTAATCATTTACAAACCTCGTCATTTCCCTAATTACGATTTTATATCGACATGAAAATATTATGTAAAAATAATTTTAAAATTTATTAAATAATAATAAAAAATGAGTTACCAATCCGAATTATTTCTTAAAAAAATCGGAGTTATAATTTTAATTTTTTGTTCTTATTTCACGAAATATTTTCGTTAGGTTACTTAGAGGATTTTTAAATATTATATGATAATATGAAATAACAACGATGTCTATAGAAAGAAAAAAATTAGAGTAAAATAAACCCCAGACGAAGATTTTTCCAAAACTGCCCTCGATATTTTTCCGCAAACAACCTCCCTCGACTCCCCAATCCGGTAATGATTCCTCTTCCCCAATCGGTTCGGGTTCTTTTCTTTTGTGCTCAATTTCTGCGTTTGGGTTTTCCGCTTCGGTTTCGGATCCCGGTTTCTGTGATTGGGGCGCGGGTTTTAAGGGGTTTGGATATGATTCTTCTATTGCTTATAAGGTGTTTGATGTAATGTGCCCACAGAGGGTCCCCAAAAGGCCGAGCTGGGGCCGAAGCAATTAGACCATGAGTGAGTTGATTTCAAATGAATGGTTAACTGGTGGGAAGGGATCAAGGGCTGTAGGTTCCATTTCAAGAAAGGGGATCTAGTTTTAGGTGGGATAAGAAGTGCTCTGATTAGACCATGTCCCTGAGATTCCGGCTGTCATTCGGATTGATAATTCGTGTTCTGAACCAGGATTCTAGGATTTCGGGTGTATGCTTGACTTCCTAGTCCAAGTGTTGTCATTGCGAGCGAGCATGGCTTGCCCTGATTTGTGGGTCTTGCTTTTGTTCCCCCCTGTTTATCTCGAGCAATGAAATAACCTTGGAGAAACATCAATTGATGGAGTTGGAGGTTGTATTTTTCTGTAATGAAGCTCCTTGTTAGATTAGCTGTGTGTGAAATTCCGTGTTTTGTTAATATGCTTGGTGTGTATTCTCCGTTGAGTGAGACGGTGATCCTTCTGAGAATTTCCATTATGTCCATCTGGATACTGGGATATGTAGTCCTTGAAGCCACTTTTACCTTCCAGGCTTGAACGGCTATTTATTTGTTATTGTTATACACTTGTGCCATGAACTGTATTTTACTTCTTCGGAATGTGTAATTTACCTCGTCATGTGTAATGTCCTGCAGGAATGTTTTCATCTAAATAGAGTTGGTTTGGCACCAGGTTGCTTTCCGAAATGTCTTCTAGTTCCTGCTTGACCAGATTTGGTGGTGTTCGCCACAAAAGATTGCCTCCTCCGCTAAGAAGGAGGAAGCATGCTTACGGACCTTCTAGAGAACTTTGTACATGCAGTTCATCACATATGCCTGCTGCCCATCACATCATAATACGCTCGCCTTCATCGCTGATGGTGACTGCACGTTTTGTTCCATCGGATGCTCCCCAACGATCAGATGAATGGTTTGCTCTTCGCAAGGACCGGTTAACTACGAGCACTTTTAGCACAGCCCTTGGGTTCTGGAAAGGCACTCGTCGGTTGGAGCTGTGGAAGGAGAAAGTCTTTGCATCAGAGGTACAAATCCCGGAAGCTTCCAAGGCAGTGGCCATGCAATGGGGCGTTTTGAACGAGGAAGCTGCTATAGACAAGTATAAAAGCATAACCGGTCGAGATGTCAGTTCGCTAGGATTCGCCGTGCATTCGGAGGAAAGGTACAAATGGCTCGGTGCGTCTCCGGACGGTCTTCTTGGTTGCTTCCCAGGAGGCGGGATCCTTGAGGTGAAGTGCCCGTACAACAAGGGGAAGCCGGAGGTGGCGTTGCCCTGGTCGACGATGCCTTTCTACTACATGCCTCAGGTACAGGGTCAGATGGAGGTCATGGACAGGGATTGGGCGGACCTCTACTGTTGGACCCCAAATGGGAGCACGATATTCCGCGTGAGCAGGGAACGTGGTTACTGGGATCTAATCTACGGGATGCTGCGGGAGTTCTGGTGGGAGAATGTGGTGCCGGCCAAGGAAGCAGTGTCGCTGGGGAGGGACGATGATGCCTACTCTTATAAGCCGGCATCCACGCACAAGAGGACTGGGCTTGCCATTTTCAAAAGCGTGAAGCTCGCCGGCGAGGTGAAGTTATTGTGCCGGGAAATTGCGGGTCACGTGGAATATTTCAGGTGATTGGGAAGTCGAAACCATAGGGGTTTTGTTGCTATTGTTTTGGGACATTCTTCTAGCAAAGTTTCTAATTTGCTCCATGTATGGCTTACGTTCATTTCATGACCATTGGTCGCCAATCGGTTATTATATATATGTATTGTAATGATGACCATCAGAAGAATTCTAATTAGCTTACCCGTGGCCGTCGGCGAGTTTTGTTTCGGGAATTGTAATTATGTACGGATAGGGTTTGAAAGTTTTTGAATTATCGCCCTCGAGTTGTTACTTGAATTAGGCCTATGAAGAAAGTGCTGCTTCAACTAATGTTTAGGTTTTTCATTTCATGATGAAATTGCTATTGAAGTAGCGGGTTCTTTAATATTATAAAAAATCGTTAATTTATGTTATGAACTCGTTGCTTGAAGTAGCGAGTTCAAGTTGTAGCTCGCTACTTCAAGTAGCGAATTACGAACAGGAGCTATGTACAATTATACTGTTGATTTTTAAAAATATTTGTGAAATACGACCGAAATTTAAAAAATACCCGATTTACCGTTTCTAAGGCACGTTTTAAAAACTCGTCTTCCAATTTACAAAGAAGACGGGTTTTCAAGAGGTCTGTACGAATGTACGGTTAGTTTCGAAAAAAATTCGTGAAATACGGTCAAAGTTTGATAAGCTACGCGTATATCGTCGACAGGGCAATTTTTCAATTTACAAAAAGGGCGAGTCTTCGAACCTCGACTTCATGTTGAGTGACCGAGGACTGGTCTTGAAGTCCCGCCCTTATGGTGGCTGGACCATACCACATAAGGGCATGTCTTCAAGACGCGTCCTCGAAGAAATTATAATATTTTTTAAATAGTCCGGCAGGGGTGCGGTTTCAAAATGTGCCCCCCAAACACTTAAGAAAATTTTTCACAGAATGGGGAGATTGTTCCGATGCCTAACTAGGGGGCGCGTTTGAGAATGCGCCCCCCCCCCAACAAAGACGCATTCCCAAAACGCACCCCCTTTGTAAATAGAGGAGGGCGCATTTTGGGAGTGCGCCTTTGGTGGCTTCTCTGATCGATACTATTAAGATATCGGTCCTTTGGTGGCTTCTCTGATCGGTACTATCAAGATATCGATGGGCGCCTTTGGTGGCTTCTCTGATCGATACTATTAAGATATCGGTCCTTTGGTGGCTTCTCTGATCGGTACTATCAAGATATCGATGGGCGCCTTTGGTGGCTTCTTTGATTGATACTATTAAGATAACAGTCCTTTGGTGACTTATCTGATTAGTACTATCAAAATATCGGTGGGCGCCTTTGGTGGCTTATCTAATCGGTACTTGTTGAATAAAGGTTTTGATGATGAGCCTTGACCTTCTGTGTAACAGAAGTCCAACATCTACTCTACAGAAGCTACTCACGTTGAGAACTTTCTATAAGAAATATTTTTGTGATTAATTGATTGATTAATGTTTAATTAATCACGAAATGATTAGGATTTGATCAAGATATTATCTGATCAATTTAAACCGATTACATTTCCAAATAACCCCATTATGGATTATAATTTCCATAGAAAGAAATATAATCTTCTATTTATAATAAGGTTCTATAAGGTTGTTTAAACCTTCTCTGGATTCATACGACCACCAAAGGACCGCTATTTAGGATGCCAATCATTACCATCTGTCGAGATACATTCATTTTAGTGTCTTGAATAGAATGGCATCTATCTTTATCAATTTGAAAATTAATCTTTGACTATTTCTATTCGCAGAAGGTTGCTGACCAGATTCAGTCATAACCTTTTGTAGCGCAGTGTACATGGAAATTTTATCATATCTAAATCTTAAATAATATGTTTTGATTACCTAAATGTATATATGCACGCGAGTGACGAATTTGTTAATAAATAATGTTTTATTATCTGATTCTTAGTTTCCTTGTTTTGCAGAAGGCTGGTCGTGAAGATTACCTTCTAGTTTTAACTTAGACTTTCTTGTATAAGTAAAACCACTCAACCACATTTTTCATAATCCATCGTATTATTCATTTTCTGTAAATCCAGAGAGCGTGCTGAGAGCTTACATCTTTGGTTTGAGTTTGAGTTAGTCACACGAGGAGCGTTAGTTGCAGAAGGCTGCGTCGTTGGTGAAATCTTCTGAAAGAGTGACTCAGGAGCCACGAGGAACTCGGTTGGAAGCTGCAGGAGATGTTGGTGGAAGCGCGGCTGGAGCCTGTGTGACCAATGTGCAGTGAGCTGAAGAGAAAGGCAGAACCCCGGGAGCACAGAAGGTGAGGGACTAATCAGTTTCTGTGGTGTAACGTTCTGTGTGTGCAGGAGAGCCTTGGGCAAGGGCTTTGTATTTGTTTAGCCATAGTCTCGAGGGACCACGCAGGAGAGCCTTGGGCAAGGGCTTTGTGTTTACTCAGTCACTATCTCGAAGAGATCGAGCAGGTCGTGTGGAGCCGCCGGAGGGAAAATCCATCCTTGGACGGGGGAAGCTGTCTGCTTGCGTAGGGTTCGCCACGTGCTTGCGTGGGGTACGCCATGAAGTCGTTGTCCTTGAGGGGATTGCGCATTGGTTACTTTTGTTAGTCACTGTAGTACATAACCTTACGATCGGTGCTGTGAAATTAGTCATCTCTGATACAGAACCTTCTGGTCTGTAGATGATTGACATCTTTGGTATAGAATCTTACGGTCTGTGCTTTGAAAATCAGTCACCTGTAGTACAGAACCTTACGGTCTGTGCTGTAGAAGTTTGACATCTTTGGTACAGAACCTTACGGTCTGTGTTGTGAAACCAAGTCATCTCTGGTACAGAACCTTTTAGGTCTGTGCTATAGAGGGTTGATATATTTGGTACAGAATCTTTTCATATGTGCTATAGAGGGTTGACACATTCGGTGCAGAACCTTCCGGTCTGTGCTGTACAACTTACTCACTCTAGTGCAGAACCTCTGGTCTGTGCTTTGTCACTCTTTTCTATGGTACAGAACCTTCCGGTATGTGCTATAAAAGGTTTATTATTGATCATCTTTTGTAATTGTTACGAAATTAAGTCTGAGTGAAAACCATCCAAATTCTGGGTGAAGAGTGGATGTAAGCAAGTTGCTGAACCACTATAAAAAGTCTTGTGTGCATCAAACAAATCGTCCAATCACTTTCGTACATTCTGTCTTACAGAAACCTGTCTCTACGGTTCTGTTTTACAGAAGCTTCTTTCCGCTGCGGGGTTAACTGAAAAAGAGTTAAAAATCCTCAATTGGAATTTAACACTAATTCACACCCCTCTTAGTGTAACAATACTATTAAGATATCTGTGGCTTCCCAAAATGCGCACTCCTCTCTTTACAAAGGGGTGCGTTTTGGGAATGCATCTTTGTTGGGGGCGCATTCTCATAACGCGCCCCCTGTCAGACACCGGAACAATCTTCCCATTATGTGAAAAGTCTTCTTAAGTATTTGGGGCGCGTTTTGAAACCCGCCCCCGCCAGACTAATTAAAAAATATTATAATTTCCTCGAGGACGGGTATTAAAGACCCGACCTTATGTGGTATAGTCCAGCCACCATAAGGGCGGGACTTCAAGACCCGTCCTTGGTCACCCAGCATGAGGTCAAGGTTCGAAGATTCGCCTTTTTATAAATTAAAGGGCGATTTTTCAACGGTATACGCGTAGTTTTTCAAACTTTAACTATATTTTACGAATTTTTTACAAAACTAAATGCATATCGGTACAAATCTCGGGTTTTCAAAACTCACCGCCCGAATATTTAGGAGGAAGACGGGTCCTCAAAACCCTTCTCTCCTTTCCCTTCCCTCCACTGCTCCCGCGGACTCTTCCTCCCTTCACACTCTCCCCTTCTCTTACGACTTTCCCCTCTCTTGCTCCCACGCCTTTCCCTTCCCTTCCCTCTCTCTCTTCCCCATGACTCTCCCCTCTCTTCGCACGCCTTTCCCTGCCCCTTTACCCCTCTCACTCGCCTTACTCTCGGTTATTTGGGCAGTAGGTTTTGAAAGAACTTCTTTGTAAATTAGAACATAAATTTTCAAAATGTGTCCTAAAGACGATAACTTAAGTATTTTCAAAACTTCGATCGTATTTTATAATATTTTTTATACCAATGATATAATCGTACAAAACTCTTAGGAGGGTAAATAATAAATTTTCAAATTCATGATTATATTTAATTAAATTTTTTAAAAACCAATAGTATGGGCGCCTTCGTTTTGTCTATTATATTAATTCGTAAAATATTTTGTGAAATATGTAGATGAATTTTATATAACCTTAATTAATGGTAAGAACTCGATGTTAAAATGTGAAACAATCTTTTTAAATGAACAAGATGTTAGCCAAATTCGATATTACAAACAAGTTTTTGAAATTATTTCCTATTTCGCAATTTGCCATGTAGCTGATAAAATTAAGGAACGAAACTCCTCCAGCAGGGCGGGAGTTTGTTTCTGCCTCTTGCTACGTCCGATTGCAGCCGCGGTCCTTGTCGTCTTTGATCCAATCGATCAATCTGAATTCTGCCGTTGAGGCTTCTCTCTCTCATCCCTTCCCACTCCGTCGGCGGCCTATATCAAATGTCGCCGAATTCTGTTCGTTTCCCACTATTTCCATGTCGGCGATTTCGGCTGAAAGTGATTGCTTTTGTTTTTTTCATCTATATTTATCTTCTTTGCCACGTCAGTCGGTTGGGTTTTTTTTTTTTTCGTTTCTCTTGTGGCGGTGATGTTGTTGCAGGCGTGATGATGACGGGGGAGTGGAGAGCGGAAGCCGTGGTGGCCCCCAGTACCAATTTCTATGTCATTGATAATTCCAGTCATCTCGTCGATTTCGTATCCTTTTTCTTGTTTGTTCGATGTAGTTCTTTTGTGTTGGGTTGGGGGAGGGGGTTGAAGGAGGGGAGGGGTTTAGGTTCCGCCTAAGAACCGAAAACGAAATGGAAAGTTTTAAGGTTTTCTCCTTTTCTTTATTGGGATTTGAGTTTTAGGTTCCGTTCAAGCTCGGGAGCAAGATATTTTTGGGCCGTAGTTGCAGTACTCGTGAGATGTATGCTGATTTGGTTGTTGGTTTCATTTTTTATTTCCTTAGGAAAATCTAGACTTGAAAGTCCAGGTGAATTTGGCATTTTTGGTTCTTAGTTCTTGAAGATAGCGGTTGGTTTATCCGTTTAGAAGGGAATGAGGAAGGTGGAAATTTGGTATTTTTATCTGATATTCGATAGTAGAAAGACAGTAGAGACACGGCATGATTGGTGTTTTAACTTATTATGTAATCGCACGAGGCTGTTCTTCTCTTAAAATGATACAACCAGAGCAGCTGGGTAGGCCATACCATCGATTTCCCGGGGAAGGTGCTGACGTGATGTGTTTTCTTACTGCAGTTAGTAGTTTAACACTTTCTGTTTTGTTCATCTTGAGTGCGCACCATAATAGAATTCCTTTCAACTGCAGGAAGCGGAATTGGTGGTTTGATTCTGCAAGGATGTCGAGACAAGGTCTCGGGAGGTATTATTTACAGAGGCAGTAGTATCTCTTCGAACGCATTTCAGATATTCATCATGGGTTGATTAGAGAACCCGTGTATTATAAATTTTTATTATTAGAGATACTTGGTATGGCTATTTGGAAACGCTTAAGACGGCTAGGTAAGTGTTGACCTCTGATAATGGCTTTATTGTCCTGCTTTTTATCTCTAGGAAACTATTGTAATGCACTAGGTTTGTAGAGCATATAGTTAACTTCATCCATTTTCTTATCGTCAAGGAACAATAAATTCTTTTCCTCCTATTTTTAGCGTTGCTGCAAATGTAATCACAATATATACATGCAGGGTTATGTGGACTTTGGATGGTTTGATAAGCTCAGCTACTTTGTTCCTAGTCCAGGACGTGTTGACTACATTCTGGTAAAGTCACTACCCATGTTTGTTAAAAACCGGCTGTTAAGGTACATTCCTCTAGGTTGAATAACGCCGTGTTTCTCGAGTATTGACCTCCCCTCAGTTGTTCAGTTTTCCCCCGACGAGGGATTGGATATTAAATTGTTAAGCACGGGGATGATGGGGAAAATTCCTACAACTCTGTCGCCTACTACACTGATTTTGGACTGGAGATGTATATTTTGCAATGCTGGGGTGTAGATGCATGTCAATTTCATGTCACTAACTTTGACATTCCTACCATCAGGTAATGTGCCTTGCAAGATGCCATACGAAGTCGAGATGAACTATTCCTGTGCTTGACTATGAACCCATTCAGTATACTCTTTCCAAAGCATATAGACTCTTGATACAATTTTAACAATATTGCTACCTGGAAAGCTGAGAGTTATGCAAAACACATCATTGATCATATGCTGGTTAATGGATTATTGTACCTGAACAGTCCAATACTTTGATTTTTTCGACATTTATGGCTATCTCCTCATTACAACCTGTTGCAGAACACGGGCAGGGTGCAGATGGAGACAATAAGAGGGTGGGCTGTTTTCGGAATCCTGTCTTGCCTGTATGATAATTGAATCTCATCCCTTAACATTATTAGTCCAGTCCGTCGCTCGCTTTTTGGCTCTTATGGCAGCGCAGCTTGTGGTATGCAGCCTCGTTGTCTTATTAACTGGCATAATCTGCCGCCTGCCTTTCTTTTCCCGAGACTGGATTTTGTTTCCATTTTGGAACTCATACCTTCGTCATTGTTTGAAAATCCCAAATGAGTTGGCCCTTCAGTTCTTTTCTGCTTATATATGACTATAATTTAATGCAGGCTGGCTGGTATTTGGACCAAATGCCTCGTTTCTTCAACTTTACTATGCATTGGAGAGAGAGACAGGTCAGGCAATTCTTCATCTGATCATGAACTTTGGGCCTGTTTGGTTAATTTTTCGTCTAAATTTTTTCAAACAGGTTTTAACAGTTTTTAAAATTTACGAAAATCATTTTTTTTCCTCTTCCAATAGAGGAAATTTTAAAAATAAATTTACAATATAATTACAAAAAGTGAAAACTGAAAAAATGAAATTTTTTTGTATACCAAACAAACCTTTCTCCTCTGATATTTTCGCGGAGAAATTTCATCTAACAAAGTGAAAATTGTTGTATGAAATCATTATCGCAGAGGGGACCGGATGCACTGCCTGGAATTACGGTTCTGACTGCCTGTCTGGAAAAGGCGAGTTGGCCGGAAAAATCTAAGCTCTTTACCGATCTAAGCCACCATTTTAATGGATGCTGCCAGCGTAAGTGTGAATGCGGTTGACATCTCGTCTGGTTCTTTTGGCTTCTTGTCCGAGAGAACAGGCGAGCGGAGGAAGTGCAGGCTACACAAGTCCGGAGGACTTCAACATTGCCATTGCTAACCAAGTTTCCTGGGAACAACAGCCGACGCCGCGAGGTTACAACCGAAGGTCGTGGATGCCCAACGAGCTGAGGACTTGCGGTTCAATGTGACCAACAGCTGCAGCATTTTCAGACGGCGACGTTCATCGCGCGTGCTTGGAGCTTGCATCATTGGAGAACTCCGGTGGGCCTTGAAACCGTACCTCCTTGTCACAAGCTGTCTCTAATCTAGTAGAAAATCTAGGCTTTTGTCTGAATTAGGGAAAGTAAGGACAATGACCGGTGAATTAAAAAAAGCCATGGCAATTGGAATTGGGGAGCATGTTTAATAAATTACCAGAAAATCATATTTAAAAAGGAGATTATAAATCTTTTTCGTTTCTTGTCTGTGGACTGTCATGTCAAATAGAACTACCAAATTAAACTTTTATTAATAAATCCGGTCACAAACTCAAGGGAAAAAAAAATACAATCATGAAATATGAAAAAGAAAAGAAAAAAGAATTGTAAAGTAACAAATAATAATAATAATAATAAATTAAAAATTTTGCTGCTGCTGCTTCTGCTTCTGCTTCTGCTGTTTCAGCCTCTTCCTCCTCCTCCTCGTTCCTTCTTCTTCGCCATCGTCTTCTTTTTACAAATCGAGACATCGGACAGAAGTTATCGGTTGTCATCGTGACATCTCTCACTGAAACCTGCGGTTGCCAACCCCCCCACCCCAAGCTCCATATGTGTCTGCCTTCCCTTGCCATCCCTAGGGCATCATAAATCGGATTCCCATCCTTTCCCGCGAAATTCTCCCCCCCCCAAACCCTAGGACGGAGGAATTATTGGGACAGTTGCAACGAGTAAGGGGACGTCTCCCCCATTGATTCCACCGTATTGACACTTTCTTCTTGCCCTATTTCCCAATTGTGGCCCCCCCTTCCTCGCTTGATTCGGGTGAGTTCCTCTGGGGATAGGGGGTTATGCAAAACCCTAGAAATCGGGTACCTTGAGATTTTGGGTTCGTTTAAGTGGGGGTGGTGTACTGGTTCGGTGCTCATGGTTCGTTTAGGTTTGGGGGCGTCGTGTGTGGGTGCTTGGATGTCAGTGGGGCGTGGAGTTAGGTAGGGCACCGCCATTGATACTTGTGTAGTGGATTCTGTGGAGTTATAGTGTCTTTGGCTAGTGGAATGGGGTTACAGAGTGTGTATCGTAACTTCAGGGTTCAGGGTGCTTGGTTTTGGAGGTTATTTAGAGCCAATAAATGGTTGAGTTTGTAGTTCTGAAGCGCTGGAGATGTTATATGTTGTTAGCACTGCAGTTTGCGTCATCCTATGTTGCCAATTAGTTAAATCATTTTTCTTTTGTTGGACAGTTTTTGGTTCGGTGCTAAGTAGCTTGTGTTGTTTGCAGAGCATTGGCTTATATAGAGAATTGTCTATTCCTCTTCCAAATATGTTCTCTGAAGAAATATAGCTTAAACTTTGACATGTTTGGATTTGATTTATTGTAGGCTTGCTGCGGTCACATCACATAAGTACAGGGTTTACTAGGGGAATGGTGCTTCTGGAAATTGGCATATACCTGATGTCTAGTTTGGTGTTCCATTAGATATGTGGTGACAAAACTGGATTTTAGTTGGATTCCTTTCTTCTTGTCCGGGGCTTCATTAGATCAGATTCATAGGTTTCCAACAGTCGGTATTTTCCCTGAAGCTTGAATTGATGTTGCTTGTGGTCAATTTATTAAGGTTCACAGTTCTTATTTCTTAAAGGATTGATTTCTAACATTTATGCTTTTCATACTTTGTAGAACAACCTTTTTGTTTTCATGGTTGATTCTTCTGCCCTGCCAATATCTGTTCTTTTGTGTTGTAGGGTGAAGATGGTATGCGCGTGCATAGGTTTGTAATGGCCACAATTTAAATGCTGAAGCTGATTCCATGGGAGGAATTGTTGACGGAGGAGCTGGCATTGATATCCAGACCTCTCCACGTCAGGCAGCAATTGAAAAGGCCCAAGAAGAGCTTAGGTATTTCCTGTCACTAGTTGATATTATGATCGTGTGAACCCAGCATCTGCTTGTTGGATCCTGTTTTAGGCAATTACTTTTTTCTTTTGTCAGGCATGAGTATGACGTGCGAGAGAAAAGAAGAAGGGAATTGGAGTTCCTTGAGAAAGTATGTGTTGTTGTTAACCTCACTTTCTTTTTTGTATGAATTGTTCCTATCTGACTTAGTATTATTTTCCTTAACTTGAGGAACTTTCATGTTCTTTAGGGTGGCAATCCTTTAGACTTTAAATTTGGAGATGCCTCTTCAGTTAGTGTACAGTCCACATCACTTGTAGATAGGCATAAGGAGCAATTTGCCTCTGGGTACGTTTGATTCTGTTGCTGAATTTTGTCATGAGGATATTATATTTTGTTTGATTATGTTTGTGCATAATTTACATTATTGGTCTATTGGCTTCATGTGTATTTTATGTCTTTTCAGTGAAACTAAGGCATTGACTGCATCAACCCATGGAGATTCTATTGAGAGTAGTGGCAGGCCTGGGGGTCCTATAACTTGCGAACACAATTGTGTTGATAGTCGTCTAAATTTTGATGGGGGGACAGACGCTCCTGAAGGTCATAAGAAGCCCGTCCGTCTTGACAGGATAAACTCTATCGTGCGTCCTGACCAGTCGGTTAAAACAGACAACTACCACAGTGCCAAAGAATCAGAAGATTCAGCCATTTTCCGTCCATATTCTCGAAGAAACTGGTCAAGGTTGAACCGGGATAGTGGGCGACCAAGTTCCGCTGATCTATTAAACTACCGCGGTAGTCATGGATCCTCATTGCCTGTGCACACTGGCATTAAAGATTCCGGGGTACCAACAGTGGACTCTTCTGACCTAAAAGAGTCAAATCCCTGTTCTGTTTCACAGGCTGAATTTCCTGATAATAATAATGAATTATCTAAGAGTATTCCTGAGGTATGCTTAGGGGCAGATGAAGATGGTCCTACACAATCCAGTAAAAGTATCAAGAAAAACGAGTTTCCTGAGGTGAGGTTGGATACTGTGACAAGGGTGGAACCTCCCGCTGTATGCTTAACTGATGATAAGCGAACTTCCTCTGATGAACCTAACAAGGGAACTGGTCTTAGTAGAGGGGTCGAAGATGAATTGCCAGAAGAGGATTGCAATCTCCCCTCTGCTTCTTCCCTGAAGGCTGATCCTGAAATGAGTGGTCAACTGAATAGTATTAGAGAAATAGTCATTAATGATAAATCAGCAATTAATGAAGCTCTAAACAACAGTGCAGCAGTTAATTCAAAAGCAGTCAATTCAGAGTCCTCTTGTGCCTGTTCTACTGAAATGGTGCATGTTGATCCAATGACTGTTGATAATCAATGTCTTGCAGTGGAAAAGACAGATTTGGTGATGGCTGAGAATGTAGCTCTTGGTGAAACTGTGAATGGACAGAATGACAGTGTGACAATTGGAGGTGGGGCTGATGGCGAAAGGGAGGCTACTCTATCAAGGCATAATCGCATAGTTTGTGTCGTGACAGATCAAGGTGAAGATGAATCACATGGTTGCTCCACCATGAACAAAAGGGAACAGAGCCCTGTTGAGCCGGAAATAGAAGAAGCTGGACTTTTGGCTGACAAGACCAATATAGATCAGGAGATTTGCTCTGAGATGAAACCAAATGAACCAACTGAAGCACAGAACTCTGAAATTTCCAAGATCATTCCGCTTCCAGGGTTTGAGGTTACTTGCCAAGAGGTATCATCCGCTGACAATAATTCAAGGTTGGCAGCAAGTGAAGATTCTGTACTAGAAGAGGCTAAGATAATTGAAGTAATCTTCTTTTCTTGCCCCTTATTTCTGTGATTGTTGGCAAAGTCCTTGTGAACTTATTGGGCCTGTGCCTTAACAGGAAAAGCGTAAGAGGATTGCCGAGTTATCCCTGGGAACTGTGGCCTTTGAAGAACACCATCAATCTCATTGGAGATTTGTCCTTGAAGAGATGTCCTGGTTGGCAAATGACTTTGCTCAGGTTCTGTTCTGAATGTCTGGATTTCTGTCTTGTAATTTTAAAACTTTTCCATTTCTTGTTTGACATTCATTTTGTATCTAAAATTATATGTTTTTAGTTTTTTCCACCTTTTCTTTCATAAATGCTTATTTTTTTAAACATCTTCAGGAGCGTCTTTGGAAGAGCACTGCTGCTTCTCAGCTCTCTCGCCGTGCTGCTTCTGCATCATGGTTGAGACTAGAAAAAACGAGTGGGCTGACCAATCTTAAGAAAGTGGCATTCACCTTGGCCAAGGATGTGATGCAATTTTGGAGGTCAATGGAGGAGAACTTTGATGTTGCAATTGATAATGGAAGCTCTGATGCGAAATTAGTCAGAGTTGGACCTGTTGTATCAGGAAGAATTGCTGATTTGCATGCAGATTGTGCTGATCCTGAAAAGGTGGGGTTTAGTTCACTCAATTCATAATTTCGGTGTGTATGATCTTCCATACCACGTTGGTTTAAGGGCAGCTTTTAATAATTTATTTTGAATGCATGTTCAAAACTTGAGAATTGAGATAGATTGCATATTGTATTGCGTTGCTTCTACTAACCGAGACCCTCTGAAATGTTTGATGAGCGATATGCTTGGAAACCAAACATTTTTCCTTTATGTGGGAAGCATGAACTGGTTGAGCTGGTGTGTAGACCTACGGCCCAATATTATATTTTCCCTTCTATCTTCTAACCTTGTCTTATGGTACAGAGTAATGCTGTGATGATTTTGTATTCAACTGCTTAACCTGGTAAAAGTTGACTTTAAATTGCAATGCTGCTAGTATGTTAGCTTAATTCATGGGTATTTGATACACCAGCAGTCCGGTCGACCGTTTATCTTCTTTTTGGAGTTGTCACCAAATAAATCACAAACTTTTTCTGATATGAGCTATATACTTGTAAACCATTTGATCAGTGAGAAATATTTGGCTACCGTTATTGACATTTAACTCTGTTTTGTTATGCTTCTATGGAATGTTGAGCTACTGTAGATACAAATTATGTTATACTATGATTTATCTGTCTTAAATTACTTTTTATGCACGTTTGACTATTTAAAAAAATGTCTGTGTAACAAGGATGCCTTTGGTCATGCCACCAGGGGCAGCAATCAGGCAATGAAATGTCACTTCAGAATCAAAGAGAACCCCCTCCTCTTCAATTGTATGCAGTTCGATTTTTGAGGCAGGCATATTCTCGTGTTCCCTCATTTCATGCTGATTCACCTGAGTTTCCGGATGTAACGTCCGTGTTAGACTCTCTTCAGGTGTCATTGGAGGATCACCTTACAGAAGTAAGATCAGTTTGATTCAGCATATGTTCTAATTTTTGGTATCATATGCCATCTCTTGTTTGACCTGTTCATTTCTGTTTCCTGATAAGTGAATCATCAATAATGAGAATTTTCCCTAAAATGATGCAGGAAAATCTATTCTACACTATCCCTTCTGGTGCAATGGGGACTTACAGAAAGTCAATAGAATCTTGTATATTGCAGCATGAAGTGAGTATCATAGGGATGCAGTTGTTTATGATAAGTTTGTTTCTTTTTGGGCAAACTTAATGTTCTGTTAATTATCAGTTCTTGAACCATGATTATGATGATCGTACCCATGTCTTCTTAGCTTTCTGGCGTTGTGACCTTTATTTTACTTCAGGGGAAGGGTAATAATATTCAAGATGCTGACACACACATGTCAGATGTTAGCGGTATGCAAACTTTATATCTGCTGTTTTCCTCCATTTTCATTGCATGGATCCCTCTATCAGTGCGTATAAAATCTATATGTTTTTCTCTTATGTGTTCTATCTGATGTAGACTCTGGGTATCAAGAAAGTGTGTACCATGAAGGTGAGGGAGAAACTGGCACATACTATTTGCCCGGGGCCTTCGAAGGTAGCAAGTCGCTAAAACATTCTCAGAAAAAGAGGAAGGCTCCAATTAGACCCTATGAACTGGAAGCTGATTCACCATATGGGCGCTGTTCTATCAGTACACAGCAGATCATTGGAAAGAGACCCCCAAATTTAGTTGGTCATATACCAACTAAAGGGTTCCGATCTGCACCACGGTCAAGAGTTATACTTCCTTCAGGAACTCCAGCTAGTGTAGGCAGCTTTCAGGCTCCAACTAAAACTGATGCCTCTAGCTGGGATACTAGTTCTTTCCAGGATGACCTCAGCGTTATACCCGGTCCATTACGAATTCAAAAAAATGTGGAGGTCGATTCTGTTAGCAACTATGGGAGTAGGTTATCCTATGATATGGCAGAAACATCAGTGAAGACTAAGAAGAAGAGGAAGCCAAAATACCCGGTGTGGAGATCATCTTATCATTTTGGCTCTTGCAATTGTTTGATTGTACTTACAATATTCCTCACTCGCCTTCTGTATTTGCAGAGCTCCCAATTTGAGCAGGATTGGCAGCTGGATTCTCCGAGACTTGCTGAACAGGTTATTGTTTCTATCTGATAATTCTGGGCGATGCTTTGTGACCGTTTACTTATGCTTGTGGAATTTTAGATTTTCAAAGTCAACTTGACTATGGCATATTTGTTGCTTTTTCGTCAAAATTTATTCTTGGCAAGTCTCCGTGTTCTTTTTCATGCATTTTAGTTTGTTTATTGGAAACACTTCCTGGACTATGCCGCAGGAGCAATCAAAAAGAAGATCAGAGAATCACCTCTTTGAATCCAATGGCACTAGTGGTATATTTTTACTTCTTAAGTTGACATATAATGCACTTTCGTATTCTTCATACTATTTGTAGTGATATGTATAATCAATATGAATGTGAAGGTTTATATGAGCAACCTCTTGTCAAGAAGCAAAAGCTTATGAAGCATTCGGCTGATAATTCCTTTGACGATGTTATAAATGGGTCCATTCCTTCTTCCATGGCTTCACAAAGCATATCCAATCCAAAGAAAATCCTGAAATTTTTTAATGGGCGTGATGGTGGAAGGAAAACAAAAACACTTAAGGTAGTTTTAATGGGAGCATCATCAATGCATCATTTAATCTTGATGTCATCCAGAGATTTCTTTCTCTTAATTAAAGGTGGTTATCTGCAGTTGTCATCGGTTCAGCTGGGGTCCGGAAATTCTTGGTCGCAGTTTGAAGACCAGGTTACTGTCCACTCATCTTGTGCTATTTTATTTTAAGTTCTGTCTCTCACCTTGCCTGACTTGTGTAGGCACTTGTTGTCCTTGTACATGATATGGGTCCAAACTGGGAGCTTGTAAGCGATGCAATTAACAGCATCCTGCAGTTTAAGGTAGCCAGTCAGAATCCAATGAACTGGTGCATTGGGTTCACGAGTCCTGTTGTTATTTCTGCTTGGGGATTAGGCATGGTATATATTCAGTAATTTTTTCTGGAAAAAAGTTGAAGGTGGCCCTTCATGCATTGGTTATTGGAAGCTTGGCATCTACACCTCAGCATATTAGTTAATTTTTCTGCCGCATGCTCAACAGATTTTCCAAAAGCAAGTCGGTTACATTTTTACTTGTACATTATGCAGTGCATCTACCGAAAGTCTGCTGAGTGCAAGGAGCGTCACAAAGTCCTCATGGATAGGACTACTAACGACGGACATGATAGCACCGAAGATTCAGGGTCTTCCCAGCCTTATCCATCTACTTTACCAGGAATACCGAAGGTAATAATTTTTTTCACTTCGAATGGGAGGTTTCCAGAAAAGAATTGATAAGATTTTTACCAGTTCTCCTCCTGACATCATTTGCAGGGAAGTGCGAGGCAGTTGTTTCAACGTTTACAGGGCCCTGTTGAAGAGGATGTTATAAGAGAACATTTCAATAAAATAATTCAAATTGGACAAAAGCAACAGTACATGAGGATGCAGGTCCGTCTGTTTTTTAAGCTCTCTTTGTAGTTCGCAAGTTCTTTTATAATATGATATCTATATTTTAATTTTCAAGAATCTGTTACTTAGTGATGGCTTTTGTCGTTCTGGGCATACATTTCATCGACTACTAATAGAGCAACAGCATGCCCAACTAGTGGGATTTTCAGCTTTAGCAATGTCATTGTCATAATATATTGAGCAGTAGTGACAGTGAAGAATCGTGGAAGATATTTTCCAATAGTTTTGTTGACTAAATGTGGATAAAATCTGACAGCCCCCACCCTCCCCTGGCTATACACACATACACGAAAAAATAAGAAGTCTAGTAAATCCCATTCAGCCAGAACAATTAATGGATTTAGCTGACCCATTCTTTTTTTGTCCTTTCCTTCTTTTGAAGAATGATAGGCATGACGGGAAGCAAATGGCAGTTCACACTTCGCATTTTGTTTCTCTTTCCCAAGTTTGCCCCAATAACCTTAATGGCGTTGTCCTCACGTGAGTAATAATTTGCATCTTTTCCCGTCCGTTATTAATTAATGGTGTTGCAATTTTGATGGAGGCACTGATGTTCCTGCTCTGTTGGTGATTTCTGAAGGCCCCTTGATTTGTGTGAGGAAGCCGGCACAAACGCTGATGCTGTTCCGCTCGGTTATCAAGGTTCCCAAGGTAGTAATTTGGCCACAGCAAATCAAGGATCTGTTGTGTCAGGGCTTTCAACTCCTGGGGCATATTCTTCCCTACCAGGTTCTTGTGGGCCTGTGCATAGTCCTAATTTGGTTTTGCCTTCTGGTCCACACAATACTCCATCGAGGTAACTCTTGTATTTTCCATGGATTTAAATTAAAATCTTTTTCTGGCCTTGCAACTTGTAAAATTTCGTAATATACTTCCCAAAGGGATGGAAGATACAATGTTCAGAGACCATCAGCTTCTCTCTCGGATGACCTACACCGGAGCCCACAGTTCAGTCATTCGTTACCTAACAGAAGTATCCAGCAGTCAAACTTGCCTGTTTCTGGGACTATTTCTGGTAACAATCATGGGATCCGTGCATTTCCCAGTGGAAACAACATAGGCGTTCCAAATGCTACAAACAGAAGTTTGCCTATGTCAAGACCAGCTTTTCAAGGATTGGGCGGGTCACCAGTTATGAACCCTAGTCAAACGGGGATGCCAAATGGTGGCAACCTGCATATAGGATCTAATTCTGGTCCAGGGGCCCCATTAATGAGACCTCGAGAGATTTCACATTCTGCAAGGGTGAGTCTCTTTTGGTCTGCAATATTTGGTATAGTCTTATTTGTTTTCCGTCTTTGCATTTCATGGTTTATGATATCCTTTTCAATATTTTTGATATGGTGTGGCGATATCAAATGGGGAAGTTGATTCGAACTTCCTGCGGCCATGAGCACTGATGTTATGGTAGTCTAAAATCGCCTGATATCTTTACTTTTGACATTTTAGCTATTTATGAGCTATAGAATGTTATTTACCCTTCTCTGTTCCAATAGGTGAGTACGCTACATGTAGCCATCCTTTAGTAGATTGACAATTTCTTTTGTATCGTTATTAACTAATTTTTTCCTCCCAATTTGCAACAGCCTGGCAATAATTTGGAGCATCAAAGGCAGAAGATGACACCTGAACTGCAGATACCCATTGCTCAAGGGAACTTACCCATTGCTCAAGGGAACTCTCATGGTATTCCCCAAGTAAATGGCATGGGTTCTGCGTTCTCAAGCCAGGGCACTTCACCTGTCTCAACTTTTTCAGCACTTTCTCAAAATCAACACCAAGCTCCCTCTCATCAATTGCCAGCACACAATCACCATCAAAATCCCCAGCTTCACGGGACCAATCATTCGACTGGACCACAGTCACAAGCGTATGCCATCCGGCTTGTGAAAGAAAGGCAGCTTCAGCAGCGATATATGCAGCACCAGCAACAGCAACTTGCATCCTCAGGTTCCATCTTGTCGCACCCTCAACCACAGCCCCAACTACAATTATCGTCTCCTTTGCAGAACAGTGCACACCATCCATTACTGTCTCCAGCTCAGTCAGTTTCGTCAGTACCGTTCAAACCATCTTCTCCCATTAATCCAGTGACTCCTACGCATGCCCAAAAGATGCAGTTGCCAAACCCTGGCAATTTCAGGAATGCTTCAGGTGGTGTTGGTGGGTTAACAAATCAGGTTGGTAAGCAGCGACAGATGCAGCTTCAGCTGCAGCAGCAACAGCTTCAACAATCTGGTAGGCAGCATCCTCAGCAACGACATTCATCAGCAGTTCAAGCTCATACGAAAGTTCCAAAAGGAGGTGGAAGAGGCAATGTTGTGGCACATCAGAACCTCCAGAATGAGTCCTTTCAAATAAATGGTATTTTGGTGGCTCATGGAAGCTATGCTGGGGAAAAAGAAATGATGAGAAGTCAGGGTTTGCCATCTTCAACCAGTATGCATCCTGCTCAACAATCAAAATCACCTGCTCTTCCGCCCTTAAACCGTCCCCGGCCGCAACAGTCAACAGGTTCTGAACTGCCTCATATGAAGCAGTTCCAGCAGCAACAGCAACAGCGTTCTCAATCGGACAGTGGTAATCAAACGCAGATTTTACCCGCTCATCCTGGGCAAAGTCTGCCTAAGTCGAATTCTTCTACATCTAACCATTTAGAGGCACGGCTCCCTGACCTAACTAACAAGAGGCAGTTTCCTCTAACCCAATCAACTGGGCCGATGATGATTCCTCAAAACCAAGTGAATCATGAAACACTGATTGAGTCACAGCTTGACAGTAAAGGAGATGCGTAGTCTAATGCCTATACAGTAGGTACCAGCAAAGGGATGTCTCCGGTATCTGTTGATTCTGCCGGTAGCCCTCCAATGCTTTGGCTAGCATCTGAACCATTGTATGAGGCAGGAATAATGAATGCTTCCGATGAAATAGCTTGCAGCAGAAACCTGTCATATTCTGGTTCAGTGAGGAGTGAATCACTACCCTTCAATAACCCAATACCGGGGCAAAGGCCAAAGACAGACCTTTTGGCCTTGAATAGTCAGGGTGTTGGGGTCACTGAAGAGCAGTGGCAACAGCAGCCTACACATATGAAATGTTCTTCTGTGCCAGCTTCTTCACTTTAACAGCAATACTGCACAGTGGAAAAGGTTTCGCACCTCCAGCCAAAGCCTTCCAAAGAACCTCCGTTACACTCTCGATCAATCACCACATTTGGTAGCGAGAGAGGGGATTCATGTATAAGACTCAAATTTGGAGGTGGAATGAGGCAATCTATCAAGTAGCTGTTCCTTCCAACTGTGATTGGACAAGGCGATCTTGCTTCTGCACACCCTCATCACACTTGTTGTACAGGTGAATCACTTTCGTCTACTTCCACTAATAGCTTTTACTTTTCTGTTATGTATTTCCACGTTTTATTCACACGCTTCTTCCAAACCTAGAATACCAACTTTTTACGTGTGCGCTGTTAGATTAATAAAGCCTGTAGTGAGTTCATTGGTTGATGCAAACTTAAGTCGAACATTGCACTATGCAGATGATACTGGTTTCTTTCTATTGGGGTGCCGGACTCAAGAGATATGGTGTTGGTATTTCGTGACTTCGCCTGAGCAAAGTGGCATATGTGAACCCTGCATCATCCTTTCTTTAACGCCCCAGAGACCGCTGTACATTAGCACTTAACCTAGGCCTTGGAGGAGAGGGATGAACATAGAGAATTTTTTGTACAGGTTCTCATCTCCCCCTTGTATTTTCTCGTTTAGGTCTTATTTCCTGTAGGCAAGGATCTGTCTCAATTTCTCGTAATCTCTTAGTAGGGAGGCGTCGGGTTAGTTTGGCCTCGTAGGATTAGATTTAGGTGCCCTGCATTAGCATTATCACCCTGTTAAAATCAAAAGCTAGTATTGATTATTGTTACGGATAGAAGAAAAGCCTATTGAAAAGCTCTGTGAATATGTGGAATATGTGGGTGTCCTGTGGTATATACTCTTATCGATCCTTCTGAAATGTATTAACCCCTCCTCTTCCAGATCCTTTTGAAATATATTAACCCCCTCCTCTTCCAGCTGCTTCCATGCTCGTGCCTTGACTGACCGACAATACTGCTTGTTCTCTTTGGTTAAAGATCCATCACTTAAGGGGATCCTTTTTCCTCTTTCCATGGACATCTCTGCCCTGTCCACTTGTAGCTTTTTCATGGCATTTCTCTGTTCAAGTCTGATCATTCTTGGTGGGGAAAAAAATCCTCAGTGGGCATTTCCGTGGCAGAGGGGTGGAATGTTGCTGGCAACCAGTTATTACAGTAGATACTAATGGTTGTAACTGGTAATCCATCCATGTGTGGTTTGCTTTTATATTTACAACAAGCGGTTCTGTTTTTCCTGTGAGGAAACAACAAATAGTGTATGCACTCAGTATGAGTGTTATTGGCTCTGAATGTGTATTTACAAGGTTGAAGCGCAACTGTAGTGGTGTGTTTCTTCTCTTTGTATATTTTCTCTGCCGGAAAGTGACGAGTCAGCAAAATGGAAACCCCCTCGGTGTCAGTTTTGTCCTTCAAAAGATAGCTCTCTGAGTGAACCTGATAATGAACAAAAAGGCTACAATTCATCGGGGAGAGGGACTTAGGTGAAGAGGAAAGAGCTACAGGAGTGATTTCGGAGACAGGCAGATACCAGTGCAAATGATGAGGCTGTATTGACATTGTGTAACCAAAGAATCGGAGAAAGGGTACAGTGTCCCTCCCAGACAAGAGTAGCACTCATGTGTCTTTGCAGGAAGATCGGCAATGTCTCGGCCAACAGGTGCTGGAATGCTGCCCAGAAAGGCCGGGTTTTTTTTTTTAAGAAAAAACACATGGTAAGGGTGGTCAATGGGACATAATGCAACTCCATGGGATGTGAGAACTACTTACTTCTGTGCCGTTTTTCAAATTTTCCAGGGACTGGGCAAGTTCTATCTGTTTTGATGCAGTTGCAATCAGTGCCTGTAGAAATTTGAATGATCAGAGTTGCTGTATCTAGACAACTGGAAATCAAATAATAAAATCAAAAGATTACCCTTTTCGTCTTCTGGAGATCATACTCTATGGATCTTATTCGATTTAAGGACTCATTTAGCATGTCCTCCTTTTCCTGGGGAATCTTCTTAGGCTTATCGCACAGTTCAGCTACAATAGTCTCCAACTTCTGCAGTCTCTGCCAACATGGCTGAATCAACTTCTCTTCTGTCGCTTGTGATTGCAAAGTGGCTTGTGCCTGTGAACTACCATCAGATCTCTGTCTGTCTTCCAGCTGCAGTGCTGCAGCTCTCGATGAGAAAGATCTGCTTATCTTTTTCAACAACAGGTAGACATATGCAAATAATTTGACTACAAGACCAACCACAAGGCTAGGTGCATTGGAAGATTCCCCTTCCCGGGTATAGTCATACGTCGAACGACCTGACAGATAACAGAATGAGGTCAGGTGAAGAAAAGCACTTATTCCCTATGCAATAGTATGTCATGACATCTACAAGTCAATTCGCCGGTTTGACATGCACATTGTTATAAACTGAGTATTTGCTTGGCAGCACCACCACCATAGTCATGCATTAAGAGTCTAAAGATCAATGAGTCAATGCAAACAGTCCGAGTCAATGCAATCAGTCCATCACAGGGCCGTTATCCAACCACAACCACAGCCGGATGTAACCTCCACAAAACCGCCGCAAACTCATTTACAACAATATGATAAAGCGTCTATGCTCGAGAAGCCCTGAGATAAAAATAAAACCAGTGCTTCAAAGTGCAATGACCTTAACACCAAATGACAGATCACTCACCTCTAAAAGTACCATGTTCATTTATATTCTCATCAATGGTGGCAGGTGCGACTGGACTGGGAGGATATAGTTGATCGGCAATTCTCTCCTGGTCCTGATGCAAGACATAAATATTAGTGATTACTAAAGATTCCTCATAAAATTGTTCATGACAACCAGGGAAAGCATAGGGCTGTAAGCATTATGTTTGGATATCACTTATAAAGGCTTCATAAGCATTCAACTGGCCATTCCTTCTCAAAGATGTACATACAGCCCAACTGTCATGAAACCGATGCCACTGCTCAAAGTTAAGAAAATAAATTGCACAAGTAGCAGAATGGGCAATGAACTAAGTTAAAGAAAATCAGTGAAAAGATAGAAAAGCATCATACTTCATGCGTAGGTAGAGAAACCTGCACAGCACCCGATGTGCCCATCTGTGGGACGGATAGAGAGTCCGTCGGAGTTACATATCCACTTGCAGTCTGCCACAAAAAAATGAAAAATAAAAATTATCATGCTCTTGAATATGAGAAGGATATATAACCTCCACAACAAGCCTCCGGGAATTCACCTTGGTGGCTAAGGGGTCAATTTCTATGTCATATTCAAGGGAACTTCTCAGCTTCCTCAAGTACATTGCTTCCCCAGTGTGCACCATCTGAAATTGGAAAACAAAGCATGAGCTAGCGTTCAGTTGTAAAACCCCAGCCAGCTTAAACTATAATCAATATTCAAACCACACTATAGTCATTGATTGGTGACTTACCTTCATTATCTCGGGATCATTCCATGGTCCCTTTTCTGATCTGAGGCATCCACCTTCACCTGGACAAGAACAGCTTCCTCCAAGAAATTCTGGTAGTTGGCTGTTTCATTACATCATCCTAAGCATGAGTACTGGTTGGGACTATAGATCCTACAAACTTAGGTAAGGAAATTTTTCACCAAAATGATGATCACCTGGAATCTATGACCTCTAACAGCTTATGGCGGAACTTGTTACCAAGAACCTGTGGGAGATAGAAACACATGTTATAGGGGAAAAATAGCTCCCCGGAGAGAGAGAGAGAGAGAGAGAGAGAGAGAGATTGTTCAGATACATGTATCTTTGATGTGGTTCTAGGATCAAGAAAACTCTTAGCTGTGTTCCACAGAAGCTTAAATCCACTGCCAGCATTTACAATGTACAATTGATGCAATGTCTGTCAAGAAATTCGAAACAATACAGTTACTTTCTGGTGAAACTAATCTGGCATTTCATATATATGTTCACATTACCTCAGGATAGTTATCACTGTCAATTTTTTGCATGTGCATCACAAGATCATGGGCAACCTTACCGAAACTCACAAAATTCTGCAATAGAAAAATAGAAAGATGAGCATATCGGAGATAAAATTCTGCAAAAACTTTAAAGTAGAGGAAGTCATAGATCACCAATCCGTGCACATCCAGTATGGTGGTTGTAGAGTCAATGTGCCTTTTGGCCAAAATCGAACAAGCAGGAAACTTCTCAGCAAAAGCCTTCTCGAATCCTTGAATGTGGTATCTTAGAAACCGTTCCACCGTTGTAATAGCCATTAGTTTGGTTGGTTCAACTTTACCGAGACGCTCAATATATACGGGCCGACCTCCTTTATCTATGCCATGGTAACCATGAGGATAATATGATTGAACTTCCTCATATTCATCATACACAAAATCCTGAAACATGTTGAAAAAAGATATGCATCACTAGGAATACCAAGCCGTCACAAAAAACTTCTATTATATGGCATGATCAACCATAATACTAAACCATATGCAGAAGACCAGTGTCATTTACCTGTATGATAGTGTCTACTCCATTCTCCTTCCTCCAATTAAGCATTTGTTCCCACATGTGGAGGGATTTATCACGGTCGAACTTCCTTGCCTTCAAGAATCTGGAGATGGGAAAAAGCTCAGGCATTCTATGAATTCACTAAGCTTGGGGAATGAAGAATGCAAGAATAAAACAATCAAACTCTTACTTAGATCAGACGAGCAGATAAAAAAGCAACTCACGTTTGCAGAATTCCTCTCACCGAACAAGCCAAACATCAAAGTATCTCCATAACACTAAGAAGTTACCGTGGCAGACAAGTAACATAACTATTGAATAATTTGTAATCGTACAGTTTCTCTAGATAATACCAGAGTTTCGCCTTTTTTCATGGAGCTTAAAGGAAAAATCCCCCACATCCCTATACTACCAGCCAGCGCATCTCGCAGCTACGTTGTAAAGCTCAGTTACCTCAACATCGTATGGTAATCGTCATGACGAGGAGGAAGCAAGTCCTTGGCAATCAACGTCTGCCGGAACTCGTTGACGGCCCTCTCCTCCTCGGCGTCACGCACATCCTCGACAGAGATCCAAGAATACCTGCAATGGGCAACCCGACCCCCTCGCTTCCTTAAGGAGTGTGTGATCCTGTTAGACGCATTGATCGCCCTCTTCTTGAGGGTCTTGGACTTAGTCCTCCTCCTCTCGTCGCCCGAAATCTCAAGGTCCGATCTCCTGGTCCCCTCCTCCTCGTGTAACATCGCCGATTCCCCTAAAAACCAACCATCAACCAGCATAATCAAACAAAACGGCCCTAATTACCTCGCTGATCTCGGATCTAGGGATCACCAGACGACCAAAGGAACCAAACCTGTTATCATCTTCGCAGACACAGCTCTTAAATAAATACCACACAACCCGGGGGAGCCCCAATCAGATTCACCTGCAACAAACACAAACAGAACATGATCGTCCGCGCTAATCGAAACTGATCTCACAGCATTGTTCGAAGAGGACGTCCTTCACTGCTCTCCTCTCCTTCCGCTCAAGTAGGTAGGAGTGACACCGAATCGGACGAAACACGGAACCAAGACAAATAAAAGGCAGATGAAAAGAAACCAATCCGAATCCAACAGCAAGAGCGATGGATCCATCGTGTAGGTCAGATCACCAGATCCACTTCCGGAACAGAAGGAATGAGGCGGAGATCGTCGATTCGAGATCACGGACTACACATTCGGACACGCACGCACCTGGAGTCGGACAGAACGACGGTGGCGGTGGCGGTCAGCTGAGGCGGTATTCCTCCGGCGGCCGATTCAGCTGTTCTGAGGGAAATGAAGGTGGGAAGGAATGTGTGTGAGAGAGAGAGGAGGGGGGGGGGGCGCGTGTAACGGCCGCTTCTTTGCAGATTCCTTCTTTCTAATTAGCCTAGCAATGTTCTTCTTGGGGATTCACGCCGTGAATGAGGTGAGGATGATGGGACGTTACCGTTAGCTAACGTCTGGAAGGGATGTTTTCCTACACTGACGTCAAGTGTCGGTTTTGTAGCAGCGCAGGGTCCCGTCAACGGCCTCGTAACCACCGAAACAATTAATTAACATGAGCGCCACCTTCTAGAGTTTTTCTTTTAGTCCGAAAGCTATTTTATCAAGGTTATAATTTTCGAAATTTATTAATTAAGGCAGCGAAATCGTATAAAGATCCTCTTTGAAACTCAAAGCAAAATCGGCCTTACAAAAGCCAACTTCATAAGAATAATACTCTATATATTAAGTCAATCTTTGTAAAGTCGACTTCATGAAAAATTTTTAAAAAAATTTATAATATTTAAAATCGATTTTTGCTTACAAAAACACGATGTTATATGAAACTTATAAAAAAAAAAAGGAGGAAGAGGGAGGTGGAGGAGGACAACGAGTAAGGGTGAGGGGAACGTATTTTAAAGGAAAACAAAAAAGAGGAGAGGGGGATGTGATTTAAAGAAAAATGAAAAAAGAAAAGTAAAAGGAGAGGACAGAGCGGGTCGAGGAGGATGGAAGGGACACAGGCCGACTTCCACTTCCTTCGTAACACGTAACAAAACTCTCACCGTTTAATTTTATTCCCCTTCGTTTCACCTAAAACTAAATTATTCCCTTTTCCCTTTTGTTTTATTTAACGTTGTCATGTGATCACCGTGCGAGGTGAGTGGGTTTCGTAATCGTAACCTCCTCAAGAAGAGCTTCGGAGATTTTCTTTTTGGGAATTTAATTCCATGTAAACTCCCCCAAATGAAATTGGTTACATGTTACGTTACCACACGTTACGCTCTCTTTGGGACCAAATATTTTTGTTAGAAAATAATGTCACGTTAGAAAGATTTCCCGTATTTATTCTAAAAATTCGTTAAATAATTTTTATAATTCGATGTTTAAATATACTCGTACTAAAAATTTTAAATTTTTTATGAAAGAGTCGTATTTTAAATATTGAATTCTTAATTTTTTATAAAATATTAAATTATTTCGTGAAATATTTTGTGCACGGACTCCTCCCCACCTTCGAAATTTCCTTCACCTAACCTACGAAATTTAGTCTACATTTTATTTAACCATGATTGTCGGTTAAGATTGAATTTTAATTAGCAAAAAAAAATGGTAAATATTAAGATGAAATTTCTGGACAAATCGGGAATCCGAACACCTGTCCAGCAGGATTCTGTACTAAAGAACGGCTTCGACGTCAGTTCCGACGTGGCACTTGTCCACAGCACACAAAACAATCCATCCATCGTCACCTGTTTCAGGCACACTAGAAGCTCCGCAACTTTCTCTTCCATCTTCTTCAGACTGGGAGATGACGTCACTTTCGTCACCCTCTCCGTGGATTTGTCTCCTCGCAACGACTTCGCCTCTTCCCCCGTCCCCAAACTCCAACCCCCGGCACCCTCGAACTCCGTCCCTCCTCTTCCCCACGTGGACGTGTTCCGATCGTCCCGGGGCCTCCAAAAGTTTCCTCCTTTACCACCACCGGAGGTTCCCCTTCAGGTGAGCCCTCATCTTGGCTCCACCGCTGATCGATGGGCAAGACCGTGTCCTTTTGAGTCGACCCACGAGTTTTCGCGGCATTGATTCGTCGTTTGTTGTTTTTCTTTTGCACAGAGCGTCTTGTCTCGACCGAGGCGATGGAGAAGGTGTTGAATCGACCATTTCCGTCGACAATGCAGTCGATCGGGATGGGGTCGACGGCGAGATTCTCTTGAGCAAGGACAACGTCGACAAGAGCCGAGGGACCTCGTTTTTGGTCAAGTTGGGGGTTGCCGTTGGATTGGCCGTGATCTTCACTATTTTGTCTGTTGTCATCAAGCAAAATTCCTCTGGACCGTCCTTCGCGTTTCAAATACTAAGGGACAATCCGTCCTCCTCTGCGGAGGCCACGCATATTGGTTTCAGCTTTAAGCTCTTTGGATACAGGATCTTCCTTCCAGAGTCTGCTCCGGGGTAGCTCTTACTTTGCTTGTGATTGTCGGAAATCGATTTCTTGAGCTATAAGCTTCGTCTGCGTGATGGTTCAACGTCAATGACGGGACGAATCCGGCTCTGATACCATGGTAGAAATCGTGTCGAGATTACTTTTCACCTAAAAGCTAGCAGTTAAGTGAATGATCCATATTGATCTAGGCCTTTCTCTATCCGATGTGAGACTATCCCAACACAATACATGATTGTCAAAAACGAAACTTGAAAACTAAAGGCTAACATATAGCAATTTCCTTAAAGTGGAAAACATGGAGTGTTTTGAAGATATTCGACATATGTAAAATGCAGATATGTCTACTTTTGGCTGCTTATGGCTGCTGGCTGTGGACTTTTCGTTAGTGAAGAGGCTCTAAATATTTGGGTCTGTCCTTTTCACCCGTACTTTGTTTGTAACAGGACACTGTTGTATTCATAATTTGTGTTCATGTACTCTCTCCTGTTGCTTAATCGGCTATTAACAATGGCAGGTCTGCCTTGTAGGTTGGAATATCCTTGGCAAGAATGCTTTCATTGGACGGATCATTGCAACTCTTTGTCGAATCCTTCTCAAAAAATGCACCCCACATTCTGTCTACTATTTTTTGGGTTTATTGGTATGATTTTTCCCGTAATAGTACAACATTTTCGCAACTTATCTTGATCTAATAACTCCCTAATTATGACCCAGGGGCGTCTGCATCAGTGACATGATTCCGTTTTACCTTGGATGGTTTTTTAATCAATCTGGGGCATCGCAAGATGTTTCTGCTAAGGTCGTAGTTCTTCTTTCCCATAGTTGGAGAAGTTTTTCATTTGATGTGGCATAATCTCTCCTCATCTCGGCGAAAGGATGATAATTTGATCACCTGTCTTTTCATGTCCCCTGGATCTGAAGCTTGTTGTTAATGGATTGGTTATGAGTAACGCAGCATGTGCTAGCACGAATTCTGGTATTTAATCAGCTCAAATGGGTTCTTGCAGTTAGGAATTGGGCAGGAGAAGGCGTTGAGCATTGCTCGTCTAGTCCAGAAATATGGCAACCTAATAGGCTTTGGTGAGTTTTTCGGGCCTTATCGTCTTAACTCGCATTAAAATAGTTTGAGAATAGTTTAATTCCAAATTTTATATCAGAGTGTCTTTCTTTGTTCCTGTTGCCTGTAGTAATCGGCTGCTTCGACTTGATCAGTTAGAGAAAAGTTTATACAGTTCAACTTGATCTATTACTTGGCTTTAAATGCGTGCCAACTCCAGATAATCCAGTGTCTGCCGTATTCTTGAAAAGAATCTGGATTAACTTATGTGTCCATGTATATGTAAGATTAGGTTCTTTTCTGTTATACGAGCTATACTGA
Organism: Melastoma dodecandrum; assembly: GCA_029817715.1. Lineage (NCBI taxonomy): Eukaryota > Viridiplantae > Streptophyta > Magnoliopsida > Myrtales > Melastomataceae > Melastoma > Melastoma dodecandrum. Next base: position 1,684,648 of record JARUPY010000355.1, on the reverse strand, counting down.
TGGCCATTGTGGGTGAACATGTGCTTCTGTTTTAGCTTCATATACATAGAAACTACCACTTAAAACCACAGGAATAGTTCTGAAAATCCATGTCCTTGTCTATTATAATTGCTTATGTCGGTGGCCTAAACAGTTTCAGTTCACTGTTATCTTCTTCGTTTGTTTCTCAGTGGAACGATTTTCTATTGGAGTCAGAAATCCAACTGCATTTTTAGCTGGAGCATTGGTATGTTGCTATCGATCCCTTGCTGTTGGCCAATTTGCAGTTAACTTATTAATAAACATGAAGAATTTCTTTGGAATTATTGCCAGCTCGATGAAGGTTTTATGAATGCATGATCTATAGATAATTAGTCAGCATGTCTAGAATTTGAATCCTGTTATCGTTATGGAATTCCCATGTATGACTCCTGATAATGCATGAGATCATCCAGGGCATTTCTCCAGAGTTCTTCTTTGCCGGAGTTTGTTGCGGAGGCTTGATAACTCTCTCGATACAGGTGAAACCGCTATTGCCTGGTTATCCATGTCAATTGCATCTAGTAAATGGTATTCTTAGTCTTTGTGATGTATACTTTTTTTGCAGTTAGCCTTAGGATTATTATTAAGGGAGCGCCCTCTATTTGCACTTGCTTCTGTTGCAACTGCGGTGGTATGATCCCATTTTTCTCTTATTATGAATTCCTATTTCTATTGAATTGGAAATGAGTTTTGTGAGTTTGGCATGAAATCATTTGCAGGGAATTTGGACAGTTATCCCATATGCAGCAGCTGCTTGCACAGCATTATTTATTTATTTGCAACGCAGGTATTCAACATGATCCCAGTCCAGCTAACAACAACAGGCAGAATGCTCCATGTGGTAAAATTATTCTTAGATTCTGGAGTATAGTTGTTAAATTATTCATCTGTATCCTGTTGTAAAATCCGTAATTTATCGCCCATGGTCCGTCTTTACAGAAGCAGTATTCAATGTATGAAGAAATGAGGTGGTTTGTGCTTTCGCTAGCTATAACTTAATGTAATTACAACTCATATTTCCAATTGCCATCTTTTACTTTTACAGCATAAAAAAAGTAATTCAGAGATTGCATGATCAGTTCATGTGCCCTGACATGCTAAATGTGAGAGGTGAATGCTGTATGCTTCTTTGAGCTCTGCCAATACCTTTGCTATGGTCGGCCTCTTTGATGCATCCCGCTCAACTGATGTGATCGCCACTGCAGCTGCTTTTCTCATGCTTTCGATGTCAAAACCTCCCCTTAAGTTCTCGTCCACGACATCGAAAGATCCCGCTTGCAGGTATGGCTTAGCCTACAATTGCAATACATCCAGTGAGGACATTCTGCTTGAAGTTGATCATATCCATGCAAACGAGATTCCACTCTTACGGTCCTGCTTACCCATAAAACCAAGTTGAAGGAATCTGGAGTTCCTGAATGATTCAGCGGTTCCCGACCGCAGATGAGCTCTAGAAGAACGACTCCAAAGCTGTACACGTCGCTTTTCTCTGTCAGCTGTTGCGTGGAGTAGTACCTGTTGACACAAAGTGCTCTATAATTATTAACCGAGCACTAAAAGGGAGAAAAGAACGAAACAATACGCTGATAATGATGTTGCGGAAAAGCTGACTCTGGGTCCAAGTAGCCGGCAGTGCCCTTCACGATGGTGGTCACATGAGTCGCATCCGCTCGAACCACTTGCTTTGAAAGGCCAAAGTCACAAAGCTTTGCGTTCATGTCTTTGTCCAACAAGATGTTGCTACACTTGATGTCTCGGTGGATTACTCTCGGCTCACTTCCATTGTGCAGATAGTCCAGTCCTTTTGCCACAGTAAAACAGACGTCAATTGTGAAGATAAGGATCAGTAAGTTCTTCTTATACAACATTTGGAAGTTAAGTTACCTCTTGCAGCATCCAAGGCGATCTTAAGTCTGCGAACCCAACTCAGTGGAGCTCTTCTATTTCTTAGACCTGGGATGTAATCCAAACTCGGATGCGATTAAGTGAAACTGTGGAATTCATGATGATCAACTGAGGAGAAGACGAGACTCTTATCTCACATGAACCGTGCAGATGACTCGACAGCGATCCGCCAGGTAAATATTCATACACAAGTATTTGTCGTTGCGACTCGTAACAGAATCCTTCGAGGCAGACAAGATTCGGGTGCCGAACTAGCGATAAAAGATGCACCTGCAAGATCAACAGATGGTGAAATCTATCTCTTGATTCATGGTTTTTCTGGCTTTCTGAACTTCAAAAAGTGTTAAGAGGAAAGTAACTAAACCTCATTGATGAAGGAATCCGACCCAAGTTGGCTTTTATCGGACCGCACTTTAACAGCAACATGTTTCCCGTCCGAAAGTTTCCCGCGGTAGACGACACCAAAGCTGCCACGGCCAATCGCTTCCTTGAAATTGTTTGTTGCTTTCTTGATCTCCTTGTAGGAAAATACCTTGGATGCGTTCCAGTTTCTTATCTCGATGGCTGCTTCTAGAAGAGCTCAGATGTTTGCCCACATTATCCCCCGGCAAAAGCATTCTGTGCGAAATCAAAACTCGACTGGATACTTACTCTCGGCACAGGTCCTTTCGGGAGCAGCTCTCCTGGCATACCAGAAAGTGAACAATAAAATGCACGAAACAGCCAGCAATGCTCCTCCTACAGCTCCCAGGATGACAGCAAGATAACCATGTCTGGAGTGCGTCTGCAGAGGAACTACTGTTACTTGCGGGGCCTCGATCGAGGGACTATACGGCGTGCCGTCACAGTTGTTTGCAGTGAATGACAGGCACAAATTCCCCGAGGTGCTGCATCATATTCGATCACTTACTATCAGTCAACTATAACATGGCAGGCAAACGGTTTTCATCATCCGTGCACGACAGTCTTACCGAATCTCCAAGTTCCGTCTATTCAGAGAATCTGGCAAGATACTGTCCAGCTGATTGTCTTCAAGATCCCTGTACCAAGAACAAATTCAAGATATGAATGCATGTTCGGGGAGTTCATATTCATCCATTACTGAGGCCATCAGTCGTCAATATTTGCTTACAGCAGGTGGAGGTCTTTGAGTCCCCCGAGCGCGTCCGGCACATCCCCTTCTAAGCTGTTGTTCTTCAAATCCCTTAACGAGCCAATCCGATAATCAACACACCATCGAGGTGATCTTAACAGCCATCCGTAAAGGAATGTGAAATAAAACGACTTACAGTACTTTCAAGCTAATAAGATTTTCCCAGTCTGACCCGAATGATGTAAGCTCATTGAAGCTCAGGTTCCTGAAGATCACGAGAGCAAGAAATAGCACCATTAGTCAATAATAACATCTCAAGGGAATTGAATCTGCACAGAAGAAAGAATCCGTCTCACGGATATAGGCTTTACAGTGATTCGAGATTTTGCAGGCTGCCCAAGCTCTGTATCTCTCCAGACAGTGAGGTGTTGTGCAGGTCGCTGATCGAATTCACACAATTAAAGAGAAGTTACATTCAAAGAATTGCAGATCAAATCCACGGAAAGGGAAGATTTTCCAGATCTTACAGAGATTTTAGATCAAGCAAGTCCCCAAATGTTGGGCTGATTGATCTCAGGTTCACATCATGCAGCTCTCTACAACAAAGTCGAAACCAATATGAGTAAAACCTCCAAGCAGGAAAATTGCGATAAATCGATGATCATTTTGCAAGATTCTGCATACAGTGACGTTACAAGGCTTCCTTCACAGCTGATGTGATCCCACGGCGTCGGCGAGCAGGGGTCGTCTTCCCAGCCGAGATCCAGTCCTGTAAACTGTTCAATAACTTGAAGTGCCGCAACTGCATCCAGTACGAAGAAATGTAGAGAATGATTAACAGTTAAGAGAACAGAAAAAGCATTGTTGCGGAAATGAGTGACGAGCGGTTGAAGGAGTCGTAGTAATGATGCCTGTGGTAGAGGAGGTTTCGAGCGGGATTTCGATGACTTCGTACACTTCGATCCCGTTCACTTGCGGAGAGAAGCTCCTGCTCCTTAATGTGATGTTTAGTGAGTCCACATCCTTCCTTGTTATGTACAGGATGCTCGCCTTGTCGTTGTTAACCGTGTAGTTTGACCTCTCGATCTCACCATTTACTAGTATATCAAATGATGGGGAGACAGGAAGAATCCCTGCAAAATAGAGCAGGGCGAAGTAACTCCCAGGACGACCGAGGGGAAGAACATACGACATGGCGTCCCTCCTGACCAGAACCCGAGCGGTCTGAAGAACCGCAGCAGGAGGATTCTCCGCAAGCCCTGAGGGATCGAACTCCTGTTTGGTGCTGAACTCGGTCGAGACATGGGATGGAGAGAAGCCCTGATCAGTATCCCAGACACGGTCATACGGATCGAACGGGTACCTTGTCGTGACGTTCGTGTTTCCGCAGTCGATCCTATACCGTTTCCTGAGGGTGTTTTCCAATCCATCCCCACTCCCGTTCCTGTAAGCCCCGGGAGGAAGTGGCCTCACTTCAACCGAAGAAATGACAGGGATCCCGCCACCATCTATCGGAATCAGGCAGAAAGAGACCTCATCCTTGTCCCCATTCCGCCTCGGCCACACGAATTCCTCCGTCCATGGATCATCCCTCCCAAGATCCACGGTGCCAACCACAGCCGTCTCGACCGAAACAGAGAACCTGGGCGGACTCCCCTTCCCGTCATAGTTCTTGTACACAAACCGGCCTCTGATAAGAACCAGGGAGGACAGGTTCTTGACGGGCAACTTGTAACAGTTACGGCGTGACGCCGAGGAATCCGGAAAGAACCGTAACGATGAGGAAGTACCCGATGAGGTCCCCAATACATAGTTAACATTACCCGTCACCCCTTTGGTGACGTAATCCGCATCCGGAACCCAGGTGACGTTATTCGACGAGTCGACGTAGATGGACGTGGCCCCGCAGGCTATGCTCAGGAACCCTGGAGAACAGCAAAAAAAGCAACAATAACCAAAACCGATGGTCAAGAACTATGACAGGACCGAAACAGGGACCCCCTGCCTGCCGAAACTCTTTGCAAACATACCTAGCGGGTCGCAGGAGACGGGGGAGAAGAGAAGGAAGAAGGGAATCGAGGAGAGGAAGGAGGAGAGTAGTAGTAGCAGCGGCTTAGTGAATGGACTACCACCCAACTCCATACTTTTCTTGAGTTCTTGATCCTGCGTGCAATGTGGAATGCGGACTATGGGGCGCCTTCGTTTAATATGACTAAGTTTGCATGATTAGATTAGGTGAGATTATTTGTTTTTGGTGGGAGTGGAATGATGATGTTGTTGCTTGAAGGTGATGTCTTTTATTTATTTTTTCTGCACGATGATGGGAAACAAAATTGAATCTGCCATTGAAGTGTCAAGCCTTTTTGTCGTCTCTTTTCTTTCTGGGTATATTTTTTTTTTTACTTGAAGTAGAAGATGGACAAACAATGATTCGCTGTCTTGACTTGGTCTTAGGATGTAAGAAGGAAGCAGATAGTGAAGAAATTGTCTCCCAGTTTGGACTTTTGGCGGCAGGGCAGGTTGGATGGACTCTTGTCTTGCAAGTCATCTTTTCTGCTTTTGATCCCATGACACAGTTTTTAACATTTTCAACACTTTGTGATGAGTGATTTTGGGCAAAAGAGATTTATGGGGAAGATGAGGAACACCAAGGAATGATGAAGACTTAGCAGTCAAGGGATCAAATTTAGGAAAGAAAAAAAAGAAAGAAATTGGGCCCATTGCTGTAGGAGAGGAGGATGTTATTATGGGCCTATTGAGAGGCCCGAATAACATGGGCCCATTACAACATCGTCGCTAGTGTCCAAAGCTGGCGTTATGGCCGAAATGTCGGGAATTGATAACAGCCAGACTTGACCGCCTGCCCATTTACCGAAAACCAAGAAATTCCGACCCGATCGAGAATCTCTTTTCTTTGTTTTTTTTGGCGGCTTCGTTCTTGTTTTTCACTCAAAGTTTTGATCTTTTCTTTCTGGGTCGGAGGAAGGAGGCTCTTTGAAGGAAGGAGAGGGGGAAAAGAGGTGATATGGGCGGGGAAGGAACGAAGGTGTTCACCCTTTCGGAGGTTTCCCAGCACAACAAATCCAAGGATTGTTGGCTCATCATCGACGGAAAGGTATTGTTTTCCACAGAAGATGTTTGGATCTTTGTTTTTTCCATTCTGGGTTGTGCAGGATTTCGTTTGTGGATTTTTGGATCTGGTTGTTGGTCGTGGTGTTATGCTGCGGATCAGGCGCCCGGATAGATCGTCCGTTGTTTTTTGTTTGGATGTCGTTCCGTTTGGCAGTTGTTGGAAATTGGGTTTCGAGTTTGGTTGCCCTTCTGTGGATTGCTTGCGGGAGAGTTTGGATTCTTTTTGGTGGTTATGGTTTCAATTCAATCCCCTGTGTTCTACGTGATGATGTTGTGGTTTCGAGCACTACAGGGAGGACGACACAAGATTACGGGAGCATTCGAATTGGTCGATGGATGTTTTCGCATTTGGTGTGTATGAATGCGCATGTAATCGACCATTAAAAGGGAATAGGCATGGGAATATCCCATCACATTTAGGTAGATCGTGGGCAATGTTCCTTATGAATTGTGCATGATAATTTTAGGGGATGAACCATTCAATACTGATACGGTATGTGGTGTGCTATGCAAGGGTAATTTGATCATTTAGAAAGCTTCTGATTAGCTCATACTGAATTTGTATTTTTTTTATAGTTATATTCCACATTGCATTATCTCGTACAAATGTATACATAAGATTTATTGCTGATCAATGCTTATTGGCTTGTGCCTTGGGATTGCCTTATCAGTCTTTGGATCTTCTCCGGAAATTTCGGACATTAACACTTGATTTCGAACTTGATTAGGTTTATGATGTGACTAAATTTATGGATGACCATCCTGGTGGTGACGAGGTGCTGCTTACTTCCACAGGTACCTGCAGATAATTTTTTTGAAATTTTCATCTTTGATCTGATTTGAGTCACCGGAGCTGAACTATTGGGGCCACATGTGGGTTAAATGGCGGATGTAGGAAAGGATGCCACTGATGATTTTGAGGATGTGGGGCATAGCAGCAGCGCGAGAGCGATGATGGACGAGTACTACATTGGTGATGTAGATTTGTCGACCATTCCAGCCCGAACCAAGTACACTCCTCCGAAGCAGCCGCAGAATAACCAGAACAAGTCCTCAGAATTTGTTGTGAAGCTGCTTCAGTTCTTGGTCCCCCTGCTAATATTGGGTTTGGCCATTGGAATCCGCTCCTACACCAAATCTGCTTGAAGACCATTACCCGAAAATAAAACGAACTGGGAGATCAGACCACAATGGCGCTTCAGAATTGCTGTGGCATCATGTTTTTTAGTGTATCTCGTAGTTCTTTAATTCACAGGGAACAACGGTATGCTTTATACAGGATACTGCTCTTCTTGCGGTAGACGACGACGACACGATTATTATTTATGATGTTTATTGGTTTTCCCTTACGTTGCCTTGTCTGGGATTGAATACTAATCAAAAGTACAAGAGTTATATGATTTCAAGTTGAATAGTCATTTACTATACGGCAAATATATCATTGGGTAGACAACTGTATAAAAGCTAATTGAGCTCATCTTATATAGGGGACTGAGTATCTGATGTATTTTAGCAGAGACCATCAACTGTCCTTCGACACCTCTAATGTAGGGCCTTCCTTTCCGCTGGTATCTACATCCAAGTCCACGGTGACATCAACGGCGACAGGATGGGGCGGCGAACCAGGCGATGCTGGAGAAGAACCTACGGCGGATCCATTAGTCGGTGCAGGCGAAGTGGGAATAAGACCCTGTGCCTCCAGAGCTTCCCTCGCAGCTGTTTCTTTGGCACGTTTCGTTCTTTCCAGCACGTCTTCCTGTAAACGAAAATTGAAATAAAAGGAGAAAGAAAAGCAATTAAATACTCCAGCTAGGAGGATAATAACAGTCAAGCACTTACACCGGAACTTCATAGAATCTCGGACAGAATAAACAAAACAAAACAGAAACAGTTAATATTTATTCTAAGCACCAAAAGCCTTCTTTTCAATTTTATTCTGTGTATCACCCACCCCATTAGACAACTCTTTGCCTGCACCAGACAGGTTGATCTAAGCCTGATTCCTAATGTTATTCATTTATCATACAGAGAGAAATATAGCGAATTCAAATTGACCAAAGACTACCTGGAATTCTTGTACTTGCTTCTGTTGTTCGGCTTGCAACCTCCCGACCGTGCTCAAGAACTCCCCAACAGTGGATTCAATGCGCTCATTCAGTGCTTCTGCTAGAGCCTTCCCCAAGAAAAAGGCGTCCAATACATTTTTGCTCTCGCTTCCGCCTGCAAAATATAACGGATGTTAAAGCAAACCAACGAAGAACTAACATGATGAGGTGCTTGCAGGAATAGATCAAGCAACAACCACAAAAGGTGAATAAGAGCCGCTCAGGCAACAGGCTCATGACCATTTGCGTATCGCACATGTATTTGCATCCCTTAGAAAATTATGTTCATAAAACAGCTTTAGGAGGTTAAGGCAACGGAAAACTTTCAATGTGTTGTCTCTAGTTGGCATCAAGGACTCATGGTTATATCCCCAATAGCCTATGCACACTCAAGGATTTATGCCATCTTTCAACACATTAAAAATGGTCCTCCACTAACAACAGTGGTCTTTCAACAGTTGGGTTCCCTAAAAGCTGTTAGTAATGACTGAAGAAAACACTGCCGCCCCTCGCATATCAGAAATCGGCAGCAATCTCTGGCACGAGGAAAATCCAGGACAAAATCAATTCCAGAGAAAGGTACTGCTAATTCAGGCTTCAAACCTAACAAGAACTATTTATCTCCAAGGCAGCTCCAGCTAAACACCATTATCAATCTTCTGCAGCCAACAGAGACATTCTTATTCCTACCCTATCTTTTCCACCGAGACTCGATAATCGAGAGGGTCACTCACGCGACAAATCAAGCTACCGCAAACTAAGCCCCAAACACCTCCTCCGCCCCTGGAAAAGCAACCACCTTTGCTCCAAACTCTTAGCATAGAGAGCAACCCATTTCTAGGAACCAGACAGTACGCCGACTACACGACCAACCAACACCCAGCCACCCCAGGAAAAGGTCAGATACCCGGACCAGGCCCAGAGCTGCAGCGACAGGCGAGGGAGCCACCGCCCCTCCGCTTCGACGTCAGGACAAGCGAAGGAGCGCCGACGGTGGACGCAAACCCAGGCAGCAATCGGAAATGGCAAGTAACGCCGGAGCGCGCGGGACTCGCGTTTGGGTTCGGGACAGCTCCAAGGGAGGCATGAGTAAGGATCCGACCGAGGCTCATCCTGGGATTCCCGTGCCTCGGACCAAAGACTGTTCTCCCCTCGAGCGAATCCGGCGGCTGGCTTTTATCGGGGATGAAAACGAAGACGAAGATGCCGTAGTTCAGGGCCTCTTCCTCGTCACGCGAATGTAGTGAGCATCCGACATAACCCCCGGAAAGAGCGAAGACGACACCAGCCCAACCGAAAGGACGTCATCGTTAGCGTTACTCGCTACTTCCGCCGGACTCGGCCCAAGGAAATGTCGTCGTTTTCCGGAATGGATGGGGAATGTAATAACTTCAGGAGAGGAGAAACAAAACAAATACAATCCAGCGTGTCCTCCCCGTTACTCCCGACGGGAATAGAAAAACCCGCCACGCCCAAAAGGCACAAAGTTGCGTCTCCTAATCCCAACGCCATCGTCTCCCACAAACACCAACCCCCCCCCCTTCCAACCCACCCTCCAGCCACCGTAACGACCTTCCCGTAACGAACTTCCACCGACGATGTCGCAGCAGTCCCTCATCTACGCCTTCGTGGCTCGCGGCACGGTGATCCTCACGGAACACACAGAGTTCACCGGCAACTTCTCCTCCGTCGCCTTCCAGTGCCTCCAGAAGCTCCCCGCCACCAACAACAAGTTCACCTACTCCTGCGACGGCCACACCTTCAGCTTCCTCGTCCACAGCGGCTTCGGTTAAGTCCTTGTAGGATTGGATTTCTGCCTTTTGAGGTACTACTCTAAGCGTAGCACGTGGATCGTTCTTGCAGTGTACTGTGTGGTCGCAGTGGAAGCGGTCGGAAGGCAGATGCCGATCTCTTTCCTCGAGCGAGTCAAGGATGATTTCAACCAGAAGTACGGCGGGGGGAAAGCCGCAACCGCGGTCGCCAAAAGCCTCAACAAGGAATACGGGTAATTGGTCGTATGTGTAGATTCTTGCAACTCTTTTCTCGTTGGATGCGATTTGCCGGTGGTAACGAATATCGTGAACGCCTGAAATAGGCCGAAGTTGAAGGAGCAGATGCAATACTGTGCGGATCATCCAGGAGAGTTCAACAAGCTTGCTAAGGTTCAGGCTCAGGTTTCTGAAGTCAAGGGTGTCATGATGGAAAACATCGAGAAAGTAAGACCGAGATCGTCTCTGTATGCATATCATTCGTTCGGTCGCGTATCCTTTTCTCCGTCGCTTACTTGCTTTTGGTCTGTTGGGCTTCGCAAGGTGCTTGATCGAGGAGAAAAGATCGATCTCCTGGTGGACAAGACAGAGAACCTCCATTCTCAGGTGGTTCCCGCAGTTCTTCGGCAGTTCTGTTTTATCGGCTTCTTTTCGTTGTTAGAAAGTCATCTCCTTCGGTATTGAAAAAACGGCTTACCTCGCATTGCCGGTGATTATCATCATAATCCATCAGGCGGAAGACTTTCGGCAACAAGGGACGAAGATCAGGAGGAGATTGTGGCTCCAGAACATGAAAATAAAGCTCATCGTGATAGGGATTCTCCTTGTTCTGATTCTCATCATCGTGTTATCTGTCCGCGGTAAACATAGTCGCTGAGGGTCTGGTCGATGCCCCTTTTCGATCAGGTGCCCGCTTTTGCTTTCACGTTCGTGTAAAACATTCACTGCAGATCACCTTATCGTTTCCATCCTTATTACATTAACTTGAAATTGTGTACAGTTGTATGCCTTGGTCGCGGACAATGTTTCTGGCGTAGTTGTCCGAGGCCGGCTGTTTGTCCATTCCCATTTGTCTTTTGCCATTACATGCGCAAGTGCATCCGCCTGCATCATCTCCGTCCTCGGACAATTTGCCATTGACCAAAAGCTCAAGGCTTATCAAAATTGGTACACTGATCTCAGCTCCTCTGTTCTCGCCTGCAGTTCCATCGCGACTGTTCTGCCGAAGGCTTTCCACCCTCCACAACAATTACTAAGTACAAGTAACAAACGGCTAAATGCTTTCGTCCATGATAAAGGATGGCATGATCATCCACGTCTTTCAAAGTAAAACAATCTCTTATCTGTCCAGGGTACACGAGTGCATGTTATACGGCCTGAGGGAAGGGTTGTCGAAGGCAAAAAAGAGACTGATGCAAGGCTTTCTCTGTGAGGATTCGTCGCAGAACGAGGTAACTATTGAGGGTAAGGTATGTGGGCAGCTATACTTCTCCAGAAAGGTGTCGCTAACAAAACAAAAAACGCAGTTCTTTTCACGAGTCGATTTCCATGTTGTCAATTAACCTAACCTTCCCAAACCAGGCGGCGACGCAGAAAACAACGGGACTCCTTATTTCTGTAGCTGCTTCCAAGGTATCTTGTTCGACAATCTGAAAACTCGAAACAAAATATAAACGCTATGTTCAGTCGCTAGGAAGATTGAGGTTGTTTAATTTGAGACGAAACAGAACATTACCTCGGCATAATCGATCCTACCACCAGCTTCTTCAATGGCACGGATGACCGAATCCTTAAGGATTTGGCAGCCATGCTCCCCGTTTTCTGCAGCGTGTTTGGCCATCGATAATGACCTACTTATCGATAACGCCTGTAATATGGCCAAACAATCTTCTCATTCCAGGGATCTTAACATGCAGATGCATATGGTGAAACTGGCTCACCCGGAAAGACACAGCAATATTCTCCATTTAGTCTTTCGATCGTCAAACCTACGAAATTTTGCAACGCACCTTTTGCCGCTCTTCAGGTGTCAAATTCACATTACGAGAGCTCATAGCAAGGCCGTCGTCTTCTCGAACGATCTCCGATCCAATAATGTGTAGGTCAAAATCGAGATCTCGAACCTGCGGAAATGAAATGGGATACAGTTCAGCGAGAACCATGGAGCATAATTTAGCTTTGATTTCCTCCAAGTTAAGATTTCAAGACAAGCTAAGAAACCAACCATCCTCTGAATGATCCTCCACTGCTGATAATCCTTCTTACCGAACACGGCGACGTCCGGCTCAACCACATGGAACAGCTTACAAACAACCGTCGCAACCCCTCGGAAGAACACGGGCCGGCTCTTCCCGCACAACCCCTTCTCCAATCTCTCGACCCTCACCCACGTCTCGTGCCCACACTCCCTCTCCTCCACACAAGACCTCGCGGCAACACCGCCTTCATCCCTCCTACCACCGCGACTCCCAGCATCCCGGTAATCATAGAGGTCCCGAGGGCAGAACACGGCATTGACACATCCGAGCACACGTAGCTTCTCGAGATCGCCGGGGAAATCCCTTGGGTACGTTGATAGGTCCTCAGAAGGGGCGAACTGGCTGGGGTTGACGTAGATGGAGACTACGATGGCGTCGGCGTGCTTCCGAGCCTCCTCGATCAAGGCGATGTGGCCTCGGTGGAGGTAACCCATCGTGGGCACGAGCGCTAGGGTTAGGCCTTGGCGGTGGCGGACGGTCCTCGACCACTTCCGCATCGACGATTGGTCGGTAATGACGAGAGGAAACGAACAACTCTCCGTCGTCGGCGGCGGCGGCGTCATCGTCGTCTTCGGGTCGTTTCTCTCCGTTCCAAGGCGGTTTGCTTTGTTGGGTGTTGGGGATGAGAAAGTTGGCGAGGAAATGGTGGGGAATTTGATGTTGGGCGGTGGACGCAGCGGCTGCGTAGGGAACGCGCCGCCGCCATTTTTTGTTTTTGTAATAAAAATTTCTTGCAATTTTTAATTTATGTTTTATCCCTTTTTTTTGTCTTTTTGAATAAAAATCCAAAACTTTACAAACAAATTATTCGACTTTGAATTAATCCGCAGTTTTTCGAAGAAACCCAAGTTGAAAATCCAACCATTCACTGTCCACTGAACTCCTCCATTGGTTTCTTCGACTTGATCGTGCCCCAAGTGAGAGAATCCTCTGTTTTTTGGGTCGTTCTTGTTCATAGCTCCAGCACCACGACTGTGACAAAACAGAGGAGATCGGGTTCAGAGATATGGTTATTTCACGAGGGGATGACTGGTGGGTGGTCGAGTTGCTTACATTCTGTATCGGTCGTTATCCAGTTTCCCTTCCTGGGATTGTCGTGGCAGTGCTTGCCGATTTCGGGATTCGATGGATCAGAAGGTGCGAGATTTGCCACCAGGTCTATGCGCGATGAGGTCAGAGAAGCTGTAGAGTAGAAGGACGAGACGGTGGAGCAGCTGTCGAGGTCCCACCGGAAACTTATCTTCGGAGAGTCGTTGCTGAGTTGATCGTCGTCGGGCACTGCCTTAAGGGCCCCTCGGTTGCGGAAGTTGAGGACCTGCGGGATTTCGCCACCATTGTTTCTTAACGTCCATGAAAAATTGGACGAGAGAAAATTATTTTCCAGGAGGTCCGAGGGTCAAAGAAGCTAACCTTTCTCGAGATGAATTTCTTGCCCTTTTCGGCTTTCGAAGCAGCGGCCCATCTCAAGAGCTCTTTCATCCTCGACATCGTCCTCACCTTATCTACCTTAAGCTTCTCCTTCATATCTGGCATGGGTCCGCATTGGTCCGCATTGCCGCTAGTCAAAGATGTGTTGTTGATGGGCAACACCTTGTTATTACTGCCGTGTATGACAGGATCCGACTTCTGGACTATCGCCAGCCTAGTAGTGAAGTCCTCCTTCATCTTCGCCGTTGTCCGGACCCAATCCTGCCTTCCAGGCCTGGTTAAGTGGATAGTGCTGTGGAAGCAAGCCCTGGCAACATCTCTTCTGCAGAAGAATATAAACGGCCTATGGCTCTTTCGACCCCACTCGGGCCTCGTCCCTCTGCTCGATCTTCTGAATCTATCGACCGCGACTATATCCTTAGGTCTAACCTCTTCCCGACCTGAAAAAGAAGAACAACTGTCAGCGTCAACTAGAATATCCGTCATTCGAAAAAGCCATGCCTTCGAAACACATAGAAAAAGGAACAACAGCAATGATCGAGCTTTCACCGGAGGGAGATGTCCAGGGGTCGACTCTATCTTGCACCGAAGACACTCTAAACAGCCTAAGAAGAATCTGTCGACACGCGACGAAATCTCAAAGCTGATGGATCCAATCTCATGCCAAAATGTCATAAGGCAAACTCCAATGTGAAGGAAAGGGCAACCCCAAAAAAATTGGTACCTGCATGTGGTTCTTATACAGCGATGCCCTTATAATTGCACAGCCCCGGGACTGAGAAAGAAGAGAAGGTGAAAGATCTATCTTTTCCCTTTGTCTCTACTCAGAAAGATTCCTTGACAGACAAAACAAAGTGTGTCTTTCTTACAAGAACAAAAAGGAAAGTGAATCTAAATCCAAAGGGACAGATCGCGAAGACAGCCAGGCAGTGAGCAGGGAAGTGCTTCAGAGTAACATGGGGAGGGAGGGTATAGGCTTTTATTTTGATTTGATCTGATTTTATATATATAAAGGGAGTAATCATATGGTATGGTATGGTGGTGGCTGGTTCATTCACTCTCTGATTTTGGGCAACTTGTGTGGCATTTCCATAAGCCATGGAATTCCCACCCCCACCCTTGCTATTTAATGTTTTGGTGCTCGCCATATCATCATTGATTTGATGTTGTTCTATCTGTCATTAGTCAAGGGAACTACTGTGAGAATAAATCATCCTCTCTGATGCACACAAATTATTTGAACAAACATCAATTTCTATAATTTTAATTATTTCGTAAAATATTTTCGAGAATAACTTCCAATTCAGCACTTAGCTGGGTCAAAAAGGAAGCAAAAGATTTTATATTTTGGCCTCGTCATGTCACGTTCTAGGAGAGGCTAAAGAAGACCAGCAATTATCACCAGACAATAAACCATTGTTCACAGGATCAAGGTGGGTTCATGTGACCATGTTTCTTCTTGTCTCATCCTGTGCTGAATCTTGTCTCGCACTTCGCTCACAAGAAGTGATGTTGATTACAGAGGCGGAGGTAGCGCCACGTGGCGCTTCACACTCCCATGGTCAGGACAGGGCTGATGTGTCTGCACCCTGATGGCCAGATAAACTTGTGCCCAGTTTTGCATTGTCCTCCCCATGACAGTCCATGAGCCTTTCAATGCAAACGTAACAAACATTCCAGAAGGATCCCCAGATTCCTCCCAAAGTACTAAATATGCATCGCATAGCCAGATTCAATCCATCCCTGCAACCATCACTCCATTAAGTGGCAGGTACATCTTGCCATCGATGCGGAGAAGAAGGCGCCTTCTGTAGCAACATTCCATCAATTACAGATGCCATATTCAGTACATGTTCATAAACAACTTCATTAACAGCAGAAACTGCAATTTCAGAGCCATGGCTCCTCTTTGCCAAAGCTTTGTTTATTATTATTTTTTTATTTTTTTGCACGCATTAACAATCAACTAGCTGTCCGAACAGTATATAACCATTTAAAATCAAGAGCCTGCAGAGTGAGCCTTCAATGAGAGAGAGAACAGCACCAGGGATGGCTGAGCGTATAGCGTGGACAATGTCAGCATATCCCTCTGGTGCTCCGGACGTTGCCAAGCATGTTTTCTTGAAGGATCAACATGTGAAGGTGGTGTGGTTGAATGAACCCTCCTAGCATGTCGCCGTAGTTCTTGGGTAGTTGCCGTGGTATGAGCATGATTCTCAGGAGCAACTCCGTTTCTTCAGATTGTGATAACATCATGCATCTCGATAGATCTCCCAACCTAAAACGGCCCCTCGGCATAACGGGAGCTCAACTTGGATTCTGATGTATCATCAGTGACCTCCCCTTCTTCATCAACCCTCCCGTGAAATGAACCTGTACCCACAATTTCTATGACACCGACATCTTCTACACTGATGTCTCCTCGGCTACTTTCTAGATTATCTCCTCCCTGTCCTTCAGTAAGGGAGCCTAATCCTTCAGTTAGGACCACCCACAACTTATACATTATGATCTATGCTGGGTCGACTATTATCATTTCGTCGCACAAAATGACCTTGTGGATCCAGGGTAATCGTACAAAATGGACCATTAGACTGGTCAGCGATTCTAGGCAATCTCTAGATAAAGTTGGAGAGCTAGAAGTCACTCTTAATTTCTTAAACCCGTCCAAGCAGTTTGAATGCCTATAACTTGTACCACATATATAACATCTGCATCCCGTTCCATGACAGTTGCACAGAAGAGAACGGGATTATGTGCATGATCCGTGCAGATTGGACAGCACACCTCAACCAATCTTTATCACGAACACGAGATAAACAGGTTTTACCACCTGCAGAAACCAATGACATATAAATAGCGTGCACAAGATCAGTCCGGCTGTTGTTCGCACTGACATAAGAAAACACAGTGAAGCGGGACAATAATAGAACAAGAGCAACGAGCACGAATAACAAAGACAGCACACAACACATCCCACCGAGAAACTAGAAACAAGTAACATCACGATTTCTGACGAAAAATATTCAGAACAAGATTTTTCGCGCATCAATTAATCAATCCCTGCCCCCATCTTCAACAATTCCGTGGCGAGGATCGGCTCAATTTACCATGCCGAATCAAAATTCCAGCAATTCTCAAACAAGAGGTCTCCTAAACCATAACCCCCGACTCGCGAGCCTTCAGAAATGATCCCCCATAAACCAATCAAAACGCATGTCTATATCACAACTCAGACGAGAATCACAACAAATTCAGAACCCAAGACGATCTCGGAAATGATTGAACAGGGAAACATCATCTGGCAATAAAAGAAAGGGCAAAAAAAAGCCGGAGAATACAAAGGGGGCGAATCCATCACCTGTTCAGAGGGTAGCAGCGATCGGAGACGAGATTTGGATTCTTCGGAAATTGGGAACTAATAGCAGGACGGATATGAAATCACAAAAATGGCCAGCATCGTCAGGAAATGAAGAGAAGTGGTATTTATACCTAAACCCACCGACTTAACCCATATATATAATAGTATTTTAGCAAGTGAATTGTTCTGGCGGGAGAATCGTCCACGGAAGACGACGAGCAGTCCTTCCCGCGGCGTTGATCGGCTTCTCTCGAGGTGTCCTCCGCTTCCGATCGCTAGCAATCCATGATTACCGGAAGTGATCGATTCAATTCAGGCTCGTGATGGATTGATTTGGTTCAGGCTAGGGTTTTGTAGTCATTGGGCGGCTGGGAATTCGCCATAGGATGGCTTATTTGTTGAATAATTTGACGAAGAAGAAAGAGGTGGACTGCATAATCAGGGACACAATCGACAAGGTCCTGGTTCTGCGGTTCGGTCGGGCGATCGATGCCGTCTGTTTGCAGCTCGATGACATTGTATGTTTCCTTTTCTGTTTCTGGTTTGCCCTGTTCTGTTACATCGGGAGAGATCAATTGTTTTACATGTTCGATCATTGAGTTTTGTTTGCATTGAATTATGTTGCTGCAGCTGGCGAAATCGGTCAGGGACGTGTCCAGATTCGCTGCCGTTGCGCTGGTAGATATTGATTCAGAGGATGTCCAAGTCTACGTCAAGTATTTCGACATTAGTTTGATACCTTCTACGGTTTTCTTTTTTAATGCTCACCATATGAAGATGGATTACGGGTAGGGCGCTACCTTCTGGTTTTCTTGTCTCATGTTTCTTTTCTATCTTTGTTTAACCTTATGGTATATGGAAGAGAACATAGCATACCGTTATCATGGATCTGCTAGCTTCTTTTATCATGTTTCTTTCAGAATGTTGGTGAAAATGTAGTGGCTAAGAACTCCCTTCTTAGGATAGCCAGCCGGTGCTTATACTTTTACCTAAGTGGGCTAATACAATTTGTGAGTTGAACTCCTCAAGATCCTTGAACCATATAGAAGCGTTGCCTCTCATGTAATCACCACTGATAAATTTTTCGTTATGTTCTTGTGCGTTTGTTTCCTCTCGGTTAAACGATATTGCATGCTTAATTGTTTGCCTTCTGTTCTTCCAGCACGGCTGATCATACTAAATGGGTGGGTGCTTTCCACAGAAAACAGGACTTTATCGATGTTGTTGAGGTATGGTGTAGCTGTCCTTTTACCTCCGGTGTGTAACTCAAAGATGAATGTTCATAGTAGAACTGCAAAATATAGTAGAAAAAATAGTCCTAATCGTTGTGAGAGCGTGAATTAGGCAACATCAATCTACTCCCAATTTTTTTTTTTTTCTGGAGGTTGGTGGAACTACTAAGTAATTGTGAGGGAATTATGTATAATCCAGATGGTGTCAGCAGAATAAATTTTACCCCCCTGAGGAATTGCGCCAGATTGAAACCCATTGAAGCCATTGACCATATTGAACTTCCTTCAAATATTTTGTTATCATAACTTTGTCTGGATAGTGTAAGATCACTATAGTTGATCCAGATTTTACGAGAACACTCAAATTCAAGATGAGTCTCCTGTAACGTGGAATGTGTCTGGGTTCCATTATAGATGACGGGACAACTTGTTTAGCGAGTTGTTCTGCATGAGTTTCGACTCCCGTGATTTAATGCTTCTAGCAGTGGCAGCTTCGCACGGAATTGCTAGAAGCTAATTCAAGCACCAAGAGTTTGCTATTTTCAACTGATGCTAATGCGACGGCGGGTGGCGTTTTGGTGTGGTCAGGCTATATATAGGGGTGCCATGAAGGGGAAGCTAATCGTGAATTGCCCTCTACCGCCCGAGAGAATTCCTAGATACCAGCTTTTGTACAAGGACGTATGACCGAATCGACCTGGTTTTCTAAATATATGGAGAGGACGGTGCTGGTCATTCGGAGAACCTTTCTGCTTGCAGATGGCTTCCGACAGGAGGTTTTATGACAGTGCGCATATTATATCTAATACATGTCTTGGGGAAGGAGTTGCTTTGGGAGTTTTGTTCCATTTTAACTTTAGTTTTCAAACTATTTCTCGAAATGACATCGTAAGTTTCGAAATTCGTCGACTAACCTTGTGAAATCGGCCTTACAAAGACCGACTAGGAAGTCGGTCTTTGTAAGCCCGAGTTCCATATTGCCAGACTGAAGTCGGTCTTTGTAAGGCCGACTTCATGGCGTCCTTGAGCCCGCATGAAATCTGCCTTATAAAGGCCGACTTCTTGCCACTTAGCCAAAAAAAATTAGGGCGAAACGAAGTCCGCCTTTGTAAGGCCGACTTCCATTCGGAATCAAGGAGGTCGGTCTTTGTAAGGCCGACTTCTCTTTGACAAAAAAAAAACAAATTTCGATTCCGATCACACCTGTAATGCACATAATAATCATGATAGAATGGCAATAATGCAACTAATTTTTAACAAAGGTTTAAATCAAAAGGAAGTATATGAGAAGTTAAAAACCAAAGTCGATATAAAATACGTAATGAATCTAATTTTTTCCTTTTCGCTGATAATAGAAGAAGGCTCCAAACCGCCGCCGAGAGTCAATTTGCGTTAGCTGAGAAGAGTCCTCTACATCATCCACGGGTGGTCGATCCCTCCTGCTCTTCCTTGGTGCCACGGAGTGGATGACGTAGAGGCATATGCTGCTGGAGTCCGAAAGACATCCACTGGAGTCGGATCAATCACAAGGGATGGATAAACCTTGTTCTCCTACGACTGCATGATGAACTCATCGACGTCAAACATGTCAACGTCTTGATGCTCATCCTCTTCTTCTTCCTCCTGCTCTTCTTGTTCCTCCTGTTCCCCCTCCTCCTGCTCTTCATCCTCATCTTCATCATCCTCTTTCTGCTCCTCCTCCTCTTCGTGGTCCTCATTCGCTGGCTCAGCTTCAAACTCGTCCTCATCTGCCGGCCCTTCAGTACGTCCATACAAACGCATCGGGGTGAACTCTTTCAAAAAGCTATGGCCCCTGCGAGAGATACCAGCGACGTGCTGTAAATCCGAAGGGTCACCTCTCTCGGATCGAATAGAAATGTCCCTCATTTGTTGCGTCTGCGAAGAAAGTATATCAATACAATGATTTATACATTAATGAAGATAATAGTTATTGTACTTACCACTATGCTCAGCATGACGTCCGTGTGTGATAGATGAGGACGAGAGTGACGCATGTACCACTATTGTAGTCCCCGTCTTGTTCCCAGCGTAAAGGAACAATGTGGCTACTCCGGTGATGCCACAACTCGATGTATTTGGCGTGGATGTTCATCCAATTGTCGAATTGCTTTCCACGCATGTCAATCCGATGAAGGTGTGCTCCAGCATCACATGTACCAGGTATGAGTTGCTCGTCTCCAAATTGCTGAATGACTCTGTCTGGATAGTGCCATTGAACCGATATGCAAACCGATAGCTTGGCATATAATGCGTTCAAAATTTTCGTAATTGAGAAATTTCGGGATTTATATTCTTGCTATTGAACCATTATCATAACCAACTCCGTCTGCTCCATTGACAATATTTCTGTTATAAAAGATCAATAGCTCAATCGATGACATTGGAACACGATACCTAAATCAATTGAGCTATCAAATTAGAACATAGTAGTTTCAAAATTAATACAATATAACTAATATGCATTTTGTTGTTACTTAATAACTAGCTAATTAATTACAATTGATTAGTTGTTAATTATGATAATTAATTTAATTATTGTACAATTACCTTAACTATTTGTTAATTAGCTTCAATAAGTCAAATAAACACTTTTTCTTCTATTAAACCCTAATTTACCCTAATTAGTACATAAACCCTAACTATTCCAAAAATTCAACTAAACACTAATTAAACAAATAAAAAGAAAAATATGCTTTTACCATAAAGCGGACGGGGGAAGGGCAACAAGCTCGGGCGTCGGTCACGAAGCTCGGGCTCGGGAACGTCGGCGCTCGGGGACGAGGCGCCTCGGATCGACAGGAGGACGGAAGGCTCAGGCTCGGGGACGGAAACTAAGGGCGGCTCGGATTGACAAGGGGACGGAAGGCTCGGCTCGAGCTAAGGGGACGGAAGGAGGATCGACAAGGGGATGGGGAGAATGTGTCTCCCCGAACGTTTTTTTTTTTTAGACTCTAAGGAAGTCGGCCTTACAAAACACTAGCCCTGCTTTCGCATCCCTCTCCTTGCGGTTAAGATAACGACTTCGGGCATGGCCAGCTCCCATAGTGTGACGGGCGATGTGTACAAGGCCCGGGAACGAATTCACCGCCGTATGGCTGACCGGCGATTACTAGCGATTCCGGCTTGAAGTCGGCCTTTGTAAAGCCGACTTCACTCTGACCACAGGGAAGTCGGCCACTTCACCATAATTTTTTTGCCAAGTGTCACGAAGTCGGCCTTACAAAGGCCGACTTCATACGGGATTCAAGGTCGTCATGAAGTCGGCCTTACAAAGACCGACTTCACTCTGGCAATATGAAACTCGGTCTTACAAAGATCGACTTCCTTAAGGACCGAAGTCGGCCTTTGTAAGGCCGATTTTACAAGATTAGTTGACGAATTTCGAAACTTACGAGGTTATTTCGCGAAATAGTTTGGAAACTAAAGTTAAAATGTAGGAAAACACGTTGCTTTGGTGGTCTTCCCTTTGTTACTTATTCTATCTGTCCCATTTGCATGTGCAATTATTTAGTTGTAGTGTCGCTTAAGTTGCTTCTTTTACGTTACTTTGTCTTCCGTGAATTTTTTGTTGCTTACAAACAATCGTCTGTATCGATCATCCAGAAAGTCACGTGGACTTTTCTTGTCGGCCATTTAGTTTGGTAGGAGTGCACACCCCCCTGCTGCGTTCTTTTCTCCTTTAATCTCCAACCTTAAACGCAATCACTTACCAAACGACTTCCAATGACTGTCGTTTTCTTTCTTTCTAATTCTTATTCAATTATGGCAGATAGAAATGTGGCCTTGGTCTCCTGATAATCAATCATAAATTCTGAATTTCAATTCATTTTTAATAAAGCGAGAAATGGCTGGGGACGCGCGTTTGAGATGAATTGACCGAAATATCCCTAATCTCAAAAAGAGCCCAAGCGAATCAACTCAGACTCAAACTCAAACTCGATTAAGTTTCAGTTCCACCCTTCATTTGCTCTCTCTCTCTAGAACTCCCCAAGAAGATTCCCTGTCGCTCCCCTCTCTACCCACACCCACCGTCCCCAACCTCCAACCGTCGTCCTCCAACGGTTCCTCCCCTCCCCGGTAGATCTCGCCGGATGGTTTCCGGCTCTTTACCCTCTTCTCCCGCCATGGAACCTTCCGCCGACCCTCCTACTCCTCCTACCTCTTCCACTACTCCCGCGTCCCTCGAGAGCAGCACCGACGACGGAAGAGGAAGGGGAAGCGGAGTTAGTGGTGGTGATGGTAGTGGCGTCCCGGAGAAGCGATTGGATAACGGAGTTTCTAAGGGAGTTGATGTTGACGATGCTGAGGAAGCAGGCGGTGTCTTGGACAACGGCGTTGCCGATTCTTCCTCCGGTGTGGTTCTTGCTTATGTTTTTATTTTGCTTTTGAAGAAGTCTGTCTTGTGTTTTCCGTTAAATCGGTTGTTGGATGGATTGTGAATGGGTGGCCCTCTGGATGTAGTCTTGAATTTGTAGTGGATACTATTGCTTTCGGCGTCGGAGTTTTCTTCTCCTCTCAGTTTGTTTTCATACAATAAAAGCTTATTCTAGTCAGGATTTGAATTGGGGGCTTCTTCTTTGGCCATGGCTTCTTCTTTGACCTTTGATTGGGTCCTTGCCTTTTTTATTGCGTTCACAATGTAATACCCGAGACTTTAATGGTTCCGTTGGTAATTGAAAACTGTCGGTCCAGCGGACACAGAACTTGAAATTAGGTTTTGGGGAGAGTTACCTGGTAAGAAATGCATCCGGCGTGGTTTTCTCATGCCCCGGTTTGGATATGTTTAACCATGAGATCTGCGTTTGATGAAGACACTTTAACCTTATACTATAAGGGTGCTTGTTTGACTTGCTTTCTGTTCTCTTTGGTTAGGATTATAATTCTGAATGATAGGTCTGAAATTTTTCCAGGATTTTCTCACAGGAGTTTATCCAAGGTGAAAACCATGCCTGCAGAAGTCTCAAATCCTGAAACATTCGAGTCAACTTCAGGCCAGGATAATTTCGAAAGATCTAAGACGGAAAGGCAGAAAACCCAGAATTTTCTTGCCAGGGAAGCAGCTGAAATTTTTAGTGATAAAATTCCAGTTCAGCAAAAGGTATCTCTTGCAAGCTGGTACACCTATCTCTAATGGTGTTCTTACATAGAAAATTTGAGAATGGCACGGTTGTCCTTCTATTCGGCATATTTGTACAATTTTGATAAAAGGAGACCTTATAACCTAGGAAAAGACGACAATACATGTCACCCGTAGTTTTCCCGTCTTTTCATTCATCCCAGTCCTAGATAACTCCTGAGGAATCTTTCGGGCACATTAACAAATACTATTGCAGTATGCATATTAATTCGACCCTATCTTTTGTCTGATATATAGCAGGATTTTATTATCAGGTTGATGAGTTACTATTTTCAGTTTCGCCTTATTCACTCAAAATTTTGATGTAACTGATAAATGTGTGCAGCTTAAATTATTGAACAGAATAGCAACTGTCAAAGGTGATGGGACAGTGGAATTTGAAGTTCCGGTTGATGTTGAACCTGCTGTTATCGATATGGGACCAAGGGGTGTTGGCAATGAAGTTGTTCATGATGAACCCTTTGATGCTATGGATCTTCAATACATAAGGCCATTGCAGATAGTAATGCTTATTGTAGGCACTCGTGGAGATGTGCAACCTTTTGTTGCTATTGGCAAACGCTTGCAGGTGAAGAACTGTTTGATGCAGTTGACACAATTGCGATCTGAGGATGCTTATCATCAAGGGACAATCTGACTGTTTCTCTAACTGATGTTTGGCTGCAGGATTATGGCCATCGTGTTAGACTAGCTACTCATGCCAATTTTAAAGAGTTTGTTTTGACAGCTGGCTTAGAATTCTATCCTCTTGGTGGAGACCCCAAGCTACTGGCTGGTTGTGAGTACCTACGACAATCTCTCTTTGAGTTTCTTTAGGTTGATCTTGCAGATATAAACCCTTGATGGAAATATTTGGTCTTTTGTTTTTTCTTGTGGGTAAAAATTTTCACCTTCATGCGATTTAAGCTGGTTTTGGGGTACTATTTATGCAGACATGGTAAAAAACAAAGGCTTTTTGCCCTCGGGACCCTCTGAGATACAGATACAACGAAGTCAACTAAAGGATATAATATATTCTTTACTTCCAGCTTGCAACGATCCAGATATTGACTCCGGTGTCCCTTTTAAAGCAGACGCAATCATTGCCAATCCTCCAGCTTATGGTATGATCGTCTTGTGCTCACGCTAAGTATTTTACAGGTTCTAGTTTTGTAAAGCACTTGAAGCGCTGGCTTACCATGGCTACTATCTACAACATTATGTTCATAATGGTTCTGTAGCTACTGATTTTTTTCAGTGTGAGGATATAGTGCTGTTCATTTCAAACATGGGTTGTGTTCCACAGAATCTCTACAATGCTTAAAACTAATTTGACAATTTAATTTTTCTAGGGCATACTCATGTGGCAGAAGCACTGAAAGTGCCGCTTCATATATTTTTCACTATGCCATGGACGTAAGTTACAAATGGGTTATTCGTGCGTCCATTTTTGTAATAATTTTCTGAGTTGACAACCGATTTTCTTTTCCTCATTTTGACCTTCTATTACCTGAAATTGTGACCGTGTTTTGTTGTTCCATTCAGACCAACAAGTGAATTTCCACATCCTCTTTCTCGTGTGAAACAACAAGCTGGATACAGAGTAATTACCCCACTTTCTTCATCTATTCCTTATTTCTTAATCATACAAGAAATTCATTTTCCTTTAGCTCATGTTTTTCTTGTTAATGTTCAGCTCTCATATCAGATCGTCGATTCCCTGATTTGGCTTGGAATCCGGGACTTGATAAATGATGTTCGAAAGAAGAAGTTAAAGCTACGACCTGTTACATATTTAAGTGGTTCCCAAGGTTATGATTCCGATGTCCCTTATGGTTATATATGGAGTCCTCATCTTGTCCCCAAACCAAAAGGTAATTGGTGCAATCCTGTCTGTAATGTGAGAGTTATCTTGCGCTGTTTGATGCTCCTGTTTTTGGGCTAGTGGTTGTGTGTCTGATTAACAGCATCTTTTTTCCAGTTATTTTGGGTTTTATGTGCCTGTTAGGTTAGTTCATTCTCTTGTAATATGTCGTTTCTTCTCTCATGTCATGATATCTTAATCTTCTATTGCCATTTGTGGGGAAGCACTGTTTTTCATTCCTACAGTCCCCTTTCTGTATGACGACTTCATTGCGTGAGTTATATAATGTAAATTGCATTCCAGACAAATTTAAAGAAAGAATGAAATATTAGTAGCCCGAGTGATAGATTTAATGTTGACATCCGATTGACTTGTGAGTTTCTTGGATTACAGAGAATTACTCTAATGATCGTTTCTTCTTTCCTTCAATGTTTTAATTGCAGACTGGGGACCCAAAACTGACGTGGTTGGATTCTGTTTTCTTGATCTTGCATCAAACTATGAACCTCCTAAAGAACTGGTTGATTGGCTTCAAGCTGGTGAAAAGCCTATATATATTGGGTTTGGAAGCCTTGTGAGTTTACTTTCCTCGCAATTTTTCCTGTCATCATTCAACCGTGACTCTTTAGATTGAGATCAACCAGCAATACCTGTAAGAAATACAAGTCTCCTAAGATTGACCAGATGCGGCACTTGTTACTCGAATCATGTAGACGCAGTGATTTCTTAGACTGAAGATGCTTTCTAGACGACAAACTTAAGGCAGTTAGTCCTTTTAATATGTAACCAATCCATTCAGTAGAGGTCTTTCTTCCTGTTTATGTCAGCCTGTTGAAGAGCCAGAGAAGATGACACAGACAATTGTGGATGCACTAGAAGAGACAAAACAGAGGGGCATCATTAACAAAGGATGGGGTGGTCTGGGGAACTGTGAGTCCCACTTTTGACATGAATACATTCCAATCCTAAAAAGAATTGTAGCTGATGATGATAACTAATGCATTCTTGAATCTTGATCCCCCCTTGCTTCTTGCGTGTCTTCATTATGACCAGTGTAGTTGGTTTTACTTTACAGTGGCAGAATCTAAGGACTTTGTATACTTGTTGGACAATTGCCCTCACGACTGGCTGTTCTTACAGTGCAAAGCTGTGGTATGAATTGCAATGCCTCATGTTTAGTTCTGTTTACTGGTTCCCTAATATTTTGGGTTCGTTCAAACTTTTCTTCAGCAATTCATCTTCACCATGCAATTATACTTCCTCAGTTTTGAAACCCGGGGTCGACATTCATAGGCTCACCCGTTATTTTCAGGTGCATCATGGTGGTGCGGGAACCACTGCTGCTGGTCTAAGAGCTGCCGTGAGTTGTCTCAACATTTTTTCAATTTTCTTTTTTGGCCTTCATTATGAAATATCCAATGAGAACAATATGCTTTTCTAAACAGTGCCCCACTACTATTGTACCATTCTTTGGCGATCAACCTTTCTGGGGAGAGCGAGTCCATGCCAGAGGAGTCGGTCCAGCACCCATACCAGTGGATGAATTCGACCGTGCGAAACTGGTCGAGGCAATAAAATTCATGCTGCAGTCAGAGGTAAGATATTCATTTTCTCTGGGGGAACTCTGCAAAGGCATTGATCGAACCTTTCTTGTGACGGGGACGACTCTTTCTACGACAGGTGAAAGAACGAGCGATGGAGCTTGCAAAGTCAATGGAGGAGGAGGACGGTGTGACGGGAGCCGTGAAAGCCTTCTTCAAGCATCTGCCTCGACCAAAACCAGAGCCTCAGCCCGCGCTGGTGCCTCCCAGTTTATTCTCCTTCACAAGATGTTTCGGTTGCTCCTGAGTTCAATAAGGTGATGACTTTGTCCTGCCAAATGCCCGTCTCCTTCCTTTATTTTTATTTGGAAAACGTTATTATTTCTCGGGTTAGGAAATGGAAAGATATATAGGCCTTTTCTAGAATGCATTTTCCCATATGTTTTGTACATCCAATCCCTCCTCCTTGGCTTGACTACTACTGCTTTGTCTGTAAATTAGCAGCCACCCTCTTTACCTTATTATATCTTATATATGTTGTAATTCATATCCTTGTTCAAACCAGCCATATATTATTCACATATCATTGTGCTAAGCATTGCATGGACACATCGAGTAGAACAAAAATCACTTGCCTTTTAGAGAGACCCTTGACTACTTGGAATTTGCATAATATATTGTGTATATG
Source organism: Melastoma dodecandrum (assembly GCA_029817715.1). Lineage (NCBI taxonomy): Eukaryota > Viridiplantae > Streptophyta > Magnoliopsida > Myrtales > Melastomataceae > Melastoma > Melastoma dodecandrum. The sequence goes on along the minus strand of JARUPY010000355.1, from coordinate 1,657,114 downwards.
GAGAGAGGGAAGCTTCATCCAAGATTCCAGCCCTTTAGTGTAGTAGAAGTGCGGAGAAAAAGAGAGCGTTAGAAGGGGGTGCCGGTCCTGCTTCTCGTCTCCAGCAGGCTGTACAGTGCCTACTGGTTTCTCTGCCTGTTCTCCTCGGGCAGCTTCACCACCTCGTCGGCCGGTAAGGCCACAGGTGTGCAACAGCCCATTGCCAGCTTCAACTCCTGCACCAGCCCTGCCTCCATCAAACTCCTTATCCCTTTCATCACCTCCACATTTGCAACGCACTGTCCGGGACCACCCTAGTGTTTAAGCTAAAATTGCTCGAGATCATTATCCACAATTATGCCCCCTGAGATATCATCCCTAGACAAGCTATCAGTGCTCGACTTGTCGCACAATCGACTGAGGGGTGACTTGTGGCTGAATTCTCGTGGTTTGTTCACTACGTGTACATGATGAAGATAACAGAGGAGAGTGAAGTGTACAGCTTCGGGGTGGTGATGCTGGAAGTATTGACAGGGAAACATCCCATTGACCCGACCGTCCCGGAAGGCCTCTACATAGTGGATTGGATACGAGAAAGGAAGGAACCAGCCGACGTCCTGGACATGGGCCTGCTCGCTAGAACGGAGGGTGTGTTCGCGCACGAAACGGATCACGTTGGAAATATTTGGCAATGGACTCACAGTAGTTATATTGTGGTCGCCAGTAAGAAGATACACAATTTTATTGAAATCAAATGCAAGTCTTACAATCTTAATGAATAAAGGAAACATGGCTTACAGCCATTAAAAATGGAAAAAAGCGCAAGTATTGACGACGACGTGGAAATCTGTGACGGTGGAGAACTTGTGACGAAGGTCTTGGAAGCTCGCTCCGTCGGTGGTGGTCGCTGGCGGGAGGCTGTGACGAAGGCCCTACGAGCTCACTCCGTCGGTGGTGTCGCTGGCGGGGATTGACGGCAAAGGCCCTACGAGCTCACTCTGCTGGTGGAGGGAGGTTGACCTACAAACCGGGTCGAGGTATCTAATTCCTAAGGTTGACGATCAAACTTCAGTGTTTTGGCTTTGTATGGTCGTGTTTTGTCTTGAAAAATTCCTCTGCTATTTATAGAGGACTTGTACGTGTTTAACACGTAACAGATAGATCGTGTTATAGATCGTGATCCCTAATGTCGTGGGAGTGTCTCAACAACCCCCTTGATATATGGGATCACGTTCCTGGATATTTAAGATCAGTTACGATCCTCAACAAACGTGATTGAAAATGAATAAATTTATTTCAACTTCGTCGACTTGACTGATCTGTACGGACTGCGATCGACTTGGTCGACTTTATCCAGGATTCCGTCGACTTGACCCTACTAGTAGACCTAGCTACTGTTGAATCATCTTGATTGGCTTTGATCATCATATTCCTTCATCGTGAGTCGACCTAGTCGACCCCGTTTATAAGTCGACCTAATCGACTTCGTCATAAATCGACCTAGTCGATTTCGTCGTGAGTTGGCCTAGACGACTACATCTTGGGCCGACTTGGAGTGTGACTTGAGGGATTACTGGGTTTCTGTTCTAAAACCAGGCCCAAAATTAATTGACATGTCAACATAAGCCCCCCTTTTATGCTGGGTTGGCTATGCCGACTCAGCAGAAATCATACCCTATATAAAGGAGAGTCATCGTCCTTTTCCCGCACTTTTCTTCCTTGCTCAACACTTCTCCATCTTCTCCAAGAAACCAGAAACCCTCGCTTCCAGAAAAACTCTTCGTCTCCCCCCTCCAAAACTCTTCCGATCCTTAAAAAGATGTCGACTTTTAAGGCTTTCGAGCTCTATAATCTGCGTGCGGGGCCAACCGGACCCGTTCCGGTCGCAGAGGATCAGGGATCGGGCGTCACTCTCGGACTTATCCTGCCGGAGCATTTTTTCCCGGGGACGGTGCCGCTCAACTACCTCGTCACTGAGAAGCCCATTCCGATTTGCCATCCCAACTTCGTCGATCCCCTCAACTGGGAAGGTCAGGGATCCTTCATGTGTTTTCCTTCTGCATCTAAATCTGAGATGGTGGAATGGCTCGAGATGTGGGAGGAGCACTTCGCAGAGAGGTTTAGGAGTCAGAAAATCTTGAGGTTCTTCAGAATGTCCGTGGCAGACAAGAACTGTGATCCTAGGGTTTGCTCGGCCATGCTGCCTTTCTGGAATTCTGCTGTCAATTGCTTCTATTTCCCGGAGGGTCCCATGTCTGTTACATTGGCAGATGTGAAGATTTTGACCAGGTGCAAAATCAATGGCCTCCCTGTTCGACAATACTCTCAGGCAGGTGATATTAATCCTAAGGGCGCCCTTCAGTACATGGAGGTGGTGAGCAGGCACTTAAAAATGGCCTCGGCAGGCAAAGAGCCAGATGAGAAGTTGTCGACCGAAGGTTTTGGCGCCCGGGAAGAGGTCGAGTTTCTCAGTGAAGAAGTTAAGCAAGTTTGTTTATTGCTTCCCTGGGAAGAAGGTGAGCCACACTTCTTATGCAGTGGCCAACTTTCTGAGGGAGGCCAATGAAGAAATCTCTTGGGGCCCCTTCCTTTTGGGTCTTCTTTACCATGACCTGGACAGAGCGACGACTCAGATCAAGCCATTTCCAAAACATCCAGCAGGAGGGTTGCTCTGGTTAGTTCACCTCTGGTCGGCTATGTGGATGCCATGATTGACTGGGTTCAAGGGCCCTGCTTCGCCCCTCGAGTCTGCTTATTATGGGGAGACCATCTTGGAGCAGTGCTGCCAGCGGAAGGATCAGTGGCTTATGACGTCGATCACTGGCCACATGAAGCACATCGTCGACTTCGGCAGGGTAGATCGATGCAACTGGGCACCCTTTCCAGGCGGCAAGACATTTGCTCAGGAAATTAATCCTCAAGCTGCTCGTGGCTTCTGGAATGGGGTATTGACCCGCAGGGACCTACCAGTTATCTTCGACGGCTACCTGACCTTTGAAGCCTATAACCCTCAGCTGTGTGCAAGGCAGTTTGGGTTCATCCAGGGTGTAGCGGTTCCACTGGCCGACCCTACTGGTGGCTTGTGCGGGGACAGGATGAAGAGAATCGTGTGCAAGCCGATCTCCCCGAAGACCCTCGACTTGCTCAACAGCAAGGCGCAGCTCTCCCAGATAGAATTCCCATCTGGTACTTCTGCCTGTTTTGCCACACAGTTCTTCACTGTGCTATGGTCGACTACCTATGAAGAGCTGTGGGCTTTGATGCATTTCTTGGAGGTCTCCAAGGAGCCTGATTTTAACATAGGCGACGCGCATATCAAAGCAAAAGGTAAAGACTTAGCTTGATTTTAAAAGTATTGGGTTCTTAGTATTAATCGTGAGCTTTCTCCTTTTCAGGATCAATGATGCCTCAGGGCTCTGGAAAATCCAAGCCTAAGGCTCCCCTTGCCCCCGCTCCTTCTAGACTCAAGTCGACTGGCAAGGGGAAAGCTAAGGTGGCGAGCCCCAGGGAGACGGCTACTGGTGATCCCTTTGAGGCTCGACCTAAAAGCGCTCCAAAGCGCAAGGCGGTCGAGGCAGGAGATCTTGAAGAGATGCCTCTATCCCAGAGGAGGAGACTGGTGAAGGTATCATCTTCAGTGGCGGCTCCTCTTCCCAAGTCGCCGACTACCGTAGCGGCGACTTCTTCTTCGAGGTCGCCAGCAGCGGTGGCCCCATTCAGATCACCAGTAGTGAGTTCATCATCTGCTGCGGTGCCTGCGACCTTAGCGACGGTCGACATCGCTCGAGGAGCGACTACAGAGGTATGATTCTACTGATTCTAATTCATCTTGAGCTTCTGTATCTAACCCGCACTATATTGCCTAGGGCGAAGCGTCAACCGGAGGTGGTGACCAACCTACTCCGGTTGTGTTCGAGACAGGTGCAACGGCTTCGATCGCCGAGGTGAGCTCGACTCCCTGCTAAGATATATTACTCTAGTTCATATATGAACCTTGGTTTTATTACACTCTACTCTAGGAAGAGCAGGCTCCTGAAGTCTTGCTACAAGAAGGAACCGCTATGGTTTTAGTCGATCCTCCAACTCGGTCGACGCGAGAGGGGGCACCACCTCAGTCGATGCGAGAGGAGGACGAACAAGGCGTTCCTTCTTCTTCAGTCCCCACTCCTGCACCACCAATGGTATGTGTTCTTCTCTTACACGGAGCATGGCGTTGTTATCGCGATTCTAACCGCGACACTTCACAGGCTCGTCCGAAGAGAGTGAAGACGACTGCTGGTCGCAAGAAGGCTCCTACTCCCTCCACTTCTTCGGGCGAAAGTTCTGAGGATTTACTACCTTCAGAGGTAAGTATTCGATTGCATGGAGGTGTTGACTGTTCGGGATATTGTGTCTTAGCAACATTTCATTTCTTATTCTGCAGGGTCCTGCTGCAGCGACCTCGACTAGCGACCCATGGGTAAAGCTTCACCAGGACATTGAAGAATTTTGCCAACTCCTGCTCATTGACCCCTTAAGCGTCGACGAGTTTAGGAGGATGCAGAAGCTGTTGAAGGAGATCGAGACATCCCCTCGGGTCACGGACGAAATACTGGGGGCCTGCAAGAGCTTCAGGTCGACGTATTGGACCCGCTGGAGGGATTACTACGCCGAACTGCTCACCTACGACTTGACCGACTCGAAGATTCAGTCGATCAATGAAGCTCGAGGGCAGGCCTCTAAAGCTGCACAGGACGCTCGCCAACGTTTGATCGATGTGCAAGAGAAGCTGACCGAGGCAGAGAGACAGATAGAGTTCTACACGAACCTCAAGAATGACCTGACTCGGCAGCTTGCGTCGATCAACACTCAAGAAATCAAGGAGCTGGAGGCCAACGCTGAGAAGGATAGAGAAAAGGTCGTCGACCTTTATGCCCAGCGAAACAAGGTGAACGCGAAGCGACGAGCTCGTAAATCCCTTGTCCTTGATTTCAGAGAAGTTGGCGGGTTATGGAGGCTAGACTTGTAACCAAAGAACAACGCAATTCCATTATTTTGCTTTACTGAACAAATCAAGTATCTTGTGTCTCGAATGAATTTCTGCCCACTACGCTAAATCCATTCTTCCAAACAGCGTTACTGAAGCCTAGCGCAATTTTCTTAGGAATTAAGCGCTTCCCAAATTAATGGAGTCCTTTGTCTTAGTATTTTATGATGAGCTTCCCAGATAGTCGCGCGGTAGGATTTAAGATATTTACCATTGACCTTCAATGGATGCCTATCCCCTTCTCTGGTCATAAGTCGATACGTATTAGATGAGTATGTCTCGCACACTTCATATGGACCCTCCCAATTAGGAGACCACTTACCCAAGACTTGGTTTTTTGATTTAAGGGGTAGGATCATCTTCCATACTAAGTCGCCCACTTTGAAGCGCTTATGGACAACCTTTTTATTATAGTACCTAGCAATTCTTTGCTTATGTACCTCGAGTCGGTCTATTACGTCGAGTCGCTTCTTCTCCAATTCTTCTAAAGCGAGGTACATTGCCTCGTCTTGCAAGTCAGGATGAGCTACCCTGAGCGACTTGTATCGAATCTCAATAGGTAGGACAGCATCTTGCCCATATACCAGCGAAAAAGGGGCTTCTCCTGTGCTGTCTCTCTTGGTGACTCTTAGAGCCCACAAGGTGTCCTGTAATAGTTCGTGCCATTTTCTTGGATTTGCACCAACCATTTTCTGAATGTTATTCTTTATGAGCTTATTAGTAGCTTCAGCTTGTCCATTCGACTGGGGGTAATAAGGTGTCGAATTAGTGATTGAAAAGCTAAACTCAGCAGCGAATTCACGCACCTTCTCATTATTGAAAACGGTGCCATTATCTACTACGATATTCTGGGGAATCCCAAATCTATAAATGATGGAGGATCTGAGAAAATCGATCGCCTCTTTGTGATCAATTTTCTGGTATACTTGAGCTTCGACCCACTTGGTAAAGTAGTCAGTAGCGACTAGAATGTAGGCATCGCCTTTACTCGAGTGTGGGTGAATCTCCCCGATTATATCTAAAGCCCAAGACCTAAACGGCCAAGGCTTGATGACTGAGACTAAATTGGACGCTGGGGCCCTTGTCACCGGACCATGTTTTTGACACTCTTGGCACCCCCTAGCCATTTCTATGCAATTCTTTAGCATTGATGGCCAGTAAAAACCATGTCTTTGGATAGTCCAAGACATTTTGGTGCCAGATTGGTGAGACCCGCATAAACCCTGGTGAGTCTCCAACATAATTGGGGTCGCTTCGTCTAAGTCGACGCACCTTAGTAGGACCCCTTCTTTGGTCTTTCTGTAAAGTACCCCATCTATAAGGGTGTACGACAAAGCCTGAGTCTTGATTCTTTGGCTCGCCTTTTGTGTTAGGTCGGAGAGGAAATCGGCGATTGGCCTCCTCCAATCTTCATCGCTTGCCATTATGTCCAGAGTGAACGCGTCGCCTGGGGGAGCTAGGTGGGAAGCTATTTCTGGGACACAATCGCTTCCTCTTTTGGCTTTGTACCCTGAAGCCTTTTGGGCTAAGTCGTTAGCAATTGTGTTTTCCTCCCGGCCTACAAAGAGGAAAGAAATTGCTTCAAACCGCCTGACTAGCCTTCGAGCGACTTGATGATAGGGTGCGAGTTTCTCTTGACATAGAGAGTCGCCATTCATCTGGTTAATAATCAGTTGAGAGTCTCCCATTACTCTGGCTTTCCTGGCTCCCAAGGTTAATAATTCCTTCAAAAGCGTGATCAACGCTTCATACTCAGTCGCATTGTTTGTATGAGTCGCCGACAAACGATATGCTAGGCGAACGTCCTTTCCTAGTGGCGAAAGTATGTGGAGGCCTATGCCTACGCCGGATTTCGCCGAAGATCCATCAAACCAAGCTTGCCAGACATCCTCGAGGGATTCCTCTTGATCGATTAATGTAGATGAATCGTGGTTTACTAAGAAGTCGGCTAAGGCCTGCCCTTTCACCGACTGTTGAGGTTTGAAACGCAGATCGTATGCGGATAGGACCAAGCTCCATTTACTAATTCTTTCGGTCAATAAGGGACTTTCGAAAAAATATTTTATGACTGGAGACTTGGCAATAACATGAACCTCTTGGGATCCGATATAATGTCTCAGCTTCTTAACAGCATAAAAGACTGACAGGCATAACTTCTCCTTAATTGTATAGCGCTTTTCTGTAGCAGTTAGTTGTCTTGACAAATAGTAGACTGCTCTTTCGGTTTTGTCCTCCGCCTCTTGGGCTAACATGGCACCGATGACTGATTCAGTCGCTGCCACGTAAAGCAAATAGGGTTTTCCTATACGAGGAGGGGCAAGCACAGGCGGCTTTATTAAGTACTCCTTTAAGCCTTCAAATGCTTTTTGGTGTTCGTCGCTCCACACAAAATTTCCCTTCGCCTTTAGTAAAGTCGAGAAAACTTCTGTCCGTCCAGCGACGTTACCAATAAATCGCCTTAGATAATTGACCCTTCCTAAGAAAGCCTGTAACTGCTTCTTATTACTCGGAGGGTTCAATCTTTGAATGGCATTGACTTTATTCTGGTCGACTTCTATGCCACGTTGATGGACTAGGAACCCTAGGAAATGTCCTGCTCTGACTCCGAAGGCACATTTGAAAGGGTTTAGTTTGAGCTGATGCTTTCTCATTTGAATGAAAGCATTTCTAAGGTCATTAACATTTGACTTCTCATCTTGCGACTTGACCACTATATCATCTATGTATACTTCGACTGTTTTTTTAATCAAGGCATCAAATATAGCGTTCATGGCTCGTTGGTAGGTTGCCCCAGCGTTCTTGAGTCCGAATGGCATGACTACCCATTCGAAAATGCCTAAGGGACATCTGAACGCAGTTTTATGGATATCCTCCTCAGCTAGGAAGATTTGGTTATATCCTGAGAAACCATCCATGAAGGACATAATTTGGCGCCCTGCAGTCTTGTCGACTAAGTCGTCAGCGATGGGCATGGGGTACTCATCCTTTGGAGTGGCACGATTCAAGTCTCTGAAGTCGATGCAAACCCTAATCTTACCATTCTTCTTAATGATGGGAACTATACTGGATATCCATTCGGTGTACCTCGATGTCCTTATATATCCAGCTTTAAAGAGCTTCTTGACTTCCTCGAATACTGCTTGAGTGACTTCATGAGTCATTCTCCTCGGCGCCTGTTGGACTGGTTTAAATCCTGTTTTGATTGGTAACTTGTGTTCCACAAGTCGGCGATCTAGGCCAGGCATCTCGGTGTAATCCCAAGCGAAACAGTCTTTAAACTCTTCTAGAGTAGCTTTGATAGAATTGAAAAGTTCCTTATTTATTGAAGAACTGATGAAAACAATTCGAGGGCTTGAAGTCTCGCCTAAATTGACACCTACGAGTGAGTCACATGGCATCATCAGTGATTCACGACTCTGGACACCACCTAAGTCGGTGTCGACGTTATTACATGACCTAGCTTCAAGATTGATGTTGCTTATTTGGCACCCTACTTTCCTAGACATCCTAACATGCTTCTGAAGTCGCTGGAGGATATCAGCGACTGCATGACCTTTCTCCTCACTGTCCATACATCCCTTCGTGTAGGAGTCTATCGGGCTCCAACTCCGTCGCAGTGCTCTCTTGGCTCTTAGGCGCTTCTCCCTTGTTGCCGCTTGGGCTGTTGTTCGTCTTGCTTCCAACCTTGGTCGTGACTACCTCCTGCAGGACCTCGTCTATGTCTTTGTCTGTGAAGTCGGGCCCCCATCCTGTTGGCACAATCGGTCCTTCGTCAGGCTTGGGGTGAGAGGTGCCATAGCTTACGATGAAGTCGAACTTCCCAGAAGGTTGACCTAAGGGTCCGACTGTGGGGTCTCCCAGCTTGTAGCGCTGGTCCAGAGTAAGGTCCTTGACTGTCTTACACGTCTCTGCATGTAAAATACCCTTGTCACAACAGGAGTCTTCATCAGCCTTAACGATTTCTATTTCGGAGTCAAGCCATAAGATTAACTCCCTATGCAAAGTAGATGGAATCGCGGCGGCCTTATGAAGCCAATCGCGTCCTAAAAGCGCATTAAATGAAGGGGTTATATCGATTACAAAGAAAGCAGTTTCCTGCTCGTGTCTCCCGACGCCTAGGCGCACGGAGCATATGCCCAGGCACTCGGATTTTCTCCCATTGAAGCCACTTACAGCTACGTCGGTTCGCACCAACTCGCTAGGCTTGTACCCAAGTAATCTAAACTTGGCGAGGGGAAGAACATTGACAGTGGCGCCATTGTCTATTAAGACTCGACCCACTAAGACACCATCAAAGGTGGCTGAGATATACAGCGAATGCATATGCTGTTTCATGCGATCTGATGGTTTCCTCAACCAGTGCAAAGGGAAGCCAGAAGGAAATGTAATGACTTTAAAGTCGAGAGTTTTACCTTCCGGTGCCTCCGACTTGTCGTTGCAGGCGAACTCCGCAGGGAGGGTAAGAGCGTTGCAGCTCACGAGGGGCCCTTGCTCTGCGTTGAAGTCGCAGGGCTTATCTCCTCGTAGAGGAGTGTAGTCGAAGCTCGAGCCTGGGTCTTCCGAGTAGTCAGTAGACTCGACACGCTCGGGCTCTGCAACTTGTTTCCCTGTGGCGTGGTTCCCACCAAAGGGTGGCATCACAGGGGTCATTCTTGGCTTCTTCTGGGCGTGACTTAGACGCCTTTCTTTTCTCTTTTGAGCCCTTACGGGAAGCGTAAGCTTCCTTTCCGCCTTCTGCCATTGAGACGAAGGGTTAAGCGCTTTGACGAACCTTGGTTTCTTAGAACCAAAAGGGAGTCGACTTACCTCCACAAACCTTCCGTCGGCTGGGTCATATCCTACCTGCACAGGGTTATCTGCTGGCCTATTCGAAGAGGGCTTGTTAGGGTTCGAATTACCTGAGCCCTCCGGACGGACTGCCTTTACCAGCATCTCCCCTTTTGCGGATAAGTCGACGAGCCGCAAGAAATAGTTAACGCAGCATGCTGTGCAGAGCTGGGTGATGAGTATGCGGTTGTGAGCGATCAGCTTGCACTTTTGGCACAGCAGCTTTTCGTCCAGGAATTGGGCAATAGGTGGTCCCCTCCGCAGTTCCTGAGGATCAACTGTCTGCGACGCGTAGCGGGGCCTGCGATTCACGGCCTGCTGAGGTTGGTCCGCTTCCTTATGCTCCTCTACCGGTCTAATCTCCTTGACAGGGGTAGTTCTAGTGTACCCCTGTCTGATAACCCTTTGGCCAGAGGAGTCTATGAACTCCAGTCGCCGTGCCGGGCGTTCTGTTCCTCGGGCGACTGTCTCTCCATTCCCCTTGTGACCCTGGGGGCCTCCTCTTCCTCCTCGCAAGGCTAATCGGCGATCTGCGCTAGGAGGGCTTTTGAGGGCGTGAGAAGATCCTCGGGGAGTGTTCAGCGACATTGCTGCTTCCTCGAACGGGGTCAAGTCGTACCACCCCTCCGTCTTGCTGTCCAGTAGGTACTTCTTGAACGTGTGGCACTGATCCGTAGTATGAGTGTCGTTCAAGTGCCAGTGGCATAGCCACTTCTCCCTTCCTTTGGGCAATATGAAGAGCCCACGCTCAGCCAGTCGCTTCATCAGAGCATTAGCCACCAAAGTTTCGCCGGTTGCTTGTAAGTCCTGCGAGGGTTCAGCAGAGTCGTTAATAACTTCTAAGAGATTAACGTCAGCATCAAATATGTCAAACGTATGAATGGCGACTTCATCCCCGAATGGACTATCATCCACCACGGCGACTTCGTCGACCTCGGGAAAACGGAGCTCTTTAGACTCTATTAAATCCTGGATGATATTTCTAAAGGACAAACAGTCCTTGGTAGCATGGGTGAAGGACCCATGCCACTTACAGTAATTCCTATTCTTTTCTCTCTCTGTCTGAGGGACTCGATGGCCGGGCTTAAGCCTAATCCTTTTCCTTTGATATAGCCAGTCGAATATAGCGTCGACTTTATCCGTGTCGAAAGAATATTTTCTTTCCTCGGCATTCTTTTGGGATGCTTTAGCTTTGGAATTCTTCTTGGTCAGGGGATCGCATATAGTCGACTCCCCCTTGACAAATTCCGCCATGTCGACTTCATAAGTGTCGACTTGGTAGGCTCGAGTCAGTTGGGCTTCCTCCGTAAGGAGCTGATAATACTCAGTAGCCCTCCTTGCTGAGTCATACAGGTCAGCAAAGCGCTCGCCCTGCAGCTTTTTTCGGAACGGGATAGTCAGCGCATTTAATGCGAGAAGTAATTGATCCTTTTCCGGTATAGGGGGTGTACACCGCAGTAGGGCCTTCCTAAGTTTCATTAGAAACTGCCCTGGGTGTTCTCCGTTAGCCTGCTTAAGGCGCATTACCTCAAACATCGATATGGGGGTGTCCAGTCGAGCAAAGGTTTTAACGAACATAGACTGCATCTGAGTCCACGAGGCTACTGACCCTGGCGGCAAACTCGCATACCACGTAAAGGCATCTCCCGTTAACGAGTTAGGGAAGAGCTTCAGTTTCCAAAAGTTGTTCCCAGCCGCCTCACCAAGTTGATGAGTGAAGCGAGCGACATGCTCGAGTGGGGTCATTTCATCTTCACCCGAAAAACGAGTAAAGTCAGGCACCTTATAACCTCTAGGTAGAGGGAAATCTCTGTCGACATATGCAGGATAGGGAGACCTGTACAAACAGGCATCGTCTCGCCGAGCTATTCCGGGGACGATTTGCTCTATAACCTGAGTTATGGCCTCCCTCAAGTCTGGGGGTACACCGCCTACTGGGGCCTGCGCTGGAGGTCGAGTCGACCTTATCGGGCTGTATGGAGATCTTTCCCCCATTGCCTGATTCGCTGGATCCCTTATGTAGAAAGAAGGTTCCTCCCGAAAGTTTCCACCTCGGGATCCAAGTTCATAGGGGTCTCCAGTCGCGTCGATTACAGGTTCTTTTCCTGGGCGACGAGACGGATTAAAATCCTCCCCTCGATCTGTTTCCTCTTGAAAGTCCTCTGCCTCATTCCAATACGTATTCGTTGGTCGATTACGTGAAGAAGAGGGTCGACCAGGGGGAACCAGATTCCCGGGTTCGAAAAGAGCATTTGTCCTTATCTCAGACTGCTCAAAAGTCACGTTACGTGGCCCTTGAACAGTCCGTCGAGCGTCTGTCATGAACGTAGACTCCCTAAAGGGGGTTTCTCTCATATGAGGTCTTACTCTTTCCTCGTTTCTCGGGCCAGAAAGACGCCCTATTAGGGTTTGGACATCCATTAGAATACCCTTCATAACAGTCAATTCCTGACGCACATCTCCCAGTTCCTTGTGGAACTCCAGTCTTGAAATAAATTCAGACGGGGTATGTGAATCAAAGGTGGACTGGTTTGTAGCTGCCTGGCCTCCTAGGGCCGGCGCTGGCAAGTCCATTCCCGGAGGAAGTTCTGATTGGTTTGTAGCTGCCTGGCCTCCTAGGGCCGGCGCTGGCAAGTCCATTCCCGGAGGAAGTTCCTGGTTTTCCCCATCTAAGGGATTCTGAGACTCACGGCTTCGAGTATTTCTCGGCATTCTTTTTTCTCAACGTGCTCCCACTGTGGTCGCCAAAAACGTGTTCGCGCACGAAACGGATCACGTTGGAAATATTTGGCAATGGACTCACAGTAGTTATATTGTGGTCGCCAGTAAGAAGATGCACAATTTTATTGAAATCAAATGCAAGTCTTACAATCTTAATGAATAAAGGAAACAGGGCTTACAGCCATTAAAAATGGAAAAAAGCGCAAGTATTGACGACGACGTGGAAATCTGTGACGGTGGAGAACTTGTGACGAAGGCCTTGGAAGCTCGCTCCGTCGGTGGTGGTCGCTGGCGGGAGGCTGTGACGAAGGCCCTACGAGCTCACTCCGTCGGTGGTGTCGCTGGCGGGGGTTGACGGCAAAGGCCCTACGAGCTCACTCTGCTGGTGGAGGGAGGTTGACCTACAAACCGGGTCGAGGTATCTAATTCCTAAGGTTGACGATCAAACTTCAGGGTTTTGGCTTTGTATGGTCGTGTTTTGTCTTGAAAAATTCCTCTGCTATTTATAGAAGACTTGTATGTGTTTAACACGTAACAGATAGATCGTGTTATAGATCGTGATCCCTAATATCGTGGGAGTGTCTCAACGACCCCCTTGATATATGGGATCACGTTCCTGGATATTTAAGATCAGTTACGATCCTCAACAAACGTGATTGAAAATGAATAAATTTATTTCAACTTTGTCGACTTGACTGATCTGTACGGACTGCGATCGACTTGGTCGACTTTATCCAGGATTCCGTTGACTTGACCCTACTAGTAGACCTAGCTACTGTTGAGTCATCTTGATTGGCTTTGATCATCATATTCCTTCATCGTGAGTCGACCTAGTCGACCCCGTTTATAAGTCGACCTAATCGACTTAGTCATAAATCGACCTAGTCGATTTCGTCGTGAGTTGGCCTAGACGACTACATCTTGGGCCGACTCGGATTGTGACTTGAGGGATTACTGGGTTTCTGTTCTAAAACCAGGCCCAAAATTAATTGCCATGTCAACAGGGTGAGACCGAGGAAATGCTGCAGACGCTCGGCGTGGCAATGCTGGGCGTGTGTCCTTCCCCGAATGACAGGCCAACGAAGAAGGACGTGGCGGCAGTGGTTGTTGAGATTAGGGAAGAGAGCTCCAAGGCTGCCGCAGCTGCATGTCCGTAGAGAACACGGAAGGGTCAACAGCACGAGGAGCCTCTAGTCGCTTAGCCCACGTCCTCCTCGGATTCCAACTCCCTCTAAGAAATGACATCCTAATGGGCCCGTGTTTGGGCTTGTTGTGTCCCTGTAAGAAAACCATTCCTCGAACCGACAACAACTCCGGAGGTTCCGACAACTGAGTACAGCAGCTGGAGACACGTAAAGGGCAGAAGCGGACTTTGTCCCGAAACATTTAACCAATTCTTCTTTTGAGAGGTTTGTACGGAAATACGGTTAGTTTTAAAAAAAACTTACGAAATACGGTCCCAGTTTCGTAAAATACGGTTTTACCGTCGATGTGGCGCGTTTTGAAAACGCGTCCTCCGATTTATAAAGAGGACGCATTTTCAAAACGCGCCCCCCGGCGTGCCAAAGGAAGGGGCGGGTTTTGACATGGGAAAATGGCATAAGGGCGCGGTCTCAAAACGCGCCCTCATGCCAGGGGCGGATTTCAAAACCCGCCCCTTAGACACTTGGAGAAAATTCTCCCAAGTATCGGAATGACGGGTGGGGAGAAGGGGGTTGAGGGGGGGCGGGTTAAGGGGTTGAGGGGGGCCGGGTCTTCAAAACCCGCCCCTTGAGGGGGGTTGAGGGGGGGCGGGTCTTCAAAACCCGCCCATTGAGCGGTGTTGGGGGGGCAGTTGAGGGGGTCCCCCCTCAACCCCCTCAGGGGACCCCCTCAACCCCCTCAGGGGACGAGTTTTGAAGACCCGCCCCCCCCTCAACCCCCCCCAGGGGCGGTCAAAACCCGCCCCTCCCCCTCAAGGGGCGGGTTTTGACGCGCCCTCATGCCATTTTCCCATCTCGCATAGGGGCGGGTTTTTAAAACCCGCCCCTTCCTTTGGCACGCCGGGGGGCGCATTTTGAAAACGCGTCCGGGGACGATAAAACCGTATTTTACGAAACTGAGACCGTATTTCGCAATTTTTTTAAAACTAACCGTATTTCCGTACAAAACTCCTTCTTTTGAGTCTAACTCCTGCCTTCTCCCTCATTCCCCTATCTCGTCATCATTCTTTTTTATTTAATAAACAATAGCATCATAATTACAGTGGCATGTGAGGTGATTGTGTAGAGATTTGTTACTCGTTTGGCGCTAAAATAATTTACCAGATAAAGTCGATTAAATCTCAAATTCACTTAGCTCCGCGTTCGCTGTGACTTGAAATTTAAAAAAAAAATATATACATGAAAATAAACTGGGAATTAGTTCGTAAATGATTTGTTGTACTAAGCTCGTGGGTGGGGGGGGGGTTGGTGGGAGGGTTAGCTTATATGGGACGACGAATAAGGAGTGGGATTTCGAAACACCATCGTGTCGTGGGGAGGTCTGACTTTTCACGTGAACAACTAAAGATATATTTCCCCAATAAATTCATAAATTTCTTTTCGTCTTGTTTTTTTTAATTACTCAATAAATAAATGATGAGATGAGATTTTATCGTGAATAATTAATTGGAGATAACAACAAACAAGACTCGGTTTGCTTTTTCCTTTTTGTCGGGACTTGATATATATCGAAAACATGCTTTAGATGTTCCAAACGAGATGAAAGAAAGCAAGAGAGAGAGAGAGAGAGAGAGAGAGAGAGAGAGAGAGGGAGAGCACCGCCTGGGAGGGCCATACATTAAACAACGCCTGGCCTCACCCAATGGTTTGGCACGATATCCGGAGTGAATCAATCGGTTCAGTTCAAAACACCCCCCCCCCCCCCCCCCCAACCCTTTTCTTCTTTCTGACCTCTTCTTCTTCGTCTTCTTCTTCTTCCTTTCTTTCTCTCTCACTTCATCCCTAAAGAAGATGTTGTAACAAAGAGACTGACTCCTCATGACTTGTTGATCATCATTTGTCGTCGTCGTCGTTGGTGCTTCATCTTATCCTTCAGATGATGATGATGCAGCTGCTTTGTTTCCTTTTCCCATCTGGGATTTAATGTGTTGGGATACTCCCCAACAAGGCCCTTCTTTGTTGTTGTTGTGATAAGTTGTTGTCTCTCTCTTTCATTTCATCCCCCTCCCCAGACAACTTGCACTCTTCCTCCTCGTACTCCCCTCCCCCCCCCACACCCACCACATTCGACCTTAAAATCTCCAAAACCTAAAACTAAAACCCTAAGTTTTCTTTTTCTTTTACTTGTCCCGTCCAGCGTCCATATGGAGGGTTGCGATAACGGCTTTGTCGACCATCGCGGCGTCCTTGATGCCACCGCCCTAGATCCTCCTCCCAAGTACGACTCGGTTATCGACGATCCCATCGACGTCAACGACGGTTCCGTGTTCTACGGCGATTTCCACCTCCAGGAATTCCCATGCATGTCGTCCTCCTCCTCATCTTCATCCACCCCGGCGCCTGCTAAGCCATCCGGATCGTCCCCAACGTCTTCTTCCGTGTCTCTTGTTGCCGTGACAGCGTCGTCCTCTTCGGCGACATCCTGGGCGTTGCTTGGCCGCGATGTTGTTGGGGTCGAGGAGAGGGAGAACGGGGTGCTGGTGCATATGGGTGACTGCGGTGCTCACGAACAGTTGGATGCCTTGGTGTCGACTGCATCCATGGAGATAATCCTCGAGAAGCCAACCGATGAAGATGCTGTTGTTGCTGGCGTGGTGGAAGGTAATGGTTCTTCCGCTGCTGACGCTGCGATGATGGGTTCTGTCGACGCTTGCATGGACGTGATGGAGAATTTTGGGTACATGGAGCTGCTGGAAGGGGACGACATGTTTGATCCGACTTCGTTATTCCAATCGGAGAACCTGTTTGATCAAGAGGTCCACCATATGGGGTGCTTTGGGGAAGACCATGCAATGCAGGAGTATCCTCACGAGATCATTAAGCAGCATGAAGAGAACGAAGCCGTACTGGTTGCGGATACAAGATGTGATGAGGTTGCTGGGGCTGAAGTCGGGGACGACATGGGTGCCGTGTTCCTGGAGTGGCTGCGAGCAAACCGGGACAGCATATCAGTGGAGGATCTCCGGAAAGTGAAGATCAAGAAGTCGACCATCGAAATGGCCGCGAGGCGGTTGGGTGGTGGTAAGGAAGCCATGAAGCAGCTGCTCAAACTGATTCTCGAGTGGGTTCAGACGAATCACCTTCCTAGGAAATATGCGGTTGAATCATCCTCTACCTATCCGGATTTCGTCCAGCCGAATCAAAACCCTAGTTTCACAGCAGCTCAACCCGGTTCAATCATGTTTGCTGACCCAAAAACGTCCGATTCCTGCTTTGCACCTCAGTGGGCTCCACCACTGACCCTTTTCACCCAACCTGGCCTGGATCCTGGTCTGGCAGGTGCCGGCACGTACATGGGAAGTGAACCATTGGTGGATTCGGCACAGTCGTGGCCACCCGCTGTTCAGTGGCCGCAGTATGAATACATGGAGAATTTCCAACCTGCACTGGGTTCCCCGCTAGGTTTCGGTGGTGGCAGCGGCGGCGGTTTTGGTTACCCTGGTCAGTACCCGCTTCCATATTTCAGCAGCAGTAGCAGCAGCCACATGAAGTTTGCAAGATTGGGTTCTTCTGCGACAAAAGAGGCTCGGAAGAAGAGGATGGCTCGGCAGAGGCGATTGTCCCATCACCATCATCACCAGCGTGTCGGCACAAGTCACCGACAGGACACCAGCCAACGTAATGTCGCGGTCGAGCAGCAGACAGCTGAGATGATAGGGAGCGAGAATTACAGCAACGTTGTAGCAGGCCGAGTTGATGGTAATCCAAATTGGATGTACTGGCCCCCGGCCATGCAAGGAGGAATGCCGGCCAGCGAGCCATTGCAGGTTCAGCAGCCAGAAGTGCTTCCTGTGCCTCATCCGCCTCCTCCTCTGCAGAGCTATCAGCAGCAGATCCCTGCCCAGCAGTCCGACAGGCGTCAGGTATTTCTCTGGTTTTACTCTTACAATGCTACACAGATATCAACTTAGACTATCGAGCCGATGAATCATGGTTTTTGTCTTCTGCTTTCAGGCTTGGAAGCCGGAGAGTAACCTGAAGTTTCTCCTTCAGAAGGTGCTGAAACAGAGTGATGTTGGAAATCTCGGCAGGATCGTTCTCCCAAAGGTGATCTTTCTTTCCTCATAAAACAGTTTCTGAGCAGAAATGTCATGATCATGGATTTCGACAAAGTAACAAACGAGAATGCTGAGCTTTTCTTAAACAGAAGGAAGCTGAAACGCACCTGCCGGAGCTGGAGGCGAGGGACGGGATCCCAATTGCCATGGAGGACATCGGGACTTCAAGAGTCTGGAATATGCGCTACAGGTTCCGCCCCATACCCCGAGCACCTTCGAGTTTAGGACTAGTATGGATTCCTTCTTACGAATTTCGACTTGTCATTTCAGGTTCTGGCCAAACAACAAGAGCAGGATGTATCTTCTCGAGAACACGGGTAAGTCTAATCATTCCATTGCATTTTCTCTAGGTAATTCAAATTGTGGATCCATCGCCCGTGATTGATCGATGGTATACCAGTTTCATAGCCAAGCCATCCCCCCCACCCCAAAAGCACATATACTGATATTTGCGTTCACCA
Organism: Melastoma dodecandrum; assembly: GCA_029817715.1. NCBI lineage: Eukaryota > Viridiplantae > Streptophyta > Magnoliopsida > Myrtales > Melastomataceae > Melastoma > Melastoma dodecandrum. The sequence continues at coordinate 1,638,840 of JARUPY010000355.1, read as the reverse complement.
CCTTTTCTTCCGATCTCTAGGGGATTTCGTGAGGGCGAACGGACTCGAAGAAGGAGACTTCATAGTGATATACTCAGACGTGAAATGCGGCAAATATGTAAGCTCTTTTGCCAGACTCCCTCTCCTTCCTTTCTTTCTGTTCGAATAATCAAGATCTCGTAGTTACATACATCCATGTCCGATCAAAACGCAGTTGATAAGGGGAGTGAAGGTGCGTCAACCAGAGGGGACCACAAAAGCGGCAACGAAGAGGACTGATAAAGCACAAATTAGGAGCAACGGCAACGGCAACGGCAATGCCGGAATCGAGAAGTAAAAGCGGCGAGGGTAAGAGGGAAACTTACTCCGATAGGATCAGGAAATAACTCAAAACTCTCTATATCTATGTGATCATGTATATGTAGAGTATCCAACCGTCGGGAGATACACCCCATCGTCGACTCGGCGGCGGTGCGATGGCGGCGTAGTCGGAGTCTGAGAAATTCGAAGTGGTGGTCTGGGTCGTGTTTAATGGTCTGAACATACATGGCCTAACGCTGCACTGTGGTAATAAGTGTGGACCGAGTAGGACGTTGGTTGTTACATGGGCCAGTTGAGTTGTCGGGCCGAAAATGGGCTCCCTTCATTGGGCTTTTGGTAATATAGGCCCAATTAATCAAGGCCCATCACCTCGTCTGTGATTAACATACAAAAAGTAATGGAATGGAGTTGTATATGGAGTAACTTAGCAAACAACAACGTGATGGCAAAGCTTAACCTTGTCACGCTGGTCGTAGTCCTGGCCTCGGTGGCTTGTGCCGTTTACTCCAGGGAGGCTCCCAGCACTGGTACAAATGCCAATGCCGACGGCCTTGATGACAAGAAGAACTACGTCTCCTACGGAAGTCTGGGGGGATATCTGGGGGGATATCGGCGGTGCCCCTGGGACCGCAGGATTCCAGCTGTATCGAGGGATAGTGGGTGGCGGTGGGGTTAACGGGTTCCCTGGAGGGGAACATCGGCGGCATTGGCAGGATAGGAGGAACCGCGAACGTCGGAGGAAATGGCCTGGGAGGACTCGGAGGAGGATCCATGAAAGTCTCAACCGAAGAAACCAAGAAAAAAGGGGAGTTTGCTATGCAACTAGTAAAGAGTGTTATTATATTGTCCTTCAAATTAACGAGTCATGCACGCGTGTTGTGCCATGCTACTCTCCTTTTCATATTTAGATTATAAAAATGTAATATGTTTGCGGTGGATGACACGTCTCGATATCGACAGGACTTATGGTAAATGAAATAAAAAAATTATGATCGTCAAGACTTCAACAAAAACATTGAAGTAGAGAAAAATAGATAATAACATTTACATCCTTCATCGATGAAGCCATCATTCAAGTGTAAATACAAGGTGACAACCAAATGCCCTTTTGAGTAGGGTAAAAATGACTGTCTGTTGTCTTATTCTGCGTTTATAATTCTTATTTATATGCCCTAACTCTGGGTAATCGCTAGCCACTGTCGACCAACGTATTACACGTGCCTAATTACAAGTAACACGTGTCTAATGCTAGCGTCGACCTTGTTACTCGAAGATAAGCTTCAACCTAAGTACATCGACCGTCTTCATGAACGCTCCTCTTTTTCGACGCTTCATCCTTAACAGAGCGACAACGACCTTTGATGATGCAGCACTCATCTTCAACGTCCCACCTGTTATTGGAGAGACGATGACTTTCGTCGGTGGGCCCATTACCAGCCCATATACGTTTGTCTAGAGGCCCAAAAGACAAGTATCCCAAAAAGGTCCGACCCAATAAATTGGGCCCGGGCCGCAGATTAAACCCAGGCCCATCACCTCGTCTCCGTTGGGATCAATCTCGTTGGCATTTTTTTAACTTGCTCACAACGCCAAGATCCCTCTCTCTCTCTCTCTCTCTCTACCTCTTCCTCTCCATCCCTCTCTAAACCCGTTCGGTCCATCCGTTGGCCGCCGAAATGGGTCAGGGAACTCCGGGAGGCCTGAACAGGCAGCCGGGCGATCGGAAGCCCGGCGACTCCTCCTCCGACAAGAAGGACAAGAAGTTCGAGCCGGCGGCCCCGCCCTCCCGCGTCGGCCGCAAGCAGCGTAAGCAGAAGGGGCCTGAGGCCGCCGCGAGGCTACCCACCGTCACCCCTCTCTCCAAGTGCAAGCTCCGCCTCCTCAAGCTAGAGCGGATCAAGGATTACCTCCTCATGGAGGAGGAGTTCGTCACCAGCCAGGAACGGCTCAAGCCCCAGGAGGAGAAGGCCGAGGAGGACCGCTCTAAGGTCGATGACCTTAGGGGGTCTCCCATGAGCGTCGGGAACCTCGAGGAGCTGATCGACGAGAACCACGCCATCGTGTCCTCGTCTGTTGGGCCTGAGTATTACGTTAGCATACTCTCGTTTGTGGATAAGGATCAGTTGGAGCCTGGCTGTGCTATCTTGATGCACAATAAGGTGGTTTTAGGGTTTTGTTTTGGTTTAGGGATTTTTGTGTTGTTTCCTGAGCAGTTTGGGAATTGCGTGATTAGGTTTTCATCCTGGTGTTGTTTGATTTTGATTTCGTGAATCTAGACAATTGATTATCATTGATTCGGTTTCCTTAGTTTTTGGGTTTGATTAGTTGAGTGGACTAGAAATGTCTTGTTGGACATATTTATGCTTGGAGGTGTTTTCTCCCATCATCCGATTGTGTGCCTTTTCCATTGGTTCTCCCATCACCCAGCCTGACTTTTGAAGCAGTTCATATATTGTTTAATTTTCGTAATTGTTCTTCCCTGTTGTTAGGTGTCTCTTTATCTTTGGTGTGTTGGTGCTTAAGTATGTGATGGCAATGCAATGGCCACTTGAAACTTGTGCAAGTATACTGACAAGGGATGTATGCTTTCAGGTACTCTCAGTAGTTGGGCTGCTTCAGGATGAGGTTGATCCTATGGTGTCCGTGATGAAGGTGGAGAAGGCACCTTTGGAATCTTATGCTGACATTGGTGGTTTAGATGCCCAGATACAGGAGATAAAAGAGGCTGTTGAGCTTCCTCTTACACATCCTGAGCTGTATGAAGACATTGGGATTAAGCCCCCCAAGGGAGTTATACTTTATGGAGAGCCTGGCACAGGAAAAACTTTGCTTGCCAAGGTTAGATGCCTGATTCTGCTCTGCTGTTTGGGCTTGATCTAGGGAAGTTTTTCGAAAGCACGTGTTTATGTACACATGTCAATAGCAGCTTCTCTATCTTGTCTGCTCGCACTTCCTGCAAAATGGATTGTGTAGGTGTACTGTTCATTTTCTTTCGTGCAACCCATTTTGTATGCATTTTGAGAAGTACGGTCTTCTTTACCCTCTCTATCAAAGGTTGAATTGAATCGCGTGCTTGACGCAAACATGGAGAATCTAATTCTGTTTAGCTTCAGTTGGATATATTTTCTTCTGCATGTCAAAGTTATTATTTGTTCTTCTTCAGGCCGTTGCAAACTCCACGTCGGCAACTTTCTTGCGTGTTGTTGGAAGTGAGTTGATTCAGAAGTACTTGGGAGATGGTCCAAAGCTAGTGAGAGAACTCTTTAGAGTTGCAGATGACTTGTCACCGTCAATTGTCTTCATTGATGAAATTGATGCTGTTGGTACAAAAAGGTGAGTTGATTCTTCGACATGACAAGTTGAGCTGGATTTCTACGCGAAACTCTCTCTCTTAAACCCTAAACTCGTCCTAAAATGCAAACTGTCTTTCCCTTTCAGGTATGATGCGCACTCTGGTGGCGAACGTGAAATTCAGAGGACTATGCTAGAGTTGCTGAATCAGTTGGATGGTTTTGACTCAAGAGGAGATGTCAAGGTTATTCTAGCAACGAACCGAATAGAGAGTCTTGATCCAGCTCTGCTGCGTCCTGGTAGAATCGATAGAAAGATCGAGTTCCCTCTCCCTGACATCAAAACAAGGAGAAGAATATTCCAGGTGCTTGTCCTGTAACTTCAAGGATGATTTTATTGTGAGTGTGACGAATTCTAATTTCATAAGTTCTCTTGGGGCAACTGAAATTCGATCGTTATATACACTGCTGCAGATACATACTTCTAGGATGACGTTGGCCGACGACGTCAACTTGGAAGAATTTGTTATGACTAAGGACGAGTTCTCGGGGGCAGACATTAAGGCCATCTGTACCGAAGCCGGCTTGCTCGCTTTAAGAGAGCGTCGTATGAAGGTGAGCTTGAGATATAGCCCACAATTAGTCCGAGGAGAACTTTGTGGTGATGAATGTCAATATCTGATTGTTGCTTGCGATGTGTTCTTCCAGGTGACACATGCAGACTTTAAGAAGGCAAAGGAGAAGGTGATGTTCAAGAAGAAAGAAGGCGTTCCTGAGGGACTTTACATGTGATCGACTCGTGCCGCTTGACTTGGTCCCCTGGTTTAATTTAGTCTCTTGACGAGACTGTTCGACATATCCATGCTTGTAATGCACTTTTCTCCGTTCGGTAAACAATTTAAAGATTCCCTCATATTTCCTATGACTTTGTTCCATTTATATATTGGCATTATAAAAGAAGTTGGCGATCTCCTGCAAATTGGGTGTATCAATTCAGATTTTGCTTGCTATGTTGGGAGTATGTATTCTTATATGGGCCAATTACAGGGTTAAGAGGCAACTGGTCCATTTCAAGGAAAGAAAAATGAAACAAATGTGAAGTCGAAGATTCTTGGGGGATGCTGGGTTCAGTCCTTGTGCTTGATCTTGTTGAGGATCGAGAGAAGCTTTGCGCTTGTCAGTGGTTTCTCGTGGTACTCGTCTATCCCAGCCGCGATGAATTCTTGCTTGACGTGGTCCAGCGTATGGGATGATATCCCTGTTATGACACTCCGAATCCCCATATCCCGCAACTTCCTCGTCGCCTGTTGTCACATCGTTTCTTGTTAGGGAAATCCTCACGGTAAATGGAAACAAAACGAAGGACGGATACGTACAGTGGAAGTAGCAATACCTCTATTCCGTTCATGACTGGCATGTCGATGTCCATGAGAATGAGGTCGAACTGTTTCCCCGAGACGTGGATATCGACGGCCTCTTTCCCATTACACACGACCAGGTTCTCGACTCCCAAGTTGTCCAGGAGCTTGTGATGGAGCATCTGGTTGATCCTGCTGTCGTCCACCACGAGCGCCTTCACTTCCCCTGAACTTCCTCCCAGGCTAGACGCATGGAACCTGCGGCACGTGCTCGACGAGGACGAAGACCCTGCGAGTTTCCACATTCCTTCATCAATCCCCATATGCGTGCAAGGTTGAGATTCCCCCCAAAGGCCAGTGCTTATAACTCCTGCTTGAAGGCATTGGCGGGCTCTACTTTTATACAGAAGGAACGAAAGCCGCAAAACAAAATCAAAAGATGGGAGAAGGCCAGAAGATCGTGCCACTGAATCATGATCCCGATTCTGTTTACATCAAAACGCATCCAGGGATTATTTTCAATTGCCTTTTTTAGGGATCTTGAGATCAAATTAAGAAAGGTCAGATTGGTTCTTGACCATCTTTTTTCTTGTTTTTAATTTTCTTTTTTTTTTTTTTGACAAACATGGAGGGAAAATCCTCCTCACTTTTCTTTTACTTTTGGCCTGATACTATTTCTTCCAATGAAATCAGTAAATCCTTTTATTACATGTATTCATTTCATACATGCAATCTGCTTTTCGCATTGTAATATCTTCTTGAGAATATCAGCTTTGCTAGAAAATTACCAGTTCTGATCATTGCCAAAGTCCTACAATTAAGAGGACAACTTTAAATGTAACTGGGGACAAAACATGAAGGTACATAAAACGGATCATCTGTCATATAATGCAGACTTAACCCAGATACGCACGCCAACAGCACCTGAAGGACCGACCCTTTTACTACAACATACGGGAACAGGGGACAGACTCGGGTCCTCCGAAGGGAGGAAACCCATCACGCTATCTGGTTATCGATCTGGAGCAGGTAGGGCCATATCATCTCATGAGTTATTGGCTTTATGAGGTAGGCGTCGATGCCGGCATCGAAGAACTCAAACCTGTCACTCTGCGAGGTAAAGGCAGTGACTGCCAACATCTTGCCCTGGAAGCCCATCCCACGGATACGCCGTGTCGCCTAGTCGGCCATACATGCCAAATATAAAGCTCACGACATTTGACAATGGTGGCATGATCAAATGGAGATTTTTACTCAATAACATAAATCTGGGATAACAACTATTGTTTCACATGCATGGGATCAAGATGTTACTCACCTCGACACCAGTCATGGCATAGATAGTCAGATACTTTTCGATAAGGACGAGGTCATAATAAGCTCCGTTGGCGAAAATTTCAACTGCCTCTTCACCTGTCTCAGCTACATCGGTCTCAACTCCGAACGACTGCAAGATGGCCCTCTCATACCTATAGCAGGCGCTCATGTCATCCACCACAAGTGCCTTCAGCCTGTTCCTCAAGGGTGGAAAAGTCACTCCAGATCCGGGCACAGAGTAACCCTTGCCTCCGGATGGCCAGGTTGATCTCCCATTTCCATTACCTCCAGCTCCATTTGCTTGGGATACTTGAGAATTGCCCTTCACCACTGCCATTGCTTCCCTGTCAATGGGTAAATCAAGACGGCTGACAAAACATCACAAGAAAAAGAATATATTACCGTCACTAAATGCCACACATTTTCGATGCGGAATGATTTCAACAATCATGATGCAGCGAGCTAGTTGAGGCTATATCAATTCATACAAACTTCTGATCACCAGAGCCAGACCAACAATGAGCAGTGAGAGAAGTGAATAGATCATGTCAAAAGCTCAGCCAGAAATCTTATCTCCTAAGACCAAAGAAAGTTGCTGTGAAAGAATAGCAATGCCAGAGTAGAATAATACATAGAATTCCAAGAATGAAACCACTGCAGGCAGCAGCTAGCAATACCTGAAGTTTTCGACAAGAAAATCACAATACTGGTCAAGGAAGGCCTTGAGATTATATGTAATACCTATACAACTACAGAAAAGTAATGTATATATAGGTAAAAATTTTGGTTCAACAAATGAAAGAAACCGTCAAATTAGGCCAAAAAAGTGTGAGCACTTTCAACACGATATTTCCAAGGGGACCCGACACGAGACTCATGCACAAGATCTGTAACTGAATGTCGTCAAAGTGACGTTGCTGACATTTCCAAAGGGAAATCCAAGCACGAGACTAATGCACAAGATCTGTAATTGAATGTCATCAAAGTGACGTTGCTGACATTTCCATAGGGAAATCCAAGGCACGAGACTAATGCACAAGCTCAGTAATTAAATGTCGTTAAAGTGATATTACTGACATTTCCAAAGGGAAATCCAAGACACGAGGCTCATACACAAGATCTGTAATTGAATGTCGTCAAAGTGACGTTGCTACTACAGAAATAAATGTAGGATTCCCTTGATGAAATCCATATTAATCTTTCCACGCGGCAAATGAACTCTCTTCTGCTTTTTAAGGGATTTTGCTTTTCGCCCAAAAGAAAAAAACAGGCATATTCAGTTACATAACAAACATAGCCGACTGACATGAGTACTCAAACTTAATAGATGAGAATTGTGGTCGAGTGCCAACCACCTTAAAAGTCAGTGCCAATTGTATTCTCAAACTCAGAAAGTTTCTAAGTTATCATAATGATGCTTCTGCGAGTAACCTCAAATAGCAAAATCGCCACTCACATTTGCAAGCTGATTTGAGTCTATAAATGGGCACATTAAGAATATAATACTGGTAAAGTTGAAAACTTCTATCACTTAAAAATAAATAATGTCAAAATAATTCCTAGGTTGATTCTATGATACATGCACTAGACAAAATTTCTAACTCAAGCTCAAAGCATGAACTATAATTTTTCTATTTTGTGCAAACAAGATAATGTGTTGAGACTAACTCCCAGATTTTTCATATTAAATCAATGACGTTGAAGCAAATAGACAAGGACAGAGTTTATTATTTCCAGTTCTTAGCCTCATGATCAAGAACAACTTGCAAAACTAAATGTAGCATCCTGATAGGCCATGCAAATTGTCAAAGATGTCAGTGTTCGGGTAACGAAAAAGAGTATCGAATCAGCAACATTGAATGAGAAAAATATTTAAATATATCTATCATTTCCCTACCAAAAAAAAAAGCGAAAACTACCAGATCCATGGCAATTCCTGCATCCTTGGCCCAGAACCACGTCGAACAGCAATATTCATTTTATGGAGCAGAAGGTAACCTGGCGATCGACAAATATCTGACGACCACAACGAGACCACCTCACTCATATGTGGAATAGGCTTTTCAGCTAAGAATGGAGATATACATGATTTTTTTCACCGGCAAACATGATAAAAGCAATTTTTAGCTGCCTGCTAGAAACTTTCCACTGGATAAGCTCTTTATCTTTGATATAAGGCACCATGAACCAGCATTTGTAGTTGGCAAGGAAAAGTACTCTTCAAAAGACTGGAAGAGTGCAGGACCATGAATATTTCTAAGGGTCGTCGTCATAAGGAGCATCCAACCCTGCCATTCCATCAAAAACTACTAAAGGATGTTCTTTATATTGAAGATCGAGTAGTGCAGAATTAGCAGTCTTTTCCTCCCAATTATTTCCAGATAGGTTTAACAGCTTGAGATTTCCTGGTGAACAAATACATATAAGCTTCCAGAGGTAAACACATTACGTTCAGCCAGTTAAAGGAATAACAACTAGAACTGCATAAACTACAAAACAGTTTTACTTGAGATGGCCTCTTCTGGCAAACAGAATAAAAAATAAAGTGGGAAAAAGGCAATATTTTGTACATATTTAAGGTCCCAAGAATCCCAAGTGGAAACACAATTTTCCAATAATCGATTGGTATGGAAAAAACAAAAAAACATATATCCATAAAGAGAATGAAGCAACTACCCTAAAAGCTCCAGTTTTCTGGTAATAGTGTATGTTAGTTTTGTAATTTAATACTCCAGCAGCTATTGTCTAACATTAGCAAAAGCAAAAGGCATGTAAATAATGGGTTGCTCATCAGGACGAAAGCATGAGGAATTGATAAACGCTTACGGAAAAGGTGAAAGTGCTTGTTCCATTTTTAATTTATAAATCTAGAAAAACACTTCAGGAAATATGTAATCCTAACATATGTATCGCACAGTGTAAAAATTCAGTATGATGGAGGCAAACACAAATACTCATGGACAAGTTGAAGAAATAAGCCTTGAACAATATCATGAGATAACCAATGGCCATAATAATGTGACCAAAGTTTAGAAAATAAAAAGAAGCACCAATTGAAGAGCAATTTTGTTAAGGTACTTAAAATGTATAAGAATCTAATATTATATTTGTCACTCCAAATTAAGCAGCTCTTACCACATGGAAAAGCAAGTACCACCGCCACATTTAAGAAACTAACTCCATTTATTTGTACAAAAGATTGAATAAAGAAATATGATAGCTATTGAATTGAGTTGATCATTTTATCATTCAGATTCTTAGTCTGATCCTTAACATGTCAATAGCTGCTACAACTTAACAATTATTTTCATCATACCTCGCACATCTTTCAGAGCAGAGTGTATAACAGCAAGGGATTCTGGAGGCATAAGATTGTAGGCTGCATTGACATTGACAAGACATGGAGCTACCTCTATAAGCTTGGACAAAAACTTTGCAGATTGAATCCCACCTCGGTTCTTGCTGGAAAATTCAAAAGAAAAACATTTCAAATGAACCAAAGGAGTAAAAAAAATAAGCCAACCTTCGACATTCACCTCATGTCAATCTTAACAACTGTCAATTTTGGTGGAGCTGAAGTTATCCTTAGAAGTTCATCAAATCCAGAAGGACCAAGGCCAACGCCTCCAAAATCAACTATTTCGATTGTAGTGCTCAGAAACTCAGCCAAGGTTGGTGCAATCTGACTAACAAACATAAAGTATGCATACTGTCAAGAAGAATGGTTTAGGATACCAGGTTATCACAATGAAAAGGGACTACCTGCCAAGACTGTTATCAGAAATACACAGAGCTTTAAGCGGAACCTTTGAGGAAATGAGATTCTTTAGGAATTCAACAACTCCACAACTCGAAAGGTCACAATTTCCCAAATTTAACTCATCCAATGGAGTGACACCTTCAGAAGCTTTTATTAACAAGGGAATTAGATATCTGCGATAAAAAAGGAAAAGATAATTCAAATACCATTCTGACATATTGGAACGCTATTAAGTTTTGTATAGCACATGCTGACCTGATACCATCATCACCGATGGGATTATCACTTAAATCCAATTTCTGTAAGGTAGGCATGTAAATCATGGCTTGACTAAGATCATAAATATCCTCTTTGCGCAGGTTATTTCCCCTGTATCGAAGATACTTCAAATTAGGAAAACTAAATAATGAGTAAAACACTTAACATATCTATGATCTCTGGACCTTTTGTAAAACCATCTGCAGGAATGATTCCCTTCCAAAATAGATAGATGAAAATTGTAGCTAAAGAAATAGAGCAGATGAAAAAACTAATATTTATTCCCAAGATCTTACCATATGAGTTGTTACAGCAATGACTAAGATAGCTCACATCAGATATTAATCTTGTTATCCAATCACACAATTCTTGGTAGCATGTGAAAAAAGGTTAAGCGTCGTACCTAAGATTAAGAACTCTCAATGACTGCAAACACTTCCCAGAATTTAAAGATGCGACGTCGAAATTAGAAAGCCACCCTGATATCTGCTAGAACAAATTATTGATTAACAGCAGTCGTAAAGAAACCACACATGGAAAAAGACAGATAGCGTTGTGTTACATACATTGTTGTCTGAAAGATCGAGAACAGCTACATCAGAAGCAGCTTCAAGAAGAGAGCTGAAGAGAACTTTCCCATGATTCCAGTCCAAGCGCATATCACAAAGATTCAAAGAATCCAAGTATCTGAAAGCATCAGTCAGTTTTTAGTTTCTTGAAAAAAATAGAATTTTTTGCGGTAGAAAAGATCAGTAATTTCTTAGGCAAATGGATGTTGAGTTTAAGTGTGAAACACTAGTTATCCGTTCCAACAGATGCTTTGTCCTCTAATAGTGATGTGCAAAGAACAATCCATCAAATTGCAAATCACAAAGCACTAAGAATCTTTATGGAGCAGAAGACAATTAAGAGAAGAAAATAGGCAATGGTTTACCCTATCAAAACCGCCACTACTCCCGAAACCACAAAAAATTAACTCGCAGGATAACTTAAAAGAATGTGGAATGTAATTATCAGTTAGAGAGAGAAATCTTCGTGAGGTGGTTTCGCTTTAAGTGTAAAACATTGCAAAGTTGTCTGTTTAACACTAGTAAGCAGATGGTCTCTACTATCCAGAGGCAAGTCCTTACTAAAGCAGTAGATAAAATACGAAAGTCAGTAAGACTAAGAAATGAAAAATTAAAAAGAATAAGATAGAACCACCTTCCCGAGACAATAAATGATGAGAATCCAACAGGAAAGGAAGCTTTAGGATTGTCAAGAAAGATTGACGCGGTAATGGAGAAACTCCGAATTCTGTGTGATTGCAGTCTGGGCATGTGCAAAGACCCGCATATTGAATCTATAAGACTCGAGGTCAGCTTACAGTGATTGAATTTCAAAGATCTCAAAGTATCATGGTGCTGCTTAATGAGTTCACACAAAGCATCGACCTGGAAAATATATATTAACAAACATTATTCAAGTAAAATTAGCAAAGAGCTTGAAAAAGAATCCAACTAAATGCATGATTCAAGTGTTAGAAACACAAAATATCTTTATTGGTGAAAACAATTAAAGGCTAGAGGAAATCCTGCTCACTTGTTCTTTTGATCTGATCCACGAGAAGTTCAAACTTTCCAATCGACAACTCCTCAATAAATCCTGCAGACACCCTCAAAAATAAAACGAAAATCTTCCATCAGTGTCGCTTAAATAGAAAAGCATCTTTCAAGCAGACTGACTTGCCTACTACCTGTGTCCCATCACATAAATTCCTCCGAAAACTATGGTGAATAACCTACTACAACAAATCATGGCTTAAAATAAAAGAAAACCATAAAACTTCGGCCACACAGGCAACGTTCATTTTTCATGGAATAAGATTACGCTTTGAATGATTATACAACTGAATTTAACATGATTTGTCTTTCCTAGAAAAAGATATTATTTAAATAACAAAGTTAGCATTGTACATGTAAAAATATGAGGCTCCCATAGCCTTTGCACCCCAAAATTTTCTCCATTTATATTTATTCAGAACAGCCCTTATGCACAAACTACAAACATGAGTAAATAATGAACATGTCAACATATTCAGAAGAAAACAAGAAATGCAGTGCTCGTTACGATATAATTTGAACTTACACGGGTCTCTCCAATACACAAAACATTTTGAAGTCTTAGAGACCTGCCAAAAAAAATACATTTCAACAGAAACCAGAAAAGTCATGTTGGCACTCTGTTGTAGATCCAAAGAGCAATTAGAACTAGCAACAATATTCATAATTTTTTATTCATCGTTATTCATATTCTTTCGGACGATGAACAACACAACATATGCAATAGGACCTTTATAGACTGCACCTGACATAGAGCCCAAATTGCCAGCAATGTTGATCCAGTTGCAACAAATAAGAGTGGGCTTGCTCGTCAAAACCAATACACTTCAGTATAGCATCTGCCAACAATGGACAATCGAACAAGTGAATAACTTCCAACATCAAACATATTTTAGCAGTCTTGATATGGATAATTCAGAATGTTCATATACGGAAATCTGGGGGTTAACTTAACAGAAACGGATAAAATGCATCTATATTAACAGGCATATGATGCATCTTCCTCTTTATGGAACTCGTCAGTGCATTAAATGACATTGATGTGCACATTAAAACATTTCTAGGAAAGATAGGTTATCGGCTCTTGACAACAACCCCGTGGAAGTAGACAACAACATATTCGCATGAGGTAAAAGCAAGCTTGGATCACCAGATATAGTTCTGTGTCCGATTCGACCGTTGAATGAAGGGAGCACCGCCTTCTCGGCGGCTTCGTCAAGACAGCTAACATCGCAACAGACAGACATGTTATAAACATAATCGAGAGCAGATCAACATGGTGTAAAATATTCAAAGCCCATCATACTTTTGTAAGTGAAGCTCCCAGTAAGTCTGTTGCCAATCATCTACTTTCATCTCGCCAACAAGATCTGGCCAGCGTAGCTGGAACAGCGACTTCCACGCAAGATTAAAATTTTCATTCCTAGAAATGATTATATAACTATAATGACAAAGATCCTACACTGAAAATTTAAATACCACAGCAAACCAATGGAGAGAAAGAGAAAGACTTCGACACCTTTTCCTTTTGCTCCCAGTCCCTGATGAACCATCATAATCATCATCCTCATGCCCGTAAGGCCTATACTTGTGCCTGATCAAGAAAATTTTTCGTCCACGCATAATACACTAAAAAAATGAAAAGGTCTAGAAAAACACTTAAACAACGCTTTTACACTACAAACACCAAACCCATTTTAGCGAAAGAGCAAAATTCTTATTAAACGGTGGCTTAAAGAACACCAATTTTCGCCAGGAAAAAAAAAAACAAATTAGAACTTCACTAGTATCTACCAATACCAAGAAATGGAACACGAGTCCACTGATTCTCCCACACTCGGACTGAACTACCAATCCATCACCACTCAGAAATACTTCATCGAGAATCTATCCATAGAAATCAGACAAAAGAAGCGGCATAACCGTAAAAAAAGGGTCGGCCACCGGTACTCACAGTCCATCAAAAAGCTTCTGCAGGGCAAGAGGCTGCAGCCGCGGCAGCAGCGAGTCGAAGAGTTCCGACGGGAGATCGAACACTTGAGGGAGGAGATAATCGTCTGCGGATAACAGGCGAGTCGTCTTGTCGGTAACGAGAAGTACGAACGGGGAAGGATCGTGGGTGCCGTGAAGTGTACCTCGAAGGAGGAGCCCCTTCGCAGCTGATTCAACGCAGAGGTGAATAAGCGAAGGCTTTCCGTCCATGTGACGAATGAAGAAGGTCGAAGAAATGAATGGAAGTCGTCGATGGCGGCGCGGGAGAGCTCTTCTTGTTTCGTTTTCTTTCGGCTTACCGGGGGCAATTTTCAGAATAGCCCCCTCCCTCCCGCGTGTTATATATAATTCAGATTCCTTCCATAAATAATTTACGAAATAATTTATTAAATAAATCGATTAAATTTAAATTTTTTTATAAAAATAATTCGGACTTAACTTCAAGTTCGTTAAAGAAGTTTACTCAGTGAATTCGAAATTATGTCGAAAGTTATTAACTCTTAATTATTGACATCAGTAACGAATTTTAATTTTGATAGACATATTTCACAAATTATCTTATAGACTGACGTTACTGACAAACATTTCTCTAGATGCGAAAGCTCATTGGTCTACAAACTATTTTGTAATATGAAGTTTTTATCAAGTTTTTAACTTTAAACTTTTCTTTACCAACATTTTTAAATTAGTTTTTTAACACCTATTTTAAATAAATTAGTCAAAAAATTTTAAGAATTCTAAACCTATTTCTCCGAATTTTTTCGCGATTAGATTTAGGCACATTTATTTAGCTAAAACTCGAGGGAATTGCTAAAAAGAATAAAATAGCACAGGGATTTATGACTTTGTAGTAGAAATTAATGGGTCGATGATGTTCAGAGGTTGGAATCGAGGGCCATGATGGTGCTGAGGTTCATCGGGTACATGTAGTCAGTCGTTCCTGTCATGATCTGCTGGACTATCAGCCTGGTCGCCCTCTCTGTCGGGTGGAACGGGTCCCAGAACGCGTAGACGTTCCTGTCCGGGCACAGGTTCGACAGCACGTTGCACACCCCTAGCCCATTGTACGGCCCTTGCCCACAACACGCCACCTTCGACGTCACGAAACCTGGTCCGCAGAAACCCACACTCCTGTTAGTCGCATGAGACTGTGTCGTTAGTATGTTCGAGAACGGAGCCGAGGTGCAGACCGAATTTTTGAGGGTCCTTGAGGAAGTCCATGTTGGACTGGAAAGCATTGGCGGTGACGAAGACATCCGCTCCCACTTCCTGGTTGAGACCCTTGATCATGTCGATTAGCTGGGGGTTGAAGAGCGCCCCTGCTTGCTGCGGCTCTGGTGCGCATTGCCCGCTGTTGCCGCCCTGCGTGGCTAGCTGGGATGGGACACATCCCAGCGGCCCGGTCCCAGTAACCAGGACTCTTCTCGCCCCCAGCTCATACAGTCTCTGCACCAGACAGGATCACTCGGGACGCAATAGATTCAAGTCAAGGAAATCCGCGCAGGAGTAGGAAACTTTACTACGTACTGCAAGGATTTTCTTGTACTCGGAGATGAGGAGTGCGGAGAACGCAGGGAGGGAGAACTGCTGCCGTCTGGTGGTGAGAGGGGGATTGAGGAAGTAGTTGTTGACGAAATCATTGCCGCCAAGGGTGATGAGGACGAGCGCGTTGTTCACCCGCTCCTGAGCCTGCTCTTCTCCGATAAGCTCGGCCAGCCGCTGTTGATACTCCTGGAAATACTCAAATTGTTGGAAGATCCTTATTATGGTGAGCTGCACTTCGATAAAAGAATCGAGAATTAGTCTGCAAGAAACATATTTAGTATGGATGTAGAACAATGTTCAAGAAATGCATACGAATTGCACTCCAGTATCATTGAGGATTCCGATGCCGGCAGATGCGAAGTTGGCGCCGACGAGTAGATTTTCACCGGTAAGCTCCGGATTGAGGTACGGAATGGTGGGCTCTGACCCGATCTGCTCGCCTGTCACAGAAAAAACATGCGCCTGTAAGTGCTACGACCTTGACTCACAATGCGAGACGGGTAACCGGACGGCGGGAACTTCTTACTGATAATGTCAGGGAGGTTAAGGCCATTCGAGAAGCGTCCAGTTGGTCTATGAGTGGGATAGTCAATCCCATAAGGGGGTGCATCAGCTCTTGCAGTAGTCGTCAAGTAGTTGTTGTTTCCGCTGTCAACGAGGGAGTCCCCAAACACGAAGAAAGCCCGGGCAGCTTCCCCTTGCGGCATTGCCATCGCGAGCAGAAGTACTACTGCAGCTGAAGTAGCCATGGGCGAAACCATTTGCTTTCTCCGAAATGGGCTTGAATGGAAGGATAACTTCAAGACATGATAATATATAATATGGTTTGGCCGAGCATTGAATGAAAGTAGATGGGGCGGCCTTTTCTATTACACCAGCAAAATGATAGGACATGAAATTTCCACAAGATATGTCATACTTGAGGCTCTACCGTGACTCTCTTCGCGCTCTGAGAACGACGTGAGCCGAGTCAATCACTTCGAAATGCATTACGAACAAAACCTGACAATACAGTTGAAGCGAGTTAAGTCTACGCCTCCTAATTAGGAATGGGATGATGGCAACCAACAGAGCATCAGATGTACTCATCGGCGACAATGACTGCTGGCCGACGAACGTACTAAGAAACAATACGAACTACCTCGGCTTAGAGGCCGGTATGAGGGTTTTCCTTTCTGGTCACATGTGACCCGCGACTGAGATTTCACAATCGTGCACCAAATTCATGGATGGCCTGCCTCCCATGCCTTCTACACTCTTTTAACTGCGTGCTTCCCCTTTTCGAGGCCGGTTGGATCAAATAGACTCCAAAAAGGCAAAGAAGGGTCTGACTGTGACAGAACCACAGGACCACCACCTTCATCTTTGCTCAATTGCAAATATTAAGTTAATCGGCCTCAGGACGCGCATCGCTTATCGTTCTTTCTGGTGGGGTTGGCCTACACATGGCCTGCATTAAGATCTTGCAGGAACCAAACCAATCAAAGATACAACTTCACCCCCTAGATAAACAAAACAGGTTGGATCTCAAAATGGGTGTAATAACAGAATTCAATAGCCGAAGGATGTAATAACAGAAATCAACACCAGGTAAAGGGCGTTTGAGAGGGGCCAAATATGGAGGTCTATTAGGATTCTGATGTTGACAAATGAGTTTTTGCCTGGGATGAGGACAATTATTGAGAGGTGGAGTAAATGTGGGTGAGATGGTGGTACCCCCAGATTCACCTAAAAGTGGCCATAAACTCCAAAAAGATGTTTCCCTTTTCTGCTGTTCTTTGATCTATACCGTTGGTTTAAAAAAAAAATTATGAAAAACGATTCATATTTCGTAAAATACAGTCTTACCGCCAACGCTCCCCTCAAAATACAAAGACGGCGAATCTTATCGCCTCGTATGGCGATATCATACGCAACAACCACCCTCGAGAGGACGGGAGTTATTGGGATAGAACAGGAATGGAACAATGGATCCAATTAGCTGCCAGACTATCTGCTGTTGCATATATATCATGTTACATGCACAGATCATACAGCTTAGCATGAATGAGAAGCCAATTGGATTACATACTAATTGCTACCTGCCTCGTTGTCTATCTTTCCCGTCAAGTCAACAAGTGCCTCATAGACAAGTTCTTGCAGCACTACCCCACCGATTTCTCTTCCAAGGTACTCCACTTCCAAACTGAAGCACTCAAACCACCCTTTCCCCACAATCTCGTCGCGTATCACTGTGTCCACGATCATGATTTCCCCGTCCTCGTCATATCCGCCAGAACAATTGAACTCGTTCGAGAACCAGTCCTTGATCTGACCCCATATCCAGTCACCCATGATCGAAGGTCCTTCCTTGATGCTGTGGTCATCGACTTTGCCACGGAGGCTGCTTGTAAAGTACAGTCCTCCTGGACCCAGACCCACGTTTCTTAACAGGGCAGCATTGACAAAATCGAATACTAGCTTCCTGTTTGATCTCTTCAGCCTCTTTCGAGCTTCATGCAGCGGTTGGTCGTCCTCATTGTCTTCTTCCTCCGTACATTTGTTTCGTAAGGATGGCTCCAATGGACTATCGGGTGAATGCCATCTTGAAGTATATGTCAAGGTCGGATCATCCTGGGGACTGATGACGATAGTAGAGAGAAGCCTTCGGATATAGGATCGCAAGTCTTGCTCTTCCTCCTTGGCGAACGAGTAAATCAGAGATGGCTTCGGTGCACAAGGAGGTGCACAAGGAGGTTCAAATTTCCTAAAATAATCATCAGACAGAGTCCGAGAAATCGACCCAATAGGAGGTGACTTGTCGATCAGGTTATACCGGAGAGAAGATGCCGGTAGCTCCTTCCCTGCACATCCCAAGAGGATAGATTTCCCAACTATCCAAACAGCAGTGAAAAACTAGAAGGGCTGACTTAAAGAGTTACCAGAAGATACTGCAGTTATGCATATGCTACTGTCATCTTCAAAAGTTGGATCTAGAACTGATATAGGGCTTGGTTGGTCCTGGTTTGCTCCCGAACCTACAACAAGAGACCTGGATACGCAAGGGCCCGATCTCTGGACAACACATCACATATTGGTCAGCTTCAAAAGAAATATCAGAGAACAATAAGAACTGTCGCTCCAACCAAAGGAATCAAAAGGGATAATCAAGGGATTAACTGGAAAGCATGCTGCTAAAAATATGTCAATCTCACCATATGAGTGTCATTTATCGAATGTCTGTAATCAGAACTAGGGAGAGGCAGACATAGAAAGCTGTACCTCAGCAATGGCGCTCCCATTTAAACTTAATTCAACAGTAGTAGAAGAATTCTTGCAAAGAGCTCCATCCTGACAATGGGACAAGGAATCATCTTCTTGAAGGTTCTTTCCACGTAGAGAACTGCTTTGAAAAACCCTGTCGACAATGTAAGCTGAAGATTCTACACTATCTGTAGCCAATAATTGTGATTCATGGGCAAATCTGAAAGTGCTTGAGTTCTCTCGAGTCGTCCTTTTATTCCTTGTTGAGAAAAAACTTGAAACAATTCCTTTTAAGGAAGTTGTACCCTTATCCTTTGCAGAGACTTTCCCATGTCGCTGACTTGAATCGGGATTTATTGATCTGAGTTGCATTCTATCACCAGACAATGTAGAAGACAGAGGCACAGATTTCGATCTGGAAAGACATTTTAGTGACTCAGCAAACTCTTCTCCAGACAAGCTGGTCTTCAAGCAGGAAGCTGACATCCTTGGTTCATCTACCTTGCACTCAAGCTGCTCTTGTTTTTCACTCAACATTTTCGAGTCAGAAAGTGCAAGCATCTCTCCCAATGTACTGGAACTCTTCCTCAAATGTCTTCCTTCTTGAAATTTCCCATTAGAAGCCATTACTGCCCACCTCTCAGAAAGCCGCTTCTTTGCCTCTCTACAGACCGATGAATCGGGGGAATAAGAACCACGGCTCAGGGAAGAAGTCGAGAAGGGGCTGTCAAAACTATTTAAAACGTCCCACGAGCGCCCCGAAGCTGGCGATGTCACTTCAGGATCGCTGAAATCTTCTGCTTGGATATCATCCAATTTCATAAACGGACTGCCACAATTGCCACCGTAATCATTAGGCACGGCAGGAGACAGCAGGAACTCATCCCTCCGCTGATGCAGTAGAGTTGCACGAGTATAATGAGTAACCTCCCTCGCAATCTCCCTCGATGTCCTAGCATCGGTATCTTCATCAACATGGATGAAATCACGCTGAATCAAAGGACCTGATACCACAGGTGGTGAAGCCCCAGGGATCAAGTCATCAGGCTGTCGGAAGCTAGGTTTCAGAACCACAATTCTTGTTGGTTGGTGAGATGGACAATGATCGTGGTTTTGCCGGATATATGTGGGAGAAAAATTTGCAGGAAAACTTCTAGTGCATGCAGCTTCTTGAGTCAACACTTCCTGTCCTCTCCCAGGTTCTTCATTCCTTGATGTGGTCGAATAAAATGTTTTATTAGCTGCTACCTTTGAAGGTCTAAGGACAGTGATCCGCTTCGGCCCAGATGGTCCACAAAAGGATTGCAATTCATTCAGATTCTTGGACAACTTGGTATTGGGTTCTTGAAGCAGCTTGAGAAAGACATCCGTGTTAGAACTCAGAACATCGACAGCATCTTGAAACTCCTTAGACTTGAGGAGCTTCTCGCTAGTAGCCAGACGCTTTGCTTCCAAGAACTTTTTCCGAACAAAATCCATCTTATCATCCCTTGTGGTCTCATTAGTCCTTCCTCTCGGAACAGACATTCCTTTTACAGAATTAGGTCCACGGGATGGCTTCTGAGCTTCATGCACATCTTTGCAGATATTTTGCTTTTGCAACCTGCAATCATTGTTTCTTATCTGTCTCTCTGAATAGGTCCGCCCTTCCATCCAGGTCGAAGAAGATTTTCCATAACTTTGTGCATATCCTTTTGATTTGCTCCTTGTATGATCAGGAGAAGGCTGCCTTGAAGGTAGAGCATCAAGACCCATTAACTTTGCAACCACATTGGGCGGACCATCCTCACTTCTAGTTTCCTTTGACATTTCTTGTGCTATCAACATCTTCATTGGAGTGCAATTAGGACTTTTTCTAGGCGAACTTCTTCTTGATTCAGAGATAATCTGAGCTTACAGAAAAGGAAAAAAAAAAAGTTAATGTTGGAAACCACGAGGCATGCAAAATTGATGACACATGAAGACAAGCAAAGAAAAAGACAAACACTGTTTATTCTCCATAATGTTGGCATTTCACGAGATCGAATCCAAAAAAGCTAGCAAAAGACAATCTTCAAAAAAACAAACAATTTTATATTCTTAGAGTCATTGGAGTGTGAAAGAAAAGAAGTAATCTACTTAGAATTTTACCATTTTGTCCTCTATCTCTGCCTCGTCGGGTGTTTCAGGCATCATGCCATCGTCCTGATAAATCCTTGGAAGGGTTGAACCTGTTAACAGGCATGTTAAGACCAATGCACAATGCATTACCTAAATAAGACACAACGATAAGACTAAAAACTCAAGTACATTCCAGTTACACCGATTAATGTTAAGCATCATTATGTGGTCGTAGTTTTCCTCGCAACAGTTTCCTATCGTACATACCCTTATATAAAGAAAAACTGTTTCCTCTAGCTTAAAATTACTAGTCAATATAACACAGAAATAAAGAAAAGGTCAGCAGACTCTAATCAAATCCGGAGGTAACTTCACAAGAGAATCACCGCCAAAGTGTGGTTTATCAGTGAGAAGCTTCCTCCCAGGCCCTGCCGCGCTCAGATCAAATAGGCTTACCATCCCTCCCAGGCATCCTGGGAATGGCTTCTCAGTGCTGCAACCTTTTCTGCTTTGAAGTCCGTTCATTTCAGAGCCTGTCGAGATATCCATCGTGAAACAAACCATAATGAGCCAAAAACTAGGACGCCTGACAGATCTAACATTGGGTAAACAAGCATTTCTACGAGTAAACTCAAAGCCCGCAGGATGGGGCTGTCCCAGCAGATTCAGCTAGCCGAAGAACAATAAACAAGTGATCTATCCTTTGAAACTTTCAAGTCCCCCCAGAAAAAGTCAAAAGCAGATATCAGCAAAAGCAAAGCGTCAAACGGAGACCGAGATCACATTTTGAACCGGAATCAGTTCCCAGAAAGCGGATAGCTAGAATATACCAAAAACCCACAAAATGTAAACCGCGATGCAGCTCCAGATATTGAGAGGAGAATGAATAAATAATTACTTGATCTGATCAGTACAACCTCTTGATTGACAAATTATTGCAGCACTTTTTCCATTTTCGACATACCCAGAAAGATGGATTAAAAAGAGGAAGGAAAGAAAAAAGGCTCCAAGAACCCAACAGCCGGTCGAATATTCAAATGGAAAGCCAAACTGACATTCAGCCATTCCCGGACAAAAAAATCAACCCATCCTCAAAAAAGGCAAACTGAAGAATTGTAAACTACAACTCTCGAGAGCTGGGAAGAAAGAGAAAAAGAAAAGCAAAGGAGAGGAAAGCAGGAAGCGACGACCTTCACTGGAGCACAGACAAAGTAATAAGGAAAGGAACAAACTTGACAGCAATGTGACCGACTACAACACCCGCGAAGGGAAACCCACAATGTGGGCAAGCAAAGGAAGGAGAAAGATGAGGTGGTCAGGCAAAGGGAAGCGAGATCCAAGCAGCAGTGTGACGTACGCTGGAGGGGAGAGTGAGAAGAGGAAGGGGGATGGCCGGATACGGCATTCCTCGGGGGGAGCGGCGGAGGACGGCGGAGGGGAAGGGGGGAGGGTGAGATCCAGAGAGAGCGAGAGGGGTGGGGGGGGAGTAATATTATATCTTGCTGCTGTTCCTGTGGTGTTGGCGTTTCGATGATGGCGGAGGATATAGAGATAGAGATGGAGAGACCGGTGTTTAAGGTTGTCTTTGTCACTTTGTGTTTTTATTAACGTCCAAATCAATTGTTCTGTCAGAAGTTTGATTTTTGATATGATAATGTGGTCTCCAAAAAGCTACTGAACAGCAGGGGGTTGCAAGCAAGACACTCTCAAATCCCATCACATCGGTTGTGAAGTCCCCTTTCTTTCTTTTAGTTATGTTTCCATAAGTAAAAAGAAAAAAAAAATCAAAATTTATAAGTTTAATTTTCTTTTTTTAACAAAATTCGATTTGGGATATCATTTTAAAAAATTTCAACCAGGATCTCTACTTCATCACTCCATGGATCAACTATAACGAATCATATCATTATCTAATGAATATTTTAATTGGGTTTCCAAAGGAAAATATCTATAGAGTTTAGGGGTCTCTGTCCATTAACGAGGTCCACACATGCTACGAATGTCCGTGACGTTTCTTTGGTCATCAATACTTGATGGTCCTGTGTTTGTTTTTATGTTGCAAAATGGTCCGTTGCCCTCCGCCTTCTGGGCAAAGATCACGAAATGTAAATGGGACATTAGCTATCTAGTCGTTAGTTTTGAAATTTCGTTGGTTAATGCCTCTAAATTGGTATTTGGAACATCAATTTCTTTTTTTTTTTAATTTCAACGGATAAATAAAAATCCCAAAGAATTTGGCACTTTTTAGCAACCTGCAAATTTGGAAACCTTTTATAACAAATGTAAATTATTCACGAAAATTAATTAGTAAATAATTATAATTTGGTTTCCAAGTTTTATTATCCGGAATCAATTATAACCTTTTATTTAATCCCACTCTTGCTGAAGTTCTCCTCCTTAAATCTATATTCCTTGGTTAATAGTTTGCTTGCTTCCAATATTTCAGAATAAATTAATAATCCAATTAATTCTAATTTTGAAAATAATAAAATGATTAATTTTAGTTTCCACTAAAATAGTCAATAATACAATGTTCGTGTCGACATGTTATGTGTGCGACCCTCTAGGTCCTATACACGAAGGCAATGTATATCCATATACAAACTAAGGTAACCGTCTAGCAACAGTTTTTAGTCACCCAACGTGTTTGGATAATGATTACAAATCATAAACCACTGAACCGATTACTGTATAATTCAATCTCCTCATCTAATTGACATCCAATTAATTCAGAACATCATCACCAAATTAATTGTTTTACTCGATTATCAAGATATAATAGACTCAATTGAATGTAAAACATTCCTCCAATGGCCATGGATTTTAGAGGCACTAATATATATATCAAGTGCCCTAGATGTCAACTCTCTAATCTAAGAGAGCGATGAATCTTATATTGAACACTATTCTCTCTATGCTTTGTCACACACCGAACAATCATATTACTCACAATCCGATTTAAGGCTGCTTTTAATGACGTCAAAGTGCACAAACTCCACGTATATAATAAATGAATATCTCAAGTCAAAAGATCAGTTACAGTCGTCCATAAAAAAGGATTGACCAATGATGTTCAATATGTGGTATCCTCTTAAACAGGTCATGTCCAGTAACCCTAATATCAGGATACCCCTAGGTATAACTTAGATATACAACCTCTCGGTCCATCTTGACCTCAGTTATACTCAGCGATTATTTAGATGTCCATGTCCCCACTAAACATCTATCTGATCACGGACTATTTCAAATTAATATGCTCATTAATCTGTGGGACATTATCATTAATAATTTTACGTGCAGAAAAGTAAAATAATCAGTGACAAATACTCGCCTTTATTAATTATTTATTTACAAATGCAATAAAGTATTTTGGCACATAAGTACACACTAACAAAAAGTTCAACACAGTCAATGGATTATAATTCAATGACAACGTCAAATTCAATTCCTTTTCTTTATATGGTGGATAGAAGCCCTACGGAAGAGGCATCGGTAAATTTGCCCAGATATGTGTCTTAAATTCATGACATTGCACGAAATAATAGCGGACATTCGGGGATGGGATTAAAGTTTACTTTTTGATGATATTCCATATTAGTAATGGCCAGAAAAGGCTATAAAAAATACACACATGATAATTACTCATAAGTAGAAATGGTTGGGTATAATTACCATTTAAAAATATGTTGTATAACTTTTATAGGATTTTCTAAATCTTCCCTTACGTGGAGCTGTGTTTGAATGACTTCTGCCTTATACAGAACTCATATGACTTGTGAATAAAATATGCATGTGAAATTAGGTTACCTGATAATTTCCCACGTACCGGGTCGTTATTATATCGGGAGTATTATTTTCGCTGTGTAAGTAAAATGAGTGTTTAGGATGAATATGATAGGTGCACAAAGGCCTTTTAATCGTGGCTTTAAAAGAAATCACTACTACATAGTTGCTTTTGACGTTTTCTTCAGCCGTTTCCAATACTTGTGCTTGTTATCAACCAAGTCAAAGTCAACTCAAGTTTAAAGTCACAAAAAAGGACCACCACAAGCCTCATCCAAATTTCAAAAGGATATTATCCCGTATACATTTATATGATGTCGAAATAATATATTATCATTTTATTGAACGACCACTAAGTATTTGGCCTTGTTTCGAACCAGAAATTACTTTTGAATGGAAGAAGGCTAGTAAAACGACCCTTGCATTTATAAATTGCTCTTTTCTTTGAAATGAACCACCAAGATGTTATGGAGCTCTTTTTGGTGGGTTACAGTTGGAGACGTAATTAGCACGTTCGTGTTCGATTTATGAAATTATTTATCATAGAAAGTTTTTTATTTTCAACCAGAAGAAAGCCGAATGTTTCGTCAAAAATATTTTACGAAAGACAAAAATTTAGGTAGGAACATGTTACGTCGTACAAGAGGATGGCCCCGCCTTGTAGGACGGGACGAGACGCCCCCCATTTTCCTGGTCAAGTTAAACACCCAGAACCGGAAGAGGCGATTCTAAGCTTCCATTTGAGTACGAAACTTCACCGAAGTTTCCTATTTTTTATGAAATGTTTTCGAAATTTGGTAAAAAAAGAAGTATCAAAGTAATTTACTTAAATTTTACAAATCTATTCGTACTTCGTAAAGTACAAAACATGTTCAAAAATGTTTCGTAAAATATAAAACTCTTTTCGTTTCAGTTTCTTACTATACGAAACGTTTACGAACACATTTTCTACTTCAGTTCATATTCGTTCGTAAAGTACGAAACATGTTCGTAAAAGTACGCATTTCGTATTTTACAAATTTTTATAAACGATTTTCCTATTTTAAGAACGAGTACGAACTGAAGTACGAAATGGGTTCGTAACGTCTTAAAGTAGGAAAATCTTTTCGTACTGGTTTACGTAATATACTTCGTTCGATGTGTAATCCGAGGAAAAAAAGATGTGCATGCTGTCTTAGTTGCGGGCTTGGCGAGGACGGCAGGCTTCTGTTGCCGGAGTCCGTCCCCGTAGATCCACGAGAGAGGTGCTGTGAATTAAGTTCAAACCACGTGCCCTTAACAGGAGGGAGTTGCACGACGAATGCATTCATGGATGGTAGCCAACTCTGCTCTCACGCACGCCGCAGTCCAACCTTAGGAATAAGTACCTGTAGTGACTGTATACATCGAGTGTGAGTGTTGTCTTCGAGGCTTTGTAAGGAGCAAGGCAAGCCTGGATAAGGTCTCGAAGCTTACACAGGTGAGTCTGAAGAGACGCCTGCGAGTTTCTTTTGCTCTTCTAGCCACCTAACGAGGAGTTGGAGCAAGAATTATGATGGCAAAGAGGACATAGGTGAACCAGTATACTGAGAATAGTCCCCGCCGTGAGTTGCAACAGTTCCGGATTAAGAAACGGTATCTGAATGAACAAAGGATCACGGAGATCTAAACTGACACCATCAGATCTCCCGGATGAAACCATCAAGGTAAAGCCAAACCAAGCCAGACAGACAGACAACCCGAGCAGCCTACGTGCTTACCCAGTCCACTCTGCGGCATAAGCAGGAGATAACTGCCAAAGCCTTCTCCTTATTCTATCTCATCGAACTCAAAAGAAGGCATGTTTCCATCAGTGGGAAAGGGCACTACGCGCGCCCCTCTTTCCAGAAGGCCCTTGGCGTACGGCTCACTGAGTTTAGATGAAGGAAGCTGGACTGGCATATTTCACAAGACGAGAGCTGAGTGAGCTGACCGGTATTATCCTCTTTTCGTCAATACAGCTTCAGGTTAGAAAGGCTCTCCTCCCTGGACAGCCTCGCCAGTTGGGCATTCTTAGCGGAGTTCTCGCGAGAGGAGAAAAGCAAAAACAGCTACCGCTCCACTGGCAGGGTTCGATAGTGCAGCGATCAACTGGGTAGTGACAATGAGACCCACCAAGAGCACCACTTGCCTAAGGAGAGGTAAAAGAATATCCGAACAGAACGGAACGGGGACAGAACTTCACTCTGTATCTTGGCCATGGAGCTGAAACAGAAAATAAGTCCTTAGTACAGAGCCAACCGGGTAGGCACGGAGTAATTGCATCGCAGGTGCTTAGATCACAAGAATTAATCAAAAGTCCAACCACCAGGCCTTCAATTGATGTCATTTAACTGATTCCTCCCCAGATCACCTTGTAAACCTGCCCCAACAGTTGATCGTTCCTATTACTCTACAGGGACTCAAAACAGTAACCTCCTCGGCATCTACCATGACCTAAGAAGACTACTCAAAGTGCAGATGCTAACATTCAACCACAAGCAGCTAAGCAGGCGGACGAGGCTGGCAACCGGGCACGGTGCAAAACCATTTCTTTACCTGATTTCAGGGGAAGCCCGAGCAGTACCAACCGCGACGTGCTCGCGGAGACAGTCTGAGGCTTCTCCTGAAGCTGCAGCTTGAGCAAGGAAGACTAGGGGCGTCCCTGAAGGCAGTGCCACCACAGAGCCGTAGCGCTACTCTTATCGCCACCATTGACCCTCACAATGCCGCTCTCATTTTCCTGGGAGTGACGGCTTCTGCGGTTGTCAATGCTCGAGCGTCGTTATTACACAATCATTCGACGATCCGCAGGTTGCCCTGCACACCGTCCTAAAACCTCTCCCGCCTTCTCTTTTTCTCCCAAAAAATTTTCCACGAAATTAGCAGCTTACCTCCTGTTTGAACTTTTCAATTGAATCCTCATGACAAACAACATAGTAAGGGATCGGATGATCGATTCACAACAAGCACTTACAAGATAACATTAATCAGAAGACCATTTTAAACATCACCTCTAGTTCAAAAATACAAGGGGCCAGAAAAGTCATCTCCATGGTGTTAAGGTATTCAAAAAACAGTACTTGGGACAAATCACATCCCCTTATTGTCACATACTATCTGTGGAAGACACTTAAAAAATTACAACAACTGGCGAGGCCAGTGAGATGACTGAGTCCAGCAAAACGGATTCATAAGTTAATGCAGGTATCGGGTTCTCACTGATTCTGGTTTCTTCTTGGGCGTTATGAGGCTGGAGTAATTCAAGCATGTCTTGCAAGAAATGATGGCAGACCTTGGTTTATGCCTTCTTAGCGTTAGCCTCCGCCAAGAGAGGTTCCAGTTCCCCCTGCCGATAAAGCTTCACAGTATCTGCAACCAAAACAGGAGGTCTAAACTGAGACTCTAAGATGGGAAACCCGGCATCATAACTGTTGGAAACTTGATAGCTTAACTAGGAATTGGGTCAGTCAAAAAAGAAAATGGAAGGGGCTTTACCTGTACACCCACCGATGTGTTTTCCACCTACAGAGGAATCAATATATGATATCAGCATCAACTGAATAGACATGGAAGTCAAATGTTGAATGGAAAGGAAAAACAAGGGATGAATTATTGCTATCATTTTGGTTATGGTTCAGAAGGTCATACTGTGAAAATGTTTTGCAGAGGTCCAACCTTAAAAAGCCCAATTTTGAATTTCAATTCACCTATTTTCTGTTCCCTAAAAATGTTCAGCTATCACACGGCAAGGCATGTCATGCTCGAAACACTATATCTATAACATTCTATGGACTTACGATTCTGGGTGTTAAGATAGCCAATCAAGGCAATAAAATTAAAGAGAACAACAATGTAAATAGCTGTAATTAAATCCACGTTCTTGAGCTAACCTTTATCTCATATTGACACATTAAGGGCTCAAGGCACACTAAAATTGGACAGTATGAGCAACCATCAAGGTGGATGCCAAAGAGAATATATAAAACACATGCATCATGATGATTGATTAATTTAAACCTAGTTAATCAATAGAAAGAAAAGGTAATTTGGGCATTACCAATGAATACATTCGGTACAGTATGTTGACCCGTAAGCCTCTCCAATACTTTCTGTATTTGTGGTCCCTGGGGTCCTGAATTAACATGATATCCTCAAGTGAGCATATGTGGAGTTTTCTTTGAGGACGTAAGAAGATAGCATGCCAAATTTTGGTTAAATGGCCAAGATGCCCAGCAGTTGAACAAGAAAGCATAACACCCCAACTTTTACAAATAAATACAGTGCCTGACTAACAAATACTGGAAAGCAAGAACTCCAGCCCCTCTTCAGCTGAGGAAACGTGCAATACGAAAGACTTATTGTGTCAACAAATAAGCCTTTATCCCACGGAGTAGTACCTTCATATTACAACCTAGATTCAAGATTAAAAGGACCTATTCTTTGAACCACCATTACCCTTGTCTAACCGTCAACTTTGCAAACACACACATCAAATGACAAAAAGCACACACATAAGCATGGTGATCACTCTTATAGCTTCCCAGCATGATACACTGCTGATCATTTGGATACAACATATACCCACTTCGGGTTACATAAAGGAAGGGAAAAAAGGAACTGGCAAAAGGATTTCTGTGAAAGAACATTATTCCAACTTTCTGAAAGACACCAGCAAATCCAGATAGACAGAAAAGCATCGGGAGAAAGTCCACATTAGACCACCAGTTCAAGATCAAACACATCACAACAGCAGCCACAAAGATCAGAACGACAACGTCCCTCAGGAACAACACGAGAATAACGTCAAACTAGGATTTAACAAAGATGTGAATGGATTTTTACTCACCCAATTCGTCGAGCTCAACAACCGTCGGCTCAACACCGATCCTCTTGAACAAAGCCTTCACCTCCGAAGAGTATCTTCAGCAACACCCCCAACAAAAAAATAACCACAAAAACACCGCTTCAGAAAAAAAAAAAAACGCCTCCATCGCCCGCAACAACCGCAAAACTAGGAAAAGACGGACGATAAAAAACTCACGAGCACCAAGTCTTCGAGTAAACAACCACGGGGTTATCAGACACGGTCTTCCTCACACTATCCTCTAACCTCGACCCAAATGAGGAAGAAGACGTGCCATCACACATCGCCCGGATCGAACTAGGCGGACGGGCACCAAATCCGTCTAGTTTCCGACAACGGTGGCCTCTCTTTAGAGACACAAAATGGGAGAAGGACGTAGACGAAAACCTCGTAAACTGTCGGACTTGGACGTGTGGATGAGCCATCGCCGCGGCCGCCGCCGATGATGATATAGCCATGGCCGGACCTTCTCGATTCTACCTTGTTCTTACCCTACGTCGTGCCGGTCTTTGGATCAGATCAGTCGGTTAGAAGGCGAAGGGCTTTCGGGCCGGGCCAAATAAAGAAACGGGCTCTTTGATGATGTACAACTAACTCTTTTTGTCGATCCAAAATTTTTGGCAGATATCATCAAAACTGAGTTATGCGATGAGAGAGGTTTATACTTACGTTAGTTTAAAATTTACGAAATATGGTTCAAATTTAAAAAATATTTAATTTATTATAAAAAAATCAATATTTAAAAACAGTGACTGTGAGTGCTTAGAAACAACATCATTTGGAGATATTCCATTCCATTATATTCTACATATCACACTCGGACAGTTGTGTTCTGTTGCAGGAGTAGTCGCAGATTATTTAGGTATGAAGTTGGAGTTTGCTCTTTTTAGGCTCCGTCGTCGCTGCCAGACAGAAACCTTTGTCCGTCTATGTTCAGAAAGTGCAGCTGCTTTTATCCACAGAGGGCCATGATCATGACCGCCTGCGATCCTCGGCGGCATGACTGGTTTTTCGGTAAGGAAAGGATAGAAGAAGTAGGGGAGGAGTATGCAGACGCTTTTGGCTATTGCGAAAGAAATGAATATGATCTATTTATATATATGCTATACATATTATGTGTTTGCGGCGAATAACACGTTGCGATAACAACGTGAAATAATAAAAGAAAAGAAATGCGGTCGTCAATGAAAGTAAAGAAACAGATATTAAGAATCACACAATCAGTAAACTGCCAGCAGTGTAAGAGCGACAGCGAGAGAGATTTGATGGATTGCAGAAACATCCCATCCATTCGAGTAAGCTTCCAGGGTCCTCTTCCCTCTAACTCACTCCTCCCATGTTAATTATCCAGTCGCTACTGTCAATGGCAGCGGTACTGTGTGGTTGACCATGGACACATCGCCAACAATGTCTCGCCAATCAGATTTGACGGCTGAATTTATGTTCGAATTCGCACAGACACACACAGACACAGTTCACTCGGATGGTTTTTCGGAATCTTTCGGGCGATGGGGATGAAGACAAACATGGAGTTTCTTAGTATGGTGGTGAGGAAGAAAAGCACTGGCGTGAGGATATAGTGGCTGAGATTTTGCATTCCCAATTCCAATACCAATCAGGCCAGTGAAGAAAAATGGACCAAATAGGCCACATGTATCATAGAAAAACTTTCCAGACCCCCTGGACCAAACTACATCTGAATTGATGCAAGAGAGGGGCAACGCTTGCCGATGATTTCTGTGCTCTCGCTCCCTCGTCCTTACCTTCGGCAGCATGACTAGATCTTGCTGATGGCCAGACGCCCATCTGTATGAGAGCACGGATAGATATAACTAGTAGTCCGACAAATATGAAATTTCGATGCAGATGGTGTGTTGTAATTGAAAATAAGTGGCCCTCCAAAATAATGAAGTTTTTGAAATTCTATATTTTTATAAGTTCGATTTTGGGGCGTTATTTTTGGTATAAAGTCCCTTCCTTAGGATTAGGATAGAAATGTTATAAGGTCGCTTACCAGGGAGGAAACTTGGTCCCTGAATTCACAGATCCCATGTGAATTCCTCCCCACGGGTCGGGGCACAAACTCGAGCATCATTGCAAATATTTGAGGAGTCGATTCGATCGGATTCGGGTATCCTTAGATTCTAGAAGCCAGGATCATCTCAAGAGAAGAACATTGCAATGTATCTATGAACAAATTGTGACCTTCATTGCCAACAACTGTTGCAAGATACATGATTACAGTGTGATGTCCTTTTGCTCATGAGACTCAAAAAGAGCACAAAGAATGCCAGAATTCCTAAGTGTACGAGCAAACAAAAAAGATAGAGAGGAAGAATTTCTATCTAGCCCCACCTCTGAATTAACCACTACTCCCTATGTCAAAACTATTCTACAATGTAGAATGCAATCAAAAAATGAATGAACGAACTGAGAGACCTACATATCGAGGCGGGGGTGGGTGGGTGAAGGCATTGATTAGGCTATAGAAATAAGAAAAGAAATTTACACCCTTTGAGGATGGAAAACTAACAGTAGAAGATTTATAAATCAATTAGCTGCGCAAGGTTTGCGAGCTTTCCTCTATGGTTCCTGCAAGAAACGGAAGGCCGGGTTCTCCAGCAGCTCCTCCGAGGGCTTAACACCATCAAAATCCTTCTCTTGTAGTGCATTCGAGAGTTCATCTACTGAAAACGGGATGCTGTGTACCCAACATTAAAAGGGAAAACGGCATAATCAGGGTATCATAGAGATGCGCTGGGGATACATGATTCTATGTAATCAGAAGGCATGAGAATCCCATTGAGGACAAGCACGCTGCGCAAACAGTTTATTTTCCGGGTCTACAAGGTCCATAAAGGACTTGTACCTTGAATTGTCATCCAGCAAGAATGAACTGTTGGCGGAATCGTCGGAGTCCTCTGTCATTAGTACCTTCATGCTTGAAATTACCTAAACAATATGAAAAGGAGGCCTTTTAGTTTCAAAGTAAATCTACAACTGGCTATGAGGAGCAGATTGCAAGGGATTACCTCTGGGGCAACGCTCTTGGTGTTGTAGCTGTCATCGCAATAGAGTGAGCATAGTCTGTATAGCTGCTGCACACTCATTACCTGACAAGAATTGGACATGATGTGGTCAGAGCAAATTAGCACAGCACTCAAAGTAGGATTCAACAACAGCACATCATCAACAACAGCACGTCACTGAACAGACACTAGTCAGACAAATGATCCGGCAACTTATCACATAGAAGACAGGTTTATCTTAAGAAAGTACACGTGTTGGCTTGTCGACCCTTTGTTCAACACAAAATTTTATTTCTCTTTTCTTCATCAGATAGTCATACAATTCCTCTTGTTCGAACATTCTCAGAATCCATCTCCTTTCCTTTTGACGTGGAGTGGGAGTGAGAGGGAGACTCACCGGGCACAGGTCATTGGTAATTTCATCATAGGTAATCCTATACTTTTGATGAATAACCTGAGCATCAAGGGTTGAATAAAGAGCAAATGAGTTTAGAGAAAGGTCTAATTCTCCACACAGAAAACATGATAACAAAATTCCATGTGTTACACAACACATGGATAAGAGACAAATGTGTCCGTTGAATAAGAGATAGCATCCCATTTTTTTGGATTTCATTTCAATTTCATATAATTAGATTCCTAAGATGTTTCATGTTCATATACACTAGGTGCTGATAAAAGATCACGCACGGCGACAGAAAAAGATGAGTGCTACAAGAAATTAGGCAACTTACCAAGAATCCAACGGCCTGTCTAATGTGTTTCAGTTCATCCCAAGACGAGCCAGCATACTGTGATTTTTCGCATTCAATTAGAAATATTGTAACAGAATCAGCCCTCAAGGACACAAATTATCCTCAGGTCCTTTTCTTTAACGAGTTTGAGGAATAATTTATTTGTAAGGATAATGTCAATGTTGTTTTTTGTTCCAAAAGATTCACCACCAGTTGACAGAAACAAAATTCAGGTCATAATGCATACCTCTTCTTTAGTCTCGCAACACCATAACTCTAATTCAGCTAATCCAGCCTTTACATGTTCCCCATTGCTGAAGGTACAACACTCACGACGAAGGAGAAGACTGGAAGTTACCCAAATAATCCATTAACAACCACTACCAAATGATTTTAGTTATATTAAAGTAGTACAGAGGAAAGGCAATACCTATTGAATAGTTGAACATTGACATATGAGAATGTTTGAGTAAAGATGTTCCGTACCAAAATAGGAGGTACCTATAATAATGAAATGAGTGTTTAGCATCTTTCTAGACACTGAGAACCGACCGAAAAGCGCTGAATCACATACAAAATTTTCCTTCAAGGTAGAAAGAAGTTTGTTCAAAGATTCAATGACGCTTTGCCAGTGGGTGAGCGGAGTTCTTCCATTAGATGATCTTGGTGCCTGCACCATGAAATCACTGAAAATCAGCCTCATCTAGTGAAAGAATAATCTGCAATGACATTTACATGACGGGTAACAAATTGCCTGGCATTAGTAAATGTACCATTTGATAAGTCCCATATAATGTACAAAAAAATACCTGAATACACAGGGACAGAAAAGATCCCAGCTCTTTCTTCAAGTTGTCTCTTACTATTCCATATATTTTCTCCACATAGGCAGTGAGCTGCTGCTTGAACAGGAGAGCTGGATACCTGGCCTCTACTTGGTGGATTGCTGCGGCGGCAGCGGCTGCAAAATGTGCACTGGAAGACGAGGACCGGAATCCCTGGAAAAAGAAACATCATCATCCTTAATATCACGAGGACTTCCAATAGCACACCAATGATTTATCCAGCACAAGTCAACATTAAAAAGATAAAGTGCTTGTTAAGTACTAAGTACCATTGTCATCCTCCCAAACAAGGATGTCGGTTGCGGAGGTTTTCTGTTTGATGCACCTGATTTCAAGCTTCGCTGAAGCAAGAACAAAAGCGTGGATGTGTTTGATAACCAATAGGCCATGTGATTATTGTCATCTTCATTCTGCCCATAAATGAATATATGTCATTGAATGCCTAGAAAAAGCAGACCCGTCAAACAAGATGACATAGCTCTGGAGATTAACCAACAGAATTTTGGTCTATTGGTTAGCAGCCGAAAAGGACTTTGGATAGGACTAAAGATAGCACACAATCGCGATAGATTATCTAACTAGTTTTCTCATATAGAGGAATAAAGACTTTGAGTATTGCTTTGATTTGTTTATTTGGAACTTTGGAACACACATCATGGAGAGAACACTGAATGTGATGCATTAACAATACAATTGATACATTAGACCGACAAAACAAAATTGTGCAATTTGCTAATAACAAGAATAAGTCTGAACTGGATAAAATAGCACTGGAATAATAATTCCTATTGAAAGTAGCTTGAGATGAATATTAGTAAATAAGCAGGTTAGTTTTATCAATGGCGAACCAAAAGGGGCATGCCCAGACCACAGTGCTACCTTGACTAGTGCGGAAAGTAGGGATGGATGTTAATGTTCGCAACCTTACAATTTGTTTGTAAAAGGCTAGACCAATCTTAGATTTTACGCGGACCATTCCAATGCTTTCCACTATTACCTCAAATTCAGCACCAATCAATTGAATCAGTCGATCAAACACATTAGTCTTGTCCGCCTCAAAGCACTTCCAATGTAGGAGACACTTATAAATTGTAAAAGCCGCGACAGGCTTCCCTTGACTAAAGCCAATATTCTTCACCACGCAATTAATAAGAGCGTCAAAATTCTCCTACAAATGAAAAAGTACAGAAGAACCTCATAAGCTATAGCTTACCATAAAAAAGGAAAGAAAGAAAGAAGACCATGCCAGCTGGAATAATTCTTGAAAAAATGTGAAAACGTGCCTGTTGTCGTTCAATATTTGCTTTCCGGAGCTTGCCATCTGAATCGGGATCAGACTTCTTACCTGGGCTACCAGTCTGTGGTTCACACAAAAGTTGTGTCATTAACAAACAGAATATATACTGAAGACAAGCTAACGGTACCAGTCTAGAGAATTTGATATCCGAAAAGGAATAGAAGCTTACATGTGTGTCACTCTCCTCGACCATAACATGGCCATTTTCCATAATCTACAGACAGAAATGAAAGGTAAATCTTAAAAGAGTATAAAACATTGGTATATTCTATGTGTGCATACAAACAGTTAAAAAATAAAACACAATGCAGAGAACTCAAAAAACCTGCGACTTTCTTCCGGCTGGATTTGCAAGTGTTCGCTGACGGAGTATTTGATTCTCAGACTCCATGTCCTCGATTCTTTCTTGGAGCCTGTAAACGAACAGAACATTCACCAAATGGCGTAAAAAGAGATGAATGAACAGAACATTCTCTGGCGAAAATGAAATGCTCCACATGAACAAGAAAAGACCTTTGCATGTTAGTTTTCAGTTCAATTATCTTCAACTCAGCATCCGTAGCTTGCTTTAACCTTTCTGCGCTAATGTTTCTTGTCTCCTCAAATTTTGCCTCAGTATCATCAAGTTTCTTTTCCAATGAATTCACCAACTCCTGAAATAATTAAAAAAAGTTAAGAATGACTTCAAAGACATACTCCAAATGAAAAATAAATTGATATATTTTTTAATAGCTATTAAAAAAATGAAAATACCATACTGCAAGGTTTCATACCTTTAGCTTTTCATTTTCAGCTGTCAGCTTTTCGATCAATGCATTATCAACCACGGCCACCTCCTGTACAACAGGCGCCACCTCAGCAGCCTTCTTCGAAGCTTCTCGTTCCTTAATAAGCATTTCTTGAGTCTCTCTAAGATGACGTTGTGCGTCGCTCAAAGCAGACTGTAACTTTGCATTTTCTTGAGTCTTTGTTTCTTCCAAGTCAGCCTGTAAATTGCAAAGAGTAAAGTAGCAAGCAAATGTATAATTATATCTGGTCCTAAAATTCAGAAGCAACTATCAGCAGTATTGGCCTACCCTCCCATTATGTTGTGCTGTATGAGAATTCATTTCCATATCCAATTACTAAAGAGTTCAGTTGATCATTCAAACCATCAAGGACATTTAAATTTGGAACAAAAGGCAACTACATTGCAGATGGGCAAGACCATTATTTCATGTCCTATATGAATCCCGATACTAAAAATATTTTACAAGTAACTACAGCGGTAAAACACTTTCATGCTGCATGATACCAAAAGAGCACAAAAAAACCATATACGATATAACAACAGCTTTTTTCTGGTAAATAAGGATTCATTCTATAACAACACAGTTTGTTGGAAACAAATTGCATAAAGATCTTTGCGATCATCACACAAACCCACAAGAGAAAACGGCATTTGTAAACATTTAAAATAAAAGGCTTCACCCTCATGCGTTTCTCCAGTTGTAATCGCCAAGTCAGTTCTTCTACTTGCTTTTCTAGCAAAGTTTTCGCAGCCTGCAGAGCTCCAGTTTCTCTAGCAGCCTATCAATATTCCCAAACAAACGATCCCAATTAGTTTATCATTGAAACCACATTTTTTTGACAAGTAATAATATATAACCCACATAAAATATGTTTGTACATGATCACAGGGCATATCCCGAAAATGAAACCTACTCAAGCCCTACGTATACCCACATAAGTAACTATACCCTAATAATCAATAACCAATCAACGACTATGACCTAGGCAATGACACTAGGATAATAGAAGCGAGTGTCCTTGGCGACAACGAACGCTTGTCACCCCTATGTTTGTTCCGCTCCATCCATAAGTAGTAAATACAGCCTCCAATATTGAAAAACCACATTTCTTGGAGGAAGATATCAAGAACCAAGAAAAGGAACAAAATTCAGGAAACAGTGATGTGGGACCCTGTTTGCAAACATTTTAAATAGAAAGTCCTCTCACAACTCCTTTTCAAATATAACCCACTACCCACAACCCCCTTCATAAGACAGAAATCGACAGGTCAGTTGCTGACTACCACAATAAACAGGGATGGATGAGAATAGGATCAGCAAACTACCTCCCTACAGAGATTTGGAAACATATAACATCTTTAGCTCTAAAGGATAGGAACACCTCAAATAGGGACCAACTGACCTGGAAACCGTCGAGCGATGGGGAATTCACTAATGCATCGGCCTATGCCCTTGCACACAAAAACGAAGGAAGCTACGAGGATGCTAAAGTAAAGTGGATATGGAAATTACCAATCCTTCCAAAGTAGAAAATTTTCTTATGGCTCGCATGGTTCGAAAGACTCCCTACAAGAGATTTGCTACACACTAGAAATATAACAGAAGAAAAACTATGTCCAGTCTATGAATGGGAAACCGAGACCACGCTATATATATTAAGAGACTGTCCCATCTCTCAGACTACTTGGGACTTATTCCAACACCAAAAACAGCTTCAAGAGACAAGCACGGCAACTTCAACACAACAGTGGCTACAAAGGAATCTAACACATCAAAAGCCAGATCAACAACATACAGAGGAATACGGTGGCCAATCCTATTCACCTCAGTAACATGGCACCTTTGGAAGCAGAGAAACAAGAATGTTTTTATAGACAAGGCCAGCTCCAGAGACCCCTATGCACAGATAATGGAAAATGCAGCAGAAATACAAGCATTACTAGGAAGAACGAGCAAGACACAAACCCCACACACCGAAATCAACCAAGCGGCAATAAGCACCAACCTCATGGACAACATGGAAACTCACAATAGACAGGCATCGACACAAAACAGATGGGAACCAAGCCCTGATATGCCCTTCATCTTGAACACAGATACAGCTGCAAAGCAAGGATACCTAAATGTGGGTCTAGGAGGAGTGATCAGAGACCAAAAAGGAACCTGGTTTGGAGGCTTCTCTGCCAGAAAAGCAAACGCAAACTGCCTAATAGCCGAAGCTCGGGCTATCATTGAAGGAATCCGACTAGCTCAAGACTTAGGAATCAAACACCTAGCGATACAAACAGATGCATCCACCCTAGTAAACTATCTAAATGGTTCCCAACAGCCAACCATTTTCTTAACCCCTCTGATGGATGAATGCAGGTCGCTATTGTCTAGGTTTGAGGAGACTACGATATCGCACGTCGCGAGGGAGAAAAACAGGGTTGCATACAGGCTAGCTAAGGAGGCACTCCAGCGGAAGACTCCTTGCACTTTTGTTTATCCACCGGATTTCATTTTGGATTTATTGCACGATGACATTCCATGCAACACTGGATTTCTTTTTGGATCTGTAACCTAAAACCCTGGACGACTAATTAAGGATATCTATCCTTCACTACCAAAAAAAAAAGTCTGTTCGAGATAATTTCAAGCGTAGTTATATATTTCAGCTAGTTACCTGTCACATAGACATAAAATTGATAAACCATTTCTAGATATAAAATTGTTCTTTTGCATAAGCTTATGCATTTAAGCAATCTACCCCCTTTACTACCAAAAAAAAGGGCCATGTTCTAAGTACTGCGGATCTTCAGTGAATGCGGATCATGAAATGATAGACTTTGAAGGAGATGTTGCATCCATTTTTTTTAAGTGTTGCATCCATAACTATTTGAACTGATCTTGACTTTGTTCCAGTCTTTCAAGGTTTTAATGTTCGATATGGTTCTCACAACATGATGTCGTTAACATTTCTTCATTCCAGGTACTCTATGTAACTACAGACACGGCGTGTCATTAGACTGAAACAATCATCATTTTAAAATTGCTCCAGAAAATTAAAATAGGGCTTAAGATTACATTACCATCTTAAGCTCCCGCAGTTCTTTACGAGCAACTCTTCCTCTCCATGCGCATTGGGTTGTAACTGCTGCTTTCCTAAGCATACTGTATCGATTTCGTGCCAAGAACATGCGACCGTAACTCTGAAATGAAGAATTACAACTCGTTCAAAGAACACAATAATCGACAGATTACAACATAGCTACAGTAAGAACAAATGTTATTTCAGTGATGAACATGTAAAACAGATAATTGTAAAGTGCGATAATGCCAAACTTCTTTATGCTCGAAAGTATTGTCTGAAGTTGCATAATCACAGGGTAAAAGTTCACCTGGATAAGAACAGAAGCCTTGATTTGCTTCCTTAAGCGTAACTCACTTCGAGCAGCCATCCCACGCATGCCTATCTGGATGGATATAGAAGAGGAATACAAGTTCTTGTAAGCTTTCCGTGTACAATACATGCGCACATCCTTTTGAATTATCAGGCAGGCAGCTTCGCGACGCATGATCTCAAAGGAGTCACGAGCAAGTTGTCCTGAAATGTGACCGGAATTAGCAGTCCCCTGAACAACATAGAGCATAAATTAAGAAACCAATCGCCCTTGTTTACCTCTACAAGCAGCTTGAATCGTGATGGCAGACTGCCGGAGCAAGAGAAAACTTTTCCGTGCCATATAAGTACGCATTTTCCTCTGGATGCGACATGCAGATCTACACAAGACATCAATCCTCCGTGCATCAAGTTCTGCCATTTGACCAGCTCTGAGAAAGACCTTCGTTTTACCAATCTACAAGCAGGTTTATCCAGTTAGATCATCAAACCGTTGCAGCTTATGCTCAGAAAAGATGATATCTAGAAACCTAATTCGATTCCCGTGAAGAAGAAACTCTTGAGTAATAATAAATTGTGACAACAGTTCTTCAGCAACTAGCGGACAACCAATGCACAATCATTTTGAGAGATTTAAAATCGTTTAAAATTTTTCTTCCTTGAGGACGAAAGTTCTCCAGTCCCTCGACAGATTCCCAGAAGCATCTTCATTGCACGACATTCATCCTCAAAGAAAGAAGAAACAAACTCTTCATTTGTTGCCCAGCAAGAAAAAATCTTTGTCATTTTGGTAGAGAAACAAACTGCAGGCTTCATTAGTTATGCAATAGCAAGCCCAAATAATATATAAAAGAGAACCAACAACAGCCTCGGCAAAACCAGATTCAAAGATTATATACCTGATAGCCATCGAGCCTGATCTTCTCCAGAAGCCTCTTACAAATAATTACCTCATCCGACCTACTATGAGCCGATGTCCATCATTTAAATAGGCATGCAATGCGGAAAAAGAAATCAAAAGAATGATAAAAAGAAATACCTCCGGTCAAGAACTTCTGGAGCCAAGATGCCAAACCGTTTTATAAATTCAAAAAAGGGCTTTCTTGTTGGATAACCCGCACAACTGATCCTAATTGCTTCCATAACACCCTTACCACAAAAGTTAAACTCGATAAATTGAAGCAGTTTTATACGAAGTCAACCATCAGGATTCTAAAACCCTTACCCCACAAAGTAGTTGTTGGAGGATATTTTTATTCTCAAAAATGGATGGCTTTAAAAGATTATTTGGCTTCACACATCGAATATAATGCGGCTCTGAGGCACTCAGCGTTTGAAGCAATTCTTGTAATTGTTGCTGCACAAGCAAAAGAATCAATTTTCCACAAAGAGATGAAAATAATATAATTTGGAAAGCAATTAATCGCAAAGGTACAGATAATCTACCTTACATCTAGATCCAATTGATGAGAATTTTGACTGCTTGGTCGAGTCCTCGGCTGAAGGCGGAAACAAACCGGAAATAAAAGAACACTCAGAAGCACTCAACAATGCTTGATGCTCTGCAATAACATAATCTTTATTCTTGTCTAAGAAGTGTTCTGTTTGATAGGTTACCTGAAATGCATTAAAAAGACAAGAAAAAATATCAGTTGTACGCCAAACCGTTATGATGCATCTATAAATTCCCCTTTCTACCAAAAAAAAAAAAAATATCAGTGGTGTATTGCCGTTTCTATTGCAAACTAGATCACAAGCTTTGCAAACATTGAAAGCCATAAGATGAAGAAAACAAATTATTATACCACTTGTGCTTACATCTCCGGCATAGTGGGAAATTGTGAAATCACTTCTTGCCAACTTGGGTTTGCTGAATCGTTTGTGATCTTTAAAAGTCTGATACAGCTTCTGAGCAAATGTCTCATTTGTAGATCTTGGAAACATGCTGCAAAAGTAACAGAACAGCAATATCAGATATAAAACTTACAATAGACATCCAGACTTCTGGCCTTATTTGTTCCTGCAGATATGATATGCAAATGGAGTCCTCTATTCTCAAAACTCCGCATACCAGGCTTCATCGAGAAGAGCAATGATACCACCGGGTTTCTGCAAGTTAAGAAACAAACTGAATGAAGTATAAACGATAAATAAAGAACAGCTTTCCTAGGAAATATATGAAAAACTGAATGACTTGATAGCTTAAGAACAACCTTAGAAAAGTCTTTTTGATTTGAACTTCCAAAATAGATGGTTAATAATCCAAAATAAAAGCTAGTACTCGTCATCACTATAAATGAACTTGGAAAAGCAGTCCGAATGTACGGCAAATCACTGGCATGCTGACCTTTTCAATGAGATCCAGGATATCTTGATTGTCGACAAACTCAATGTAGCTCCAATCAATTTCTTCTTTTGTGTACTCCTCTTGCTCCATTTTGAAAACATGCTGATGTGCATATAGAAAAGAATCAGCATTCCATGTGTTGGTGTGGATCTGTTCTGAATCAATCGCATTGTTACTAGTATAATGGCATGACTAGTTCATAACTCCCGTCGAGTGCATGATCATGCAGATGCGTCCCCATTTTGAATTGCATTTGGAAGAATGGCATTTCTTGTTGCGAGCACACGCCTTGCAGACAGATAAGAGAAGAGGGAGTGTGACAGAGGGAGAGACTGACCTGATTAAAGTGCTGCTGAAGTTTCTCATTGGTTAAGTTGATACAAAATTGCTCGAAACTGCAGTAATAAGCGATGTCAGGGGGCATATCCCTCCTCGAACGAAAAATAATCCAATTTAAGATGATTTAATGGCAGGAAACCATGATCAAGAGCTTGTATGCAACACGCACCGAGAAATTTCTTTTATGTATCACAGGATTAGTCTCAAGTAGACAATTTACATATCATTCCTTTAATAAAAAACGTCAATACTCCAAAAAAAGTAAGTCACGTGGATCCACATAATAGTAGTATAGATTATTTGGTAACATTTACACTTTATTACCAAAAAAAAAAAACATTTACACTTAAATAGAGGATCTTATTTATGGTTCAATTTCCGGAAAAGCTCAGGAGTACTCAGGAAAATTATTCTATTTAACTCACAACAGTAAACTGGATTTGTCAAGCAACAACCAATGTATTTACCATCAAGCACCTGTTTCTCTTGAAACTCTCAAATCCGTAAATATCAAGCACACCAATTAAAAACTTCGAGTTGGAGTCCTGCCCTATTGAGTTATTTATTTTTTCTACAATCCTGCGAGTAAAAGAAATGTATATGTCAATGAGCACAGAAGTCGCAGTGGGAACGGTGAAAAGGGTAAAAGCTCCATGGAAAACATTTATTAGTACATTCACCATAAATATCACTTTAAATCAACCGATGATTGTTGATGGAATCTCCAAAAACTCACCAATCAAACAACCTAGAGTATACTATTTTGGCCAACGCGTCTCTACTGACAGTTGCAGACTCAGGATCCAACCATTTTGTTATGGTTTCATCACGAGTTACCATCACGCGCTTGCAAAGAGAATCTTCAAGTGCTCCCTCATCGCACCTGAAAAGCCCATCGTTAGAATGATGTATCTCTACCTAGAGAAAGATGTAAGGAAAGAATGATGTATCAATACCAGAACGCCTTCATAATTTCATGAGGCAATCACTTACATAAATAGCTCAGCAGCAGTTTTTAAATGAAATCTGGACTTTTCATCTTTAGGCATGGACGAGTCCATCTCCTCTCCCTTAATAAACTCAATGTTTCCAAGGTGAAGAATTGCGGCCACCACCCTAAATATGGCATCCTAGGACATAAAAGAAAATATGTAAATTTATTAGCAACAAACTTGAGGAAAAGTGGATTAATTCCCTAACAATGGCACCTGTTCCGAAGGGCTCATTCCCACAACTTCCATCGCCCTCCTTGTTGCAAGGTACTCCTTAGACTCATCAAGACCCTCCAACTCGTAAAAATTTGACTGGTTTAGATAATGAAATGTATTTGGCGGACCTAATTTATACTTCTCGACCTCCTGTCAAAAAGAGGAAGAACTTGGGAATCTTGCAGAATGAAATCCGTAGAATTTAAAAATGAAACAGTAATATACTTTTTGCTCCATCATACACAATTGAGATCAAAGTAACCATCCCAACAATATGAATGCATATTGTAGTTTAAACTGTTATATCATTTTCTCAATTTAGAAAGTCAATGCCATGACGGAAATGGCAAAGCTTGTGCCTTAAAAAATGCCTTCCGCGTATGGAACTAGATATGGATAGGGTCACATGTAAGTGCACTTAAGAATCAATGCATATGGCCATGAGATGAATGCAACTAGGAGCACGGTTCAGATGTGAGGCTTGAGTTCACCTCCTGCGGAGCGGCACAAAGCATGTAGAAACAATGGTAATTTCTCTCGGGATCAGACACTTGACAAACCCGCGACCTTTCAAGCAAATATGTTCGAATAGCAGCTCCAGATATTCTCCCCCGTTGGTCGAACTGGATTTCCACAAACTTACCAAATCGACTGGATTTAACAAATTAGCATAGTGAGATAAAGCCAGAAACCGCCGGGATAAGTATAGTGACCACTAGAAAGATGATGATCCCCACCTTGAGTTGTTATTTCTGACAGTCTTAGCATTCCCAAATGCTTCAAGAACAGGATTAGACTGTAAAACAGGGAAGATGGGGGAATCATAAAAATGTACGAAGAGCAAAAAGGGTAGATATCATATATCACTTCACCTTGGGGATTTACCTCTAAAACTTGCTGCTCAACAGACCTCCCTTCATCTGCCGCTCTTCCACCCATGTAAGCAAGATAGCGCATGAGTTGCTTGGTGGTTTCTGTTTTACCAGCCCCACTTTCACCACTCACCAATATTGCCTGACTCTTTTGGTCCTTTA
The DNA here is from genome assembly GCA_029817715.1 of Melastoma dodecandrum. Classification (NCBI taxonomy): domain Eukaryota; kingdom Viridiplantae; phylum Streptophyta; class Magnoliopsida; order Myrtales; family Melastomataceae; genus Melastoma; species Melastoma dodecandrum. The sequence goes on along the minus strand of JARUPY010000355.1, from coordinate 1,594,423 downwards.
TCATAAGTCTGCCCTAACCAACAAATTTCATTACATATTATAAGAACACATCTTCATGAATCATAAAAATTCCAGGATGCTGGACCAAAGCGGTGCAAACATTTATTCAGTTTCTTTTGGCAGATCCTGGTTACTAACAATCAAAATATAACCATTGCACAAGAGGCCGTGTCATCCAGTAAATGCATTTGACACATGGTATGGCTGTTTCTTAAGTACCTGTATGCAGCATCAGCAACAGCAAAAGGATGAGGACTCAGCTCACCAATATCAGCTCCTTTATACTGAGCCATCATATGGCCGTCATATAAATGAGGCAATTTTCTAAAAGGATTTACAGCAATCAGTATACTTCCTGTGTATGTCTGAAATAACTAACCATCAGCTTCGAATATCATAGACAACACAATATAAATAGAGAAACATCCACATGGATTAGGTATAAGATAAATCATGCGCTTACATAAATTTCATTCATGTCATATCTTATCCGTAGATTCTGCAGAACTCCAGGTTCATGTAGATAAGCTAGTTTTGTCATGTCGTCCACTCCACTCGAAGGAACCTCTGTATCTTTAGGAAATACAGCTGAGGCCTTGACTTCAACCTGGACTCAAAACCCACAAAAAGTGAGGGAAATAGATAAACCATTTGGTTAACATTGTCACCAGCAATGGCTTCAATTTTTCCATAGAAACCATGGAGATTAGGGAAGATCACTTCTAGGCACAAAAATGAATAAATCACAAGAGAAAAATGAGAAGCCTTTCCCAGGTCAGACTAACCGTCTTGCCAGAAGTGCAGAGGACTTTAAGCTCGTCATCTTTAACTTCTATTACTTCGCCGTCTATCCAAGCATCATCCGGATCTTCCAACCATACAGAAGATCCAACTGTAGCCTGCAAACAAAAGATAATGAACACAGAGATGTAACTGTTCACATGTGACAAAATTGCTCCTTATGCGAATAGAATATCTAAATGCCACTGATGTCTAGTAGATACAAGGCCGAGAAAAACCCAAAATGATCAATGACACCAAAGGACAAATCAAAGCAGATTCACCAAATATGCAGTATCGAAGAAGCACCGTTTATCACCAAGCTAATTGCCAAACTGTCTCAACCAAAACGACTTGTGAACATTATAGAGAAACATAAGATGACGGCTCTTTTTCACGTGGAATTTCAATCCATATGATTTCTATAACCAAATCAATAAGAAAGGTTGTCATCATCCATCTCCGATAACCTATAAACCTACAAACTTGGAAAAGATGCAGCTCCATTCCTGATGCACCGATGAATTCAATCGTCGTTAAGCCAGTCTGATTCAATGCCCCACAGAGGGCATAACCGTTGGCTACCCACATTTGCGTTTATTATCATCCAACGGTTGCTACCATCAAGATAAAACAAATAACTCTGTTTCGCCGTCAAACAAAGCAAGGCTTCTCCCTAATAAAAAAAATTCATCACTATTGATCTTCGGAACACAAGAAGGGCTAGACCAGAAAGAACTCCACTTCCATATGCCCTGACCAAACTTAATCACCATAAAGCACTACCCGAGTTCAAACTGAAGTCAACTCAGGTCTTCTTCGAGTTCCTAAAACATCACAACCGCTAACAAGCCACATTTGCGTCTACCAGCATCCTAACAATTTTTTTACTAATCAAACTAAACCCTTCCAACCCCGGTTGGCCATAGAACAGGCTACAACAGGGTGGGTCCCCCCTCCACCACCATCTACTTCATTAAAAACGCCGGGGAAAAATTAATTCTTTTCCATAAAGCGACATGACCCCACGTAAAAAACCTGACAAACAGAAACGAAATGAACGTATCCCGAATACACAAAGCCACAAGAAATGAATCCAACCAAGATTCCTCACCATTTCGGCCGCAGCTGGATCGAGCCGAGCACTTTCCTCCCCTTCCTCTTCGCTTCAACCCGTTCCCTCCAGTCCTCGAACGATCCCACATCCAAAATAATCCCACCCACCACTTAAAAAAAGACACCCCAATGAATCGACCTCCTCCCCAATAACCAAAAAACACCCACCGAAACGATAAACAACCTTTTCCTCGTACTGAATCACTAAAACCCCCCGCCAATCAACCCCTCATTCTTCATCGAGAGTAAAACCAACGACCCAGAAAGCCCCCCCAAATCCACATTGCCCCTTTGCGCCAAGAAGATGAACCCGACAACCCCAGAGAAAAAAAAAAGAAACCAACCAAGAAAAACGAACCAAATCACCCCCAGTTAAAACCCAAATGCCAAATTCCACGGATATCTTCGACGTCCATGCAGAGATAGGAAGGGGTGTGGGAAGGAGGGGGCCCTCCGTCTACAGCATTCCCTCGGTCGTAATCAATGATTTAATTAAAGCGATAAACTTTTGGAGTGATTAATTGATTAATTAAGGGAATTGGGGGGGGGGGGTGAAGAGGGAGAGGGAAGGGTAGGGATTTTACGTAATCGCCCCTGGTGGCGCTTCCTGTTTAGGGTTAAATAAAGGGAGGCTATACGTAGATTTGACCAAATTAACCCTCGAATCAGTTTTATCTGTCTGTGCTCCACGATTTTCGGGAGGAGATGGACGAAAAGAAGATTATTTTATTACAAACCCCTCTCCGCCAACTTAAAACTAAGAAATGGTCGGAATTTTGGGACCACAAGACTTTTTTGGCGGGGGGAGGGGAAGGTGATGCTGCCCACGCATGTCTCTGCTTCTCCGAGATACACCTTGTCAGAAACTGTCGTTTCAAGATTGATCGTGGACGATATTTGTTTTCAAACTCCGTGTACTCGTTCGAAATGTTACAAATCGTTTGAAATCGTGATACTTTTAAAAGTCGCGATTTTGGAACACGAATTTACTAAATATATTCGATGTCCGTATCGCAGTTCCAAATTGCAATACTAGAGCTACGAACCAAATTGATTGAAGGCCTTACAAAACTGTTTAAAATCGCGTCATTAAATATTGCACCGTGCTTTTATTATATGACTGACTTCCATGAAATTTGAGAATTTTTTTTTAAATTAACTGCAATTGTGTTAAAAAAAACTCCGAAAAGTAACAGGTTTCCGAGTTTTTATTAGAACTTAATCTCGCTTGGACGTCCCATGGAGACAAATTTGCTCATATACCCAAAACCCACAGCTCCAAAAACGACGTCGTCCCGTCCCCCACCTCCACCTCCTCCTAATCCCTTTTTAAGTCATTTTCTTTTTGACCCAGTTGCAGGAAAAAAAAAACACTCCCCAAGCATCATCGTCTTCAGTAAACCAAAGTTTGCCCAATTCAATACCCCACCGCCCTCAATTAAACAAATAAAAAACAAAAATCAAAAGCCAGTTGACCGGTCAAGGTGGTGGTGGGGGGACATTTATTGCAATTGGTGTTGGGGAGAGGGTGACAGATTAGTTTTTGAATAGGTAAGAGACATGCATTCATGACCCATCTTCCTCCCCCTGTTTGAATTAAAAAAAAAAAACTACAGAAAGATCTCTCTGGCTCTAGATGCTCTGCTACAAAGCCTGTAGGAAGAAAAAAAAAAAACAAAACCATTCTGATTCAGATGAACTCCCTCCCTCCGTCCCTGCTGATGAGCTAGTCCTTTCTGGGTGGGTTGGTGGGAATTGAGGCGAAAAATTATTAATATTTTCGATCCCTGTAACTTGGCACTGTATACTCAAAATGGAAAACCGTGAAAAAGAAGAGAATTACAGGAAGGATCAACGAGCGGAATCGACTGAACCGGCCTACTGATTTTAAATTCTACCAGCAATTACAAGAGAATTGGTCAGGAAGATGGGGATGGGGACGAACTGGACTCGAACATGTAGTGCTTATCGACAGCGACGGAGACGTCCCACGTGCAGCTGAGCCCTCTGGGGATGGTAACGAGGTCCCCGGCACCGAACTCGACCGCGGACTCCGGGCAGCCCTTCCTGTAAGCCTTCACCTTCCCCCTAATGAGGTAACACGTTTCCTCCGCGTCGTATCTCAGCTGGTACTTCCCCGGCGGGCAACCCCATCTTTTCCATTCGCCGAGGGGAAGTGGGGAGATAGAGATAGAGAGAGAGATATTTTGTACCAATCAATCTATGAACTTTGGCAAAAAGAAGAAAAGAAAAAGAAAAGAGGTCGTACTTGGGCCAGCACTTGATGTTCAAATCGGCGAGTCGGGATTCGGGAGGGTTGCTCTCGACGACGATCCGGAGGTCGGTGTCCGGCGAGGGGGAGGGGTTAGCTGCCATGGATGGATGGATGGATGGAGGAGGGAATGAAACCGAGTCAAAAGCAGGGGGGGGGTGGGTTTGAATGGAAGTAAGAGAGGAGAAGCTTCCTTTCGGTGGGGGTTTGTTTGATGGATGAATGGCATTTATTTCATTGTTTGCCGCTGGGTTGAGGTGGGGGTGGGTTTTATTATAAGATTTTAGGACAACAAATTCGATACGACCAAACATTTATGTTTGTTGGTCGTGTATTTTGTTTTTTACTCGCTGGGAAGCCAAACATTGGGGGGAAGGAATTTGTTTGTTGTTGGAAAAGGGGAACTAAAAATTTGAACCATTTATCATTCAGATCGGATAATGAAAATATCAATTTAAGATAATTAACTGAAAATTTTCTAAATTTTTACATAATGAAATGCATCGTGCTATTTATGCTGGACATTAATTAGTGTTTGAATTGAATGTTTGTGTGAGAGGAGAGAGGAGACGCGAGGTAAACTTTTAATAATCGGTGCATTTTCCTCTAGAGAGGTCAGTCACATTGAACAGAAGACACCTGGCATTTACCGAAGCAAAGGAAGAAGGCAAGCACCCATGAGTTCTGAAATTGCACGACATCCAAGTAAAACCCAACCAGTAGGTAGAGGTGTCCTCGAAACTGCTCTTTAGTTGTTGGTAAGAGACCGAGTTCTCCCGTTCCAGTGGCAGCAAAAAAAAAAAATCTTTTAAAGGAGTTTTTGTAGGGTAATACAGTTAGTTTTAAAATTTTTGTGAAATACGGTCCTAGTTTCGTAAAATACGATTTTATCGTCGAAGAGATAATGTTTTGAAAACGCGCCCTCTGTGTATCAAAGAAAGTTGCGTGATTTGAGAAGGTCCTTCTCCCTGTTGTGAATGGTCGTACCTGAAAAACTTATATTAGTTGAGTTACGAGAGTTTAAATCAATCGAACATCAAAGGACTTACCCGAATTCTCTCGCCCCTTTAATCGGAGCTCCCGGTGTCGAACTGGACCCAACCTCGAAGTAAGGTGTGCCGTAATCGGCATCAATATGGGCAACTTGCGAGATGAACATGCATTCTCGCACTTCATGGCCCTCCTCGTTAAATACGGGGTCCTCGTATGTCCGTGGCACCTCCTCATCTTCATGTTCTTCTTCCGCGTGATCCATATGAGGATGATATTCCTCCATATGTTGTCCACCTGGAGGCATGAACTCGTATGAAGGTTGATCTTCCAACCCGTCGGTACGACCATACAATCGTACCGGTGCATACTCCCACACCATCTGCATGGATTCATCGGCAAGAGAAACGAGTTCGGGCTGGTCGGATTGAAGCTTAATCTTGCGGAAATTCTTCATCTATATCATAAATATAGGTTAAAATTGAAAAATGGAATGGAAAAATGTAATGTTATACTCATAAACGACTTACCATTTGCCTAGCATGGAGCCGGTGTGCGATATGTATTGCCTGGTGTGCTTCGCATACCATTTGGAGTATTTAATGCGAGACTCCCAAAACAGCGGCACGACCTTGTTCATCCGATCTTCCCACAGCTCCACAAACACCCGATGAACCTCTCTCCAGTTGTTCATCGTCTTGCCGCTCAAATCCATCCGATTGAGTGCCTTGCTAGTGTCACATTTTGTCGGCACGAGCTGATGATCGCCAAAATGACGAATCACTCTATCCAGATAATGCCACTCCACTATGTAGAAGCAAATAAGAGGGAGTCTGGCACACCAAAAAGCCTCTCTCGATCGGTAATAATCTGGAAGTATGGCTATCAACTCCTCCGGGTAAGGATGCCTAACAATCTTCATATATCAATGTGAATGTGAAATTGTTAGCTATAGAAGTTTACCTGATCCATGCTTTGCCTATCGAAGACTTCTCTGTACGAGGAAAATACATGGGTAGTGATCGTGCATACATCCATGTATGCGCTTCTCATTTCACAGTCATCGATTTCCTCGCTGTGACTATCAACTTCCTTTTACAAACAACATTTTTATATCTCGTATTGAAATTGCTTACCACATGTCTAAGACAGAACCACATTTTTATACCCACCTGCGGATCATTCACAGCAACTTGAATGCTAGCATGTCTGTCGGAAATCAAGCATACTCCTCCCGTCCTTTCACCAACGACATATCCCTTAAGGCATCTCAAGAACCAACTCCATGAATCATAGCTTTCCTCATCAATCAGTACAAATGCAAGCGGTACAATATGGTTCTCCTCGTCCATAGAACATGCAATTAAGAGTTTATGCCTATATTTACCATATAGAAATGCGTCATCTATACTTACAACTGGCCGACAATAATTGAATGCCTGAATACACTGTCCGAACGCCCAAAACAGTTTCTGAAAGTGGAATACTTCCACATCGCCAAGATTATAAGTTGCAGCCCAATCAACAATTGTTCCAGGGTTGGCAATTCTAATTGCATTCATAAGATGCGGCAACTCATTATAAGATTCATCATATTCGTCGTATTCAACTGTAATTGCATTCCTCTTTGCATCCCATACTCGTCTCCTAGTTACTTCGTATCCAAATCTCTCCTTTATTACATTTCTTAGGAACGATACTTTCACTTCAGGAGATTCTCTAACAAAAGTACGGAAGTAGGGAACCATAAAGTTACAGTCAAGTCGATCATGATCTTGGGAAAGCATTGTATTTAAACATTATGCGGCTCACCAACAATCGTTATTTCAAACTCATCATCACAAGCACGTTGAATCACGCGTAATCTCCACTTGCAACCAAATCCAAACTCAGAACAAAACACAGACCACGTCGTCGTATCTGACTCCACAATTTCGTAATTATAATGGTTCTTGATATGAAACATATTCACCGTATGAATGAGATGGTTCTTATGCTTGAACCGCATCCCTTTACGAAAATCAACCACAGTGTCCGGATCGTCCGTCATCCTAACATCCTCATCCTCCTCGAAAATCACCTTCCCAGTATCGTCACTGTCTAGATAGAATGGTAGAGGTTTCTCCAATCGTTTCTTCCTAGAAGGACCAGCCTCATTTACCCCGACACTCTTAATATTTTTCTCGTTCCCTAAATCAACACCGTTGAACATTTCATCATCAGTATTAGCGTCATTATCGGAATTCACTATTGAATCAACAATATGATTCTCATATCGCCGATATATAGTTTCGGTTAGAACTACTTCATCGCCCATATCACGTTCTAAATCTTCAAACGGGTCACCCACTTCATAGCCATCTTCATAATCATTACCACCATCATCCTCATCATCACCATCCCCCTCATTTCCCACATTACCACCATATCCTCTACACCCTTCATTCATCGGTACCAATCGACAAATATTTCTACTAACTTCGAAATTTTCCATTATCTCTTGCACGACATTTAACCCCTCATCCACATTCACTCCTACGGCTTGCATGTTACTACCATGCTTACTTCTTGAATTTGTGGGCCTCCCTTCATTGCTAGAATTCCCAGAAACTGATATCACATACACTTCTTGAATGCAGTCACCATTTGACATCGCAAACTCACACAACAACCTAACATCCTCATCATCACCAATAGGTACTAGCACAAAATTTATGCTACAAGGACCATACGAAGGAACGGGATATATATGACATATTTCCAGCCTACTGCCTTCGTTTAATCTCATTGCATTAGCAATTACCCTTTCAAATTGCACTTAATCGACATCATCAGGTACCTTTATATGTTTCACTGGATCCCTATTATAACCTTCTCCTTGACTACCATGAATAACTTTCTCATTTCCATACAACAACAAATGAACTTGCGACATTGAAACGTAAGATAAAACTTACGAGAATTAACTAGTTCTTCTAACTTAATAATACCTACAAAAATTCAAACAACATACCATTAATCATCAAAATAATGGTAACTACAAAAATCTTTAGTGCACGCTTCATAAACGAATAATTACAGCACTTTTAGGGACATACCACTTTTAGGGGGTGACGGGCGACGAGCATCTGAGGACGTAGAGCGGATGGGGTGACGGGCGACGGGCGTCTGAGGACGGAGGCGTCGGAGGTCGGATGAGGTGACGGACGACGGGCGTCGGACATCGCGGCATCGGACGTCGGGAGTTTAGGGGGTCGGGGGACGGGTTTAGGGTTAGGGAAAAGTGATTTCGGGGGATGGGGTTTTGAAAACCCGCCCCTTGAGTGTTCCAAGGAGGGGCGTGTTTTTAAAACCTGCTCCCCGTCCGACGCCCATACTTTCCTTTCATACACTTGGGAATTCGCCCAAGTGTTGGAGGGGCGGGTTTACCCTGCATGAGGACGCGTTTTGAAACCGCGCCCTCATGTTGTGGCCGGATTCAAAACGCACTTTGATACACGGAGGGCGCGTTTTCAAAACGCGTCACTTCGACGGTAAAACCGTACTTTACAAAACGAATACCGTATTTCGTAAAAAAATTTTAAAACTAACCGTATTTCCATACAAAACTCCTCTTAGAGAAGCTCAACCTCCTGCTTCGAACTTGCCCCTTCTTCTTCTTAAGATAATTGAAGTTAGGACGAGGGACTTACGGAGTTTAGGCCTAGAGGTTGAAGGTAAAGAACTCATGGTGAAGGCCTCATTGATTAAACCGACCTGCGACCTACAAAAATTGATTCAGTTCGATAATACCATCTTTCGACATTCGTTGACAACTCTCGTAGAAAGCGGAATTGATTGAAGATGCCAAGTTTTGACAAATTGATTTTGTAAATTACGTGAGCTGCATCTGCATATCCGCTGATCTTAGCGATGATGACTGGGAGGGAGCCCAAGTTCAAGCGCCATCTTTCCACTTACAAGGACAAGAGCGGCAGCCCCGTCACTGCCAAATTAAGAAATGTCGAATCAACAAGAAGAACATAACTGGAATTTGGTCTAGCCAAAAACATCCTCTGCGAAAATAGTATTGGCCTTTTTCTTCTACGGCAGAGTTATCGACGAAAGAAAGATTTCACTTAATTGGAGCAAAAATCAAAGTTTTAATCCTTCCATTGCAGATGAATAGGCAGAGAGCTTATGAGTAAAACAACCAATTCGTGCTGGATGAGACAGGATATCGTTTCAGGACAACATAGTCCGACATGAGGGACCTTATACTGGAGGCATTTCTGGCTGTAGCAGTTCCTCCTGTCTCCTTGAAACTCGGTTGGAACTTCCTCAACTTGGCAGCATCAAACTGATCAGTATGAGGACAACATCAACTGACTGTTACTGCCGCCGATAAAATTTCCTGCAAAAAACCATTCTCTATGTAGTATCCACCTTTCCAAGACCTTCGTCCTTGTCCACCGTGGTCGATGGTTTACCTCTTCCACCAGACACCTCAACCTAAATAATGTAAGGTAAATATTAGCCGAATCTTAAATATATCTTGACTTGTTGCAGCAATGCTTTGAAGATCCTAACCGGAACAATCTCCCAAGAGAAAGCACCACTATCTTGAGCAGATATTCCGCGTTCAAAACTCTGAACCGCATAGTTGTCCTGCAAGCACGTGTTACGAACATACGTATATACAATTTTGGGAACGTCAGTGAGAAGGAGAGATATATCAAAGGATTAGTTCACAGAAGCAGGCTGATATGCTAAATTTAACTGTTCCTTTTTTATCAGTTTTTCCACGACATTCGCAATACGACCATAAAAATGCTGGAGTTGTAATAGACAAGGACATGTGGACAGGTTACCTGGTCGTCCCTCGTTATAGAGTGCTACTCGCACTCCCATGCCAACACCTTTATAGACATCCCACAAGCCATCCTTCATCATTCCATCAACAAGTGTATCATGTCCAAATTCAATCAACCCTATATTGTCCATAGGCCAGAAGAAACTCTAATCATATTAGTTGTTGTTACTGGGTAATCTCTCTATCAAGTAAATTCCCTCCGTGGGCGTCGTGTCTCGCCCTCAAGCACGACCAGCCTATGCACAATGGAAGCTCACAAGTGTTTTTAGGTGAAGGACACCATTTTGTGTTTTACTAAGAATTTCTGAATACAAGTTGTTTGCCCACACCCCTTTACAAGCCCTAAGGGTCGTGGCTGTACACTAACCATTACATCATTTCCCTAAGAGGCATATGGTTTCAGGGGTGCCCAATGCAACCGTTCTTAACCGCCCCTGGAGTCCCCCTTTCGGAAGGGGGCCCCCTTTCACAATAGACATGACCCTTCAACGTATCAATGATCCTCAATCAGCACGTGCCTCCTCACGGAAGTATCCTTACGCGACCCATCATGTCTATTCGTGCCTCCCTCACGAACGTTGCTCGTGGAGCCTTCGACGAGCTTGCCTTCACCGTCCCATGCCCTCAGGCATGTGACCGCCATTTAACATGCAGAAACTATCCAATTAGTTCAATATTGTGATTCACTGTGAGATAACACACTAGTGGAAATCAACATTACTACTACATAACTGTGAAACTACCATAACCACTGATAGAAATCACTGGCCTTGCTTCGGAGACATATTTTGGCACATTTGACATGCTTTCCATGCCACCTGCCACGACAACATCATTGATGCAGAGCTGGATGCTTTGGGTCGCAAGCATGGTTGCTGCGGACGAAGACACGTGGATTAAACAGCAAAAAATGGATACGATAGACGGAAGGAAAAAAGTTTATTGATCAAACACGTAAGGATCGCCAAAAAGAGGGGCTATAGAGGCACCTTTCATTCCTGATGTGCAGACTTTGTTGACAGTCGTGCAGATGATGGTATTCGGTATCCCTGCACCAGTGCAGCTTGTTTAGCAGGAGGCTGTCCCAAGTTTGCGCTGAGAACATTCCTGAAGATGACTTCTTGTATGAGGGACGCATTGACATTTGCTCTTTTAAGTGCAGCTTCAATTGGCAATCAAAATAAGCAACCGTCAGAGCCGATAGTTCCAGACAACATCAAAAGCTAATGAGGAGAGAGATGGCAGCAGTGTTATACCTTGAATAGCAGTAGAACCTAGCTTTGTCGCTGATTGGTGTCCAGGCTACGCCAACAATGCAAACATCTAAAACAACACATAACACAGATCACCAAACAGTACAGAAATAAGCTTCTCAACGTCAAACCCTTGATTGAAACATCAGACCAAAATGTCAAAGCCAACATTAAACGCCTTCCGATTAAAGAATAGCAACACGCCGAACACCACAAAGGACGATGGCTCAACATTCCAGGATCCGCAGAAGAATCAAATCAACAGCATCAGAGGAAATGAAAGAAGGAAGCCAAACCTTGCGGCTCGACGGAATCGGAAGACGCCAACTCTGTTTCGTCGAAATCACAAAAATCCGCAATAAAAAAATCAATCGAGGCAAAAACAAGAAGGCATCAGGCCTCCCGTCGCATTCAAATTCAAGATTGACATGGAAAGAAGGATCAAATTCACAGATTCATCAGAATTCGCCACCTCTCGGTGTCAACGAAGGACGGCAGAGAGTGAGAAAAATGCGAACCCGCACTGCCACCCTCTTCACTATTATATATTATATATTATATTATATAGTGAGGCAGGATAAAATGAGCGGTAACAAAGTTAATTTGAATAATAATTTACGGAACATTGTTCGAGTTTACGAAACTTTTTAAAAAAATATCATTCTTAAAGATACGATTTTCAACCGCGTCTTAAATAGAATTGAGGAAAAATAGGGTTTCTTCACACAAATTTTTTTTAGATTCGTGGAATGTGCGGTTGTGAACTCTGTCATTAATATAAAGCCGGGTTTCCAACTGTACCTTTTTCATACTTAAAAAAATTTATGCCATTTAGTTGACTGTGAAAGACGTTGTTTCTAATCTCATTTTTGTCGAGTTCCCACATGTTGACGTGGCAAATAATTTTGGACCTGGGCTTAGAACAGAAACCCAGTAATCACTCAAGTCACACTCCGAGTCGGCCCAAGATATAGTCGTCCAGGCCGACTCACGACGAAGTCGATTAAGTCGACCCATGACAAAGTCGACTAGATCGACTTATGATGAAGTCGACTAAGTCGACTTATGAACGGAGTCGACTAGGTCGACTCACGACGAAGGAGTATGATAATCAAAGACAACCGAGATGACTCAACAGTAGCTAAGTCTACTAGTGGGGTCAAGTCGACGGAATTCTGGATAAGTCGACCAAGTCGGTCATAGTCCGTACAGATCAATCAAGTCGACAGGGTTGGAATAAATTTATTCATTTTCAATCACGTTTGTTAAGGATCGTAACTGATAATAATATCCAGGAACGTGATCCCATATATCAAGGAGGTTGTTGAGACACTCCCACGATATTAGGGATCACGATCTATAACACGATCTGCAACACGATCTATCTGTTACGTGTTAAACACGTACAAGTCCTCTATAAATAGCAGAGGAATTTTTCAAGACAAGACACGACCATACACAGCCAAAGCTCTGAAGTTTGTTCGTCAACCTTAGGAATTAGATACCATGACCCGGTTTACAGGTCAACTATCCTTCCACCGACAGAGTGAGCTCGTAGGGCCTTTGCCGTCTAACCCCCGCCAGCGACACCACCGATGGAGTGAGCTCGTAGGGCCTTCGTCACAGCTTCCCACCAGCGACCACCACCGACGGAGCGAACTTCCAAGGCCTTCGTCACAAGTTCTCCGCCGTCACAGGATTCCACATCGTTGACACCGTTTACCCTTTTTATTTTTGAATGGCTGTAAGTCCTTGTTCTTAATTCGTTAGATTATAAGACTTGCATTTTATTTTCAAATAAATTCGTGCATCTTCTTACTGGCGACCACAACTCGATTCCTGTGAGTCCTTTGCCAAATATTTCCGACGTGATCCGTTCTATAGGCGAACACCACCTAAAACGATATTTCGGATAAATTAAAACTAGAACTTACGAATTTTTTTGCTTACAAACCTTAATTTCGTACGAAGCTAGAATGGGTGTCCGTTTGGTTTGCACTCGCGAGTGTGTTGTGGGGTGGGAGCTTTGTCTCTTCTCTGTCTGTCCAAGTATCCACGCGACGTCTTACCAATCAAAATGGGCCTTTGGGCCCATTCGTTTGGAAAAGTTTAATGGGCCTGGACTGGCTGCAGACATCGAACACTGTGGGGGAAGGGTTCGATTTTCATATTATTTATTAAATTCCATGCAAGTTTTCTCTTGACATTACATTGAGAATTACAGGCAAAAACATCAACATTGACAAACAGAGCTTGGCTTTCATTGCCAGTTCTTCCGGATCTCGAAGTAGTAGCTGAAGTCCATGTAGCACCTCCCCTCGTCGTCCACAAACTGCGAGAACAGACCCACAAGTGATCGACTTAACATCGTCCGCTACCATGTCGGTTTGTATATGCCGATGCGAGAATGGAAAATAGTGGTTGTGGGCGTGTGTGTAGGGGAGGGGAGGATTTTGGTGATCAAACCTTTGTCCTGACGAAGTACGATCCCCTGGCGAATAACCCGCATGGTATGATCTCCTCCGGCAGGTCGTGGGTGTATGCTTCCTCCCTCGGACCGAAGTTCCCTATCTGTATCTTCGTGTTGTCCACTGTACCCAAAACACCCCAGCACCGTAAAATCGCGATATTCGTGGATCTATGGAGGATAAGGAGAGGAGGAGGAGGAGGAAGGGCTTGTCACCTCTTATCCCAGCTTTCCAGACGGTGTAAGTGTACTTGAGGCCAGGGACGGTGCCGTTGGAGACAAGGAAGGTGAACCTGGTGTGGTAGCTGCTCCCTTCCTTGAGTGAGAACAGGCTGTTGCGCCTAGAGTTGGCCGAAACCCTGTCATGGATCGGCAGCACGAGGTCTGGTCTCCCCGGGGATTGGATCGCAAGGCTAAGTATCCTCACCTCCGGCTCCTTGGTCGCCCCTGATCATAGTTAAGAACTTTTGAATACTGAGCATCAGAGACAAGAAGAGATAAGGATGCTAGAGAAGGCGGAGTGGTACCATGACATCCTACAGCGGAGGCAGAGACTTCGGCCTTTCCTAGGATTTGTTCCTTCCATCTTTTCAAACTTTGATTGTCCTGACAACGAGCAACGCAGCCGCCAAAGATGATAACCATTGTCCAGCCATAGACACGAGCTACCTCGTCGTATTCTCACTCACCTTGAGCTTGTCGAATTGGTCCCTCAGGGAGAACCGAAAACCGATGCCCTGTTCGGTGCCACCTCCAGCTCCATCCCTTGGAGCATCTGCCTCATCCTTCAAGCCTTCTGATAACTCGCGCTTCGGTTCCGCGTCACCAGTCGCCGCATCGCTTGAGAAGGCGGCAACGTCCTTGGGCACGACCACATCCTTCGGTGCCGGAAAAGTTCCTGCCGCGGCCGACATTATGTAGTGTGTGTCTCGGTTAGGTCAGGGTGAATCCGTTGCGGGAGGGTTTGTCCGTTGTTTATATAGACATTGTAAAAACGACACCACAAGGTATTTTCGTGATGATTGTAAAGAAAAGTGAAAGAAAAAGTAAAGGGAATACGACACTAATGAATTTGTAATTTAAAAAAACCAATATTGGGAGAGTCTTAAAAAAGTGTAATGGATATTGATAAATCTCAAAATTCCTTAAATAATATTTCTAATTTATTTTTAGAAATATTTGACTTCGATTCACGAAGTATTCGTTTTTTATAACTCTGATTTAAATATATTATTTAGTAAATTTTGAAAATAATTTTGAAAATTACCATTATATTTCGAGAAATATGACGAAACTTGTTTCGTAACATGTCTCATTGATGCATAGGAAGCGGCTAATGACCTGTGCACGGGTCGTTCAGCGCAATGTACAAAATTTTCACCAAATTTTATACAAATGTACAAAAAATTTGCCATTTTTAGTAATGTACAAGCAAGTCACTATTCTGACGTTGTACAATATACGTTAGAACAACGAAATATACAAACAAATCAATGTTATAATATTGTACATTGTATAACATTAGAACAGTGATTTGCTTGTATATTACTAAAACTGGTAAATTTTTTGTACATTTCTACAAAATTCGGCGAAAATATCGTACATTTCGCGGAACAACCCGTCTGCGGATAGTTAGCTGCTTCCTTATGCACATAACTTAAAAGTTAATTAGCAGGCCATGCCGAAGACGCCTATCTTAGAAGGACAATTATAATTTCTCCGACCAGTCCCTCTGAAGGCTTTCTACATGTCATGTGGCAAGCAAAAAAGATGGAAACAATACATTCCCATGACGATGATGATTGTATTTGTAGCATGCAAGCGGACAACAATGCCGAAAACATGGGTCATATGATATGACGCCCCCGCGGAAGCATGACAAAAGGTTAAATGAGTTGTCTCCCTTACTCTTTGCTACTAGCATGATGATTTTCATGGTCTGAACTTGACCAAAAACACTCCCCCCCCAAAACTGTTCTCGAAACTATTAATCCTGCATGTAACTTGAAGTGTTTGTGGATGATTGCGAGAAGAAAATGGCTGATTTCAGAAGCCACTGACTATCCAAAAAATATTAGTTAAACGAGGAACTCATTCTCACTGGTGTGGCTGCTGCTACCTTTAGATCAAAGTTATCCCTAGGAGATGAACTCACCTATCCTAATCCTATGTTGCCCCTTGTAATAAAATTATGGGTGTAATGATTGAGATTCAAAGATGGTCACTTTTCCTTTTAGTGTTTTCTAAAATTTAAATTCGGGAAAGTGGGAATTGGGGAGGGTAAAGTTGTGGGGGGGGGGGGGTGTTGTGGAGAAAGAATCACATCGCTTTCCGCTTAGGGCTTTCATGATTACTTTCACATGCCTCTCATGATTGCAATTTGCAAACCCCCCACCTCCTCTTGCATCATATGCATTTGAACAATCTTATCTAGTGATAAAAAGGAATACCCAATACCAAACCTTGGATTATATCAAATACCCATAATTTATTTTTCCAAAATAGTGTCCCCAAATGCAGCATAACGAAATTTCTCTGATGATGATGGGCAATGTGGGTCACATGGAGTTCCATATTATGCGGTGAATTGGGGAGGAGGGGGCAAGGCATCATTAGGGAAATGTTTGCACTTTATTCCTTTGGTAGGGTAGGGGTCTTCCTTCAATTGGTTAGATGATGATTTGATTTTGGGGCTGCTGGATTCACAGTTCCATCCCATCGGATCTAACTCTTCTTTTTTCTACAAAAGTTCGAAAGGCTATCATGAGAACAAATGTAAATCATATTTAACAATGGTAGGAGCAACATTTCTTACATTAACAGTTTGTTCGAATGATGTACAGATATTATAACACATAGGCAGCATGTTTAGCTACGCGAGTTCAGCACGGCTGAGGCCGCGGCTGAACCACGTAGATGCCATTACCCACTACGGACCCTTCCACATCTTGAGCACAACCAAACTCGCGCTCGAGGAAGTACCCTACTGCGCACAGCCTCTGGACAAGCTGTTTGCTGAAGACTGTGTCTGTCGTCAGTGGCTTCTTGCTGTAATCAACCGTCAACCACATGAACTCACCGTCTGCGGGGCCGGAAGAGCCCACCACCAGTTCCTTGCTAAAGTTGGCAAAGGGCCAGGGTCCTGACCGACCCATCAAATTTACCACCAGAGAGGCGCCACGGTGTGCCCCTGGTGCCTGATGCCAGAGTTTCCCCCCGGCCCGATGCGATTTCGGCCTCGACGTAGTTTGAGTCGTGATCTGTCGGACTGGTCGTGTGAAGCACAATGGACAAGTCGGGTGAAAGAAGTTGTTGAACCAAGACCGCCATCATGGCTTCCCTCTGATGCACTCCGGCAGATCGACAGCTGAGAACAGCATTCCTTGTGTATAGGGAGGCCCATACTCTGCTGACAGCATTCCCAAAGGTCGCCGGATATGAGACTTACATTAGGGATAGATTCATAGAGGCCAGCAGCTGACATCCCAGCCACGTCTTCCACCTTAGCACTTGACCGAACAATAAGACGTGCATCGAACGGTAACACGCTG
Source organism: Melastoma dodecandrum (assembly GCA_029817715.1). NCBI lineage: Eukaryota > Viridiplantae > Streptophyta > Magnoliopsida > Myrtales > Melastomataceae > Melastoma > Melastoma dodecandrum. Next base: position 1,577,142 of record JARUPY010000355.1, on the reverse strand, counting down.
CTCCGGCCAGCAATGCCGTCTTTGGAGAGCTGCAGGCTGCTGATTACTCCCTGGAGTTTGACGCACACTTTATCGAGCTGCTCCACATCAATATTCGCTTGTTCTAAATTATTCCATGAGCACATTGAAGGTGTAGGAAGAACCACTCTGCTCTAAAGCCAATTCCATCGACCCGAATGGTATTACGGCTGCCGACGGAACATCAAAAGAAGCAGAAACTCTCTAATAAATCAAAATAGACATAGGTAAACATCTTGTTCCTAAATGCACCATGAATCACGCTTACTACTGCCAGAAACTGCAGCCAAAGAAGCTAACTGCCCACAGACAGCCGCTTTTGTGCCCGATGTTCGCACATCCACCTCTGAAAGTCCAATAACTCCCCCATCAGGGATATCCTGAAAATATATTAAATGATATTAAGTGGGAACAAATAGAATGAGTGAGACTCTTCCATATGACTAAAGAAGAGGCTTCTCGGAGTAAGAGTACAATAAGAACCTTTCTGGGTGGATTGCTTCCAATGACTGGCAAAGGAGGTTGAGATCCTCCGACTACAGAACCATTGCCCGAGGGTGTTTGGTTATCAATATCAGAGCTTTCTACTGCAGCATGCTGGAGGTTTACGCCAGCTGACGTTGCTTCCAACCTATTGGCATCCCATAAACAGGAGATTGGCACACGAACAAGAGATCAAACACGGGGATGAAAACGAAGGAACTGCAGCAATGAAAGGACGAGCCGAAATTGAAAAGAGCGCCTCACAGTTTTCCCGGTAAGTTGCTTTATTGCGGAAATGGTTTCTTCTGCTTCACAAGTCATGAAGACAACCTTCTCCTGCTCATTCATTATAAGCAAATAACCACAATGTTTCAGAGATCAACACCTTTGCGATTAGATGAAGCCAAAACATGGAAAAGGACCCACCTGACTCGCCCTATCACCCCGAGATGAGATAAGTGAGGCAGCTCCAGCGAAAGGACAACTCCGGCGATATTGTTCCCAGCAGCAGTCACCTGGAAAACATATAAAATAAGGAACACTACTGTATAGATTCATCAACATATTTTTCGAATAATGAGAAGATCAAGAGCGATCAGTACCTCCTCATCTCCATCCGCTTTCTTAACAATAAGGACAAGAACCCACCTGTAGGTGCTTTCACTACGCCTGCTTCAATTCTTTCAACCTAAAATGCAGAACTTCTTATCTTAGATACATGTTACATAAACATGACCTCGATCACCGGCATCTGTACCTCGACTAATGTACCAACGGCAGTTCCCGATACAAGAACGTCCCATCCTTGAGAACTGATAGCTCCTCCGATCCCCTTCAAAAGAAGGCTACAGAGCTTTGAAACCTGAAAGATTACCCTGCCAAAAACAGTGCAAAAAGAAGAACAAAACAACGAAGCATTGGAAAAAGTAGAACAGCGTGAAGCTTTCTGAACACTTGTATAGATAAAATTAACATCCCTAGCTCGGATCTCAGCCTCTGTGTACATTCTAACGCAATTCTCTGGAATCCCAAATAGAAGCTGTAAGTTTCGGGAGTTAGTAGCTGCAGAGACTGAGAATCAGTCCCTGACAAGAAGCCTTTAAATGGGCTGATCGGGAACAATGCAAAACTGAGGGAGAGGACATGTTTGATAACAAATTGGCGATTTCCAGAACATGAATCGAGATGAATAGTACAAGTGCTTTAGCAAGTGTAAACCCAAATGGGTTCTGCAATCTGACTCATTCAACAAGCCTCAGGAACACATATACAGTAAGCCCTTGCTGGATTATTGAAACAAGGGTTCCTAAACCTGAACTTTTTCTGGAGATATCTGAAGAAGAGCCTCCGAATAGTCTTCGATCAATCTCCTTGATCTATCGACGGTTGCTTTCAGTCTCAATGCCCATATAACTCTCCCATCTTCACTACCTGTCAGAGCAACAATATCAAGCTCATATGCTTGGGCAAAGATCCCATCTTTCATTGTTCCACGAGAAGAAAGGAACGACGACGGTCGCTTAAGATGGAATGGGGGTCGGTTCACATCACGGGTTGAGAGGAAGATCCGGAAAGAAGACCGGTGTCCGGACGCCACGACCAGCGATGAAGCAGTTGTAAATAAGGGAAAGCCTGATGTGATCGTTGATTTATATTAACTAACAACGCGCCGGAGTTCAGATCACTCGAAACCTTAATCTCGTGTTAGAAAAAAGTTGTCTTCGTACATCCACCATTGTCCTGTCCGGACAAACCAATGATTCGCAGTGTAATGGAGTTCCCGGTGGATCTGATGCGTCAGTTGAATGGAATCGATTTCAATTCCTTTTTTGGAGCAATGAGTTCGCTTCATTCACATGTATACGGAGTATATGTATGTGTCCTATGCTGAAATCATATCATATTCTCGAACTTTTCTAGCCTCTTCACCCTCTGCATGGACCTCAAGAACAGCGCGAAGAATACTCCTGCAATCGCGGAAGATTAGCTGAAATAGGGTGATTTCGGACAAAGAAAAGTGTGAGGAGGATGCAGATATGACAATTTTCGTTTCTGTGAACCTGCTCCGACGAATAGACCATTTCCCAGAGCTTGATTTCCCTGGCCGTTCAATGTGACCCCGAGGTTCAAGAGAGTTCCTCCGGAGACCGTGTACATGGTCGCCATCTGCAGTATTGTCGCCTTCCTGGCTGCCCTCTCGGACTGATAAACGATTTCTTTTCAGAAGGGAGTTGGGGCGGTTGAATGTGCACACGCATTTGAGTCTGGGGTTTAAGTAGTGAGTCAGGGAGAGTACCTCAAGCACTCGGACACGAAGCTTCAGATCACCAGCATCGAGTTCGTTCACAAACTCTTCTATCCGTTGAACTCTCGAAGGCATCGTCATCGTCTTGTTCCTGGCCTGAACAAGTCCCAACAAACATCGTAGGCAACAAAATTCATTCAGACGAACAATCTCATGTGATCTGAGGAAGGACGTCATACATCGTTGGCTTGTTTCCCTATCTCTTCCACGAGCTGTGTCCCTGAACGTTGTTGCCGTCTCATATCCAGAAGCTCCTGAAAGAAAAGTGCCCGGAAAACTTTGATCTCAGCCTTATTTCCGTTACTCGAGGATGATTGATGTTTCAGATGTTTGAGCGAGGCTCTGGACCTGAGCATAAGGGGCAGCTATCTTCGCGAACGAAAAGTCTGGGTCAAGCGTGTATCCAATCCCTACAAGACGACAGACAAAAGTCGAACAAGGACATACCAGAAATCAATACAAAAAATGATATCACGATGCGGCCGATTTGAGGAGAGAAAGAGCACCTTCAAGTGTTGTGAAAGCCCTCAAGACAAAGGTGAACGTTGATGGAAACCTAAACGGCTGATCCAGAGCTATTGCGAACAAATCCTGCCATAAAATCATGCCACGATGACGCGAATCCGTCAGTTTGCTTTCGCTTGTATTGATATGGAAAAACGTTCGTAGCCGATTCTACCTCTCCAATGGCTGAAAGAGTCTGCTCTTGATCAGGCCTTTGATTGAGTAAGTTGTCCAGGAAGAACTGCACCGATCTCCTCACCTAAACACATCCTACGAACATCAGCCATAAATCCATCTTGCGAAGCTTTAAAACCAAAGTCCTAGGCATTCATAGTACCGAAGAAAGATCTCCGGTCGGCTGGAGAGCCCCGAGATCGATCAGACTTTTCATAACCTGGATTGGAAAATGACATGACCATAAGATTGCATTACAGTGTAAATAAGATGCAGCGGCTGAAAGCTCGGAAAAATGGTCTGTCTAGCAGAGAACTACCTTCTTGGCATCTTTCTCGTAGACTGCATAGAACAGTTCGAGCAACCTTTCGCGTGTGAAAGATTTGATCTCACCCATCATGCCGAAATCGTAGTATATAATTGCTTCATCTGTGTCGATGGCGAGATTGCCAGGGTGAGGATCCGCGTGAAAGAATCCGGTCCTCAATATCTGCATTAGTGCATGCTCCAGCAATCAACTTGAAGGCCAACCCCAAGGATTAAATCATTCAGCCAATTAACTCCGATAACCTGAATCAAGTAAGCTTCAATAGCACGAGATGAAATTCGTGACCGGTTGAATCCGCGTGAGTCCAGCACATCCAGGCTGTTGATTTTGACTCCTGCCATAAAGATGAACACTCAACAAGAAGTTCGTGTCGTAACATATTCCTTCGTATTATCTCGAGCAAAGCAAATCGGTGGTGAGTTTTGACAGAACCTGGTACATACTCCAGCGTCAGCACCTTCATCGCAGTATAATCCCAGTAAACCAGCTAACAAGGCAATCAAAGGGAAGTGATCAGTCAGTTCTCGTTGATCATAAAGAAAGTAACATCACCCCATTTATAAGAACAAAGTCTATTGTTATTTCAAAATCTCGAAAACACACCGGTACTCTGACCCACTTCAAGTTCCTAAAATCGCGGCGGAATTTGTCGGCATTCTTGCCTTCGTTTACATAATCGATTTCTTGATACAAAATCCTGAATGAAACATGGAGATTTGCATCGTGAATTGTTAGTCGCCTCCTTCCCCCAAGACCGTATCCAAAGAAGAAAAATCGTAAACTTAACGACGCATCATAGTATGTCCTTATTAACTTACGTCGCGCATTCTTCGTATATACCAATCCAGTCTCTCGTCGGACCACCAAGAGTCTCGCTTCTCTGGAAATACTCCGCAATAAGCTTCAAATTACCTGTTAACAGAAGAACAGGTGAGCTGAGACCCTTCAGAGAAGTCAAGGAATCAGGTTGTTCTGAAAGGCTCCTGACTCTACTCACGCAGATCAATGTCGAAAAGCTTCTTCAAGCCAGGTCTCTGCACTTTCACCACGACCTTTTCCCCATTGTGCAGGATAGCACGATGAACCTGTAAACGATCGTTGCACATCGAACAGAAAAATCACGGCCCTGATGATGAAACTGAGGAAGACAAACTGCAGATATTTAGACAGCCAAAGAAAACCGACGGGGATAGAAATGGATAAAACACCTGACCAAGACTGGCGGCAGCAATCGGTCTATCCTCAAACTCCTTGAAGAGAACATCAACGGGAGCGCCGAGTTCGTTTTGGATAAAGGCTTTGGCTTTCTCCGGGGAGAAGGCAGGGACCCTGTCCTGAATAAGGAAGCGCCCATGTTGAAACCCGTATCCCCAACTGTTCATATCATGATCACCACTGATTCTTACCTGTAACTTCGCGAGCTCATCGACAAACTCTCGTGGAAACAAGTCCGATCTGGTCGAAGATAACTGTCCGAGCTTTATGAAGGTTGGCCCTAGCTGCAGTACCTGTTCCCGTAACCAGGAAGCTGTTTTTCTTCGCCTAGCTTTCTGAATCAAGGGATGTAATAGCCAGTTAAGTTCTTGTCTTTCCGATTTCACGGCTGACACAGCAAATATCAAACAGCCGAAAAGCACACCTGCTTGTTCTCGGTGAAGCCTCCGGCATAAGCCCATTTTGCATTGTCGAACAAAACACGAATCCGCAGGGACAACACGAATGACCAAACATCTATGCTCCTTTGCAAGGAGCTGTAATTTTCGCTGGCCCAACTGAATCCCTCATCCGAAGGCAGAACCTTCAATTCTTCCAATGGCGGCAACGAGTCAAAATCCTTAGTTCTTCTACTCGTCTGAATCTTAACCGGGGGACGTGTCGGGTCCCTTTTTACGACGCTGACGCCATTGATCAACTGCTTCGAGCCATTAACGATCTCCGCTTTGTTAGTGCTTGTAAGGGCTTTCCTCTTCATCACCTCGCTCGCGGGTACCATCTTGACAGCTCGCCCGTTCACACCCATCTTCGTAGACGAATCAGCTCGACTCATTTCCACCCAGAAACCGTCCAATCCATCACGAAGCGGTCTCTTGAATTCAGCAAAGGGATTCGTGGACACGGAGGACGAGAAGCCGAGGCCGCGGCAACAACAGTTCTGGGAAGCCAGAACTGCCGCCATGAAAGCCTAACTAATATATCTGCGAAAAACTCCAACAAATCACGGGGAGTCGAAAACTGGACGAACTGTGCAAAAACGGAAAGGAACCAAACGCACAAAACTGACGAGAACCCACCAAACATCATACCCGGATATGCTCAAGGATCACAAATTCAAGAGAAGAAGGGCAACGGAAGAATCTTACCCAGAAGGGGATGAACGGGAGGGTTTCACAGTGCGCTGCTGCTGACACCGCCGTAAGTTTATAGTGATTCGTACCCAGAAAATTCAGTACAGTTGGAATTGATGCGTGAAGTGGAAGAAGAATCGTGCAAGTCACTCGGAATCACACGGTCGAGTGGGTAAACAACAAAGTACAGCCATTGGGGAAGGCGGACGGTGGTGTTCTTTGGCATGACATTGAACGGTAAACGTTGTTGCTGTTTGTGGCTGTCTGAACATTGGATGGATGGAAAGAAATTAAAAAAAAAAGGAGAGATGAAAGAAAAATAAAACGAAAATTCCAACCCACCAGACAGGGAGTAGAGATTTTACTGGACCACAAGGGACAATCGTTGCGTGTGGGCGCTGCTGGGTCTTCTTGGGTCGTGGCATTGTTGTCCTACACGCAACCTCTCTAAAATATCAATTACCTCACAATGCAGGCAGGCCTTACTCTAAAGGAAAGGGGGACAATATTGACAAAATATTCTCAAGCAAACTTTTTATTTTAATTTGATTTGTTATATAATTTTATTATTAATTTTTATTTTTATTTTGATTTTGACTAACCTTAAATTTTGTCGCACGAAAGTCAAACAGAACTTGAGACACAATTTTCATTTATCGACCAAAAAAAAATAAAAAAAGATAAATAATAAACCTCTCTTATGTTATTTTATTTTAAAATTTCGATGGCAAGTGAGTTGGCCAGAATTGAATGATAGTTGCTGATGCAGTAAAAAATACACATAATTGATGAATGTCGGATGATTACTATATTGAGATGTAATTGTTACGGGTAAAGTGAATTATAAGGCGAATGAATGAAAGGTTGGAACTCCACTATTATAAGACAGGGGTCAGACTATATTAAGACCTTGTTTGTCTTTCATCAAAGAAATTCAAGATTGACTAAAATTAATATGAAAACAAAAGTTGATGATAAAATTATATAACAAACTAAAATAATAACAAAATAGAAAATTGACTCTAAATTGATGCCATAAACATATATTTTACCAATATTATTTAATAATTCCGTTAGTACATTGCAACTAACCAAATAACAAGTTTAATATATAAGTTGGACGATTTTTCACTCTAAAATCAATCTTCTACAATAGATGAAATAATTCGCTAGGATTATATATTGAGTTGATGTCATTTTTTTATTTAATGTAAGATTTTGGGTTTACACTTGCAAACCTTTCTAACAACAATATTTTTAACATCCAATATATAGTAAATATTTTTGAAACTTCGGTTTCCGCTAGAAGGGTCAAATTCGAGATTTGAAATATCAAATTATTTGACTAGACTGAATTACGCCGAATTCTCTAATTTTTTTTAAATAAACTCGATTTTAGAAACGGTAATATTGTTAGTAATCGAATTCGATATTTGTAATGGAAATTTTACGATATTATATATTTAAAATTTTCGTGTCAAAATTTCAAGAACCAAATCAAACGCACCCAGCCTTAAAATGTGGACCGGAGTGGAGGACAGACCCAACTGCATGAAGAAGCCCACACAAGCATACGAGGTTGTCTTGTCAGATCAGCCCTTTCTCTACTAGAACTAAATCTACATCCCCAAAGCCCGGCTCCTCGTATTCCGACAACAGACTGTCCTGCGCTTGTCTTCCCCTTTCCTTTCCTTCGCCCCAGCGTTGAAAACCCGCGTAAGAAACGAAAAATCAATCAGAAATTGCGCCGTTGAACTTCGATCAATTTCCTTTCTTCTTCGTCATCATCATCGTCTATTCTTCGGGATAATGATGACAAGAAATTTAATTAAATAATGCGTTACTCTCCTCTGTTGGCATTTAAGTCGGAGTAATTTTTTCGAAAAAAGACGAATCCTTTGGGAGGATAAAGCCGGCAATTCCGGTTGTACTTTTACCTTTTATTTTATGGAAAGGCCACCTCGACGTGATTAGGAAGACGACCTCTGATTCCGTCACAAGCAAAGCATGATCTCTCCCTTTTATGAGCAAATCCCACCAATCTGACCCAAAGTGGAGGTTAATCCCAAGTTCCTCCCCCTTCCCCCTTCGACTTGCTACTTGTTGTTGTCCCCCTCGGTCGCCGTCCGAACAGGTGATTGATTCCACCCATCTCTTCCTTCAATCTGCTAGCCGTCTGAAATCGGTCGTGTGCCGGAAAGCGACTGCCTTTTTGGGCGGGGAGGGCATTTCCGTGGTCTGGGTAGTAGTTGTCGGTGAAGATTTGGTGGGATGTGTTCATTTTAAAAATAAAACCGAGGTTTTTTGAATAGATTGACCTGGTTTATCGGTCCTGCCTTTGCCCGGATATGACCCGTTGACTTGCAAAGAGTTACGAGAAATGTTCAGCTGATTGATGTTTCTTCTGGGGTTGTAGTGGATGAACGGTTTGCGTGTCGCGCCAGGCATCCGTTTCTTGGCCGGGACTCGCTTGTTTCAGCGCTGGGGCTCTCACACAGCCGTGTCGGAATCGAAGGGCATGGCCGAGAACGTGATTTGCAGGATGGGGTTACTTGACGGGGTACCAGATAGCTATGGCGGGTTGACCGTCGAAGTCAAGGAATCAATGGATCCTAGCGTGTTTTCGCCAATGTTGGAAGCCTCCATCAAGAGCTGGAAGCAACAGGTTGATAAGATCGCTTTCGATCGCACCCAAGATGTTGGGGGATATGGATATTGTTTGTGTTCCTGTTTTTCAATTATTTGTTTGTTGGGTTTTTTGATGATCAGGGGCAGAAGGGGGTTTGGATCAAGCTGCCCATCGAACAATCGAATCTGGTACACTCAGTGGTCCAGGTAATGATCAATCGTTGTATTTCTCTGAGCTGATGTAAATGATCTTTTCTGATGATTTTGATTGCTTTCTTTCTGATATTTTGTGTTTATGATGCCACCGTACTACTCTGTTTGCAGCAAGGGTTTAGGTATCACCATGCTGAAAGCAACTACGTGATGTTGGTCCGGTGGTTGCCCGATGGCACACCAGATTCTCTTCCTGCGAATGCTTCTCACCGAGTGGGCATTGGAGCTTTTGTCTTGAATGATAAGAATGAGGTGACTTTATCTGAGTGACCATGTTTCATTCTATGCCTTATCTTTTATAAAGCTGATATGGAATTGAACCCGAATCAATTGAGCTAATAGAAGCTACAGAAAGCCGGCATCGAATGAAAGATGTGGCTACCTCGATTCGAGCTATATTAGATGGCGAGAAATCCAACTTCAATCAGATTCCTTGGTTGTGACTCGCAGGTTCTTGTAGTTCAAGAAAATTCTGGAAAATTCAAAGGAACTGACGTGTGGAAGCTCCCCACAGGGGTTGTTAATGAGGTGAACATGTTTGGTGATATTATCCTGCTTCATCATGCTTGTTGATAAGCTTTTTCATGTTATTTAAGCTGTTGATTGATGGGGTTCTTCGCAATCCTAGGGGGAGGACATATGGAAAGCTGCTGCTCGAGAAGTCAAAGAAGAGACTGGAGTAAGATTACTTTGTGCCAACAATCGTCGTTGGAGTTTAGTGCTTTCGTTGGTTTTTATCAGGATGCCCAGTTCAACCTTTCATTTGTTTGCTTCACAGATAGAGACTGAATTCATTGAAGTTCTCACGTTCAGGTAAAAGGCCACTTTCAATTAGTATTTATGGTGTCGCCACTGCTGGAGCGTCAAACATCGCATTTTATATCTTTTGGGGTCGAATCTTCTTTTTCGATCGCAGGCAGAGCCACCGATCTTTTCACACAAAGTCAGACTTGATGTTTGTTTGCTTGTTGCGGCCAAGCTCGACCAACATTGACAAAGATGATGGGGAGATCGCCGCGGCTAAGGTAATGTAGTGATATGCCCCGCACTCGCACTCACATTCTTCCCCTACTTTTCTGTGCTCAGAAACTGTCTTAATTATTCACCAAAGAAGTATTTAGGCTTTACCATGTGAATGTGGTTGCAGTGGATGTCAGTCGAAGAATACATTGGGCAGCCTTTCGTCCGAGAAAACAAGCAGTTCTATTACATTGCGAAGATATGCGCCAAGAAGGCAGCGGAAGGTGATGCTTACCCTGGTCTCGGTCTTCTGGCGGCCACCTCCCGGACCAAAACGAATTACATTTACTGCCATAATCCCGAAAGTCTGCTGTAGCTCCTCAGAGACTGCTGTAGCTCCTCAGACAAACAATCAAATAGATACTTTGAATGATTTCTGTAATAAGATTTGTTGCAACCAAAGGATTAAAAATGCAGCCTTCACAGGCCACCTCACAGTATTCAGCAACGCCATTTGCCAGATAGATTGCCTGTTCATGTTCCTTTTCCCGATTGTTTTCAGCCTAAGTTGCGGATCGGAGTTTAAGGTTGCATGTTACGGTGAATATGACAGTAAGAAGGTCAGCTGCGGCAATCAGGAGTAAGTTCAAAGCAGCCATATGGGTTGGAAGAGGAGTTAATTGTTTGAGGTTGTTGGCTTTCAACTGTCCCATGTTGTTGTCATCCGAACGTCAAAGTTCACGAAAAACATTTGGACAGAAGACCAGATCAGGGGGATCCCAAAGAAAGCCGCCATCTCGTCTTGTTTAAGTACCTAATTATCACCATCTTCTTTGATTTGGCTTGGCGAATTAACTGCGAAATTTTCTGAGCCTAAAGATTACCTCGGCTCGCATCTCTCTATGTTCAGGAGTAAGATCTAGGTTTCCTTCATGGCTTTGCGGTTGAATCCGCCTACGGCTTCTTCCTCGGCCACCTCGTCCTGCAAGTTTCGCGATCGCGCTGAGAAATTGTTTGAGCACAAGCTGTCAGTGAGGGGGTTCTGCAAAGGAAGGAGTGTGGTCAGCATTTTCGGTTGAAGGCATCCGGTGTGCAGCAGCCAAATGCTGTTTCACTGCAAACTGGTTCGTTCTCTGCATTCTCTTATTTGCTCGACTGAACACGACACGATGATCTTTTGTGGGAATTGTATCTCGTCATGCCTACTAATTTCAAGGAGTGGAAATTGAAACGGCTGTTGTTGCAGAAGGATCGGTCATGCAGTATCCAATGTCGGATGGGAAGAGCGTTGGATCTCGACACCCGAAGAATATGATTACTGTCACGGGATTGTCCAAAACAGACATGACCCTCATCATCGTTATCATTGGTGTGTCGGGAGAACTCGCAAGGAGCAAGATCTTCCCGGCCCTATTCGCACTATTTTATGAAGATCATTTGCCGAAGGTTTCATTTCAATCCATCGTGAAAATCATTAGCCGTGATGCATTCTCGCTGAGCCTTAAGAATAGGTTTCTGATTCTCTGGCATCCAGGATTTCACTATCTTCGGCTCTGCATGGACAGCAATGTCCGACGACGTGCTGAGATCATCCATTAGTGAAAACTTGGCTTGCAGAGTCGGAAACAGGTACCTAACTTAAAAACCGGGCCGCTCATTACTGATCATACTTGAGTTTTGTGATCTGGCCATCATCATGTCACTTGTCAGGGAGAGCTGCGAAGACAAAATGAACCAGTTCTTAGAGAGATGCTTTTACTGCATGGGTCAGTACAGCTCCGAGGAGTACTTCCTTGAGCTCAACGAGAAGCTGAAGGAGAAAGAGGTATCCTCGAATGCCTCCTATTGTGTGGCGATCAATGCGAAATCTCTTGATAATTGTAGAAGGCCGGGGTGCTTTCCAACGGACTGTACTACTTGGCTGTTCCTCCACACTTGTTTGTCTATGCCGTGAGGTGCTCCGAGAATCGCCCCTCCTCAGACAGTGGTTGGACAAGGGTCATCGTTGAGCAACCATTTGGCCAGGACTTGGAATCGTCCCGGAAATTGACCTGTGAACCAGTATCTTAAAGAGGGCCAGATCTTCAGGTATCTAGAATCGACATGCCCTTCTCGTAAGACTGCTGCGTCGAGACGTCTCAACTTATCTTATTGTTCGATGATTTTTTTCTGCAGAATCGATCATCACTCGGGGGAGTTCTTCAATTCTCAAATCTGGTATTCGACGCCTTGTGGTCTTGAAACTACATAAGGAACGTGCAACTGATATTTTCCAAAGACATCAGCACAGAGGGGCAGGGCAGGTTAGTTTTTTACCAAATCTCGGGTCCGATACCCTTAAAGCAAGAAAATCGCGTGATCCTCTTTAGGTTGGGTTTTCAGAGGCTATGAATACTACGGCGTAATTCAGGACGTGATGCAGAACCACCCCATACATCTGCCCGAGTTGTTTGCGATGGAGACTCTTGTCAGCTTGGATGCCGAGGACATAAGAATCGAAAAGGTGCTGCAAATCAGTCCTGATAACAGCGGAGCATTCATGGCGCGATCACTTATTCTTTAAAATTCTTCTTCGCAGGGCAAGGTTTTGCTTTCTATAAGCCTGCCTCGGCTGGATGATGCGGTCATTGGACAACTCAAGTGCTACAGAGAAGGGAATATGTCGTATGGGGGATTCACCGATGGTCCTACCATCTCCGAAGGCAGCCTAACCCCTACCTATGCGACGGTGACCTTCTTCATCAATAATGTCCGGTGGGATGGTGTCCCGTTCATGGTTATTGCCGGGAAAGGTCTCTCCATTCAAAGAGGTATATGCACGCGTATTGCTGAGTGCCTTCATCATTCAATTTCACATGCTAAGACCGGCAGTTTCGGATGAAATTCTTGGCAGAGCAGAGATTTGAGTCCAGTTCAGACATGTGCCAGGAAATCTTTACGGCCGAAATGCTGGGGCCGACCCACGGAATGCGACGAATGAGCGTGTCCTGCGTGTGCAGCCAGATGAGGCCATTTACCTGAGAATCAACAACAAAGTCCCTGGGCTCGGAAAGAGACTAGATCGCAGCGACCTGAACCTCCTGTTTGAAACTGTAAAAGGCGAATGCCGGCTCTTTATCAGGAACGACGAGCTGGATGCGGCTTGGTCCATATGCAGTCCCTTACTAAAGGTCCTGAAGGCTAGGAAGGTTCAGCCGGAACTATACCCGTACGGCAGCGAAGGGCCAGTGGGAGTCCATTAACTCGCCGCAAAGTACAACATCCTCTGTTCCGATTTCAACGAACACTGATGAGCGAAGGCAGTCTACGAGGATTCGCGTCACCGACACGATCGTTACTGAGAGGAATCTCTGTATGCATATCTGTAATCACGACTCTTGATTATTAACACTACCTAATCATCAATCAATACATAGAAACAAAAACAAAAACATACAAATCTGTCCCTGTCCGAATCCCCCCCCCAAATCACGATGATATGCAAAGCAAAAGAACCCAATGACCAAATTTCATTCACACAAACACCACCGACGAAACCAAGCCAAGCACCAGACCAAAGCCCAATCTAGCATTCACTCCGGCGCCATTCGGCTTGTCCGCGGTCTGGTCTGCAGAATCCGCCGCGGGGGAATCGGCCGCGGGACCATCGGCCGCTGCCGTAGCCTTCCCCTTGCTGGCCTTTGGAGCAGGGGCTGCCTCCGCCTTGAACAGCTCCTTTGGCTGCAACACCTTATTGACCTTGTAGATCACCAAAGGGTCCTCATCGATGACTGTCCCGGTGACCTTCGCAGTGGCCACCTTGGTCTCTAGCGTCACGTCCTCTCCGTCGTTCTGCACCGTGAAATCGTACTTGTTCGCACCGTCAGTCGCCAGCGTATTCATCGGCCCGTTGTTCGACTTCAGCATCTGCATGGACTCGTAGAACGGAACTCCGTGGTACAGCACAAGCGAAACCTTCTGGGCTTTTGTCAGGTTCTTGTACTTCGGCGCGAATGCGCCTAGGGTCGCGTCGCTGGGGCAGAACACTGTCAAGCCGCCGTCGATGTTATCCTCGAAGGTCTTGTCGGCGCCCGTCTCCACAAGTAGGTCCGCAAATGCCTGGCAACCCTGCTTCCTCAGGATGGCTGTCAGGTTGAGGTCGCTTGGCCCCGGTGTTGGCGCCTCCGCTTCCGGCGAGCTCAAGGCCTTCCATTTCCCAGGAAACGAGTCGTCAAAACACAAGATTCGAATCGAACCCGGCTGGGCAAACAATCCGAATTGCCTAGACATATTACCTCACTAATCTGCAGGACGGAAATGTTGTAAGGGATCTCCTCAACAGACTTGACGAAAACAGAACTGAGCTGCCCCGCATTGTCCTCAGCGCCGAACCCGACCTTCCCACCCTTAAAGTCGGTAATGTTGACGTAGCCAGAGGTCCCGGCGGCGGCCCCTGTGGCCTGGAACATGGTGGAGGTGAGGGTGGTCCCGTTACTGATCTGGTGGAGCTTCTTGGTGCCGAAGTAGTCCACCAGCACGTGAAGCGACAGGACGTTCTTCAACGACCCGATGGAGAGGTGCTTGTCAAGGACTGAGGACATGGCGGAGTTGTCGAGGGCGAGGACGGTGATGGTGAGGCGACGGTTGATCTCGCCGGCGAGGTGGGTGAGGGTGAGGTAGTGGTTGAAGGTGGAGAATTCGGGGTGCTTGGCGAGGATGCGGGTGATGTTGTGGGCATGGGTGGGAGTTGCCGTGAGGCAGAGGGCGAGGAAGGCGGCGCAGAGGATCCCGGCGGAGGGCATAGAGGGGCGGTGGGGATGCATTTGGCGTGTGTAGTGGAAAAGAAAGGTGTGGTTAGTGTAGCGCGTGAGCGTGTAGTGTAGGGATGTGGGTCGCTCGCTATTTATGAAAGGCGAGAGATTTGTTGATATGCCCATGCCAGCGGAGAGATGGGACCACAACCTCGTTGCTAAGCATATGTCCAAATTTATATGAAATTACTAGTAATAATAATAATATAATTTATGAGGAAACTTAGGAATTGGGCAATTATTCCAAGAACTAACGGTTTTCATAATTGTAACTTTCCCTTTTCCCAAGTTGGGGTTTCGTTTCAAAATATAGCTAGTCACAAAAATCATTAGTCTTACTTAAGTCCAGATTTACCAATTGATATATCATAATTTGGCCGAATGTGTCGGTGGGGAGTTTTGTGGAATTCTTTCTTCTAATGATGATGTGCTGTATGTAATCTCGATTTCGATGATTGATTTTGATATTGGGGGTGTTCCATCATCCAGTCCGGGATGATAAGAGAGAGAGAGAGAGAGAGAGAGGCTCTTCTTCACATTATAAATAATAAGCATTCGGTGGTACGTCTGATAAAATGAAATTGAGATGTTCCTTTGTAATTTGGACTTATCGAAGAATTTGTCATAAAAAAATATGTATATGTGTGTGTGTGTTGGTTGTTATTACAGCCTGTCCTTTTTGTTCTCGCTCCACGTTCGTTCCTTTCTTTTAATCCCTTTTGGGCCGAGGGCTACATCCCTTTTTCGTAAACGTGTCGTGTTTCGAGGATTCGTATTTTTGATACGTAACTCATGTTAATATATGGAACTCGAAATCTAATATATTTAATAAATATGTAAAAATATTTATGTTTTATTAAGTAAATAATAATAAATCTAGCAAATTAAATCATTTCAAACGAAGAAAAAAAAAATATAGAAATAACTTAAATGAACCCTTATATGTGATGATACCAAGTGCGTAGATTGATAAATCTTCCAGAGAGATATAGTTTGAAATTAGTATATCTTTATTTTAAAAATAAAAAATATTTTTAAAATATTTTTATATATATTTTATCGTATCGTATAATTCGATTCGTCCGGGTAGAAGACATATTTAACTAAATTCAATATCACGTAGGATCCGTGATTTAAATCCGTGGCCCACACACGGTAGGAAAAGAGAAAAGTAATAAAGAAACGGAAGCGTTGATGTGATTGCCACTCGAGGAAAAGGGGAAAAAAATCATGGAGGCTGTCGGTAATGAACAAGAATTTGGACAAAATGGGTTTAAGACAAACATTACATTCAGGAAACAAAACGAACGCTGTCGCTGGGCCCAGTTTATATTACTGGGCCAATATAATAAGCCCAATTCCCCCCCCCCCCCCTTCCATTACTTGCGCTACCCCCAATTCATATTCCACGAAGCAACTCTCTCGTATGTTTCGCTACTAGAAGAAGAATCCTACTGGGGGGAATAAATTTCCACTTTCGGAGGGGAGGGGGGTGCATCAACGTTCGGACCACACCACCTGTTCGCTCCGAAAGTGATCGCGGACAAAGCGGATCCAAACACGTCGAAAATTTCTAGCACTACGGGTAACTGGTACCCGGAGATTCGTTAAATGTGAGTGGTTGTCGTATGAAAAAGAAAAAGAGAGGAAAGATAGCGGACGAACATCCTTAAGCTGAAGCACTTACGGATGCCATCGACGATGCTTTTGGAAGAAAGCAGGAACGCGGCGTCTCTAGAGAGGTGTGTCTATACAATGCATAAGAACGACTATTTATATAAAGCTAGACCTACGACACATATAATACGCTTCCTTTGTCACTAGTCTTCATTTTTCATACGATCAAACTTGGTGACAGTTCCCTTCCAAATCCTGAGATTGTCTGGAATATTCCTGAGATCGTCCGCATTGCCTATTGGCCTTCGTCGTAAAGTTTCCTCTCACCCAGTTAATTGTCATTTTATTGACCCTTGTCGCCCGGTAGCCTAATCGCTTGATGACTACTTCGCCTGATGTGTTTCCGTGGTCACTTCGCCGATATCTGTGGCCCAGAATTTCTGTTGCTAAACACTACCCCTTACACATATTGCACATACATCTTTTTTTACCACTTTCAAAAAATGTCACCGTGGAAGTCCATCGACGGCCCAAACTAGCTTAGGATTCGTACGAACTTTTAGCCTGTTTGGTTTTTTGAATAGAATTTCGGACGAAATAGAATGAAAATTGAGAACAAATATAGTAATTAAAAAGAAAATTACTTAAAAAATAATGTGTTTAATTGAACGTAGAGGAAAAGCGGAGAATGTATTAACAAAGAGAACGTAGATTCCTTGAGTTATGAAATTCTCGTTTTTTTCTTTTCTCTTGAAATTTAAGAAAATGGGAAAACAATGAAATAAAATAATATCATTTCCTTGAATATTTAAATAATCCGTTGTTCGAAACAGAAATTTAATTTAATTTTTTTTAAGAATTTCTTTAAAAAAAAAATTGTACAAGTATTTGCTAATTTTCAGTTTACAATTTGGGGGTGTCGTGTAAGCCGACAACATGTGTCATGTCAACCTTTTCTTTTCTTTGAGTTTCCCCAAGTATCTTCCAAACTCATTGGAGGGTTTAGCGGACGGTAAAAAGAAAGGAGGAAAATTACTTCCACACAAAAGGGACAACATAAACAAAACACTTCAAAAAAAATTTAGAGAGAACAACGGAGATCAGAGAGAGGGAGAGGGGACAGAGTTGCTTGGAGTTGCTGGGATTGACGCTCGTTGCTGGTGAGTTTCTGGGTGTATATGAGTATTGATGATGATGATGATGGTGATGATTCTTCTTCCCTTTCCTTTTCTTTTCTTCTGGTCCCCCCCAACCAAGAGAGTGTTTTTATTCTCCAAGTGTTCTTGGGGTTTTGCCTGTTTTCTTTTTATTTTTTTGGAGTTCCATCGATTTCTTCTGCTGCTCTGCCGTCCTGTATTTCTTCCCCTCTCCTTTCCTGTTTTCTGAACCAAATCAATCCGAGGTTTAGTTCTTGACTTCAAACATTTGTGGGTTTGAGAACTGACAGTTTCTACTTCCTGTCTGATTTTTATGAAAGTGGTTTTCTTTTTTTGGAAAGGAGATTGTTTCTGTTTCATTTTGGTCCATTTCCAGCTTTAAGGTTTTTTGTGTTTGTCCTGCTTGATTTGCAGAGATGGGCAATGCCAGTGGCAGGAGTGAGAGAGAAGGGAGTGATGAAGAAGGGAGTTTCGGAGATGGAGGGGAGGCGTACGCTGAGAGAACGGATGGCGGAACCCCTGTTTCTCCTATGCCGTTGGTATGGCTGTTGTTGCTCTGCGACTGTCTCCCGCTTTTTGGTTTCGATTAGGCTTCCTTCCTGCCAGGCAGATGGGAGTGCTTTGATTCGGATCGCCTAAAGATGCTTCATGAAGCATACGAACCATTGAACCCCTATCGTGTCCCAAACGTGAGAATGACGATATGGAGGCACATGGATATTATCTGTAGATGTTTGCGCCGAGATGTTGTTGATTTTTCTCGCCGTGACAAATGTTCAACGGATGCAGAGGATGAGTATCGAGACTGTGAACTTGCATGATCAGAGGCCTGTGCCGGTAATGATCACGTGGAGTCACGGAGGCCGGCAAGTCTTCGTCACAGGATCATGGGACAACTGGGCAGTAATGTAACTGTCGTTTCACATCTCTCCTCAGTTCATTGCTTCGTGGATTCCCCATTCATTTGCAGCTCACTGACTTAGCGACCTTATGTATTCGGTCCTTGACAGAGAACCGATGCACAGATCCGGCGAGGAGTTCATCCTCATGAAGTTGCTCCCGTCAGGTCTTTACCACTATCGCTTCATCGTTGATGGGAACATCACATGCGATCGAGATTTCCCCTTCAGTTTTGATGAACCAGGAGGGAATGCGTACAACATCTTGGATGTGAAGGAGTTTACAGCTGAATCAAGCGAGAACCTGCCGGAAAGTGCATTGCCAGACTCCCCTGAAGACAGTTACGGGAGGAACCCAAACCAAGATATCGACTTCAGCAAGCCACCACCAGACCTACCTCCACAGATGTACAAACCCTTGTTGGACGAAACACCTTCATCAGGGGCCGACGTTCATCAGCTCATGGCTAGGCCTCAGCATGTGTCGTTGAACCACCTATACATGAAAAGCTGTGATGGCCGGGTCGTTGCGCTCAGCTCTACACAACGTTTTCTCGAAAAGTACGTGACTGTGATCCTATACAAGTCTGTCAGACAGAGGTGACTATTGGGAGCCTCCTCCTTGTCAAGGGGCTCCGATCTGAGTCCTGCAGTCTGGTTGGGAGCCGGCATTTTTGCTGTTATATAGGATATGCATTCGGTATTCCCGATTCGATTAAGAGCAAACTGGCAAAGACTCCCATTGCAGCTATGGATATTGCAGCAGAAGCATCTTTTGCATCATATACTTGTACCGCCAATATGATTCGAGATATTTCTTCACTTGGTACTTTTCTGACTGTTTCGGTCAGGGCTCGGAATTCGTTGACGAAAAGCATTAAGGAGACCGCAGCTGTGGATGCGAGTAATATAAATCTTTAGTTTCACGAATTTGTATCTTAGAAACAAATCAAGGTTTAGTTTTGCGATTGCAGATACAATATGGACATCAGTAAGATATAACTGAAAGACCTTGCACAATAGAAACTTCTGCTTCCATCCGCCTCTCCACCGACTCATTACATTTTCTCCACATCAAATCCACCGTATCCATGAGAAATCGCACCAGACAAGAGCTAACAACCAAGCCAAAGCGGCGACACTCGGAGAACTTCCCATCGACGAGCCCCGGGATGACAACCGCCATGGCACGATTATCTGACGGGTACCTTAATCCAACCATTGGCAAAAGCAATGGCCAGGATGACAAAGGGAGTGGACATTCCAAAGATGATGATGTAAGGGAGGGGGGTCATCATCGGGTTCTCGCCCTCTCTTTCCCCAGCCGTCTGCCAATACCTGAATTAACAGAACCACAGCAGACCACATAGAACAAGTTCAGTGATCCGAGGCCGGAGTCGGAAACATAAGAATCGAAAGAGGATCGCGAATCATGGGGGAGAACTGTTCAGGCTCTTCTTCTTTGGTGATGAACTTCTTTTTCTTCCCACCTTTCTGGACTTCACCCTCTCCCCCTAGACAGCATTAATAAATCACTTCAGCAACAACTCGAAGACAATAAAGAAAAGAGCGAAAAAACTCACCTAACTCCGCACGAACCCGAAAAGAGTGTTGCCTCGACATGACAGCGCCGCGAGGGAAAGAAGGGAACGACAGAGAATGGGGAGATGACTTCAGGGGGATTGGAACCCTTGTGCTGAGGGCACACTGGCAAGATCCCGGTGGAACCATTTCTTCTTCTCCTGGAAAGGGTATCAGAATGCAGTTGGTATCATCTCTTCATAAACCCAGAACGAGACAGTACCAGATGTTGTGGACGTGCTGTTTCCTGAATATCGTCGAACCTTATCCAAACTTCACAGGTTGTTACAAGTGGCACTCCCAATTCTCACCCCTCTTCAACGAAAAAATGACATGAACTGCAAAAGCTACTTTGTTCTCCTGATCGAAGAGTTCGCAATGGTGCTCGCTCCGCAACCTCTCATGTCATGTCCCTGGAACTCGCCGATATTTAGTCTTAGCTAGGCATTCACATGCCTAAACGTTTTAGGCATCAAGGTACAGATAAGCATGCCTAAAAGGCAGCCGAGAAAGCTTATCAGACTTTTCGGGGAAGTCACTTCCGTCTCTACGGACGAAAACCTAAAGTCATCCGGTGAGAAGTGGGATACAAGAGGCAATGGAGCATGACAAGAAGAAGAGACAACAAGGTATATATCTATAAAAGTATCGATGAGATCTATAGGTGCGTGATAGAATAACAACAGAACATGTCTACAATCAGCAGCGAGTCACCGGCATCCACCTCTTGTCACCTAGGAGAAACATCCCAAGAGTGGAAACCCCTCGCTCTCTCTCAGTCGTCGTTTAACTCAGACGGAAGCAAAAGTTAAGAGCCAGCCCCGGCCATTCAAAATGAAGCCGTCTCTGTACTTTGATACATCCGGGAGAAGTCCAAACATAACTGGCGATCTCTGTCGTCGCCCCATCCACCCCATCCCTTAAATCCAGCTTTATAACCTGGCTGATGCTTAAAGATACGCACATCCCAATTGGAATCAATGTTCATGACCTTGTCGCCTTCGTCTAGTGCAACTTTCACGGCCCCGTTATCAATGCAAGCCTTATTTGCTGCCTGGCCCTGATGTAATCCACACTTTCCAAAGTGAACCGCACTGGTCCTCGGCCCTCGTAGGGTGTAAACTGGAGCTCCGAACGATGGATAAACCGTTGCCCACATCGTTATGTCCCAATTGTATTCATCAAAGTAACAGAACTCTTTTGCCTTCCTATGAATTTTCCTCCAGACTGTCCGGTTGAAGGAGTAACCCACGTTGCCCATCCTCTCCGCGATCAAACTAGTCCAACCTTCACCTCTCGAGTTGACATCGCTGGGAGCCAAGTTGGCGGCATAGCAACTGGGGCATTTCTCGGGCTTCAGTTTCACGAGAGCCTGCAGATTCCTGTAAGCATTGGGAAACATAAAGTGGTCCTCCTCGATGAAGAGAATATGCCCTGAATGGCCATGGGTCTCCGCTAGTCCGTCCCACACAGTATTCATCATCCACCACCAATGATGCTTCAAAGAAACGATCTTCGGAGATCGGTGGTTCCCATATTGATCGGGGTTCCCATCACATTTCTTCGTGGCAGCGTCATCCTTATCCCTGCAGTCATTCAGGGACATACCAGGAAAGTTGTCGCTGAATATGTGAGGTGAGTATGGTGCAAATATCTGCTTCACTTGACAAAACCTTATCCCTTCAATGATCTTATTCATCTCGTGAAAGTAACCATCATGGCTAACTATCAGCAAGGTCTCGCCAATTCCCACGACCTGCGACAGGCTTTCCACGACCATTCGGAGATACTGAGGCCGATTATGGACATAAAGGACTATAATTACATGATCACCCGCCAAGGAAGGAAACAAATCACGGTTCCTAGGGGGTAACTGGTTCCGCCTATCCAACTCAAGTGACAACTCGTTTTGCACAGGAAGATCGAGACCCCCTCTAATTCTAGCCGAAAAACCGGAAGCATTCCCTTCAACTCGGTTAACATCGAAGGCAGGCTCCGTGGCAACCTCTATCAAAGATTTCGCCTGCAGAAGGAATATCAACAGGAGCACAACCCCTACGGTAACAACGACTACGGAGAGGAATCTGCGGCAAGCCGCCTCCTTTGTCCGCGACTTCCTGCAACTCTTCATAGTTACCCAAATCACAGAACCCCAGCAGATCTTACTTAAACGGCCGATACTTAAAGCAACAAATGCGCGAAGCTCCCAGAACACGAGTTCAAACTCAAATCAAAGACCTTTCCACTCCTAACCTGGAAATGGGCACAACTGATTCTTCCATCTTAGGGCAAAAGAAGAAAGGAAAGAACGGATTTTGTTTCTCTGGTGGGAGATCGAGATCGAATGAGAAATCCCACCCAAAAAATAAAAAATAAAAAATCTGGGTGGTGGGTGAACTCGTGGAATTGAAGGTGGGCGGCAAGTCGGCAGCTCGGCAAAATCGAGGTTTGATTTTGACTAGGAAAAAAACAAACGGATGGGGAACACCCAAGAACGAAAACAAAGACGGAAGACGCGAAAGTTAAAAGTCGTTCGCCGGATTTTCGCTTTGGAGGAGTTTGACGGATGTTGGGGGGGTGTGGAGGAAGAAGGAATGACAAAAGGGTAGGGAACTAACTCCCCATGAGCAGGCTAAAATGGTAATTTCGTTCTGTTCATCCGGAACTCGGATATAACTGAACTGAACTGAACCGAACCAAGTCCTGAGAAGTAGTCCCAAACAACCTCGTATGATGTAATGAGGTACAAGGTTTTTAGTCCCAATGAAAGACAACCTCGTACAGTTGTCGGGGGTGTTAAAAGGTCAGGCCAGGGGGGACTAAAAATCCCTGGGCTTAATGCAAGGAAAACGGTGAGAGTGTGATAAGATTTGATCCGACCCATTTCGGACATGCCGTGGAGTTCGAAAACACCCTTCAGGGTAATATTTAGGGATGTTTCCAAATGCCCTGGAAATTTCCTTCTCTTTGACGACACTTAGCCGAGTCTCTCTGATAATTCCAAGTCTTCGCGGGGCACTTGCAAATATCCTTATGTGCAGGAAACGCGTGGTCAGAATCTTCGGTCGATCGCACTACCTTTCTGGTATTGAGAGATGACAGTGAACGGCAGGGATGTATACCACTGAGGCCTCTCCAGATTGAATCCTTCTTCAGGAAGGACTAGGCAAAACTGAGAAATCTCCTAACGTGAAATGAACACGGGACAGGGAAGGACAACGCGAAAAGGCTTGCGAAACTGAAGCGGGAAATGGAGACCGGGGCCGATCTACGTCGAACCCGCATAAGTGAACCACGCGCTCCGATCCAGAAACGCATCAAGGCCGGGACTTACGAGAAAAAATTGTGAATATTTCATGATTCTAACATTCCTAGAAAATAACCTAACAACCTATTTATCTAAATTTCATAAAAAATTAAAATATTAAAAATGATATTTTCTCGATAGAAAATCCATCGAATATGGACATATCATCTCGTATGATTGTCCAGGTCGTCTCTCGAGTCATCGGAAAGGTTCGTGCTGCCGTCCTCGTTCATACTAGTTGTAGAAAAAAATTTCAGAATCCTTCATGGCGAGGAGCTTTCCCGTTAAACTAGGCGTCATCGCAGATGTTAGTTAACCGTGTTTCCTGTTTTCCGATATTGCGGATGGCTTATTTCACCACGGCCGAGACCCTAAGAAAGTCGATTGTCCTCATGAGACCAGGACCACCCCTTCATCTTATTTATGAAGTCCTCATATTTCCTCTTCGGTTCCTCCAAGCCCAACCTCCCCAATTTCACCCAAGAGGACTAGCTCTTTTCCGGCTTCTGTGCCACTCGGCCTGCGACCGCCGCCCCCAGGGGAACGATCCCGGGATCAAGCCGTACTCTAAAGTGTAGAGGGAGAGTGCTCTGTGCCAACATTTTGGCATGCGAGAGATCTCTTCCGAGAATTAACTTCTCCATCTTCACGTGGGCCTGAGACAAACTGATTCGGCCATGTTAAGTCCATGGTTGGGCCCAATTTCAGCCCATAATTGGGATTCCAGCATGGACACGTGGCATAAGACTGTGATGAATCCACCCAAAAGGGGAAATTGTATCTTTCGTTTTAAACTTTGCCGCCTTCCGGCTGCAACATTATTCGTCCATCACAAAATTAATTGCGGAGGCAGCCGTCCCTTATTGCAGTCACGGTTTCGATGATAAACGAGAGATTCGCGAGGACGAAAACAGTGTCGTTGGAAACAAGGCGGGGTTGGCTTCCGGGTCCTATAAGAAGAACCGTCTGGAAAGGGGTGTTTCATATCAA
Source organism: Melastoma dodecandrum (assembly GCA_029817715.1). Taxonomy (NCBI): domain Eukaryota; kingdom Viridiplantae; phylum Streptophyta; class Magnoliopsida; order Myrtales; family Melastomataceae; genus Melastoma; species Melastoma dodecandrum. The sequence continues at coordinate 1,552,843 of JARUPY010000355.1, read as the reverse complement.
CGGGATAGATCTTTCTGTCTTCTGTCGAGTGAAATAAGAGGAAGAAGCGAAGAACCGAGAGTGGTTGGTTTTCAGTCAGGATATGGCGATTCGGGGTTTCCTCATGGCGATGGCAATTGGGGTCCTGTTCCTGGCGAGCTTTGCGAGTTCCGTGGACACTCGGGTCTCGAGCAAAGTTTGTTCCCCCGATAAGTACCAAGGAGACTCCGCGTACGCGAACAGCGTTGCCACCGTTCTCAATGATATGATGACAACCACAGCCAACTCCCCCGGTCATGAACGCAGAACTAAGGCAGGTAACATCGATTCGCAGGTGTTCGGCCACTCAACCTGCCAAGAGAGCCTCTCTACCTCCGACTGCAATTTGTGCATGGGGGTCGTGGAGGTACTGATACAGGGAAACTGTCCGATGAGCTTCACGGCGAAGCTAGAAACACCAGATTGCACCATGGAATATAGTAATTAGTAACAGTGACCTGTGATTTCTGGATCGCATGGCAGCAAGAACTATCTTGATGAGGAGGAGTCTCATTTCGCCTTCTTTTTTTATTACCCGCAATGAATAATCACCTCGGTTTAGCCGTCGACTCGGACATCTAGCCGAAGGTCATGTAATGTTTTCCTGCATTGGAAACTTTTGCAACGAGTCTTTGTTTTCTTCGGTTTGCATATTCAATTGGAGCACCTTCCATAAAAAGTGAATGCTGCGCGTAGTTTAATAGGTTAGAAGGAGAAAACACAATGAGAAGGCATGGATTTTGGCACTGCAAAATGGCTGATCCCATCATCACCAACATGTCTTCCCGAATGACTGTGGCAACTGAATTACTGGGGAGAAGTGTGTAGTTCACGTTCAAGATCAAGGCGTAAATGCTGTAGCAGGGCTGGATTAGCTGCCTAATTAGGCCACCTTTGTTAGGAAATGACCGAGTTCCGGTTTCTGAGGCCAAAGTGATTTGTTGCTCGTGAATTCGGCTTACCAAGCTCCACTATTGAGTTGGGACCACTGACGAATGGGCAAAGGCACCCTAAAATTATGTTACGAGATGTTCATCTGGAGTTAGCCTGTAACTGCTCCTACAGGCTGCCATCGAGTAGTTAGCAGCACTAAGCAGAAACAGGGAAAATATGGGCGATCATCCATAGGTTGTCATAAAAAAGACCGGCCATTCTCGAGCATCTGCGTTACAGTAAGGAGGTGCATTGGCTTCAAGCGATTCATCTCCTGTTCCCTGTATGTGATGGCCCTGAGGCATCGGGGACTTCATCGGACTGGAATTCACGAGCATGGACGAGAACATATCGCCAAATGTAAGCTTGACTATTCCCTTGGTTTCTCAGAAAAACTGGGCCTAGATCCGGACAATATTATCGTTATTCTTAATCACATCGATCGATGAAAATTATGTAGGAAACAAGATTGGATAACTTCTATGTAGAAAGAAATTACAGATGAAACAGTGTGCATTGGGGCGGAGGAGGATATAGATGAGTCAAGCACGTGTCGCGGTGATGGTCTTCGGAGTTTCGTTAATGGCGAGATCGCCCAAACATTGAGTTATAGTGCCGTTCTTGAGGAATGAATTCTATCAACATAATTTTTAACTAACAACTTTCATATAATACTGTGCAAGTTCTCATCTGTAAAAGGTGAAGATACAACAAGAATATGTGGCTTTTGTCCGGTGAAACAGATGACTTCTCGTCACTAACATATTTTCACGAAGGACTGGTGGAACCACTTGGGGAAAAGGTTGTACTTCGCTCTCACGATCAAGGCGTAGATAACGTAGCAGGGCAGGCTGACCACGGCAAGGCAGAAGTACCTGCACAAATAAGCCGCCTCCGTAAGGAAAAGAAGTAACTCTTTCTGAAGCTTATGTGATCTACTGCTTGAGAATTCTGGCATACCATAGAGGGGCCCATGGCGTTGAGAGCACTAGGAACGGGTACGGCCAACTGAAAATACGCCATGAGACGTTACTCGGGATTTTCTTTTGTGTTCTGTGATAAGGAATAGCCATTGTAGGGGACGTTACCTTGTATATCCGCAGGCATGGATTACCCACTGGACGATGACGTAGATGGCTGTCCAGAGCATGAAGTATGATATCCGGAACCAAGGAAAAGACTGTGGCATTGTTTTCGAGAAGTTTTGTGAGTTTGAACACTAAATTACAACAGACGGCGCATTGCCATTGTTATGCAATACTTACGAGGCTATTCAGAGAGGTGTCAAGAAGGATGAAGAATGCGTTCAGGGTGTGCATGCAGCCCATCAACTGCCGAGAGATAACAATTAGGCCAATTTAGCAGCTAGCACACTTAGCGCATCAGGTTGGGTCTTCAGAGAAACAGGACACTCACCGGGTTGAGGCCGAGACGTACAGTTGATAAGAACGGAACTATTAAACACCAAAATATAATGTCGGTAAAGACAACTGCTCCTGCAGCAGCCTGCATATCAAATGAAAGCATTATAGGAATAAAAATGCAGACATAGCAATCTAATCATCGAGAAGTGATCTCGGGCAGTAGTATTCACCTGAAAGACTATCTGCATGAGATAACCCCAGAATCCGGCTCTTTCGAGGATTTGTTTCTGAGTATACAGTTGCATAAGCTTCGCACCGTTGATCTCCTCTTCCCTGTATGTTATGGTAGGTCCATTTGCACCATCTTCCATGTCTTGTCTCGAGAACCCATTAGCAATCGTCTCCAAGTAAGGAGACGGGAAGTAATACAGCCAACAACCATAAGCAGAAACAACACTCCCAACCTGCGTCAAATAACAAATACGTCTCAAACGGAAATTTCTTCGATCAACCAATGTAGATAGACGAGCACGGAGGACATTAGCGTACCGCGAAATAAATCATAACTAGCCCGAAAGTCCACCTGCAAAGAAAGAAATACCGGTCAAAGCCATCGCCATACAAGAAGATCGAATTCAGTCGAGGCTGTCAGGATAGTACAGGAGAAAAAATCACAGAATCAATCATGCCTAATCCAAATAAAAGTCTAAATCGATCCTATGACTTGCTCGATAGAAACGGACTATCAGAGACTAGGAAAAATTAACGATCTCTCTGCTATACTGGAAGATCTAATGAGCAAACTGAAGCAGCGACATACAGAAGGGCCACCGAATCTGCAAAGAAGAGCATTAGAGAGGAGCAGAAACAGAGCAGAGCTACTCACTCCGTGTAATACATGAAAACAGAGTAGCCATAGTCCTCGTAGTCCCAGAACAACAACCCCGCCATGATCAGGAACGACAAAACCCGCGTCCCAAGGAGCCAACCCGGTTGAACCCCTTTCCAGCAACTACACCAAAGCTGCGATGTTCCAACGTGCGATTTCGGCAGCACACCCGAGCCCAATTCCTCCCTGGAGCTATCACCAGCGGGGGACGACCCTCCGTTCTGTTCCGCTCTACCGGCAAGCAGCCACTGGTAAAGCCCAGCATCGCCGATCTGGAAGTAACGTTCCTTCCACCATATGATCACCAAGGAGCCAAGGACGGCCACACCGACGATGCCGAAGCATATGAAATCGTACCAGTACACTTCCAGGGCCATCTAAGGAGATTGACTGTTTTGCAATGCATCACAGGCATTGAATTGAATTGAGACTTAGTAGTGTCGATGATGATAAGTTGTGGTCGGACTGGTAGATAGTCGTTTGGGTTTGACTGCTTGGCGGAAGCTACCAGAAAGGGATCCCAGCCGTTGGATGTAAGAAAGGAATTCTTGCTCATCAAGTCAACTCTTGCCTGCCGGGGTCGACAAATACCGGCGATGGGTGAAAATGGGGTTTAGGTCTTGGGCCCAAATGAGATCCGAGAAGAAGAAATTATATGAAGACGACATGGGCAGGGCGGGTTTGTTCTTCCCGACAAAGAAGACCTGCTTTGCTTTGTCTGATCCAGAGATGAAGGGCCCAACTCATTCTCTTTTGATCCCGTTGAAGCTGTGACGAGGTTGTCCGTTTGTGGGCGTCTATGGATGTGGCGGGGATGTGATCCTGTATCAACGACGCGCCCAAGATCCAGACCCAGATGTCTGCAACCCTTGCCGCGCCTGCAACTCCCTGTTGTCACTGTCCCAACCCAAGAAAGCCACCGGGAAGGAAGCATGTGGCGACGTTAGGTGTCGGGGACGCCAATAACCCATCATCCCCCGCGTTTCCTCATCAAGATCCTTCCTTTTCGGCAATGTCTTGTCCACACGGACTATTCAGGGGCATCTTGATGAGGAACGAAGAAGAACGAGGAGTAGGAGGAGACCCTTTTCTGTTACCGTCATGGAATGACAGGCTGCACGACAGTGCTACTCCGGCCGCCATTCCTTTCTTGTTGGATTGATTGTTAGGATGTCATGCCTAGTTCTGTTTCGGCCAATGGTTTGATTCCTCGTTCGTCTGGGATTTGTGGCCATTATTGACTGTTTTGAGGTAATGTAGTGTTAAGATGGAAGTAGATAAACCTGCATCAGCTGCGTATGGCTTCTACTCTGATCGTGAATCCTTCCCACACTGGATGCCCTTCATTTCTTCTGTTAAGGTGTGACCGAGGATTCATGAGGCTGAAGAAATTGATTGAGGAGTCATTTGTTCTAGAGAATTGACTTCTAGGTTATGTTTTCACTGCGAGTGCCTATAGATTTCGCCTTTTAGAACACCCTTTGACATTGTAAATCTTCATCTTATCCTTGAATTGCTGGAAATGGTTCATCATAGTGTTACTTGAGAGGCTTCCAAAAAGTTATTGGCTGACTAACTGTGAACTCTCCATTTGGAGAAAGACCTTACATGGATATAGGATTTCCAGCTTCTAAAAAATCTGGAGACGTGCTAAACTTTTTTATTTATTTTCATTTTAATGTACCAAAGGAGCTGTCAGGTTTTGGTTTTACACAAAGGGTCCATCCTCATGCATATTTCAAGTACAATTTCTTATTCCAGTCTTCTCTTTTCTTTCTACTGCTTTCTCTTCTTTGTTCGCCATTTTGTGCGTTTACTGGTCTCCTGTTTGATGTAACTGTTAGATTGTATTTATACATAAAGTTATCTAGATTCATTCTGTGAGTTATCCCACATCGGTTAGAATGTAGGTTAGGGTTTTATGCTTTATGCTATATATACTTTGTACAATAGTCTTTTACATGGTATTAGAGCCTGGGTTCTGGTTCTTTAGAAATTCTGTCACTGTTGCAGCAGCCATATAGTTGATGTCTACTCAAGCAAGCTGTTAGAGTGTATTTAGACATGAAGTGTAGACATGAAGTTAGTCTAGATTCATTCTGTGAGTTGCCCAAATCGGTTATATATACATGATTTGAATAATATATACACACATATATTTTTTCAAGAGCTTCGTGGAGCTCTAGAAAGCTCCAGGATTTTCACTAACTTGGTAGTGACAGCAACCTGTGCACATGCCATAGCACAATGGAATTCCGAAAAAGTCCCAAAACATTAATGTTCATGCATCTTATTATAGGGGATTTTTCGGGGAGAGAAAAACAATTGGGTAGCCAGGAGTGAGAATGCACTTTGGCTGCAACATCAGAATTTCTGGCACTTGCAGTGTTCTTTAGATTATGGGATTATCAGTATCATGAACCATTCTTTGTTTGACAATCAGTCATTCTTTTGTTCAAACACATTATCTATGTATGTCAACATCGAAAACACAATGGATCTTTTATAATTTTTCCCGAGATTTAACTTGAAATTCCTATTACCTTTGCAGCTGACAGTTTCATACGAAGTGCCCCAACTTTTGGTTCCGGTGGCCTATCCGAATATTCCGGTTCTTGCTCCGGCGTAGTTGACTCACAAATCATTCAGCCCATCTGGGCATACAACAAAAAATTTGACAAAGAGAAATTTCTGGGTTTCTTCTCCATCAAGGGGAAAACTATTGCCTCTCCTAGTTTGTAAATGCAATAGTAGGTGAATTACATGCAGGCAGTTCAACATCTTCTGGAAGGACTAATGAGTTGAGGTCTTGAACAGTTTGCAACAATTGCAAAAAGCCAAAGTTCCTGACAAGTTCTCACTTGTTGAATTAAATGCACATATTGCTGATATCTTGATGTTTAACTCCTGCTGTATATCAGGTCTGCACACGCTCACCTAGACACATTTTTCACCTTAATATTGCCTGTTTATATCTTGCACTGTAATGCTTGGGCTTGTTTATCCATAACTTATATGAAGTGTTGATTGGCTCCTTTCAATCTACCTTCCAAAAGATGGCATTGTCCATATCTTGAAACGATATCACATTATCACTTTGGCTTTGTTTGAAAACAAGTGAAAAATGAGGGAAATACACGATAAGGAAAAGTACAAGGAAAATCTTCTTGAAGTTTTGAGAAATCTTGAAAATTCCCTATTGAAGGCATTGGAGAAGGGAATATCAAGTAGCAAATCATCGACTTGTATAGAGTTTTGATTGCTATACTGAAAAACATACGGAAAACAAAGGTGGTTATATTAAGCATTCAAAGCTAATCGTAGTAATTGACGAAGATGATTGTCCTCTTGCTGCAAACGAGAAGATCAACCCATTGAGTCATTGATTGTTGATCACGTGAAAGAGATAATTAGCTATGGCTGCTTATAATTTGATCAGAAAGTGTGGATTGCAATTGTTCTAGAATGACCAAGAATGTTATGAAGGTTGCCACAGTAGCAAAAAGATCCTTTATCCTCAATCATGTTTGGAGAAAATTCTGAGTGTCCTTCCCAAATCACAAATTTCTGATGGTGCATTGACTGAATTGTTTCAGCTGTTCCACTACAGTGGGTTAGTCCTCGAGTGCAGCAAAAGCATATTCCTCATCTTTTAGAAGAACTTTGAAGCCATTTTGATTGTTCCAACTTTACCATCCACTCAAGAATGTCTAGCCCTTATCTGTCAAGTCAATTCCCCAACAGGGGTTGTGTTGTTGTCTTTTGCTGCTTTTGGGTGAATGATGAAAGACAAGAACAGACAATTTTCAAGGACAGTAATTCTTGTTTCATGTGGTGTTCTGCTGTGGTTCTCATTACTTCAACTATGTGCAAGTCAACTTGGACATCAAATCCATGATGCTTCCCAAGACATCTTTTGTTTCTGTCATGGTGATTTGGAAAGTAGATTGGTCATGATGGTAAAACAAAAGGAACATCATTTAGATCTCCTGGCTGAGAAGAGGAGAGAATTAGAGTGAAGCATGCCTAAAGTTGATGGCATTGATGATCCATTCACGTTCATCCAGTGCAAATCATGAGCGTAGGACCCCAATTTCTGGAATCATGATTCATTGCAGAAGAATTTCCCACCTCAAACTCTCTGCCCTTTCTCTTATGTGTATGAATTGATTGAATCTTTGCTCAGAATTCATGAATCAGGCAATTATTCCAAACCATTCATTATTATGATTGTTTCAAAGGGAAGTCACTATTCTAATGATACAAATCTTGGGGAAGTTTTATCACAAAGGGTTAAGGCAAGAAGATCTACAACTAGTCTCCTCATACCAGTACAGATTTCAATATTACAATCTTGATTTAACTCAAACCATACTAGTGACACATCGTGGGTTTGATTTGTTTTTATTACCCTGAACCAGGAGTAGTGCTTGGACTCTTTCCGAGGTTGGACATGTGCTTTTCGCCCGGTCTCGGACTAAGCAGTCCCTTGGCGATCGGACTTCTCTCCCCTCTCAGTTCGCCAATTCGAGGACTGAATGAACGACGTGGGCTAAGCGTGCTCCTGGTGTCATGTGCCGGTGTGCCAGTAGAGCTTGTGATCTTAGGGCTGCTTATATGCCTGAACTCGCCCCGGCTTCTAGTTATGACTTCATCCAGAACTTCTCCATCCCCAGCATATGTACCTCCGGCGCCGAGCTCAGTTTCCTGGGGGATTCGAGTTTTCAGGACAGTTTGAACTTCAAAGAAAAAGGGAAGCTTGATTAAGGGCAAGCGACTTACGGTGGCAAGGTTGAACGGCAGAGCAGGGGCCTCCTCGTACTCGGCGGCGTCCAGGTCCTGGAGATGTACTCCTTTGAAGAATTTCGGCAAGATGTATTGCCTCACTGGGACCAAAAGCATGATCATTAGAGGGAACATCACTCCGGCTATTGGTATCCATGTGAGGCCGAAGCAAACAAGCAAATAAGCTGTCTGGAATATTGTGAATGTGGCGATTGCCTTGAAAGGCACGGTCTCGACGAAGGTCGCGTGGTATTCCTCGAGCAGCCTGCACAGGATCGTAGGTCAAAATTAGTTGTACTTACTCCAGAATAACACAAGCTGAAAACGGGTTAGGGTTCAGTTTGCTTACTTGTATCGTCTGCTCGGTGCGGTGAAGAGCAGCAGAATTCTTTCCCAGAACTGGTTTCCGGGCAGACTCTCAATCGCCATAAATGCGAAGTATCCCCAGAGAACAGCAGTCGGGATCTTTCTAAGTAACGGCATTGCTGCGACGCATCCTCCGACCATCGTAGCCTGGAGCAAATTGCTAAGGCGCTGTTCTTTCACCTCAACTGGCAATAGATCATCGATCTCCTTCTCAACATCAAACACAGTCTCGTCGACCGGGGCGTCAATGTGGCCCATACTCGAGACAGCCTGTATCGTTGTATCTTTCAACTCTCTAAGGCCCTGCAGAAGACACCGAAGGCCGGAATCAATCCGATGCTTTGGACAAGAAATGAGTTCTAGTGTCAGTCATGACGTGAACGGGATTCGACCATACCAATGCACGGGATGATGGATCTTGGTAGATGAGAGGAGTTTGCATTTGCTGATACGCCTCTTGCATGTTCCCATACACCTGCCCCAGGCTGGCATTGTTGCGCATGCTTTTGCGAGCTGACGACACTAGCCTGTTCCTTAGGAGCTACACCCAGAAGCCAAGCACTCAGTTTCAAAATCCACTGTTCGTGCAGTTGGTTAGCACAGGGGATGTCAACATTACCTGGTGTTTGAGCGTTGCGAGGCTCTTCGTGTGCATAGGGGACTGAGGGATGACTCCATTTGCCGGTGGAACTCCGATAAGGCCACACATCAACGTCTACAGTAAATAAAAGGTCCAGGAAATTAGTGCATCGTCCAAGGAAAACCAGACCGGAATGGCCTTTGTAGATTCGTGGTGAAGTACCAGAAATCCGAGCAGAAGCAAGTCGTAGTGGTAAGACGGAGGTTTCCTGAGGTTGAACTCCTTTTGCTGAGCGAGTTGCGAAGCTACGCTGTGATCAAAGTAGTAAAGGACAGCGATCATGGTCGCTGGGATGAAAGCTCCAATGATGTAGAACACCGGAACATCCAACATTCTCTGTTGTCAAGATAAGTTCGAATCGGTCAATCGAGCATAAGCGGGAAAATGACATCGAACCATGAACTCGGTACTGGGCATACCCTAACAACAGTCCAGTTATCATATGCGCCAGGGGACCATGGATTCGGGCTGAAGAGCCGTCTCGGAATCCCGTGTGGGACGGTCTTCTCCGGTATGTAGGAAACCGCAGTCCACACGAGGACCATAAGCGGTACTCCGTAATCCGCGATGAAGCTTCTCAGCCATCCTGTTTATTTTTTTTTTCCGAAATTCCATATCAGTAAAGAATGATAAGTGAACCAGTCAAATTCCAGAGATGGTCTCCGATTCCAGGACTTGCCTGTTCCGTAACGCCACGATCTCGCTTTCCGGCTTCTCAGTGCAGTGATAAGTAGCCCAAACGAGAGAACCATAGCGAACATCCCGTTTGCGAACCTCCATGACAGAAGAAACTCGGTTTTCGCAGGATTCTCCTGTGCCGGCACCCGGAACTCTTCAACGAGGCCCTGCGTCAAAATACGTGAAGGAAAATTCATAACAATTTCGAGGAAAGATTTACGAGTATCGATATAAGTAAATGTTTAAGCGAGGCAAACGAGATGGAGCACATGGACAACGCAGAATCAAATCATACAGCTAAGGAGGAGGATTAAAGTAATCGGTTTTGTTTTGTGTCTTTACTTTAATGGCTTGCTGCATGAAAAGCATCGCGATCAGCAGACCGAACAGTTCTCCGGCCACTCGGGTGAACCGGTTGATGATCGAGCAGGCGCCGAGGATTGCCATCAGAAACAGCAGCAACGCAGTCCAAACGCACACCCTACGAAATGCATCATCAGCTGAGACTCGTCAACTAAGAGAAACAGGAGTTAGGCGAAGCTGCACCCTAGATTTTACCAGGCAGTCCACGGGAGGAACAGCTTGTGGCCGAGATCCGGCCTCTCCTTGGCGAAGTTGAACATGAACGTGTACATGATGACGGTGGGCTCCGCGACACCCAGAATCAGCAAGGGTTGACCCCCGATGATCGAGTGTATGATCCCGCACAGCGCGGTCGAAGCCAGCGTCTGAACCGCCGTCAGGACCCCCTCTGCATTCCGGACAGAAACACCCTCAAACTCCCCCGCCCCAAGGAAAAAAACAGGAAAGGAAAGAATCAAATCGAACCGAATGTTAAGGTTACCGGTGTTCCTCTCGAGCTGCTCCCCAAACGAGATGACGGGGATCGCCGACGCGAAGAATATGTAAGTCGTGGGCGCCAAGATACTGCAAAAACAAGAACAACGGGGCACGAGATCTTCACTCACCCTCTCCGTTCCCGACCGAACCAGCGCGGACGCAAAAAAACAGTACCACGACGAGGGGGCGCCTGCCTACCTGATCCCAGCCCTGAAGCCTCCAGTCCAGTCCTGGCGGTAACACATCAGCCGTCCCCTGAGGTCCTTCTTGATCCCATCAAAGGGAATGAACGTCTCCTCCATGGCTCCCCGGTTCCGATCACTTCCCTTTGCTCTTCCTCTCCCTCTTCCTCACCCCCTCACTCAGACTCGAGGGAGTCAACGCTCATCCATTCTCGACACGCGCACCCCACAGACACGCGATTATTGCATAAACTCGGCGGTAATAATTCGAACAACTCTTGACTTTGGCATTGCCATATAAATGAAGCGAATGCCTCCCTCCCTCCCTCCCTCCCATATTTATATATAAAAAAAACCCTCGAAAAAGCAGCTTTGTCTCCTCTCCACGACAAGACACTCCCCCCTGGTTGGAAATGATCGTCCACGTCTCCTCTCCGTTCCATGTAAAATGTAACGTTAATAATGAATGGTTGGTTGGTGTTGAATTATTTCGGGGTTCCATTATTTTCCCACTACTCTTTCCCCTTCCCTCCTCCACTCACGTAGTCTCAAATCTCATTACATGTATGTCTTTCTTTTTATACGTAATTATGACAGACCAATCAAATCACGTGTAAAACAATGTCCCCAAATGAGATCATCCCCTCCCCTCCCCTCCCCAAACAACTTGTCCTTTCCCTTATTAAGTGTTCGTAGTATAGGTTTGACTTGGAGTTTGCCGAATATAATTGAAGAGAGAAAGCAGTTCGTAGGCTCATCGAGATTTGTGGGTAATTCCCTACATTCCGAACTAACATAATATAATATTACGTATTATCATCGACATGGTTTTATGATGTGTGAAATTTTGACTATAGTTAAAAATAATGGAAGAAATATATTTTTAAAAAAAGGGGAGGAGAGACATTTACGTAGATTTGACGTAAGTTGAATTATTAATAGAAATAAAGAAAAAGATAGGGGGATGGCAGACAGAAGAGGAGGCCTGTGTTTTGTCTTCACCGAAAACCAATTTGCCTTTTGACTTTCCAAACTACATGCGGAGGCCAAGCCATCACCTCATCTCATCGACCGATTTACGAGAGTAACACCGAAGGAAGAGACTTTATAAATAACGATTACTAGTAGTATATGTCATCACTAAACAGATATTATTATTATTAGTGAGTAAAGGAGTTTCAGTGCGACCCGCGACTCTTTGGTATCGTTTCGTCCAAATTCATGTATCTCAAAGGGACACCTTCGATTTTTCCTTTGATACAAGACATCATCTAACGAGGTAATATATCGTACTGCCACTCTATACCTCAGTCTTGATTTGCCTGACTTACGCGATTATCATGGGTCGCGTGATTAGTTCTCGCTCCTCCTGAATCCATCCCTTCACTTACGTTCTGCTCTTCGTTTTTGGAGGCCTTGTTCGGTACACATTTACATAAATCAGATGACCACACATAAAACCATAATTGCATATCATTGATCAGGATTTAGGGTTATGCAAAAAAGCAATAATTAATTCATTGATTTCCAACAGGGGAGAAACAATGAAGAGAAGGAGGAGGAGTGGGGAGGGTTTCCTTGCATCCTCGTATGAAAAGCATAAAACTATTCTGAATCTCTCGCTGTCGAATGCCGACAAAGTGATCAATCATCTCCAAAACTGACCGATCGACATCTTTTAATATTACCTAAATTAGTCGAATAATTCTAAGGTCATTATCCAATGGTTTTACCCTTTGTTGGGGGGGGGGGGTGTCTTCTCACACTATTAACCGCCCATGTCGTCACAAACAATATCGTGTATATATATATAGACTAATCATCATATGATACGTCAAACTTAGTCCTAATCGCATTTTAGGGTTTCATTTTTTATTTTTATGCGAAATGAAAACGAAGGGTTCTTCGCCTTGTTGGAGACAACCCACCTAACCCCTTTTTCCTCTGTATACAAAAACCCATTTATATTAAAAAAATGAAATGGTCCAATGCTCTCTCTGTCTCACTCTCTCATTGGTAAACAATTAGTTTGTAAGTTCCCAAAAGAGAATAATATAAGTCCACCTCACATACACGAACTTCCCTAAATTAGCTGGAATTTGCAATTTCTCCAAGCAACATGTTTCTTCTTCTTCTTCTTCTTCCATGTGCTTCAAAACTAATAACAACTCATGAGCCGATGATCCTCGATTCACGATTCCTCAAACATAAGTACCATGATATTCCCTTTGAACATCAAAAAAAGATATTGATCATTAAAATGATTCCCTCCACCACATACTTTGCTTTTAATCTTGATCTATAACAAAAGGGAAATACTTAGAATCCTCAACTGAGATCCCAGAAAAGGGTCAAAAGAAGAGGACAAGAAAAAGAAACCTTTGGGTTTAGTGGGTGCGGAGTTGATTCTAGAGTGATCTCCCTCGCAAGCGTATTCTATTCAAAGCATCGAATTTTGAAGAACAAAGACAAGAGGGGAAAAAGGAAAAAAGAAAGGAGATTCATGTCATGATGATTCAAGCTATAAGAAGGGGGGGTGGGGAGGTGATGGTGTGTCAAAAGGGCTGTGGCTTCAAGAGGGTTTAATGGGTAAACAATGTCATGTCACCCTCAACAAATAACAAAAACGAATCCTAAAACCTGGATTTCAAGATGTGTAATTGATGATCGCCCTAATTATGACCCATAATTCTCCTTTTCTCCTTTTTCCTAAGACATGGTCCAAATAAAATATAATGGGGTTGGGGGTGACCACCCAATTGGAGTTAGTATGTGGTACAATAATGGTCTACTAAAATCCTTATTTAATCTCCTCCATTTTCTTGTGAACGGTTCATGATTGCTTGTTAAACTATGCACAACTCAAACACACTGAGAAAAACAATTAATAAATAGTAAAGGCACTTCCTTCTCAAGAAAAAGGCAGGCCTCCTCACCAACAACAACAAAAAGAAATGGAAAAAAAGAGAGTAAAGTAACATTACTTAATTACGCCCTTTAAGGCTTTTTATTCTTTATTTCTTCCCCCCCAAAACAACGAAGCACACTTGGTTGAAGATGATTCTCTTTACCTTACCACCCAAAAAAAAAGCAAAAATTTCTTGAAGTCACGTTTGATCATGACACGTTTGTCTTGTAATGGACTCATCTCACATCGGCAGCATTCGAAAAACATGTCTTTGATGATGAAAAGCACCCATTTTGTCGTATAAGTTTTTGAGGGGCACGCAGATCTTTTAGCATCTAATAACAAAAGGGGAAAGAAAAGAGAGATGAATAATATAACAATCACACATCGAAGGGTTCGTGATCGGTGTGTGTGTTTTGGGGGTTTGCAGAATACAATGATTATGTCCAGCACTCAAATTCGTGATCGTTGTGTGTGGATGTGGAGAGTGTATGTGATTTCAATCTTCACAAAAAAAAAATGACCACGAATGGTGCGAGGTTTTTGTCACATGATGAAGGTCGAATGTGAGCCATCGGTTGGGTGTAAAAATTGGTTCATTCAGGTGGGGGCTTTGCTTTTCAATGATGTGAGAAACCATTGGTGGGAATTCATTCATTCACTCACTGTTCACATGCACAAGGTTTTCAACCGAGGGGGTTGAACAGTAGTGGATTTCAGAGGGCGTGGGGGTTGGGCCAGATCCATGCCCATATCCATCCAATCGAGATGAGCAGCATCCTGGATCTCTTCGGACATAGATGGGAGTTGGAAGTTATTCCTTCGTAAGATCACATGCTTCCATAAACTTAATTCCCTGCCACGTCATCGCCCACAACATCGTGAATCGGACCAAAAACAGTACATGACGGTCCGTTGAATAGTTCGCCGCGGGGTTTGCGTCGGTGTCTACTGAGGCATAGTAGTGCATGGCCTTGACCTTCTCCAGCTTCATGTTCTCCGGGCGACGCCACAGCCTGGCGAGCACGATGTTATAGACCGGAGGGATGGGCTCGTAAATGTTTCTGAAGTACATGTTCAGGAAGTCCTGCTCGGCAAAAGGAGTTGGAGGGGTTATCCGGACGGTCCTCAGGAGGTCCTTGCAGGTCTCTAGGCTGGGCTCGGAAACAAGCATCCCCGCGTTGAAGTAGAGGGAAGGCAGGATGCCCAGCTCCTCTGGCCATGTGAAATAATCAGGTTTCGAATGCTTTGGCCCCGGCACGATCAATCAACACCTATACGCAAGAAGCAAGCGGCACAGAAAACATTATACACTGAATGACTGCACAAGCAGCGACATCGACTATGTAGTTGTTGGTTCCCGGGACAAGTCCGGCTTGTTCTTTGAAAGTGTCCCACCATCCGAGAAGCGGAACTAGCCCGTGAAGTTAACATCGGTTATATCTGGAAACTTCTCTTTGATGGCTGCTTTGATTCCAGATCCTATGGATTCCGGCCCGGCATACTTCACGATGCATTCCCCTCCTTTGACGGATAGCACTTCCACGCTTCCGCCGTAATTTGATATGGCAGGTCTCAGTATGTCGAGATGGCGATTAACGGCCTTGCATGAAATATGTAACTGTCAGGACTACTAGCAGGCGGGGCTTGCCTCGGACAACATTTGGCATAAGGCGATTGACGAAGCTAACAGTTACCTCGGCAGACGTCTCGCTCGGTTCCTCGTCAAACACCTGGTGGATCTCCTTGACTGCTTCTCCGAATTTCTCCTTCAGGACCCTCTCGATCCCCATCTGCATCGTGGTCGTCGAGCTAGGGCAGGTACCGCAGGCCCCTAGTCAACACAGTCCCATGTTACAGAATTTCGAAACCAGAACAGAGTGGCCGCTGTGCAAATTCGACCGATTGTCCTAAAATTGGAGTGGTAACTCCGCCTGAGAAGATTACAATCAAAGTGTGCCGCAACGACGCCAGGTTGCTGGAAACACCTAACTAAGCGTCTCCTAATCAACTTCCTAAAGACTCGAACTAAACCACATAATGATCTAACTTTGCAGCCTCTCATGCCTGAGGAAGCCGCACCATCACGATCAGAAACCCTAATCCGATAATCCGATGCTATCAGATCAACAAGGAAGGGGAAATTACCCTGAAGCTTGAGGGAGACGACGCCGTCATCGACGGAGACGACTTCGACGTTGCCGCCGTCGGCGATAAGGTAAGGCCTGACGTCATCGAGGACAAGGTCGACGTTCTTGATCGTGAGGTCTAACTGGACGGACGAGTAGAGCCCGGGCGAGGAAGGAGGAGGAGAAGAAGCGGGGGGAGAGGCCAAGAGGGGGCGGAGGAGCGGGGAGAAGCGTCGGCGGCGATTGGATGGGATCGAGAGAGGCGAAGGAGACGGGGACGGAGAGGAAGGGAATTTGGGACGGTTGAAGGCAGGATTGAGGGCGGTGGCAATAGATACTGCCGCCATTGCTCCGGTGGAAGCTTGTGTTTTGCGTGGAAGACAAAATTAAATGAATTTGTTCGGACATCCGTCCTTTTGTTTTTCATAGCAACAACATTCCGGCTGGTCTTGTTGGAGTCGCCTTCCTCGCTCTCGTTTTTCTCATACCAAGGGGTGATGTTGACGGTGATTTCTTTGTCGCGGCAGCCGCTCCTAAGAACCATCACTGGTCGGCGAATCAGCTTTTCCTCTGTCGTGTTTGTGGATGTGGAGGTATAGAAGGTGTGATCACGGATCCATCTTAGATAACGAGTTAGGTCAGAGGGATGGCGAAGGACTTATTCTCGTTCTCGGCCCCGTCGCCTTTCAGCCTTTCAGCTTTGCAGACTCCAACATCCAATGAGGAGCACTTTGATGGAGAGGAGGCGGTTGTGGAATCCGGGATACCTGACGTTCACAGAGAGATCGCGATGAAAGAGCAACGGACGGATTCTGCGGTGGGCAATTGGAGCCAACACTGCTTCTCTATTCAGTCAAGTCAGGAGAAAATGAGCGTGCGCAAGCCAATCGAACCTCGGCCCATTGCCGTGACGTCTTTTGGACTTTTAGGCCATTACTGGGATGTCCAACGGAGGCACAAGCAAGAAAAGGAGCCGAGGAAGATTGAGGAAGAGACACAAGTCGACAGGCAAAGATTGTCAACAGTAGAGATAATTAGAGCGGCAGGGGAAGGATTCATCCAACTGCAGGAGCAGAAGGACGAAGATTTCTCCGTGGTAATGCACTCTTATGGCCAGTCTTTCTTGGGATTGTCGGAGGAAGACATGAAAGACCTGGAGCTAACTCTCATACTTCTCTCTGCTGCTGAGAAAGTTGGCGAGCGACAATTTGATTGTGCCAGCATATTTCTTTCTCACTGCAAGATGTTGTCGTCGGAACTGGGTGGTCCCTTGCAGAAGATCATTCTCTGCTTTGCGGAAGGCCTTTGTGAGTGGATCAGCAAAGCAACTGGGAAGTATGAACCGAAAGGGCAGAAGGAACCAAATACCGATCGGTGCTTGGCAACGATTTCCAGTTGGCTCCCTTGCCACAATCAACTTCCCCTGATTCAGATAGCGCAATTCGCCTCCGTACAAGCATTGGTCGATAGTACTGCCACTGCGAGAAGAATCCATGTTATCGATCTTGCATTGAGAACTGGAGTTCATGTGATTGTTCTGATGCAGGCACTCTTGGAGAGGAAGACAAAGGCCGTGGAGGTTCTCAAGGTAACGGCAGTCACCACTGTGGATAAAGAGGAAGTGGAAGAGTCGGGTCGGAGACTGGCAAGTGCCGCGAAGACAATGGGCCTCAACTTTTCATTTGAAGTGATCTTCCTGGACAACATCGAGGATGTTGATGACGACCTGTTCCAAATAGAGGACGGAGAGGCTGTGGTGATTTACGCATCGATGGTGCTCAAGAAAATGATTTCGCAGCAAAAAAGCCTGGAGAAACTCATGAATATACTCCGGAATCTCCACCCTTCCGTGATGATCGTGACCGAGATCGAAGCGAACCACAACTCTCCGTCGTTTGTTTCACGCTTCATCGAGGCCCTATTTTTCTATAGCGCATCCTTTGACTGCCTCGAGACATGCATGGCCGAAGACGCTGAAAACATAAGGGTCACGGAGCAATACTTGCGCTGCCAAGTTAAGAACATCCTTTCAGCAGAGGGTGATGAGAGGACCATGCGGGATGTGAAGATCGTTGTATGGAGGGCATTCTTCCGGCGGTACAGGATGGTGGAGATTGGTTTCAGCAAGTCCTCACTCTACCAAGCGAGGCTAGTCGCCCAGCGGTTCCCATGTTCGAGCTTCTGCACGATCGAACCCAACAAGAAATGCCTTATCTTAGGGTGGAAGGGCACGCCGCTTCTGTCTCTTTCTGCTTGGAAATTCCGATAGATGTGAAGAAAACGTCTGAAAGTGTATCGGTTCCAGTTCGTCACAACTGAAATAAGACCATTCCGATGTCATTGCCCTAAATTTGCGAGTTTACTTGTCAACTAACACACGAAAAACCTTCGAATCAAAGGTGAAGGGATGATTTTGAGCGCAGCAGTATGGCCAAAACGACTGCCACCATGAGCCGTTTCCAGGCGAAAAGAGAAAGAACATCAAGCATTTTAGGATGGCTCTGCCAAACAGTTTCCCGAATATTTGACCGGTGCCGGATAAACGTTGTTTATAGTAGCCGTCGTCCGTTCTTGTGATGCAATTGTTGTTGGAGGCAGCCAATTGTCGATTTCACTCCTCTCGAGGTCGACGTGACTATCTTTGCTCGATTTGTCGGACTATCTCAGGTCGGCTTGCCATAAAAATATCGACAGCGGCATTATATTGCCTTATCGACTGATTCAATGGAAAGTGTCTGAAGATCTTTCATGCCAAGGAATGGCAAACTTTCGGTACTCAAACCTGCCGGCTTCCCTCCTGACTGATGGTGACTGTGACTATTCTGCAGATGGTGGAGGCGAACCAAATCATCCCTCTGTTCCAAGCATGCCAGACGTCCTCGGTCAATCTGTGTCCGAGTTCAGAATTTGGCCGGAGATGACAACAGAAGGGCAGGGGATTGATCCTTTGGCATATGATCAGCTACCAGTTAGGATGTTTCCTCCATCAACCTTGGGAACGTCGAAAGACCTGATCATGGGGAAGAAAACTGGACGACAGCTTTCTGATGTGCTCGTGGCGTCTTCGAAGCTTTTTGTGAATGGCCTTCAGAAGCCTGAGAAAGAATACCTGTCAGTGATGAACAAGGACGCAGCTCCAACCACACGCCAGAGGTTGTCGGCGGAAGAGATAATGAGAGTGGCTGGGATGAGATTCATCCAATCGAAGGGTCTCGGGGATAATGACAACTCATCGCCGATGCACACCTTTGGGTCGGAACTGTCGGCGGAGGACGCGAAGGATGTGGAGCTCTCTCTACTACTACTGTCTGCAGCGGAGAAAGTCGGCGAGCAGCAGTTCGATCATGCTAAGAGACTGCTCTTTCTCTGCGAGCTGTCATCGAAAGGGAAGACCCCTGCCCAGAGGATTGTGCTTTCCTTTGCTGAAGCCCTTGGAGAACGGATCGATAAAATGACGGGAAAATACGACCCGGAAATGCAGGAACCGAGGACCAGACAGGGCTTGTCGGTGAATCTTACGTTGCTCACTTGCCACAGGCTACTTCCTTTCACTCAGATCACACAATTCACTAGTGTGCAAGTGTTGGTAGAGAACACGGCCACTGCGAACAGGATTCACGTGATAAATCTCGCAATTAGAAGCGGGATACAGATGATTGTTTTAATGAAAGCCCTTCATGATAGGAAGTCCTGTGCGCTCGAACATCTCAAGGTCACGGCCGTTGCGATAGAGGACAGAGAGACGGTTGAAGAGTCAGGCAGGATACTGGGAAATGCTGCGATATCGATGGGGCTCAACTTCTCGTTCAGGGTGATTTACCTCCCAGATTTCTGTGATGTTAGGAAGGACCAGTTTGACATAGAGGATGGTGAGACTGTGGCAGTATATGCACCGATGGTGTTAGAGACTATGATTTCGCGGCAAAGTAGCTTGGAGAGGCTGATGATGGTCATCAGAAATCTCAACCTGTCCGTGATGATCGTAACTGAAGTACAAGCGAATCACAACTCCCCGTCATTCCTGAAGCGTTTCACTGAGGTATTGTTTTTCTACAGCACGTTCATCGATTGCCTCGAGACATGCTCGGCCAATGGCTACAGCAACAATATGATATCAGAGCAATGCTTGTTCAGCGGTGTGAGGAACATGCTATCGTCAGAGGGCCACGAGAGGACCTCGCGGAATGTGAAGATTGACGTTTGGAGGGCATTCTTTTCAAGAAATGGCTTGGTCGAGATTGGTTTGAGCGAGGACTGCCTTTATCAGGCAACGCTAGTCTCCAAGCAGTTCCCCTGGGCGAGCTTTTGCACCATCGAGTATGACGGGAAGTGCCTCCTGGTGGGATGGAGAGGCACGCCGCTATTCTCTGTCTCTGCGTGGAAGTTCCGATGATTGAAGAAAATCTCGCTTCTGAAGCCACCATTTCTAACAATCAACAAGCCCTTTATCTATGCTGTTGTATGTCATGTTATCACCAGTTATGTTCTAAAATAACTCTCCACGGACAAGTATTTCATGAAATAGAAGAACAACTTTCAAAATTCGTCAAACTCGAACTCAGAATTAAACGCAACGTTTCTGACACCGAATTCACTTAAAAAAATTTGGAGAGAACTTAAGATTTTCAAGTGAACTCTACGTTAGAAAATCCGAATTTCTTAAGAAACAATAAAAATATTTTCTGTTATTTTGGAACAAAGCTCACCTAATCACATCACTGGAACGAGGCATGAAGATAATCTCTTTCACGACTGTATGTTCTTGCCCTGCGCAGCGGTGTCTAAAAACTACATTGGCTCAAACAGTTGCAGGTGCAGCGGCGGAGAGATTCCTTTCAATCAGCCATCTATCTGTTCTTCCTTCTTTCCATTAACTCAGTCAACCTCAAAATGGCCGTCTCGCTCTGTCAGTCATCGCTAGTATACGAAGTTTGATGATCACAAAGCATCGGTCTTGAGTTGTGCTGTGCTAGTCTTCAGGAAAGTCGACCAAAACATGGACAGTTCGTTTCGTTGTCGGCCAGCTGTTACAGTCTACCTGGGAATATCAGTTTGATTTGGTTCTGCTGGCACATATATCACATCTTTGAATGCCGTCTCGTGGTTTCTTGACCAAGCGAGGGAATTTATCCTCGACGAGGTCGATTGCACGGATCATGCTCAGTAGCATGGTTGGGTCCTCCCGAGAGCTCTCGCATGTCAGGGTCGTGGTCCTTGATTAATGAACAATTTTCCATTATTTCTACATGTAACGCGACACAATGATATGGAGATGCGATTCCAAATACTCTTGTTTGGTTTCGACGACAAAACCGAAACACAAGCAGTCAAGGACGAACTAAATAAGGGTGTGCTCGGGGCAAACTTGTCGTTCACATACCCTTCGATTTTGCACCTAGCTAATACCACTGGAAGCAATGACAGAACGAGGCGAACAGCTGCAGCTATTTCCCATGATGGGAAGAGCAAGTGACATCAAGATTCAACCAAAGATCTCAACTGTCCGATGCTGGGCAGATGAAGCAATATGTGGTCATCAGCTTCCGGTTAGCTTCTCCCCTCCTTCGGCGTTGGAAAGCACGACACCTGAGAGAAAGCAGAAAATCCAAAATCAACTCTCCTCCATGACGTCTGCTGAGCTTATTAGCAATTACTGGAATTTCCGAGAGACGTCTTATGGCATTAAACAGCAGGAGAATGTTGAGGAAGCAGCTCTGGTCGATTGCCAGAAACTATCAATTCAGGAGGTTATAAGGTTGGCTGGGATGCAATTCATCCAAATGCACGACCCGAGATTCGCCTACTTATCCGCACTCATGCTCCCTTCTGGCCAGTCCATCTCAGGAATGTCCAAGCGGGACATTAAGGAGGTAGAGCTTGTGCAACTCCTGTTGAGTGCAGCTGATGAAGTTGGCCAGCAGCAGTTCGATCAAGCTAATGCATTACTCTCTTACTGCGAGATGTTTTCGCCAAAACAAGCGAGTCCTGTCCAGAAGGTCGTGCTCTACTTCGCACAAGCCCTTCGTGAGCGGATCGATAAAGCAACCAGGATACATCAGGTGGAAAGGATGATAGCGGGAACCGACCCGTGTTCGACTACGGATTTCATGTTGCTCATATGCCATACCCTTCTTCCCCACATTCAAATCACACAGTTTGCAGCCATACAAGCAGCTGTGGATAATACAGCCACTGCAAGAAGGATTCACGTTATTGATCTGGCTCTGAGGAGTGGGATGCACTTGGCTGTGTTAATGCAAGCTCTCTCGGAGAGGAAGACCGAGGTCATTGATCTTCTCAAGGTGACGGCAGTTAATACCTCTGAGAGAGGTATGGTGGAAGAATCGGGTACGAGGCTAGCTAAATTCGCTGAATCCATGGGTGTCAACTTCTCGTTCAATGTGATCTTAGTAAATGATATCGCTGATGTCAAAGGGGAGTCGTTCGATATCGAGGACGGGGAGGCTGTGGTGGTGTATGGATCGATGGCTCTCATGACGATGATCTCGCGGCAAGATAGGTTGGACAGGCTGATGAGAGTCTTTGGGACTTTAAATCCATCAGCGATGGTCATAACAGAATTCGAAGCAAACCTCAACGCCCCTCCTTTCGTGTCACGCTTCACCGACGCATTGTTTTTCTACAGCTCGGTATTCGATTGCCTCGACACATGCATGGCCAATGAGAAAGAAGTCAAGATGCTGATGGAGCAACATCTACGCCAGGGCATAAGGAACATCTTATCGACTGACGGCCACGAGAGGACCATGCGAAGCGTCAAGATCGACGTGTGGAGGGCATACTTCGCGAGGCACAGGATGGTCGAAGTTGGTTTGAGTGAGTCATCGCTCAATCAGGCAAAGTTAGTAGCAGCGCAGCATCGATACGGGAGATTCAGCATGCTCAAACATGACGGGAAGTGTCTCCTTGTTGGATGGATAGGCACGCCGCTTCTGTCTCTTTCAGTCTGGAAGTTCCGATGATTCACCTTGCGACATGTTGTCGAAAGTACTTACTCCGCCACAAATCGTTTACGATGTTCTCAATACATGAATTTACCTATTGAAATTTTAGAACACGGCTTGGACAAGGGCGTGTTTCTTGTTCGGGCACCCAATCCCGAAAATGTGACTGACGTAAACCTTTCCATCCTTAACGGTGGCCGCAGTCGCCAGGCGATGCGAGGGCCCCTTGAACACCCCAACCACGGAAGCTGTCCTCCACCCGTCATGGCTCTCCACCAACCTCCCTGAGGGGTTCCAAGCGACCACAAGCTTGCACGGATTAACAAATCGATGCAGTCCTTTGTTGGAAACATGATATTTTACTATTTAAATTTTTGCTTAAAAATAAGATTTTATTTAAATTTTATTTGATTTCTTTATATTTCTTTTAACCAGAATTGTCCTCGGAAGAAAACTAACCATTAGAGAGAGAGCGAAATGATGAGCCAGCAAAAACAGAGATACTGCTACGAAGTTTGTTCCCAACACCGGGCATACCCAAACCCAAAAATATACCTATACTTATACAAGTCGTTTTTGCTTCCGTATATCCATATCTAAAAATATAACCCAACATCCCCGAATGTCAATGGCCCCCGGCGACCTCTACTACGTCCACCCCATGCCCCAGTACCACTCCTTGGTGACAAACAGCGTCGGTACGTACACGTTCCCTACATGTACAAAAAAAATTAATTAAATTTTAAAATTCGTCGGTAGGAACTCTCTTCCAAACCCCTCAACCACGGCTTGATCTTTGTTGATTACATGGGATCATCGAAAATCAAATCGTGTTAGTGAAGCGTTTCCTTGCTTTTGTGTGCTTCCGTTGGGCCCATTGAAAATTAAGCAAGGACTTCTGGGCCTGACATGGAAAGGGGCCGGGGGTGCTCGATCATGAGTTCGAAGCGGTGAACGGTGCCGTCCCACAGGATGGCCGTGGTGCGGGAGGGATGACAGTGGTGGCGTATAGAGGGCTATGGAGGACCAGAACCCCGTGCCCAACCACCGAGTACCGGTGGAGGGAAAGGACAGTATGTTTTAGGTGGTGGTCAAAAGCTAAGAACTCGCTCAAGATCTTAATACATTAATGTCGGGATTTGAGGCCTCGGGAGCAACTTTTTTTCGAACGTGATTCTACGGTCCATTTATAAAATAATAAAAGATAACTTAGTTGGATGTTTGTTAGAGTCACTCCCTCCAATCCATTGATGGAGGGAGGAGAGAAAGATGAAGAAGATTCAGTTGTCTTCGGAGATTGTCTCTAAAGAAGGATTCCACTGCCTTCTTCGGCTAGCGCTGGTCAGTAATGGCGGTAGTCGACCCTGATGACTGCCATTCAGTTGGAATCTGCAGAGAGCATTCTCCAGCTTCACCAAATCGTCCTCCTCTTCGCGATTTTCCTTCACCTGGCTCCTCCTCAGCGTTCTACCTGACACAGTGGCACGTGCCTCTTCCTTTCTTTGATTATCTCCGTCCGCAGCTCACTTTTGGGTGGACATTGCCACCGTGCCTTTGCAGTCCCGGCAAGAAGAAGCAATGTTTCCCATCGTACTTTTTCCCTTGACCGAACAAGTCGATATGAGAAAAACTTCCGGCTGTAGTATGCATATATATACATATTCCCGGTGGAGAGATGCGAGACGGAGAAGCGGTCAACAAGAAGATGGAATTCGGACCAGGAAAGCGTCGAAAAACAGGATCGATCTTGTAAGCCATTCATCCGTCTCGTTCTGAAGTAGTTAATTTGATCATATGGTGCCAACCCGCTCTTTGTTGGGAGAAAAGGGGTTCTGTTTCTTGTCCAGTAAACGTGTTTTTAACCATTTGTATTGTACATCTAGGCACAGATCCAGATTACAACACACAAGGATTCCTTCAGCGGCGCCCGATCTCATCACCGATGCCTGACGAACCCGCTCACGGACTACCACGGCTACCTCTTGGTCCCATCTCCGGCATCCATCCGTGGGGGTGAATTCCCCAGTGGCCATTATTGGAGGGCCCAGTGCCTAGAGTGAAGGAGCGGGCCTTTTGTTTCGATTGAGGATTCGTTTCATCCTCTTTTTATATTTTTTCACGTCACCTAATAATTAAAAAAAAATTGTGTCCGTTAGCTCAATTTTTATTTTTTATTTTTTATTTTTTATTTTTGAGAAAAAGAGGGAGGGCGCGGGGGGAGGGCATTAATGTCATTTCATATCCACCCCGACCCAGTTTCCCCTTTGCATCATTTAAAGTCCCCCCACCCCACCGGCTGTCAAAGTATGTAATGAAATATGCCACATTCACCCCTCCCTCCAAACACAAGATGGTGGTAACAGGGGAGGCGGAATCCTTGGTCCTTGGGTATTCCTCCTCCTCCTACTTCTCTTGTCGGATATGCCACGAGTACGAGTCCCTCGAGCCCCTCGAATCTCCCTGCGCCTGCTCCGGCACCGCCAAGTTTGCCCACAGGGATTGCATCCAGAGATGGTGCCACCAGAAAGGCAACACCACCTGCGAGATTTGTCTCCAGGTTTCTTTTTCCTCTTTTTATTTGTTTGGCCGGCCATAAACCAAAGGCATTCACTCGTTCGCGTGTGATTGAAGGTCGACCTCATTGGAACACAGCTAAGGTCGATCACTCGGTCTTTTTGTTTTTCTTTTCAAATTAATTATAAAAAAAACTTGGCAGAACTACGAGCCCGGCTACACGGCGCGGCCGATTCCGAAGAAGCTTCTTCGGCTGATCGAAGAAGAGGAAGATGAACCATGGGGGGCTATGATCAGGTTGGTATCCTTACCTTTTTCAGAACTAAAATTTAAATCGGCTGCCATTAGAACGTTGCTGTTATGCGCGCCTGGTTGCACTGGGGGGGGGGGTGGCTACGATCAGGCTGACGGGAGGATATATCCTTCTTGAAAGGGAAACGATCTGGAATCGTTTCATCACTTTTTGAATGTTCACTGTTACGCCTGCCTGGTTGCGCTATAACTGAGTCGGGAAATGTTGCCCACGTCGCAGGGACAGCTCGCAGCGATCAGCCGTTCCAGGTTTCCCAGTCGAAACTGAGGAGGAAGAGGAGGGGAATTCCGATTGCACTGTGGCTGCAGACCGCGCCGCGTCATGCTGTCGTTCCTTCGCACTGACGGTGAGTTCCTCCCTCCTTTTTTTTTCTTTCAGACTACGACCTTCTTTTCTTACAAGGTACAAAACCTGGGTTAGTTCCAACACTATCTTAAGTTGTCGTTAAAGTGTTTTAATTGTGACTTATGACCATTCGCTGTTCATGACACGTGGCGGCCTAAGAAAATGAGAAAGGAAATAGACAAGAGTTTGGTCCGTGAATGATGGTGGGTAAGGTGGGTTTGGCACCAATTCCTTTTGTAGGTCGAGTTGGGCCTCCCAGTTGTTTGTGTTGTTGTTGGGTTGGTGATTTCTCGTTAATCCTCTTACCTAATCAATGTGGTTAATGATGATTATTCTCTGCTGATCACATACGTAATTCGGGTTGTTTTTCGGTGTGTCCTTTGCCTTTGCAGTTCACCATGTTTTTGCTTCTACGGCACGCGATCGATGTCCTTGCTCGCAGGCCCGAGCATTACCCGTTTCCGCTCCTCACGGTGAGCTCTCTCCTCTCCGAGGATGTCCTGATCTGATTGTGATGATTCTATGACCAATTTAACGGAAGGTTGACTGGTGCGGTAGGTTCTTGTCCTGAGGATGAGCGGGATAATCATCCCCATGTTCGTCGTTTTCCATACGATAATGTCCGTTCAGGACAGGATCCGGCGGCATTACCGCGTTGTGGACGTCGAGGAGGAAGAGAGCGATCGCGGGCTTCAACACATTGTTTGACGAAGATCTTATTCGTCCTACATAAGTAGTAGTATTCATGCCAAAAACAGAGGAAAGATAGGTCAATAAATTCTAATTGAAATATACTAATCAGTTTGAGTAATTGACTTGAGTAAGGAATACTTCTTCGAGAGGGCATTGTGGGCTCGCCGAAGTCGATCATCGAGAGAGCAGAACGCAACCTCACAATGGGAGCCTTGAATGCGCCTTATCCCTCCTGAATCGTGGGTCTGCAATGGGGAACTTGCACAATCTGGAGGGACAGGACTCTCTGGATATACGTTCGCGATGGGAAACATACATCGAATCCAGGGGAGTGCACCTACAAATGTTCCGTTCAACGGTGTCTTGAACCGAGTCCGTTTCGCATCCTAGGCCACGAGTACATGCCAAATAGACAGAGAATGGCAGGAGAAAAATAACTTAGTTACTGTTAAAATTCGAACGAAACAGAATTAAGAAAAGCCAGAATCGTCTTACTGTGTTGAGACGACTGAACCAGACTTCACGAACTCCTTAGATTCTGCGAATTTCAGCAATAACAAACAGATGATGCGAGTCGAATAATTGCAAATAAGAATAAGTAGATTCACAGGTATTAGAGGATAAACCTGATTTATCAGGTGGTCTCTAAAGTATACTGCTTTCGGCCAAGGCTTCGATTATTCTTGGCTTGCACGGAACATGCGCATAGTAACAATAAACTTATGTCCGGTTCGGTTTCTGTATGTTACAACGATCGGCACCTCGGCGAGTGCCGATCTTTGTAAAATATTACAGGAAGTTTATTCAATTGTAGTACCTAATCATTTGTTTGTTAAAGGAAAAGATTCTTTCTTCATCCGCAGCGGAGGCTGGCGATCGCTTCCAGCAGGCGATCCTCGCTGAGAGGCCGCTTGAGGTGGTAGTCCATCCCTACCTCGAATATCCTCCTCGCCTCCGGGCCTGAGTAGTGAGCAGTTAGTGCAATGATCGGTATGTGAACACCATAACCCTTCTCCTCCTCTCTGATCCTTGTCGTCGCCTCGTATCCATCCATTCCAGGCATCTGGTAGCAAGAACAGGACTTTTCTGTTTTAGCCTTGACAGTAACGGAACAGGTAAATCCTAGGCAACATTGATTGAGTTTCGACCGATTTTTACCTGGCAGTCCATGAGTATGTAGTCATACGGGAGCATGGCCGAGGGATGACTGTTCATCCGTTCGAGCAGGCCATCGTGGACTAACTCCAGAGCATCAGTTCCATCCTTGCATAATTCGACACTTGCTCCGAGCTTTTTAAGATACTTTTCTGCTATCCTTCGGTTGATTGCACTGTCGTCAGCGACCAGCACTTTCTTGCCACTCAATGGGTTTGCATCATTGACGACTTTGATTTCCCGAGAAGTCATTTGGGATGCTCTCTCGGCAGGTGAATCAGCTGCTATCATGAACCGTCTCCTGTCCGTCGGACCTGCAAATTCTGGTAAGAGCTTTATCACCTCGAACAAGTAAGAACCGTGGAGGGGCTTCGAGAGGACTAAATTGATGGGGTCACCACTTCCTTCCGCAAATAGCCTGCGGTCGACAGTTCGGCTCAATGGTTTATCCAACCAGATGACTCTAGAAGATCTTGGAATTCCATCCCTAAATTCATTCACTACTCTATGTAGTTCAGGAAAAGGTCCCATGGTTGCATCTACCACGATTAAGACCAACCCTGTCCGATGTTTATGACTGGTCTGCATCTGAACCGGGACAATATGATTTGTTCCTTCCACGAGCCTCAGAGGGGAGTCGTTTCCTCCCACTGGGAAGCATTTGTTCGAGCCCGATCTTCGGAGACTTCCACTCTTCAAACTAATCTCTGAAAATCCAGACAAACTGGGAGAAGAAAAGCTGGTCTTGAGCCTCGGGTGCATCTTTCTCGAAACCAGATCCAAATCTTCCATCTGGTTCACCACAAAAACCTCAATTCCCAATCTTCTCAAAAATCGCTGAGTCACTGAGCACCTTTCGTCCTTTTGCATCAACAAGATGACCTGAGATCCTTCCGAGTTGGGACTGCTTGTGCGCCTAGGACTCTGACTGCGAATGCTTAAGGCACGCGTAAGGGATCGGAGGGTCGACCCCACCTGCCAATGTGAAAAGCTTTGCTCGGCCGCCTTGTCCACTGTTTCCAACTCTTGTTCGACGAGAGGCTTGGGTACTGCTAGCAGCACGTTGAAACGGAAGCATTTACCCTTTTCCCGGATTTCCTTGTCGATGATCTCAATGTCCCCTCCCATCAGTTTTGCCTGATCCAATTCGTGTTAACATCATAAAACACGAAGGTAAGCATTTGAAACAAAATCGAAAACTCTACGAGGACTAATGTACCAAAGAACGAACGATGCCGAGTCCTAAGCCAATGTCTCCTTGTCCTTCATTAGTCTCCTTAACCTGTATGTAATTCTCAAAGACGGATTTTCTCTTCTCCTTTGCGATTCCGCTACCCGTGTCACTCACCTCGCAAAAGAACTCGACACAGTTCTTGATGTCCTGAGACTCAGTTGATAGCAGGACATCGGTACCCTCTTCATGTCTACAGTAATGTAGGCATGATAAAATCTTCTGCCGCATTCTTGGAGGGGTAGGAAGGATTGTGTTGTCGAGACTCAGTTTCCCTGTCCATGCACGGACCACGATGTGACCGTCGCTGGTGAACTTCACTGCATTGCTGAGCAAGTTTGAAATGATCTGCTTCAGCTTCCCTCTATCTCCTCGGACAAGCGAAGATTTCAGCACGGAGCAATCATGAGGGTCTAAGATCAAGTCTACACCTTTCTTCTTGGTAACCGGATAGAACAGATTGACCACGTCCTCAATAAGCTCGGCGATATTGAACTCTTCCTCCTCCAATAGCATCTTGCCAGCCTCAATCTTGCTCGCATCGAGTATAGAGTTCAACAGAGCTGTCAAGCAAAAGAGATTATGAATCGATATAAATAAAGGAGATTTCACATAATGAACTGAGAAAAAAAGAGATTCGGAAACCTAACAAATCCGGTGCGCACTTCTTCATTTGATTAAGATACTTGCGTAGATCGGAGTGTCGACCGATGTCATCGTAGCTCAAGTCGATTAGTCCCATGATACCCGCCAGGGAGGCACGGATGTCGTGGCTCGCCTGCACAAACGCAGTGCTCTTGTTCATGCACTTGCTCTCGGCACTCTGAGTCGCTTCCATTTGCTTTATGAGTGTGGAGCTCAATTGCATCTCTCGACAAGCCGTGCTCACCATTAGGAACACAAAGCTGACTGTGGGGATGGCTGTAATGATGATCAGAAGAATGAGAAGAAGCTGTATCAGGTCAGCCTTCGGACGAATGACCCCCATCGTCAGCGTGGCCTCGTCGGGGATAAGCACCAGATACACCTGAGATGAAGCATCGGAATCATTAGTTTCTCCTTCTAAATAAAATTTTGCGGCAAAAAGCTAAACTACGTACCATCTTCTTTCCAAGCAGGTTCAGCGAAGCACAATACATCAAACACGACTTCTCCCTAAATGTTGCCGACGCAGCTTTGCCATATGTACAACTATAGTTTCTGGAACGATCCTCCTCCCATATTGTGAAGGAATCGGCCGAAACGTCTTAATGTCCCCCTTCAATGCCCACGAGAAGAACCTCTCCCTCCTCAGTCACCAGATACAGGCTCCCTCCTGCGAGGTTCATGCTGGAGAAAGAATAGGTCAGCCTCTTCACGGAAATACTTGCCGAGACCACTCCCTTCCTGTTGATTCCCACACCATTGACCAGCACGAGGTACTGCCCATGGCTCCATCCGGCTTGTATAATTGGATTCACGCTGGTGCTATTTATGACCTCTTGGAACAGGCAGAATTAATTTTGCCTGGTGGCACCTGAGTGGCCTCCCCGAGGAGCTCTCCCGAGTGGGGATTGGCTGGCTGTTCATACCAGGTGTAGCCGGATCCAAAGGACGAGTTGGCATAAACCGCAACGGCCAATCTGTTTCCTTCGTCCCTGAACCCATAAGAGAAGAACTGGCCACTGAGCCCAATGTAGGATATCTCGGAGGTGTATGGAGCCACGAGCAGCGTCTGAAAGAGAACTGGAGCCACCTGTTGGAGGACAAAAGTTTAGGTTTCTTCATGATAGTCTGACAGGCTTAATTACCTTAACCTTATAAAGGAAGGACATTAAGAACCTTTTCATAGATGTCAACGAAAGAAAGGTTGGCCGCTGTAAAGGAGGACTCGAGCTCTCTGGACAAACCTACGTCCGTCAAATTGAGAGGGGGTAGGGTTGCCGCCACATGCTCTATCTCCGACCTCACAAGGGATAGAACAATATCAGAGCCGCAGTGTGCTTGCTCATCAACATGTTTCACAAGGCTCTGTGTGTAAGGAATCAACATGCATAGAAATACCAGCAGCGACGCCGCCTGCAACAATTTGAATGTGTCAATATATATATATATATATAGAGAGAGAGAGAGAGAGAGAGAGAGCAAGCACAACAGAATAGTACCAGGGGTAGGAAGAAGCAGAGGCGGCAAATGGCAGAAGATGACCCGATCATCATCCGGGTGTGATCGCGGCGAGATCTTCCAGTAAACAACAATCAGCTTCACTGTTAAGAAGTCGAATCCATTGTCGTCTGGTTAGGAGTCTCACGCTGCCATGTGAGGAGGTAATTTAGGTTACCGGATCAACGGTCTAACTGCTGATGGATCAATGCCGGGATATCAACAACAACAACAAAAACACGTACTGACCCTAGCAGTGGTTGGGGGGTGGGGGGGGGGGGGAGGGGATCAATATGTGATTAAACGTGAAAAGGTGGCATGAATATTAATTGGGAGTCGTATAAATGGCTCGCCTTTTACATTGTGTTTGAGAGGCATTAACCGCAAAAGAGGGGGTGAAGCTCTATTGGATTCTGTACATATATTTGTTTTTGGTAAGTTTGGATTCTGGCTTTACGCCAAACCAGATTCTGTGCTTGAAGCTACTCAAAATCCATACTCTGTCTAAGAAGGAAACCAAACCTGGGGCGAAAGGCTGGTTGAGTTTTTGTAACTTGCTGGAAAAATAGGAGATTTCCTGCCATAAGAGTTACATTAGCAACCACTTCAACACCCTAATGGAAATGAATGAGAACGGATATTGTCTCGTTTCCATACAGTTGGTTTGGCCATCGATTGCCCGGGCCGGAGATAAGGAGGAGAGTATTCCTTCACGATCTATTTAATGGACAGAATCACAATATCCACACAATACAATAATCGAGAGGACTGACTCAGTCTTGCCTGCCCCTCTAAATTACAATTACCCAATTTCAAATGGTAAACTAGTCAACCTAACTCGCCTATGTTCCTCCCACCCACCCCCCTCCCTTTTGTTACATAGCCGATGCAGGTTAATAGCCAGCCAAGCTATGAGCTCGCCGCCTCAACTTCCAGTCCAATCTGTAGCTCCTTTAGAAGATTCCTAAGTGTAAAATAAAAAGAAGGAAAGAATGGAACAAGACGGCCAGACATTGATACTGACTAACGATGGGAGTAACGGAAACCGCTCACAGTTTCGACAATGCCTTCTCCAACCATTCCGATAGACGCTTCATCTTAGTCGATGAGGTCCTGCTTCTTTGGAAATAGGTCTCAGCGTTCTGCAACATTATCTTTATGTCGTGCTTCACCGCATCTATCGTCCGATAGTAGTTGTTCTCCAATCTCAACTGTATCAGTTCTGGATCCAAATCGACTGGAAACCTGCATAATCAAGAGGGGGGGGGGGGGGAAGGTAAATGACATGCGATATGACTACCGAGAACGCCCACATTGTTCGACCAGGTGAGAAGCCAATCAGGTACCATGCATAGCTAGAATCGAAATTCGACAACACGAGAAATAAATTTACCTATTTGAGAAATCCGACTTCTGAGCCGCTTCATTCAGTTGACCATATCCATAGTAGTCCTGCCATGTCAAGAGAACGCCTCAGGATTCTCATGTCCAAACATGAAATGGAACATTAGGGGCTAAAATAAAAAACCTAGTGTCGGAATACCTGATTCTCGTTGATAGAAAGCTCTAGCCTAACAAAAATTGACAAAAGCTTGTTTCTGATGTCATGATCAATGTGCGGATGGTTCCAGGGCGCCTCTATATCATGCAACTCCCAAGGGCTATGACAATGTATCTCTTGCGGGTCAGGGCTGTAACGGACAGTATATCTTTCCCAGGGACTGTCAGGGAACTCCAGTGACTTTGGCTGAGACGAAACGATTTTACCAACCCACCAACACCCTCCTACCCCATCCTCATTTCTCCACCAGACAGAGCATTTGTTCCTTAGTGTCCACCTATTTAAGGAGTGATCATACAAAGTCTTCTCTACAATAAAATCGGGGAAGTTTAACAATTCTGGCAGCGTCAGCTTGAATTTTCTGGAAAAAGCAGCTGATCCGGGATCAACAAATTTCAGTATCATCTTGCAGCAGCTGTCCCCAGAACCAGGACTATTTCCATATTCGAGAGCTTCCACTTTGCAAATTTCAGCAGCAGCCACTCCACCATTTGGCAACCTCCAATTCCAAGGGCCTACTTCTCGCAGGCCACTTTTGTTGATAAACTCTTCGTGGCCCTGAATTCACAAAGAAAACAGTGCACATAAAGCATTCTTTGTAAACAGAAGATGGAAAGAAGAAACATGTTGAGATGCATAACAGTGAGACATGACATGCACAATATAGGTTCCAAAATAGATGATACTTGTCTCAGGTAGACGACTTCATCACCAAGCTGAGGAATATAACGGTAACCCTCTTCATGCTCTGACAAAGTTAGCCAGGATTGTTTCCTGCGTCCTGTTCTCACTTTTACATCACGTTTAAGCCCTTCCTCATGGTATGGTCCTTTGTTTCTTGTAGTCCTTGATCTGACCATTCTTGAGCTACTTGTCCATTCCTCCTCAAAGGGCTCCTCGTGATCTCTTCTCGATGATGTCTCTGGACATTCTGTTGTCTCTGGAATGTTGAGGTCCCTTCTAAAATTCCAAGTTGACGTCTCGGGTCTATTTGATCTATTGTTAATCTTCAAGGATCTTGCTCTACGTGTTGTAGAACTGGCAGTCTCAAGATTATTAGTTCTTGACCTTTGATGATTGTTGCTGGTAATGGCTTCCTCAGAGTTAACATCATTGGGGCTTCTGTGAAACCTAAGTGATAAATGCTTTCTACTAACTTCCACGGGTAGGACATCACCCCCTTGAGAACTAGAGCATTCATAAGCTTCACTTTGTCGAGGGACTTCAGAACTTAGACCTCGTTCTGACAAAGAAGGCTCTACTGGATTTGACACATCAGCAGAATAAGATGAAGATCTTACCCCGCCCATTAAATTCAGTTTCAATGGACCCTTAGTTTTGATTCTTAAAATAGTTGCTTTTTGTGGAGCTTCTTTTACAGTGGGTCGAGAATCTGGATCTTGTATATGCTCCCCACTTTGGAGTGGTCCAACTAGTTTCATTTCCACTTCCCCGTCCCTCTGTAAATTGCCGTCAGAACATTCTTTATCCCTGTTGGATGATTTGATCAGTCCGTCACAAATAAAAAGTTAAGGGTTAAGTATTGTTCTCTTTTCCGAAATTATACGTACCTGTTTGTTTCACCCCGGATGTCTTCATCAGCATCAATACTCAAGTCAATATCTGGAGACTCTCCTCCCATCATGTTATCTGGTCTTTGACGAATTGATGAGCGAATCTTAACCTCTCCCCACTTGATCCCATGCTCATGGTCACTAGCAGGTACCTCCAGGCAGTAGCTAGCACTCCTGGGGGAATCAACATCACGGCCTTCTGCTATGCTAGAATGAAACAAAGAAGATCCTTGGTCCTTGGATGATAAGAGAGCCAATTTTTCAATAGATTCTCGATTATGTTCCCCATCAACTCCCACAACAGAAGCTGTTCCAACACTGTCAGATGAAATCGTTTTCTTAGTATCACGAAGTGAAAATTTAAGTACCAACTTTTTCTTGATTTTATCATTATGACAAGCGGGCTGTTCCCCGTCCTTCACTGCTTGTTCACTTTCTTCTTTGGAATCCTGCTGCACCGGTCCTGAGCTACTGGGAATTTTGAGGATCTCTGTATTCCTATTTCCTGTAGGTGACTCGCTCCCTGAAGACAAATCTATCAAGTCACCAGAATCCTCTGAAGATGAACCGCTAATTTGAGAAAACATTGATATGGCATTCCGTGCTGCAAGTCGTTTAGGCCTTAGGTGACTTGCTCCAGAAGATTTCGTTGAAGATTTCCGACGCCCTTTCAATCTTTTACTATGATTTTTCCTGGCTGCAGAACTTTCACACTCCTCCATTCTCCGTTTGGTGGCATGTCTACCAGAAATTACTCCATCAACCTGAAAACTCATTAATCTTAGTCCCACAAAACCACAAAGACAACCATCCATATTAAATCTACCTCACATCAGTGCAAGTCAACATACCTCTGAAACAAGCTTTTTCCTTCCTGATCTTCTAGGACCATCTTCGTGATCGTGTTCCAAGTCACTCTCTCCCTCACTGCACTCTGGATCACTGGAAAGACCCATGCTAAGGCTACCCCTCTCACCAGCACTTGAGGAGTCATCGGCTATATTATACTCCGAGTCACTATCATCACTTCGAATCTCAATATCTGGTTCCCAGTATACAGCATCAGCAAAATCAGGCATAGGTTCCATAGTCCTATTTATATCCGCCAACGGAATCATTGGATAGTCGTGGCCCAAACTAAAATCAGGTCCAATCAGAAATTTTGTGGATGGGGGACGCCACTCAACGCCAAGTGCCCCAAGCCGTCTTTTCTGGAACATACTTTTGTAGGGCTCAGGATAAGGAACAAGACCTTTCACAAAGCATCAAACCTAAGCTTTAGAAGATGTCGTGACATGAAAGCAATTAAGGAAAAATAGCGAATCAGAATGTTACATACTTGAGTCACAGAGAGGATCTTCCAAGTTTCTACGATGCGGGGGGAGCTGGGACTCCTGCACATGATTATCATGGATGATTACTGTTCTGATCATTAGACAATTCATAAAAAGGAAGGGCAATATCCTGCTAAAGCCACTCTTATACCCAGAAAGAACATTATTTTCATTGCAGGAACTCTTAAATAACTTGCCCTATAAGTACTTGTTTCAACAAGCAGATCTTAGGATCCAATCAATATAAAGCCTGAAAGATCACTTTGTACTAGGAGCCTAAACAATTGCAAGTTGAAAGCCATAGGGTCCAGGTCAATTGATTTTGTTTCTAAATTTCTAGGATTGGATGAAAACCAAACACACTTTCTTTTTGGTCCAGGTTCAATAGATATATATGTCAATGAATATGAGAGCTGACCTGATCGAGTACATTGCCAAGAGAATCACGGATGAGGGGTCGATAATCCCCAAGAAAGAACTGCATTACAATTTAACAAAAATTTCAAGTCACCTAAGTAATCAGTGAGATGTGATTGGACTTGCTTGAATATGGGCATACGCCAACTGGATACATAGCTAAGTACCTGATCATATTTGGCGTCCTTCTGGGACTCACCTTGGCCCGTATTTACAAGATGAATCTGTCCAAAATCATCTGAGAGTACAATAGAAGTACCATCCCTGTAACACGCAAAAAGGAAAAATATCTTCACAAATAATCATCAATGATAAGAATTGGTAAATTATTTGCATTTGGAATGAGGGAAAAAAGAAGTTAACACACCTATGAATCACACGCCCAGTTTATCTTTAAGAATGATTCAACAGACAAGGTACAATAAGCAGATCACCAGAAATCTCACACAAACAATACAGCCAAATGTCCCATTGAAATAATCTAGCAAATCTTCGCACTTTCTCGCAATTGGTTTTCACTAGTGATGGTGGACTTAGGGAACAAGCAAGTCATCCATAGCTTCAACATGTAAACTAATAATAGAAAACTATAATACCTAAGAACTCATATTTATATGAATACAGTAAAGAGGAGAATCACTGTGTCAACTTACGGAGAAAACTTTCCGTCAATTAACTTGACACGTCCAATTTCATATACTTGTATGGGGGAGCCCTCCCATATCTAAAAGCAAAGCGAGTCAGAAGAATTTCAAGTCATTGGGAAAACAAACAAAAGAACACAGAATAGGAGTAAAATTCAAAGCTTACATCCCAAACAATTGCCTTTCCATCATAACCGGCACTCATAGCTATCCTTGCATTGGAAGGATGAACATCCAGCACATATGACTGTCATTACAAAAGGACACCTCGCTCAAGCACAAGATAAAACACCACTAGTGCCTTTAAGATAATCTTACATGGTGAAAATATTTTACTTGTGAAATCAACTGTAATTTTTTCAACTAAGTGTCGCCAACAAGTCACGAAGATAAAATTAATACCAGAACAAAATAATAATAGAGGCTTATATGTAAAATGAAGATGCCATTCCCTATCATTTCTTGGCCCTCAAGGTTTGGCATCACAGCCTTTTTGGATTCTGTGGTAAAATTGGTACCTCAGTCAAAGGCTTTAAAAGGTTAAACTAGAATTTGTAACTACTCAACATCCATAGCCGAAAACAAAGGATCACAAGATCATCATGTCTTCCAGGATTTCTATTTTAAAGGGATGTATTCTCACAATTAGAGCGCTCGACAATAACACCACTGAGTAGAGGACGACAAACCGAAAGAGTTAACTTATAAGCACAAAGGAAAAGAAAGGTCATTATGCACAAAAGCAAAGGTAGGTCATTTTAGTGCATAGACTCATGAAAAAGATGGATTGACAAGAAAGATGATTCCAAGTGATTCCCATTCCTGTTCTGATAGTATATAATAAGAATCCAATCAAGAATTTTCATTACCCAACCATCAATTAAATATACACATGATGCATTGTTATAATGGACGGTCCCTTTTTCTCAATCAATAGCAAGAGAACCCACAAGTGTTGGAACCTTGACTACATGATTTATAGGATGGAACATTGTCTACTGGATAGTTTCCTAAGTTATTTCATCAGTTATATAATCCTCACGAGGAGAATACTCGCAAAAGCACTTACAGATTCACTGTGTCCGGTCAATGAATGCACCAAACTACCATCAGAAGCATTCCACACACATATTCTGCAATCTGCTCCAAATTAATACGAAATCACAAGTTAGAACTGAAGAAGTACAAGATAAAACTGATTAATGGTCAAATACAATTTTTTAAAAATGAGAAAAAAAAACATAGAAACCGCAAAAAATGAGCACACCTGTCAAGGTGAAAATAACATGGTCTGAGGCAGGAAAACCAAAGGAAATTGACAGCTCAGGTGGTATTAATAACATATTTTCAGATGACATAAAGTATGCTATTGGAGGTGAGGGCACTAGTGGCTCCAAAGTCAAATGCCTAACTCATCGTTTCATATATTGGTAAGCACAAGCACTGAAGAAAAGCAGCAACAACTAAATAAATGAAGAATGTTCATGATTTTCTTTTAGGAAAATTATATCAGCCTCAGACAATGATTAGTTTTAAAGTTGCAGTCCTAGAAGAAAAAGAGTTGGACAAGGCAATCGTTATCATACTACCATGTAAAATGGAAGGAAGAGATTCCACACTCTTTTACCATTTCAATAACAATAGAACCTTACCCATTATAGCTGCAAGCACAAATCTATTGTCCAAACTCCAAACAATCATATTAACACCCCGAGGAGTTGGAAGGAATCTTTGGCGTGGTCCGCCTCGAGGAGGCTGAGGTGGAAAAGGAGGAGGAGGGACTTTCAAATGGTATGCTTTTGTCCAACGTCCGCCCTTTCCCTGATAAAAAGAAAAGATTACCACATAAGAAGTTAATTAGCAAAATAAATGGTACAAAGTACAGGACAACCATTCCTTGGCAAAAACTCACATTAGATTTGCGGGATTTTGGGCCCCATATAATTGCACTACCGTCTCGAGAGCAAGTAACAATGTTATCATGACAAAACCTATAAGTTTCATTTATGAAATGCACACAATTAAAATATAAATAGAGAAATGATACATAAGGAGGTATTAACTTAGGGAAAGGAGAAGAGCTGATGAATAAAAAAAGAAGAAAAATGAAGAAGAAAGACTCAAGCACATAACTTAGAACGGACCAGGAATTTCTAAATTTTGGGATATTCTCTTCCTTCATTGCATCAGAGACTGAAGATCTTGGAGCCACTGAACAACCACTGCATTTATATTCATGGAACAATCTAAATTAATGTGTAGTAACAGAAAAAGGTACCAGAAATGGTTAGCATGCTATTGCTGACCTAAACTGCACATAGTTAACATCATTTTCATGACCAGCCAACAAATCCAACTCGTGAACAGGTTGTTGGGGATCATCACTACTCGATTTAGAAGCACTCCAGACCTGCACATGTCCATCTTTACTGTATACCATTATGTACTTCGCTAAAATAGACTCACATTATGAGACTTTTCCGCCTTACAGAGAGGGCCTACCCTTGCAAAGGTATCAGAGCTGCCGGTGACAAAAACAGTACCATTGGCATTATAAGCACAGCACAGTATTTGATGACTCTGTGGGCCAACAATAGAATTGTGTTCGCCATTTAAAGTGCTGATAATTCTCCCTGCCGTACATACAAATAATTCTTCAGCTCGTGACTTGCCAAAATTAATGAATGGAATAAATGAAAGAAACCTAACCAGAAGCATTATCCAGAGGCTTCGGAAGATAAATTCTAGGTGCACATTGAGAGTATCTTGCATCCCAGACACGGCAAGTACCATCATCAGATGACCTAAATCAAAAGCAGACAATATTATAATATCTTATGGGGTGCTTGGATTTGGTTGTCCAATTTAAAAAGAAACAAAACAAAACAAGACACGGCTAGATTGCCCCATGGATGATGATGATCTGATTATTTACATTTATAAGAGTGTTTCAAATGGGAACTCACGACAGAAGTTGATACACAGAACTGGCTCTGGGACTGAATGCAATTGCAGTAACAGCTCCAGTATGACCCCGCAAAACTGAGGTAGGTAATCCATCTGGCAAACGCCACTAGCAGAGGGAGAAGCAAATCTATGATCCCGAGAAAGATAAGCTGCAAACTAAATAAGGTCACTAGGTGAAAGATCTTACAACTCGAATTACAAAATCATTTGAGGCAGATGCCACCAATATATTGTTTGCGCTCACAGCCAAGTCAGTTATATCACCCTTCAGATGCAAAAAGTAGAAGAATATTTAGTAGAAGCTAGAACAAAGTCGTGTCATCGAACTACTTTTCAACTCTAAAAATGTTTCAACTCACTTCATGCCCACGGCAACTTGCCAAGCAGAATGCAGTTTCCATTGACCAAACCTTGACAAGGCGGTCATCTGAACCAGTAATAACATATCTCCCAGATCGATCAAATATCGCTTGCAAGAAATAACAGTCATTGTCAACCTTCAAATGAAAACAGATAACACAACAGACCTTGGAGAACAAACAGCACATAAAGGAAATTTCAGATAGAACAATACCACAGTAGACAGCAACTCGATGTCCTCTAAGCTTCTTAATGTTTTGCATCCTCTGAATCAACATAAATGGCTTTGCAACTGCATGACATGCAGAGTGAACCGATGGAGAGCGGTGATGTTTTGTGAATCCACCTCCAAGTTCTCTCAAGCTGAGACCGTGAATCTGATTGGACTGTAAATGAGGCCATCGCATGAAAGTTGGAAGAGACTTTGCTCCAATGCTACTATTCTTCTGCTCGTCTTATCAACCATAACCAGCAAAGTCATCCAGAAGTTAACTCATTGAGCAGAAGAAGTGACAATACAGAAAAAAAAATGTTTATGGGAAGTGCTTCATTATAGCTACATACGTTCATCCAGATTCTTGAATATGTATAAAGGCAATGGCACAACAGATATATCATCTACTGGAACCTGACTGATAACTAAATTATCTGATCAAGATGTAAAACGGTTTTCAGTATCATTCAACATCAACTATAATCAAACTAAACAAGGAAGCATCATTTCATCTTTCAATAGAAAGGAGTGCACTTTCAAAGCTACCAAAACTAAGCTAAAAAGTAACTAATTCAGAGCCATCTCTGAAAATGCAAGAACATGGGGGCTTAAACAACAGCAATTTCATTGAAGCCTTATATCAAAATTGGTGAGTGGGGTATGCCGATGTTTTATCGCCATTGGACACAATAAATTGTCCTACGCTCACTTCTACGTAAATTATACAACTTCTCACTATATCACTCCCTGCCTTTTTTCTTATCTATCTTCTCCACATATCTATCGTGTATGGTGTCTGAAGTACATGCCAAAAAAAAATTCATTGCATGGTGACCTGAAACAGAATAATTGTGGAGTGATGCACTTTGTTCCATATGGGAAGATATCATAAATCAAACACTCTTAATTATGGCGGTTTTCACCCGAGAAAAATTCTAGTATACTTTCATATACAGAAATATTGCTCTGAATACTTTCCATGCAGGTTTAAATGTCATGACCACCCTATTACTGGTAAAGGCATCTCAATGATATTAAACCTCTTATCAAAGGCAATGCATTCGTAAACATCAACCATTTTGAATGACAGTGGAGGCTACTCATATGCCTAAAAGATGAACTTTTCAGGACAATCAAAACAATAAAAAGAATGAATCGGTAACCTAAGACCCGGAACGATTATCTAATGCTATCTATCCTTTCAATGCCAAAAAAAAAAAAAGAAAACAAAAGTCTTCCAAAGTGAAGCCAAAATTGAGGACAATCAAATGCAGCCAGATACAAAGTATCCCCTGCTAGGAAGGACAACAAAAATATCCTATCAGTCAGTAACCTAAGCAGGCAATTGACCTCCCAACAGAAGTCTAGTTATAGTAGGCCGCCATACTTCCAACAGGGTTCACATCCTTGATAACAGAAAAGGGTGCACAGTCTACAGGAGTGCAGTTTATGTACCATCCAAAAGTGAAAAGGAACCAAATCCCAGCAAAGTAGGAACATGAGCAGCTCTCCCTCCAACCTTTCCTGGAACAGGTCGGCTCATTCGGAGCACGAGTTGTTTCAGAAGTTGGAGCAAATGGTTTCTCTGAATGTGAGGGTACCTATCATCAAGCCCATCTCAGAATTTTGGCTGTTTGATCATCGTAGAGAGAACCGGTGGGAAATACAGCAACCACACATCCTAAGACATAATGTCATGCACCCTATTATTTACCCCAGG
Source organism: Melastoma dodecandrum (assembly GCA_029817715.1). NCBI lineage: Eukaryota > Viridiplantae > Streptophyta > Magnoliopsida > Myrtales > Melastomataceae > Melastoma > Melastoma dodecandrum. The sequence goes on along the minus strand of JARUPY010000355.1, from coordinate 1,510,962 downwards.
GTTCTTTAGTATTAGGCAAACAATCACGAGGAATATTGCTGATGCTAAACACCCAGCTCCAACAAACGTTTATGGACTATAACAAGTAAAAGGGCTGATACTCCATTCTTAACATGCCAGAAGAAAAATGGAAAACATAGTACCTCACATGGAGTAGAGGGAGAAGATCCATAGTTTTAAATAGTAATAAAAATGTTCAAAGTACCTCTTTACGAGATTCAGGTAATGAGGAACCATACCGATCTACAAGGGTGAAGTAATTTAAAGGAAAAGAGATGCCATCGTCATCCACACTGCCTGTCTGCATGCCGCTCCTCGAAAACCAAGCATGGTACCTCCTAGGAAGAAGCTGATGCTCCAAAAGCTCATCCGAAAGTTGGCGAAAGGTTTTCTCGCATGGCCCAGAAGACAGGAAGTGCATGATCAAGAAGTAAAGCTCTCGTAAATCTATGTCAACTTCAGGTTCAGCATCCAAAACACGGGAAAAAGCCCTCTCAGGGTACTCCGCTTTGGCCATCCCATTCCCCTTGTTAAAGTCAAATGATGGTCCCATACGTGAAGGGAAAGCACTAATTGTGGATGCAGACCGTCCACAATCCATCTGTTCAGGTAAACTGAAAATAATAGGATACTAATTACCTCGATGAGAACAGTAACGAGAACCAAGAAAATTTTAAAAGTGCACATTTCCAAGAATAGAAGTGAATTGAAATCACTAGTACTGCAACAAACAAAAGAGGGCAATCCGAATGCGAAAATGATCAAAAGGGTTCCACAAGATGACCTTCACCAATTCCCTCCCCCTGTCGACATTAATCCTTCAACTGGCAACCTTGCCCGACATGGGCACAAGCTTTCTCACACGACATGCGACTCAACCAATGGGCCAGTTCCCATGCAGAAGGCACAAATCGCGCTCCTCGGAATCACTCCCCAACAAGCCAAATTCACACGACGAATAACCATCAAACAAGACACAAAATAGCACAAATAAAAAAACAAACGATCTTCTAGAGAAACAAAAACCCGAAAGAAGCCAATAACCTGTTTCTCGAGCAGCCGAAAGGCAACAGGGGGTTCCCTCACAAACTAACAAGACCGCATCAATAATCAAACCCTAAATGGATCCCCTCCATTCGCAACATAACCATCAATAACCCTAGAAATCGAGCTCCGGAACACCGCCGATCAAGGCGGGAGGCGGGGAACCCCAAAAAAAAAATCACTTCATCGGACGACCTACGGCTCCAACTAAGGGACCGGCATGGTCGCCCGTGCCCATTGCCGACGAATAATGGGGGGGAGGAGGAAACAACGGTGGAGGTTAGCGTCGAAATTTGAAGTAGCGGTTGGGGTTAAAAGTAGAAGGAACTCACTGGGAAACAAAAGGCGTCTGCGAAGGAAAAAAGGAATAGATAGAAATAGAGAAATGTAGTCCGAGTCAACAAATATGTATTTAATGATGGGCCCATATCATCGGCCCATTTAACGATTCACGGATCCTGAGCCCATTCCTTCTTTATCGGGCCGGGCCTTGACTGGGGTTTGGATTCAATTGGGCCGACCAAAGGGGATTGACATCGGCCTAGTTAATCCAGGCCAGGCCGAGAACCTCCATGACACCATGCACTCCTACCTTGCCGATGTCGGCATAACAGTGGTGAAGGTGGATGTCACCCACGTAAGTCGGCTGACTCCTGCGTTTTCTTTTTCTTAAGTTTATTCAGTGCCATTCATTATGGGATGCTTGCTTACTTGCTAGTGCCTAGAGTACATCTCTAGGACTTCGGTGGAAGGGTCGATCTCGAGAATTTTCAGAGGCTCTGCGGGCTCATCTTAAGCATGCTACAATGCAATGACTTCTTCCTCGGGACCAGGCAGATCTCCATGGGCAGAGTTAGTAAACAATCATCTACTTCTTGTTCATTACCTAGGATTCTGTTGGTGTTCTGTGTCAGTCTTAGGTTGAAGTTTTGTACGCAGGTGACGATTTCTGATTCCAGGATCCAAACGGCGATCCAGTGGGAGTGTACTGGCTGCAAGGTGTGCACATGATACACTGCGTGTACATTAGCATGTGGATTGGCCAGATGATCCAGCCTGATAGGGATATGTTCCAGTCCGATCACCTCTGCGCCAAGTTCCATATCGACTCCAGGGCCATCTGTGGAGGGTTTGTCTATGTGAGTGACTCGGTGGGCCGGCACGACTTTGACCTCATAGGGAAGCTCTTCAGGAACCCCTTGTTTGACGACGAGATGGCCCTCAAGATTTGGAATCTGACTAAGGTATTTCCATCCGCACGCCCTGTCTCTCTCTATCATCAATGATTGATATTTTGCCGAGCATTCAATTGCCAAGGAGCAGAATGTGACCTAAAGGAGAAGAGAATCGAGGATTACTCCCGCTGTTACCACCCGATCTCCGCCCCCGTCAGCTACGTATGTGGAATGGGACCATCACGACGATCACATCGGTAGCACCAATGAATTCACTGTATTACCTCAGCCAGGCACGGAAACTGCTCCTGAAGACCATGAAGTCTGGCAGCATCCACATCACCTTTCCGCCATCTTCCTTCGAGATATTCACCTTCGTCCGCACGCAGTCCCGATCCCATTGACAGGATGAGAATACCTTTCTGACGGACAGGCCCTCCTCCATCGGGATTGCTTTGCTTTTGCTCTGGCTTGGGCTTCTATGGCCCAGTGTCAATCACAGCACCAAACACTGACGTGACTACATAAACTTTTGTTCCGAAAGCTCAAGTGTCCGATCGAGGAGGGCAAAAAGAGAAGGTCAGGACGATAAGCACGCGGCGGTGGACGATGATGATTCGGAGGCATGGCATTTGGGAGGAATATGCACATGCAGAACATGGCGTGGCTCCCCTATAATTATCATCACTCACGGTGGGTCATTATCATTATTGTTATCAGTCCCTCCCATTAATCACATGCCCTCGATATGTGTCCCCAGCCCATAAGCACGTGCTGCGACGATACGTGTCACTTCATTCGACCACGTTCGAACTCTCAACGTGCCCCGTGCACCTGTTTCATGCGCTGTCAGTAGAGTCGCATGTGGCAGACGTCGTCGGGCGACCGAGGTACATTGTTCGCGGCAAAGGGTGCATATAGACACGGTTCGTTGAACTTTGGATTTTGGATCCCGACATTATGTTACAATGATACTGGTGTACTTGGGTTGGGTTCATTGAATGTCAGAAGAAACATATGACAAGAGATATGAACAAGAGGCTTCGAGAAAACTAGTGTTTTCAGATAGTTTGACACGAATTCAATCAAAAGTCCCCCTTTTCCCTCACCTTATCTAGATTTCACGATAACCGAAACATAATTAATTATAATTCCCACCAATGAATCACGTTGATTATGCTGGGTCTCCCCGCTAGGAAACAAAATCACAGAAAAGAAGAAACATGGGATTATTGCAGTGAGACGTTTCCCACATTAGGAACATCAGGCCCCGTGATGATCAGATCATGTCGAGCTGTAATCCACACGAAAAGGGAATCATTAACATCACATGATATTGGCATCCTCGTGATAAAAAAATTCTGTTTTCTTAAGGCAAAGTGATGAATTCAAGGAATTGGTGATTGGAAGGAGTACGGGGAGAAGGGAAAAGGGAACAATCCAGCTAGTGTTGATGATTTTGGGGGGGGGGGGGGTTGTTGATGAAAGTGATGATCGACCTAATCTACTATATAATCTATGTTAATCCTATGATACCTACAGAAAATATGCAAATACTTGATGTTTGGAGTAGAGGGTTTGGTTTATGTTTATAATGTTATGATAAATTAAGCAAGGTGGGGAGGTGGGAAATGGGTGTGAAAGATGATCAAAGGAAAAGGAGAGATCATGTGGTTACACGTGAAGCCACCCCCCCTCTACATATCCCTTCAATCGAGCTGTACACAAACATGCTAAAAAGGAACCACCTCTCCTTGCAATTATGTCCTAACATGAGAATAGCAATATAACAAAATGTTCAACTCAAAAGAACACGTATTAAAATATATAATATAAATTAATCATTCACCTAAACTTCTCGATCAAATGTTAATGTTTCAAGCAGCACCTTTTCCCTCTTTCTCCTTGCTTCCTTTGTTTCCTCCCCCGATATATAAATGGACTGCCATCCTCATCCCCCTGTCCCTCTCACCCTTATCTATCCCCTCCTAAGATATCTCAGCTTGAATTTACTAAAATGGGGTTTGAGGTTCCTCCTTATACTCTCCTCGAACTCCCACGACACCCAGCCGGATCTCGGAGGATGAAGAAACTACACGACCACAGGAAGAGGCCGAAGAGATTCACTAGGAGAAAGGCTGCTCCAGCCGGACCGCGGAAAGTCGTGACGACAAGCAGGCGGTCATCCGTTACTATTGCGAGAAGAGTGAGGACGTTGAAGTCGCTGGTACCGAACGGGGAGTCGATGGATTTGGAAGGGCTGTTCCGAGAGACAGCCGAATATATAACATGCCTCGAGATGAGGGTTAGGGCTATGCAGATGGTGGTCGATGCGTTGACGTGTTCTGGCGATCGGTGAAGTTCTCGTGTACAGAAAGCTCGAGAGGGAGGAAAAACTGGATTGAGGAGAGAGTCTTCTTTGATTTGATTTTCTTGTTTGTAATTTCTTTTTAATATGTTTATTTTATGGTCTATATAGTTTCATTCTTTTAATTTGTCGATTCTCATACCTTTTGTCGACGGTGTCTCTTTTTTTAGTTATATTTGTCTACCTTATAATATACATCATGTATTTTCCATGTGAAATCATGTTAGATTTCCCGAACAGGCCCATTTCCTAAGTCTAACATATAAGGTTAACGAGGTTCCACTCTAAAATCAATTGATTGTATAGGGAGTAGTATCTTTAGGCTTATATATTAGCTTATAAGCTCCAAGCTTTCTGACGTGGGACTTGGGTTTGCACCCTTCAACATACTCTGATACCATGTAGAGAAAAAGCGATAGGATCCGAAAACATCCTGCGGTCAAGAAACACTCAAGAAGGATTTTACTTGAAAAATCTTGTTGTGTACTAATCTAATCTAATGTAGATAAACATTACAACAACTTAAATAGACTATACCTAGGAAGAGGAAAAGACATAAACACGTAATCTAAGAAAGTGGGACGTGATAAAAGATAGGAAGATAGAAAGTCCAGGTAGCTAGACAGTCGCGAAGATAAAGAGTCGTAGACATAGAGTCACCAAGCGAAGCTCCTGTGCGACAGTTTACGAGCTATGGATTCCAAGTGTGTCTACAAGAATTGAGTCCAAAGAACGAAACATCACTTTGAACTTCAACACTTCCCCTTAAAGTGATGTTCACCGAATTAAACCCAACTTTGATCGTTGCCAAACGGATCTCTTGGAAGTGACTTTGTAAAAATGTCTGCAATATTATCTTCATTCCTCACTGTGACCATGTTGATGATTCCATCGATCTCAATGTGTTTCGTCCTTACATGAAACACGGGATTTGATGTCAACTTGATCGAACTCAAGTTATCTCCATGAATAGGAACTGGCTTATCAACTTGACCGTGAAGGTCCTCAAGAAGTCTACGAAGCCAGATACATTTATGCGTTGCTTGGGCCGATGCCTTGCACTCCCCTTCAGCTGTTGACATTGATACATAACTTTGCTTTCTGCTGCACCAAGAGATACTTGTATTTTCATAGAGAAAAATAAACCCAGATGTAGACCTTCGTTTATCCAGATCCCCAGCGAAGTCAGCATCCGCAAATCCTTGCAAGGAGAATTTTACTCCCTTCCTGTAAAACAAACCAACATCAAGTGAAGTGTTAACATACTTCAGGATCTTCTTCGCTTCTTCAAGATGTGGTTTCCTCGACTCTTGCATATATCGACTGACCACGCCAACTGCATAGGCGATGTCCGGCCTTGTAAGTGTCAGATATATGAGACTTCCCACAAGAGCACAATAAAGGTGAGGATTTGATAACAAAGTTCCCTCATCTCGACGAAGCCTTGTATTTGCGTCGAGAGGAGTAAATTGCTTTTTCCTTCAAGATATTCGGAACTTCTCGACCAACCTTTTTGCTTAGTTAAGCTGCGACACAAAGATCACTTTTTCCAGTTTTTCAATTTGCAGCCCAAGAAAATTTCCAAGTTCTCCTAACTTTTTCATGTCGAAGCGAAGAGAAAGTTCATCCTAGAGTCGAGCGATATCTGTATAGTTGCTACCCGTCAGGACGATGTCGTCCACATATAGGAGAACAACAACCATCTGCCCTTGATTCTTCCTGACAAATAGACTCTAGTCGGATTCCGAAGCAACATACCTGCAAAACCGAAGATACTCTACGATCTTCACGTACCATATACGCGGAGCTTGCTTCAATCCATTGTAATACCTCAAATTATTCTACAGGTTAAAAATCACTATTTCTTAGCCCATTACATAAGTCGGGTCTGAAATAAAGTAGCCTAAGCCCATAGAAATTTGTCTAACCTTCATTTTGAACTAACAAAAGGGCGAAAGCCCACTTCAAGCCCATTCCCCATCTGTATTTCTGTTTAGTTACGAATTTATAAAACTTTCAATCCTATCTTTTTCTCCCAAGGGTTGTTTTAATCCCTAACAATTCCCGACGTGTTTAGTCGGTCCAAACTCGTTCTTTTCAATGCAAACACACTCTAAAACCAATTGGCTAAGAGGGAGTGGACCGCTTAAACTTATATACTAGCTTGTAAGCTCTAAGCTTTCCGATGTGGGACTTGGATTTGCACCTTCAACAATGAGTGCTACGCTCGAAGCCGAGAAGTTCCAGGGATACTTTACTCCCACCGAGGAAAGTTCCCAAGAGGCTTCACCGGGTGTAAATCTTCTATGTTCAAGAGCCTGAGAGATTATCCGGAGGCATCTATCCGTCTGAGTGGTCCGGATACATATGTATAAGCCTTCTGGCGACATTCTCGTTTTCATGACCAGTGAAGGGGAGATAGAAGATCTATTATGTTTGATTGCGAAGGTAATTGGGATCTTGGGCGGCCTGGTTGGGACCATTAAAACGGTCGCTTTGTACTTGACGCTACCTCCTCTCCGTCAACAGGTGATCTTTGAACCTGCTCCTCCTCCTCCTCGGACCATGGACGGTTAAGGACTCTTCCAGACTCTATGCATTGAAGACCTTCCATAGGCCTCTGCCTTGATGAACGTTTTTTTTCGTCTAGTGTTAGGGAGGCCCAAAAGGCTGCAGATGAAGAAGCTAAAGCTTGTTTCGGGCATGTTGATGGAGATCGTCTTGCCCTCTTAATATCTATCACGCATGTAAGCACAATGGCGACTCCAGTCCCCCTTTATTCCATTGTCATTTCCTTGCCGTCCAACAAGTCGGGCCTTTGTAGCCGGTTTCTGGGATTTCAGCCAAGAACTCGTCTTGGTGCTATGAGAATTTTGTCAATCATGGGGCGCTTAAGTCGAAAGGTTTACGCTAGCCGGATATTTCATGAAGGTTGCCCATCTGGAAAAAACTGGACATCATCCAACGGTTAAGGACAACAACCAGGTGTTGTGAACCACCCTTTGGTGTCTCTCAATCTAGTCTAGTCGTTTGAGGCATGAAGATATATCTTGGTTTGGCTGCATATTGATTTCATTTTCTCCGGAAGAAAAAGAAATCACCTCAATGCCTGCTGCGTAGTTTACCAACAGATGCATGTGCTTAGATTGGTGTGAGAGCGTTGCTTCTTGGTGGAGTAATACATTTTGTTGCTCTAATTCTCTTGCTTTCTTTCTTGTAGGCTGTACATTTTCATCCCTCGACCTGCCTGCCTGTCTTAATCACAACCCCGAGTGGGTCATCGACGATGAATATGTATGCACAGACAGACCGGCAGGAATTTTATACAGACGGTTACGGATGTCCGGCGGTGATCGGAATGTCCGCTCCTCTGCAAAAAAACTGTTTTTCATGGATGTCCGCTCGTTTACTTGAGAATCTCATGGTCCATTTACTCGAATCATTTTGTTATTACTAGTACAGGTTGGTTGACATTGCTCCGATCCGATGTATTTTCCACGGTGCGAAGCAGAGAAAGGCCCTCGATTCCTGCGTCCGGGGCTGGTCCTTCAGGTCGGCGTCTTCTTCCGGCTCTCGGCACACAGATATTCAAATCTGAAGAGATACAGATCATCAACGACCATTCTGGTATTATTTCCATGGATCGCCATAGAATGTGGTCTCATCCCTTATTCAGAAGGGAAGGTGTAACTTCTCATCAGATTTGTTCATCAGGAAGGCTTCATTTGTTAATGTATCTTTTTTTTTAAGAAAACGTAAAATTTTGATTGGATCGTGGAACACGAGAGGAGCCTGACAGAAAATCTGGTGAGCAACTTCATTGCATTCAATTCAGGGACAAGGAGAGGACATGGCCGCGATGGACCTCGAAGAGTGGTCCTGCTGGTGGTTGCCTTAAGAGGTTGTCCTAAGGTAAGGGGCATAGGCTCAGTTGTCCATGATAAATGATGGACGAAGACAGCTCCTCTAATTCAACTTTCGAAACAAATATGAACTGAACATTACCTAAAAAAACAATGAAGCAAAGGCAAAAAGAAAAAAAAAACAAAGTGATTAAGAAGAAACTGCACCTTTGCTTCTGTAGAAGTACTGCCCTCCCTCTCATTTTCGGCCGGCCAGACTCTTGTAAAGTTCGTCGATCTCCGCCTGGGAGACATGAAAATGTCGGATGTCGGGAGCTGTCCAAAACTTGTATTAACTCGCTTAAGAAAGGATCGGGATGGTGTATTGACCTGATAATGTTGCAGCATCTTGTTCCTCCTCTTCTTCATGGTTGCAGTCACGAGGTCTCTCTCCATGTCGAACTGCTGTGCCTCTAGCGATACACCTTTGATATACTCGAAACCCCTCAGCTGGCAACAAAGAGAACTTTTATTAGTGTGGAAAAGGGCGGGCGAAGTCGTTTAAGTGCTACCTTTTTCCCGTTGGCGGTTGCTATTAGTTCCTTGAGGACATGTTCCTTAAGCTGGTTGAGAGAACAGAGTTCCGAGAAGCTCCCTGAGTAACCTTTCTCACGGGCCCACTTTCGGGTGGTTTCCTCGTGTGGCACGACTACTGCTACGAGCATGGACTTGAAGCTGTCGCCGTAGATCCATATCTTGAGGATGGATAAATATACCGTGTAAGTGGTTCAAAAATTTCGACGACAGCTGGGAATGGAAATGAAAGGGGAGACTCGGACAATAAAGTGCCTACATCTTCCACAACTGGGGTCATGAGATAAATATTCTCCAAGAACTCAAGCGCGACGTATTCTCCCTGGGAGAGTTTTACGAGATTCTTCTTCCTGTCAATGATCTTGACGATCCCATTCGGGAGAACTTCACCAATGTCCCCTGTAAAATAAGATGACACGCTGCATGCACCTCAATTCGGTCCGAAGTACTCCGATCCGTGAAATATAATGCTTAGACAATTACCCGTATGGAACCACCCATCTCTAACGGCCTCTCTAGTGAGCTCCGGTCTTTTGTAGTACTCGGGAAACACAGTCCTCCCCCTCACGCATATTTCGCCAGTTGAAGGACTCGCGAGAGGGTTGTAACCCATTTCAGGAACCTCTTCTAGCCGTAACTCATTATGCACTGAAACGGAGCCCACAGTTCCAATCAAGCTCATCTCATCCGGGAAGCCAAGAGTCGTCGGACCACATGTTTCTGTCAACCCTGCACAAGAAATGTCATGTATAATCGACCGCGAGCTTGAGCACAGAACCATGAACAATTACTCTGGTTTTAAAGCTGATTACCATAGCCTTGCACCACGAAAGCGCAAGAAGTAACTCGCAGAAACTCCTCAATCTCAGGGCTTAGCGGCGCACCTCCTGACACTATAAGACGAATCCTGCCTCCAAGTTTAGCCCTCACCTAAGGACACCCATAATAGAAGACCCGAACAAGCGCGTGATTAGGAAAACGTTTCCCCATACGCGTAACACATGACCGGGCAAGCATTGAAACTCCGTAACTATACACAGTTTATGTTGGCACCTTCCTGAATGCTAACAAGTCTGCTAAACGGGATGCTTCCTTATTTTTATAACCCATGTTCATCCAGTGAAGTTTGCTGCCAAAATCACCCAGGGATTAGCTCATGTATCGTTTCACAATCAAGGACGACGCGTGGTTTTGGGTGAAGGTTCGAGGAAAAATGATTGAACTCACTGTTTGTAGAGCAGGCTAAACACCGCCCTCCTAAACGGGTTGAGTTCATTCACCGCCTGCTTGATGCCTGAGGTTTACGAAGAAGGAGATCACGAATCACCAAAGGATAGTCCAAACATGCCTTTGTATAAATACTTTATCTACCTTCGTATATTTTCTCGAAAACACGAGGGACCCCCGCAAAAAATGTGGGCTTCAGCTCCATCAAGTCATCTCTCAATGCATTTAAGTCCTTCAACAAACAGAATCATAAGAGGCCCACAACACCAGGAATAACCAATCGAGGATGAAGGAAAAGATAGAAGCTTTTAATTTCGTGAAAGCAATAAAACAGCAAAATTTAAGAGGCACGTACCCCGTGGTAGTACCCGACGGAGGCACCTTTGTGGAAGAAGTATTCCTCAATCGCCCGGTCAAGAACATGTGCAAGAGGCAAGAATGACAGATACACATCGTTTACCGTCATCTGCTCGGAATTGAGGCACATGGTGAAATCTCGTTAAATAATTACTTGATAGTCACAGAACAACGAAACGAGTGGTTCATCATCCTCGTGCATACCTTATCTTCGAATTGCTCAAGAAACAGATCGATCCCTCTCACAAATGCTGCTAGGTTGTCATGAGTTAATACAACGCCTTTTGGGTCTCCGCTGGTTCCACTTGTATACATGATCGTACAAATGTCATGAGACTGAGGAGGCACTACTTCCGTTGGATTTTGCTTTCCCTATGAACCACCAGTAGGGTTAGTAGTTAATACGAGTAAATGGCACAACTCAGACTACGGCAAAAGCTCACCAACTCGCTAAATTCACTCCATGAGTATGGCTTCACATGGAATTCGGTAGCCCTCCTCCTCTCATCCTCAGATAATGAGGTAAAACTAATCACCGCTGAACAGACACGCAAAGACAAGTAAACGAAAAAAAATAACACTTAAGCGGTAAAGCAACGAGTAAGCCGCATGGCTAAACGAAACACGTACTCTTTAGCCTTCCTGTGGTTAAAATGTCCGTGTCCAGCAGCTATCAAGGTGAAAAAAAAAACAATACTAAAAGCATGAAAAACACAGCATGAGGAAATTGCTCGAAAGATCTAACAGCAGGGCAACTTACTTGCTTTGCCTTTTTGTCTTGGACGAAAACTATGCTTATCTCAGCATGGTTGATAATGTAATTTACTGCTCCGCAGCCTGAAAGAAAATGAACAGATCTTCTAGCAGAGATTAGCGAAAGGAGTAACTCCACATATTCGCTGGAATTCTCTAAAGAGCAACCTTACCCAAGGTGTCGTACAGGGGGACGCAAACCAAACTATGGGCACCGCAAGCCTAGAGAATGTTATAGATTCAAAAGCAGTTAGCGAGGTCACAGAAACAATGCAGACAGATGCGGGAAAATTGATCTGTCGAGGTCGTACTTCCATTGCTACGGTCCACTGGGGGCAATTCACTCCATAGATGCCAATCCTGGACCCCTGCGATCATCATCCATCCGGAATACGATGAGTTAAGGATAAACATATTTACTTGGATCCCGTCCTTCCTAAGCCGAAAATCAAGCCTTCCTTACAGGTTGTGCGCCGGATGCACGTAATGCCGAGCCAATAAGCAGGACCTCGTCGTAGACCTCGCTGTACGTCTTCCAAACATAAGGACCGAACTGCAGCAGCCAAAAATAAGCAGACAATCTCGAGGCGAAAGAGCATCAAGACAACCGCAGGGCCGACCAGGGAACTGACCTTCCCGTCGACTTGTTTCCGCCAGCCGAGCATGTTGTTCTTAGGGTGCCTCTCGGCCGACACCCTGCCATCTCCCCAGAACGGAGCACGTCAAACAATTAAGCTATAAACACCGCGGAAAGGAAGGGACGTAGGGAGAAGCAGGGAGACCTGAAGATGTCCCAGGCGGTGGCGACGTCCGGGTAGAGAGGGGGGAAGCCGTCCCTGGCGAGAAGGTTACGGAAGACGGGTCCGAGGGACAACTCCCCGTCACGGCCTTCCTTGCCGTCCTCGACCTTGAAAGCAAACATCTTGGTCTCCTCCATATCAGCCCAAATTCCTCTCCAACAGTCAATCGAAAGCAGATGCCAAACTCCTGACGCTTTGGTGACGCAGAGAGGAAGACCTTTAAATAGAGAGCGAGCTTTGTTATGGTCCGCAGCATGCAATTGATTTTAGAATTACTTGATATGGCGTTGAGAAATTGTTATTAGGAAATCTTGGTTATAATAATAATAATAATAATTTTTTTTTTGTTAAAATTTTATACCAAATCGACCAAACGAAATATTCATAACCGCCCGACTGGAACCGTATCCCTCCCTATGTAATATGACACGTGTCGTTCGGTCGGATGCATGCAAAGGAGAAGTCTTTTTTTTTTTATATATATGACAAGAAAGCCACACGATCAAGATCAAGCCAAGTTTTGGAAAGAGAGAAAAATGTTGGGAAAGGTAAAGAGAGACACAAAAAAAGGGACAAAGATATTACCAAAAAAAGAAAAAAAAAGAAATGGGTAGTGTGTGGAGTTTTGTTCCAATTTAACCTTGTTTTTCAAAATAATTCGCGAAATGACCTCGTCAGTTTGAAAATTCGTAAAATAACCTTGTAAAATCGGCCTTTGAAAGGCCGACTTCAATTCCTTAAAAAAGTCGGCCTTTGAAAGGCCGACTTCGTGAATAATATAAAAAAAAAAAAATTTGGATGAAAGTCGGACTTTGAAAGGCCGACTTCCACTGAATAGGAAAAAAAAAACAAGGAAACGGGGGATTGTGGGGGATTTGGGGGATTTGTTTTTTTTTTATTTGATGGAAGTCGGCTTTTGAAAGGCCGACTTCCCTAAAATTTTTTATTTTTATTTTTATTTTTATGAAGTCGGCCTTTCAAAGGCCGACTTCTTTAAGAATTTGAGGTCGGCCTTTCTAAGGCCGATTTCACGAGGTTATTTGCGGAATTTCGAAATTGACGAGGTTATTTTGCGAATTATTTTATAAATTAAGGTTAAATTGGAACAAAACTCATAGTGTGTGTGGAGTGAGAGGACAAAGGAGGAGATGTGGGTTGTGATGTGGATTAAATGATGGTGGGGTTGTTCGGAACAGGCAGATCCACTGCCCCCAGATTACATATACATAATATATATACATCTCGATCTCATACAACCTTTTTTTAACGTTAAGTTTGACCTGTTGTGTGTTTACTAACATCCACACATACTTCGTGATAAAGAAAAAATATCACAAAAATATTTTCTATTTCCTCAATGATTATTTTATATTAAATGACGTGATTAGAAAATATTTTTCATAAATAGATATTTCAATAGGAATATTATTTATCTAGTAAAACAAATATTTGAAAGTCAAAAATAAAATATTTTTTCTAATCAAGGAAATTATTTTGTTGTTTTTGACAATTTCTATCTAACCTCCTTTAAAAGATTATGTTATTTAGAAATCACTCTCAAATAACGTTTTCAGATCAATTTCGTCCAAATACAATGAAAATCTTATCTGGAACGAATTATGTCAATTTGAAAATAATTGATTGATTATTTCTTTGTATAGAAGGTTGACTCACTGTTCTGGCCGAACTTCTATAGTGCATTATTTGGGGATTTAAATATCGAAATAAAACCAAATTAAATCTGGATATTTGCACGAGCCTATTATCATAATTCCCAAGTTGGAAACAAAATAATTTTCCAACCTTCTGTAAGGTAATATCTGATAATAGGAGCGTGAAATCAGATGGATTTCGTTCCCAATCATTTGATGCACGAAGGGAATGAATCTGGTCATATTTTGTATTCAGGACAAAATCACTCTATAAGAAAAAAACACAAAAACACTTTTATATTCTGGTTGTAAGTTACGGTAGTAAGTGTGGGCAATTCATACAACGTTATTGTGGTGTTTTGACGTGTGTGTGAGTATGCAGGACGGATTCTCCAGGCGAGCGTCTCACGGGAGGTGACTACAGCAGGTTTAGCGTGGGTGAAGCCGCCCGGTGACGTCATTGGTTACGGATCCGAGGGACTCGACCGGAACTTTGTCCGTAGCGTCGGATTGCGTGCACCAGGGCCTGGGGAGAAGGTTCGTTGGTTGGCGAGTCGGCGTACAGAGTTGGTTAGAGAGAAGGAGTCCGTAGCAGGCGTTTAGCGGTGAGGGACCTCCAACCTTCTGTAGTTGTTTATTTGCTTGTGTGTTTGTTTGCAGCAGGTGTGCATTGGTGAAGCCATTCCGTAGGCGTCGTTAGCTGTGAATCCGAAGTACTTGGCCGGAGAAGCTGTCCGTAACGCCAGGTGGGCGTACAGTAGTTCCAAGAGAACGTTTCTACAGCAGGCGTAAGTGGTGAGGGACTACAGCCTCCTGTAGACGGTTATCTTTATTTTTTTTTGTAGATTATATCAATAACATAAAAAGAGAAACATACCTGACGACGTCCAAACACGTGGAGGAAGCGTCATCAAGTCTGTTCGCAGATCCACAGAAGGGACAGCTCGCTACAGCGTCATAGAAGGCTGAAGCTTCCGGCCAAGGTTCCGTGCGTGCGCAAGTCTGGTTGATTTCCTTGTGATTCGACCTAGACTCATTCCAAACTCATCAAGAGAGTGTCTTGTATTGGTTAAGCTAGTCTTACCGTTTCGTGATTAAAGAAACCATTTTTCTTTCACCACATAAGTTTCAACCTTCTACAACTGTAATCACTACTTATAAAGTGAAAGCGATCGAAAAGTGGAGTAGGTGTATTCACTGAACCACTATGAAACTTGGTGTTCTGATTTGTCTTTAAGTTTCTGTAAATCACAGAAGTGTGAGGATTCTGTGAGTTTATCGCAAAAGTTCTATTCGAACGAAAGGACTAATTCACCCCCTCTTAGTCACAATCAAAAGGCCAACATGTCTAATTTTAAAATTTAATGTCTTAATTCAAAAATTATCTTTCAAACTAGTAAGTAACAAAGCTCAATAGATAGGGATGAACCCTGATGGTGATTCTTTATTATGTGAAGGAAAAGACATGATCCATCAACAAATTTTGTCCCCCCCTCCCTTCGTGCTCTTGCATTGATGGCGGTGGCTAGACTCCAATTTGGCTTTTAAGAAGCAAAGAGGGTGAAAGGGAGGGGGAGTTGGGATTGATGGCCAGCCGACAACTACCCCCACCCCGTCGTGCTCTTGCATTGAATTTGATCGACCCAAAAAATAACTAGAAAAAGAACATGAAGCAAGTAGCCCCCCCTCCCTAACTACATTCATTGTTTCAGATAGCCAGCCAACCATGTCCCAAACAAGGGAGGGAGGTGGTTAGGGGGTGTTTGCAATTTGCATCCCTTTTTAATGTTTTCATAGCAAGGCAGGCGGAGGAGGAGGAGGTCATTGTCAAAATAAAAAATCATTACAAAAAGGTTAAAGGATAAGTGAAGATTGGGCCTGAATGGGTCCTCCGGCCCATCATAAATTCAGGACCATTGTAGGGCCCAACCCCCTCAAACCACAACACCCCCACCCCTCCTCCCCCCTTCGGACCTTTTCCCTAATTCCGATCCCGATCACAAACCGTACCTTACCAGCATATTTCATATAATTTCAAAAGAGACTCTGCACGTTCAATTCTCTTGCAACATTTTACCTGCCACATTCCCCACACCAACCAACTATTTCCGACAGCATCCAACTTTATCTGTCCCATCCAGATGGCCTCCGCCTTTCTCTGCCTTTGTCTCTACTGCTACCGCCACTGCCACTGCTGCAGCATGATCCCAGCAAAGAGCGTAATCAGCACATCATCACTCCCAGCTAGCCATAATGGGACCTGGGAAGAAAAAGCATCTCACCTATTTGAACTTCTATGAGAGGATGCCGGGTCCCTCTGATTCTGGCCACTGATGTTAGTTGCGGCCGGCGGCGGAGGAGGCGGATGCGTCGGCCTAAGGGATGTGGGTTGTGACTTATAAGCGTCCCCGCCAATGGTCCCGCCCGAGACGAACCCCATTAACGCTGGCCTTCTGTTCACGTTCGAGGTGGGGCCGCCTCGGCTCTGAGAGTTTGAAGACGCTGCTACGAAGCTGCTCTTGAACTGTGTCATCACCCCGTCACGTAACGAGTTGACGGCTGCAGGTCGGCTGGGAATGCTAGGGGGTCCCGAGCTACTGGTGGATTCGGGGGTGTAACCTATACCCAGACCGTAATCCACGCCTCGGACTCCCCGTCCGCCCCCACCCCCACCCCCTCCTCTTCCCTTGCCCTTGCGTCCACCTGTGTTCAAAATAAAAACGACGTCTAAGAACTTCCTTAGTTTAGACAACAAAGGCAGCCCACCATAATTCATGTTCACTCCACCAACAAGGAACACACCAAGCCAACAAAATTCCATTGATGACAAACCATACCTCCTTTTCTCGAGTCGCGTTTGGACCTAAATCTTCCATCCTAATAATCCAGAGTGAGAAAGTTAGATTTAGAATTGCAAAAGCGCCATGATGAGATTGTATTCCCAGTTACCCAGTCTGTAGAACTAGAATTGTACCAATCTAAGAAACCCAATAAATTGTTAATCCCGTTATTTATATGTACCTTCATCGCAAGATCCATCAATTCTGTTGGGACATTTTGTCCAGCAGCAATCAGACTATTCACCAATTCCCCAGCAAACCGAGCCTCTTTTTGAGTAATAAGCGTATACGCAATCCCATCCTTGTCACCGGCACGGCCAGTCCTTCCAATACGATGAACATGCATATCCATGTCCCTCGCGATATCGAAGTTGACGACAGACTTGATGGACTTTATATCCAAACCACGTGCCGCAACATCTGTCGCGATGAGAACATGATAAATGCCAGACTTAAATTTCTGTAGGATTTCCATCCTAGAAGCTTGGTCTTTGTCTCCATGAAGAGCCGCGACTTTGAACCCTCTCTGCACTAACTGTGTCTCAATTTCATCCACAGTGGCCTTCTTTGAGGCAAAAACTAAGACGTCACCCTCATCAATCATAGTGGGCAGCTTCTCAAGAAGCCAAGGCAACTTATCCACGTCGGATGGAATCACCTGAACAATCTGTGTGATGTCTTCATTGGCCATTCCGACCTCGCCCACAGTAACTCTCACAGGATCAGAGAGTATTTCGCGTGCTAGCTTCTCGACTTTACGGGGCATTGTCGCAGAAAACAGCAAAGTCTGACGGTCTGGCCTGATTTGACCGACAATGGACCTTATTTGTGGCTCAAATCCAAGGTCAAACATTCTATCAGCTTCATCTAGAACCAAATACGTTGCCCTGAACATCGTTAATGCCTTCATCTTAAGCAAGTCTATTAATCTACCTGGAGTGGCAACGACAATCTCACATCCTGCCTTTAACTCTTTAAACTGTTCCAATTTGGACATACCGCCATAGAGGGCAGAAACACGTAGGCCATGGATCTTCGCAAACTTCTTGCATTCCACATATATTTGGTGAGCCAACTCCCTAGTCGGTGCACATATGACACCAATAGGACCCTCTTCTTTAGCGAGTTCCGGCTGATCCATGATATGCACAATCAAGGGAAGCACAAAAGAAGCTGTTTTACCAGACCCAGTCTTTGCGATGCCAATAATATCTCTTCCCGAGAGAACGATAGGCAAAGCTTGGCACTGTATTGATGTCGGCTTTTCATAACCTTGCTTTGCGATGGCACTCATAAGAGGAGGAGCAAAGCCACAGTCATAAAAAGTCTTGACCGGCCTGGGAACATCAAACCCGGAGACCCTGATAGCCAAACTCTTTCTATACTCTGACACATCTTGTTCGGACATCCCTGCATTCCAACAATATCCATGATGAATCGCTCTTACTAATCTAAACCAATTGCAACAGAACTGGAATTTAAGCATCGAATCTTACATCTCTAGACAAGAAGTTTATACTACCAGAATAGTATGAAATACTTGTTCGAACATAACTCACCGGAAATGGACTTCTTCTCTTCGTAAAAGTCCTTATTGAACTCATCGTACTCGATCTCACTATGATCCAATGGCAGGATTGGCTCGATCCTCTTCCTATCAGAAGTAACCACCGGGTTATCATCCGAATCATACTCTACCATTCCCGCATCGACGGCCTTCGCAGCCGCGTACACCTCCTCATCCGAGTCATACCCCGCCCTCAGGGCCTCCGCGGCAAGCGTGAGACCAACATCCTTCTTCCTAGCCCTAAGGAAGCTGTCGACGGGGTCATCCTCGCCATCTTCGGCGTACTTATCGACCTTCGGTGGAGGATCAGGCCGGGCGGGGGTAGACCTCATCTCCTGGTGGATCCCCTCCATGAAGGCGTCGAGGGGGTCGACCTCGCCGTCGTCGTCCACGTTCTCAGCAGGGATCTCGCCATTCTTGGCGGCAGAATCTTCGGCGTAGTCGATGTTGTCGAGGTCGGCGTCGCCGTCGTCGTGGGATGGGTGGAAGAGGCGGGGGTTCCGCTGGGGGGGATGGGATCCGCCGAAGTCGTAGGTCTGCTGCCGGCTTATGCCGAAGCCTTCGAAGTTGAACTTCCGTTTGGACATGGTCGGTCGGGTTTAGGGTTTTACGGTTTTTCTTAGGATTGATGGAGATTCGCAGGCGGCGTCGGAAGCAGGGGGGAAAGGAAATGGGTGATGAGGGCCGGTGCGTCGAAAATCGAATCGCCTTGATTTTCCCCGATTTAATTCGGGTTTAGGGATCCGATCCGATCCAATTTGTTGTATGGGCCGGGCCTCATAGATGGATATGTTTCGGGATTGGGCCCATGTTCTTATTCTCCCTAACATGACACGTGTCTTTCTTTCTTTCCTTGTTTAGTAAGACAAACAGGAGCCAAGCATTTTAAAGAGAGGGAGGAAAAGGCGGGACGGAAGGCCAATGGCCCCAAGAAAAACTGCAATCCCCGTTGCCTATTTAAGTGCACTGTCCTCGACCTCCATCCTCAATTCTATACTCTTCCTTCCTCCTTTAAGCAAGATCGACTAAGGTTTCCATTCGGCCTAGCCCCACCGGACTAACCAACGATGGGGTTCCACAACCATGCGATGGTCGCTGCTCTTGTTGTCGTCATCTCTGCCCTCTTCCTCGCACCTGGTTCTGCTGCTGTGCTGCCTCGTAAAATCAAGCGTATAATACTCGTCACCATTCTCTCCTTTTCCTTTCCCTGGTATTTTGTTCATGTAGTGGTGAAATGACTTCCTTGCAGAACCGGGTAATCTGATTGAGCAGATATGCCGCAAGACGGATTACGTCAATGTCTGCATTGCCTCCGTGACTGGTAACCTCAAGGGCAAGGCCAGCGGGATTTCGATCCTCAATGCCGAGATTGATGCCTGTGCCGAGGGCACCAGGGCGGCCCTTGCTCAGGTGGCGAAGCTCTCAAAGTCGGCATCCAAGGAGGAAAAGCAGGCACTTAGCTCTTGCAAGGACAGCTTTGGGTCCGCCATCAATAGCCTAACGAATGCGAAGAAGGCAATCAAAGCCCGCGACATCGGGACCCTCGACAGTGAGCTCAGCGCCGTGATCACCTTCGTGAGCAACTGCAACGATGCCTATGGAGATGTCACCGGCCCATCGCCTTTGGCAAAGGTGGACAACCAACTGATACACCTGGGAAGCAATTGCCTCGCAATAGCCGAACAGATCAGACTTTGAAGTTAGTTTAGTGGAGAAAGGAAAACTTGAAGCTGATAAGCTAGTTGAAGAATTTACATAGCACCGAGGCCGAATTTGACTCGTCTATTTCGCGAGCAAATTTTTGGCTTGTTTCCCGGGATTGTGTAGTTTAGAAATCACACAGCCAAGTAGCTGTGGTAGACAGCATTATGAATTGCCGTCATTGAAAGAACTGTTCATGCATTAGCAAATGAACAGTTCACATGGTAATACACGTGTAATCCCATATGTGAAAGGCTATTTTCGAAAAGGAACCAAGAAACCCAAACCAGAGGTGAAGCAGGAAAGCGCCAACAAATAGTAATCACCAATTCAGTGCACAAAAACTAGCAGATTTACCAGAATGTTGCTCGGGACATTGCCTCCGAGAGAAACTCAAATAAGGAACAACAAATTTACACCTTCCAGCAAGCTCAGTTCAGATTAAACTCGCCATGGAGGTTTTAATCGAATATCATACGCCTACCTATCCCTAACAGCAGTAAGAGGGTGAAGAAGGTTGCCTGGTCAAGCCAACTCCTAATTTAAAGCAACGGCCTCAAGCATCAATGAATCTGATATCAAATGTGTTTGGATGGATCTGCCAAACGTTCAGGGCCGCGTATTCCTCCAAGCATTCTTTCAGCTGGACTTTCACTCTAACCCCGTTTAAGGCCAACGTTCAATCTTATGTGCGAGAGAAATGATCAATACACAATGACATGCAAACATTTATCACAATAAGATCATTGGTTACTTGGCCTTCTCTTACCTTTCTAGATATCCAATTCAGGGAATGAGCATAGCCTACGTCCAATTTATTTGTCCGAGCAGCTTCATCACGTATTATTGAATAGATGTCAGATATAGCATCAAGGCCAGATTATTGGCGATCGTCGGCGTATAGTGAGAACTTCGACATCTGCATCAACCTCAGTGCCTCATCCACATCACTCTGAGCCACAGTTTCCGAGAACCTTAGCCTTGTCAATGCCTACAATACGAGCACGCTAGTTTTCAGGGATGAGAACTGCAAACAGAAAACAGATTTTACAACTACAAGTCTTCTGCCATGAGTTTCCCTTTTCTACCAGATAATTCTTGTGATATACTTGGAACAGTTTGTACAGCATCGAACAAAAGAATCTAAAGAAGAGAAAGAATACTCACGGATGATATCCGTAAAATGCTCAGCAATGTTCTCACTGTGGTGTACGAGTGGGGGGGCATTTGATTTGGCTTCTTCTTGCTGAATGCTGGAATATGCACTTGCAATGTACTCTTCTAGTTCCCTTGGGACACTAGGAGACACCCTTCTTGCGGCAGATATGTATGCACTGTAGCACATGAAGAGAATGAAATTGAATGGAGGCAAAAACAGTCAATGGAGTAAAAATGTTCCTTGGAAAATCGTTGGTCAATCTAAAACCATTATGGTGTTTCTTTTCCTTCGGCCTTGGCCACTGGACTGATATTACGACCTCAAGAATGGCCGCACAGATACAGAAACATTACAGTAACTAATTGAACTAATTTGAAATATCGTAGACAAGTGCACCAAACTAGCTAAAGTACTGATTTTATGTTTGAAGTCAGATTACCTACAAAACTGCCTGTCAGGTACTTTCCACTAGAAAGAGCAGACTATCTAAAAACCTTCAAGGTTTCAGAGCCAACCCATGGACAGTCCTCCTGATGGGGAATCGGGACAGTTTCTAGGATGGGAAGTTTGTGACCCAAAACACAAGAATCTTTAAGGAGTTGACAGAGTGACGACATAGTTCTTGCTTGGCCATTAAGAGTGTGAACTTCAGCACATGAAAACAGGTTGTCATTTACTTTGGGTTCATCAAGAAGCCAGGAAATTTCAATTCAGGTAGGGACAAAAACTGAGAACTTACCGAAGGATTAATGGATCAAGAGGGGAAAACCCAAGAGATGGAGATTCTCAATTCTGGTGAACGTAAACAACATGCCTGGCCATCTCAAGATCACAATCCATGTCTACCCGATCCAGAATCAACCATAGCAGGTCAAATCTAGAAAGTAGTGCTGGAGGTAAGTTAATGTTCTCAGCAGGAGTTCTTCGGAGGTCATATCTTCCCCTTACAACATTGAAAAAACTTGTTAAGCATCACATTATACAGAACTACTACGATCATAGGAGAAAAAAATATTGAATTAGAGGGATACCAAGCTGGATTAGCCGCAGCAAGAACAGCAGTTCTAGCATTCAGTGAGGTGGTGATTCCAGCCTTCACAATACTAACAGTTTGTTGCTCCATGCATGACCTCATGAATTGATGTTCGATCAGCTTCATAATTCATCTATGGCGCATATGCCCACGTCTGCGAGCACCAGAGCCCCCAATTATTTGTTAGGAGCTCCTTTGCTTGGTTGGGAAAATCAAGAGCCCCAAGATATTGTATTAAACTACATACACCAACATGCCCCTAAATATTGTACTACCCTGCAGGAAGCCTACATGACAAAATAAGCTTTTTCCCTACCAATACAGCTTAAATGAAAAGTTATTAATTGAGAAAGTGCATGTCTCACCAGTGTTCCACCTTCAAGTACCATCCCGTTCGTCACAGGTCCCGCTGGACTGAAGCCGTAAGACCCGCGCTGCTACTTCCTTTTCCAGTGGTATAAACACCCATAGGTGCGACATTATTATGTGCTTCAGGAGCTGACTTTTCGCAACACCAGGATCACCCATCAACCATATATGTAGCTATCCCGGAATCTGCAAATTGAAGAATGCCTAAGAAACTTAATCAAAAAATATTCGAGGTTTCTTACATGCACACTTGGCCATGCCATGTGTGTGCATTTGTCCACCACATATACTTCAGTTATGTAAGTTCATAGGTACCTCTTCACAAAGAATCTCGCTTTCCTGCTCAATATTATGCTATCATAGACAAGATTCCTCAACAATAAGCCCAAAATGTTAATCTAACTTCCAGGCAAATCCAGTATATTTTATCCACTTCTCGTCACCTTCATGCCATATTTTAGTTTTCGGTGGGGTGCCCCCACAAGTAGGAGAAGAAGAGCCTTCTTGATATCTTCCTGTCCAAAGATTTCAGGAGCTAGCGATCGTGACAATTGTTATAAATATCACCATCTTCTGCGAGGCAAGCAATTTGTTCTTCCTCATCCTCTCTCAATTTATAACTGCAGATGAAAAAAGTCTCGAATCATTCCACGATTAATAAACCATATGACCTAAACACATCCAATTAATGGAGCAGAAACTGCAGAAAACTGCTTATAATCAACGATAGGCAAGTTTGTTCTGTAGAGTTTTTCTCAATGAAAAGAAGTCCGAGTTTCTTACTCGTATTTACAGACATGGTCTCCACATACGTATCCGCTACTAAGCTAGCCCACATAGCTCTGTAGCATGTATATGGTATTGGCAGAAAAATCCCAGATAATTCGACAACATCACCCGGTGCCATCTGAGTAAACGAATACAAAACAAAATCCCCGTCAAGAGTAAGGGATAAGAGCAATACATACCATAGCACGACCCAGAGAAACATAACAAGGACCGTTAAACAATAGGCCTTCCTTGTGAGCTCTCCTCTGAAGTGAATTCTCATTGTACGGGGAATATGGCCTTTTGGGACATGGTCAGCCAACTCTTGAATTTTGGCCTAATTTAGCAATATTGCAGGATGGTTATCAAGTGAAGATGATTAATAGTCAGATTTCCCTTCCAATTTTTTCTTATTTAAAAAAAAAAGCTTCAATATCCAACAAACAGTTCGATTTGGAACATTTTTGCAGTTTCACAAATTGCAGTACTAAAGTAAATTTCAACAAACATGAATGGCTACCAAAGAAAAAACATTGAAGCAACTCACATCCTGAAACTTCAAAAACTTTGAAGCTCCAAGTTGAAGAAGATTCCCTTTTGTCTTGTTTATCTCACATCGCTTTGATGGGCATTGGAACAGAGGCAGGAAAACTCGAGCTGTCACTTCCTGAATAAATAGAAAAATGTTTATCAGACAGCCTTCCTCGCTCAATTTTCAAGTGTATGGTCGTAGTAAGGTGAACTCGAACTCATAGAGTTCAAGTTCCTTAAGGATTAAGGAAGAGTTCGACTTCATATGGGATCGTTCCATCCGCACTCTCCTTACCTATCCCGAACTCGAACTCTTTCGAATTCTTTGTAAATTGAAGTCGAACTCTAAGAGTTCGAGTTCGGTACGGTAAATAAAGAATTTGAAAGTTTGGACCGTAAATTCGAAAATATTTTTCGAAAATTAACGGTATTTTGAAACAAAACTCTCACATAAACGGTAGTGGTGGGAAGTGGAGTGCCTCTAAGACGGGGCAGGCTAATTACCCGTGAACGGGCACATCCGTCACTCTATTAATACAGAATTATATTGTCTCTTACAATAGTTATACGAAATGGTAATATATTTTTCATACTTTACAATTTTTTTTTCGTAATGGGTCGAAATATTTTGTAATGAGTTCGTACAATTTTACGAAATTTCCTTAATGGACTTCATACAACTATACAAAACAAAAGAGGTAATGTTTTGTAAAGTACGAAATAGTGTCGAACACTGTGTTTCCTAGCCTAGTTTCGAACTTAGATAGGGACTTAGTTTACAACTATTTACGTTCGGAGTTAGGCTAGACATTGTATATATTTCATAAAGTACGAAAAAATTTCGGACATTAGTACGAAGTTTTTTCATAAAGTGCCAAAAGGCTTCGAAAATAGTCCGTACATTTATATGAAGCCCATTGACGAATTTTCATAAAGACGACGTAATTTACGAAATTACTCTACGACGACACTGTTTCGTAAATTACGAAATAGTAATTTTATCGTACAATTGTACGAAGCCCGTTAAGGAAATTTCGTAAAAGCACGTACATCTGGACGAACCCATTACGAAATATTTCGGCCCATTATGAAAAAAATTTCGTAAAATGTGAAAAGTATATTACTGTATCTATAATAAGGTAAGAAATAGTAATTTCGTGTTCATAACGTGACGAGTATACCCGTTCACGAATAATTAGCCACACAGTGAGTTTTCGAGTCTCCAACTAGTAATGCCATGAGCGAAAGGCAGTAGACTATCTCATCATGGGTACCGCATATGGTTCATATAGGTCAATGGTGCAGCCCCATTTTGACGCCAATGATATAATCCGTTGCGCATCAACAACCACAAAAATAAAGAAAATTTGGACAAAACATCTTTAGACCACACAAAAGTGGCCCAAGAAATAGTAGGTGATCGCTCTCTCGAAGATTCTTTCAAGCAGATGCGACAACAAACACTTCATCGCTCCTTAAAATTCATGTAACTTGGTCATGAGCACTAATTTTTGGACAAATTTATTGAGGAACCACGTCTGGTCGAAAAATGTTATTTAATAACGTTAGTTCGTAAAATAATTTACGAAGCAAGTCGATTAAACTCATAATTCATCTAGTTATGGAAATTAAAAGTTTAATATAGTCTCCCCCTCCTATGTCCCCTTGTCTCCCACCCTTTTCCCCGTTTTTCTTTATATAAAAAAATTCTTATTTTTTAAAAATCTTCATTTTAACGTAAAATGAGACCTCCTCCTTGCTGAATTATTTTTTGTCCGATTATTATTATTATTTCAAAATGTTTTTAAAGAAATACGCTAAGTTATTAATTTAGAACATGTTCATACTACCACAGAATAACAACGGATACAACCAAGTAATGAACATCCGGGAAATATCAGAAATTTGGGATCCTCCAGCAACAAATGACCCAACCCCTTGGAATGCTTACTTTATCCCTTCGTATTCGTCAACTTCGCTTGTATTAGTTTCTCCAGTATGGGAGGCTCCAACGGGATTGGATCGAGGCATCGCTCCGACGCGGATACGATTACCTGTTCAGGCAACAAATTTTAGCTAACATTAGATGGCACGACGATGCTCAGACAACTCTGAAATCTTCCACTGGCAACAAAAATGAAAAAGAGGAACCTCGTCCAGTAAGAAGTCAACTGCGGCTTCATCCTCTGAGATTTCCTTCAGAGGATTCCTGAGGAACTGAATATCGAGCTGAATTTGCTGGAACCCGCTCCTGTTGAAGGTCTGAAGGCGAACAAACTCTTGCAGGCTTTTAAGAGACAGCTTGATAATTGTTGTTAACACGGATTCCTGAATTGGGACGAGAGGGCCAGCATTAGCCATCCATGTTTAGCATCTCACCGAGAAAGCCGGTTCTTTCTGGGAGATAGTGAACTTTTACCTGAGTGAATTCAACTTTAGTGAAAATCTCTACTTTCTGCTTGAAAAGCTTCGCCAGATGAGTTTCCAGAAGCTGACTCTTCGCCCTTTGGGTATTGGAACGGCTGATCTTATCATCTCGTAGAGGATTGCTCCGGGAGGAAGTCGTGCTTCTGTTACTGTCTGATCTCCGGTGCTTGCATGAGCCCTTGGGGTAATAGTTGCTTGACTTCAGACCCTATTCCTTCCAACTACGGCAAAAAACCCCTAGTTAATGTCAAATGATTGCGCATGAAA
Organism: Melastoma dodecandrum; assembly: GCA_029817715.1. Lineage (NCBI taxonomy): Eukaryota > Viridiplantae > Streptophyta > Magnoliopsida > Myrtales > Melastomataceae > Melastoma > Melastoma dodecandrum. Next base: position 1,484,488 of record JARUPY010000355.1, on the reverse strand, counting down.
ACATCTCCAGGCAAGAACAGTAAATGCTAAGGGCAGAAGAACAAGAAACCTCTTGCATTAACATATCAACGAACATTTGGACCTCCCGAGGCTCTTTATGCTGGATAACATCAGAAGAATTAGATTCTACTCGCAGGAAGCAGTGCTCTAAAACAAACTCGTCTCCCTTTCTAATACTAACCTTTACCCAATTAGGTGTTGTCATCCTCTTTCTCAAAATAACTGATATCCTTTGAGTGCTCATGTTTATATACTGTAAGAGGAGAGAGAGAATTAGTTGTCGTCATTCAAATCTCTCTGCATCTCTAGTTCACCCCGTGGAAAATGCCACTTCGAGAAGCATTTTATTGAAAGGAATATATTTCGTTTCTCACAAGCAAGGGCGACCTGACACACTTGTCATTTCAAAAAGTAATGCAAAATAATCTGAACGGTAGTACCAGGTGCAGAAATATTTCACCAGCAGATCGAAATCTTCGACAGATTTCTCCTGGAACAAAGGCAGGTCCAGATTCATATCCCCGTGAACCTCCACCAGAAAATGAAGCAGCAATGTCCTAACGAATAAAACCGGAACACTCAACCAAAACTGCCATATGATACCAAGATACTACACAACTGATTCACTTGTGTTTTCTTTCCCATCAGAAAATCACTTGTATTCCTCAAATAGTATTAATTATAAATATAATGGACACGGCATTACCTCTGTGATTCTCGGGATTGCAGTTTGCTCAATGAAAAGACACAGTTGAGAAAGGACCAGGACGAGGCTCATGAGGCCTTTCTCATTATGCGCTCCCTCGGCCAAACCCTTGTCTTGATTAGAGATCTTTCTTACAGAAAGTTTAAAAAACCGCTCATCAAGCTTCCAGAAAAAATCTTGAAATCCCTCTTGAACCCAATCGATGATAAGGTCTCTTAGATTCACCAACAGCTCTAATTTATCATCCAGAAACTGTTGGAAGTCCTAACATAATATAAAATTCCAACTTTTATCACTTAGCTAAAAAGTTAACCAATATTCGTTAACAATGAAAACCAAACATATAATTTCAAGCAGGAGCGAATGAAAGGAACATCAAAGATGCACACACATACTTATAATGATGATTCACTTCGGGCAGCAATATTAGGAAGCAACAAGTGCTTAGTCTAAAGAGAAGAACCACATGCCGTGTCCTACCACTAAGACATCCATACTGCCCTGAAGAACACCCTTTTTGCTAGATTCCAAGGTAGCTGGCAAGGAGTAGACTTCCCCAGAACCATTTTCTTTTCCTCTCAGGACATCTGCAGAAGTTTCAGAATCAGTAGGCCAAATAAAGGGCAATTGCTCACGGAAGAGCATGACATATTTGAACAATTCCTGATTGGAATGACGATGATACCAACAGAACTGTAATGATAATTAACCAACAGACGCAGTATCTTTGTAAAATTGCAATATGTGAAGACATGAAACCGGCAGAGAGAAAATTCAGAACTTGGCCAAACTTTCACGTAGTGGAAAAAAAACCACCTGAAATATCAGATAAAAGATACAAAAATCTGCTTGCAATGTACTTCTTAACGATAACCTTGGTTGCCTGAAAGAAACTAATGCCTAGATGTCAAATCCAAAAAAGAAATAATTCAGCACTATTTAAGTTACTATATATATGACTAATTAAAAAAGCTACTAGTGAGGAATAATAATAGAAGTGGAACTCGAAAAATCGATCATTCAGAGCAGCTTCAGGGAGCACATCGTGCAATAAGAGCACGTCGGTCCAAATTGTTTCTGCAAATCACTTAAGCAATTTAGTTGAAAAATAACAGTAATCTTGCTTTTAGCCTTCAGGCACACACATTTAAATGGTCCAACTCACTAATGACATGTAATACATCATAAGATGGAATCCTTTCCTTGACATACAGCTCTGCTGTCTCAAAGTTCCTGTAAGCAAATAAATATATTGTCATGCAAGCTATCAACCATAAAATTAAAGGAAAGTAGTTATACCAGTTTTGCGTCATGTGCACAATTACCTGGTAATTAGATCTCGTGACAGAGAAATCAGCCGATTTTCTGAATCAGGAAATATAACTCGATATGCACGTATTGCCTCAGCAAACTCCCGGACCAGCACCTGCATGAAAAGGCTGATTATATACAGACGTACAGAAAATGTCCAGGGTACTTATCAAGGAAAAATTGAAGCAACAAAAAGAATATGATACATGAGGTGTCATCACCGTTATTAGCTAACCTATGATTTTTACCTAAAATTATATTCTGAAGAACTTCAGTAAATTATAACCACTCTAGATGGGGTAGAAGTCACTGTAATTTTGAAGTTTCAGTAAGATTTCATCAAAAAGTCACAATTCAAAGATAATAGACAATGTCAAAGTGCACCATGTTTTGTTTTTGCTCAAAAAGTCACAATTCAACATATTTTCCCAAATTTAACAAGAGCAACAATCTATCTCAGGAATTCCATCGCTGAAGCAATTTTTGGGACACTCTATGCCAAAACTACTGGGTTGGCATTCTACCTCATGAACAGAATTAGGAGAAACTTCAGTTTTGCCGCTTTCAGGCGATGGAGAACCTGAATCCACAGACACATATGCTCCAATATTCTGAAGGCTGAAATCGCCAAGAGATTGCTCCAACTTTTCCAGAAGCTTTACTTTCAGATTGTCCACCTACTAGCAGTCAACCAGATGCAGATAATAAATCCACTCAGCTTGCTGGGAGCTATGCTAATAATGGAATGCTTCTGATAATGCAAATTACCAGTCTTCTGACTGACCCAAATGAAATGGCAAGAGATGAATTCCCAATTCAAGTATTATTCTCATTAGAGAATTTTTTGGCAATTAATATGCTCAGTTTCTTGCTAGCCACTCAGATCACTTGCTTAATCAATGACTGGAAGTCCAACAGACATATCTACAAAATCAAGTAGAAAAATGCAAGCAACACAGACCGGAAAATTCAATCGTTTGAGAAGCATTGCAGCCTCTGCTCTTGCTTGTATGGATTCTGAGTCAGAGAAGAGTTTCCCCTACAAATATGCAATAAAAGCAAGATTTAGAAAAAAGGCAGTAGATCCTTCTTCGTTTTTCTCTTTTTTTCTGGGAGGGGAGGGGAGTTGTGGAAGTAAAGGCTGCAGATAATGCTTTACAGTGGAAATTTATTTCACTTTATCAGGTAAAAAGTACATATATCAAATAGCCAAATTAGTGAACAATGTCAATAAAAAATATTGAACTACCGGACTATTCATATAAATTCAAGCACAAATATACTAGAAACACATCATCTAAATAGATAGAAGGCAAAGACAATACCAACTTTGCAATTTGTGAATTTCTATCTGAATTAATGTAATCCCAAAAACACTTATAAGTTTTAACTAAAAAAGTCAAAACTGAAGACCTTCTCCTTAGAACTACAATACTGTGTCTTTCTAAAGCTTGTCTATTTATTTTCTCTAGCTCCACACTCATGTTCTGATAAGAAACAAGTTTCACTATTTTTCTATCATATAAACAGTCTAGATGACACGGTGCTACTTCTGTAGGAATAATTTACGACATATTGGAGCCACATATTAGTTCTTAAAAGTACCTAAAACAATCTTCCCCCACTGTGGCCTGGATTATACATAATCCAAAGTACATCAACATTATGTAATGTAAATGCTACCTGCAATTTTTTCGTAATTAGGGCAATTGCTTCTTCAGATGCTTTCCGACAATCTTGGAAGGAAGAGTCCCCATAAATCTAGCAAGACCAGAAACATATGTTGCAATAGTTTCCAATTGGATTTATGAATCAGAAAAGAAATTACCTTTAATACAAAATAAAGAGATTATTAGCAATAATTTGGAGATAAACCCAATCTGATGTCTGAGAAGTTACCTTAAAAATCGGTATTGCTCTAGTGTAGAATTTGACGGCGTCGCCATAGGCTTGAGACTTAATGCATTTTGCAAGTCTGGCCGGTAAATCATATATGAACTGCCATTTAAAAAAATGGAAGAACCCTACCTGGAAAAGCACCTTGCCTTAATACCCATGGAAAGCTCTACAGACATAAGTCCAACCGTGATGACCGCTCCCATCACATTAGACTCCTGCCCTTCCTTTCGAAAATTCACCTCTGACAGGTTAGATGGCTTGTATGAGATTTTCTACCAAGACATCTCAGACAGTAACCAGATTCCCGACACCACCATTCCACTTCTCAACCCGTACACAGTTTTCAGTAAACCGTCTGCAAGCCCCATTAGAAGGATAAGATCTCTTATCCGACAACCAAGTTCTCAGGTCCTTGAATACATTCAAACTAGCAAGTTCAACCAGCACCCAATTTGAGCTACACAGAGAGAGCAGTTTGTGTCACTCCAACTGCCAGCAGACTTTCCCAGACAATGGTCCTAAAAGGGATATACTCACCTTCACGTTGGTGCGATCAGACTAGCGCTTACTTATCATGGAAGGAAATGACTGCAGTCACTGCCAGAATGACCCTACTAGATTCCCGATACGTGGAATATCAGCATGCATGCATTGGAACCATAGAGACGACTCTCAATGCAGGAACTGTTTTTGTGACCCTCTATCCTAACTTCTGCATGTCTCTACAGGACCCAAAGATCTTGACAGCTTTGCAGGTTCAGATCCAGATAGCTGGTCCTCAACAGGATCCCAACTCTATTGAGACAACACTTCATTACCAGATCTCTTATAGAGTGCAGAACCATGCACTAGATCTTAAAGTTCATGATGATGCTAATGATGCTTTGATCATTTATGCTGATTATCACCATGCACAGGCTCCTACGTGTTTACATTTACCTAGACAGATTACCAGAGGAGAACTACTCAAGTTGCTGCCAGAAAGATGGATCACCAACTATGAACAACTGCAGCAGCATGTCAAACCCATTCAGTCTTCTGAGTCAAAATTTACCAGAGAAAAAGATGGAACTGTGACCATCAAGTTTGACCGGTCACATGAGAAAGATGCTCCTACACCATCCATCTTTCCTACAATGTTTATGATGCAGCCTGTTCCAAAACGTAAGAAGCCTGACTTTCTGAATACCATAATCTATTCTTTTGATGGACAGGGTAAAGCATCCCTCCTATCCATTCCTAAAGGCCATTACCATTGATCCCATGGAGATATTCCCAGAAGAGCTAAAGTGGTTCTTTTGGTACTTGTTGCATAATTATACTATGGCACTAGAATTCCCCACAGAAGAACTTCTCAAGTATTTTGACAAACTGGGATATCTACACACATATACGCCTTATCGGAGGCCTCATGCACAATTGGCAGAGATACTGTATTGGTTCGCCCCATTAAGCCAATGGCGAACGTGGATCGAGCTCCACCAAGATAAATACTTCAAATTTGGAGGACTAACCCATTATTCAGTTTATTTGTTTCGCAGGCATTGACATTTTGACCCTAATTTGCAGGCTATGGTGGCCATCAACAATTCTGAAGAATTTTCCAGTCTTCCTTATTCCCTGACGCATGACGAAAACATGACTTTTTCTGACTGGGAGATGGCAATCACTGATAATGAATTCCTCAAGCAAAAGCTTTGTGCAGAGAATGGAGTCCATTATCTTGACCCTGATGAAGTAGTTCAAGCCCGAATCCAACACACAGACCCTAATCATGTTTACAGGCTTCAATGTGCACTTCACCAACACAACCAAGATGGTCTACATTGGGAAGAAATAGCCCAGGACTTTATAACGAAAGTGGACTTAGGCCCATGAACATCAAGCTCAACCTCAGGCCCAGGCCCAAGATCGTCACAAGCAGGACCATCCTCCACTCATAAAAGGCTAGATGAAGATCTACCAGATCCGCGTGGAAAAAGACCAAGAAAGTAGCCGCCCATGTGAAGATAAGAAGACAAGATGTGACAACCACTTTTGACAAATTTGTCACAAGATGCTTTGAAGATAAGGGTCGGCAAGCCAAGCCAAAAAACTTTTTGACAAACGTGACACAAGATTCCTTGAAGATAAGGCCGGCACAAGATGACACGCTAACTTTAGCTTTAGGCATTTTCATCTTTAGTCTTTTTGACTAGAAATAGTTTAAGGCTCCGTGGCATAACCACAGCCAAGCTTTCATCACAGCTCTTGTATTATAAATAGCCCATCCATTCCAAGGAGTAAGGCAGAGCGATTCGCAGAGCGATTTAGAGCAATACACAGAAAACACTTTGAGTTTTCAATCCATGGCCTTATAAGTTTCTCAAAGGTGTAATTCAGGGTAGTGGCAATTGAATCGCCCACGAGGACCACTTGCCGTTACCCTGGATAACACATTTGAGAAATTTAGAAGGCCATGGATTAAAAACTCAAAGTGTTTTCTGTGTATTGCTCTAAATCGCTCTGCGAATCGCTCTGCCTTACTCCTTGGAATGGAGGGGCTATATATAATACAAGAGCTGTGATGAAAGCTTGGCTGTGGTTATGCCACGGAGCCTTAAACTATTTCTAGTCAAAAAGACTAAAGATGAAAATGCCTAAAGCTAAAGTTAGCGTGTCATCTTGTGCCGGCCTTATCTTCAAGGAATCTTGCGGCACGTTTGTCAAAAAGTTTTTTGTCTTTGCTTGCCGACCCTTATCTTCAAAGCATCTTGTGACAAATTTGTCAAAAGTGGTTGTCACATCTTGTCTTCTTATCTTCACATGGGCGGCTACTTTCTTGGTCTTTTTCCACGCGGATCTGGTATATCTTCATCTAGCCTTTTATGAGTGGAGGATGGTCCTGCTTGTGACGATCTTGGGCCTAGGCCTGAGGTTGAGCTTGATGTTCCTGGGCCTAAGTCCACTTTTGTTATAAAGTCCTGTGCTATTTCTTCCCAATGTAGACCATCTTGGTTGTGCTGGTGAAGTGCACATTGAAGCCTGTAAACATTATTAGGGTATGTGTGTTGGATTAGGGCTTGAACTACTTCATCAGGGTCAAGATAATGGACTCCATTCTCTGCACAAAGCTTTTGCTTGAGGAATTCATTATCAGTGATTGCCATCTCCCAGTCAGAAAAAGTCATGTTTTCGTCATGCGTCAGGGAATAAGGAAGACTGGAAAATTCTTCAGAATTGTTGATGGCCACCATAGCCTGCAAACTAGGGTCAAAATGCCAATGTCTGCGAAACAAATAAACTGAATAAGGGGTTAGTCCTCCAAATTTGAAGTATTTATCTCGGTGGAGCTCGATCCACGTTCGCCATTGGCTTAATGGGGCGAACCAAGACAGTATCTCTGCCAAATGTGCATGAGGCCTCCGATAAGGCGTATATGAGTGTAGATCTCCCAGTTGGTCAAAATACTTGAGAAGTTCTTCTGTGGGGAATTCTAGTGCCATAGTATAATTATGCAACAAGTACCAAAAGAACCACTTTAGCTCTTCTGGAAATATCTCCATGGGATCAATGGAAATGGCCTTTAGGAATGGACAGGAGGGATGCAATCCTGGTGCAACTGGTGCACTCGTTGGGACTACGTGTTCAGAAAGGTTTTTCTTCTGCCATTTCAAAATATTTTTGTAACACGGTAGTACCTTGGATGGCTGCTTTTTGGGCTTTTGTTTCTTTGCTTTTTCCATCAAGAATTGTCAATCTCCATAATTTTCCTGTCTTGAGGAAATTGCAATTTCTGGGGCACCGTCTGGCTTATCATCTTGGTGATCTGATAAGTCATCATTATCACTATCACTGTCAGATTTTGGAAGATTTCTATCTGACCTTTTCTTTCTGTTTCTTCGGGATGATGGGACCTCGTTCTCATTGTCGCTGTAAATGTAGTTGCCATTTATATAGTCATGTTTGCAACCACAAATATCTGAGTCGCAAATATCCCAATAGCAATGGTCTGAATGTGGGTCTCTGAAGTGGTAGGATGCTTTACCCTGTCCATCAAAAGAATGGATTATGGTATTCAAAAAGTCAGGCTTCTTACGTTTTGGAACAAGCTGCATCATAAACAGTGTAGGAAAGATGGATGGTGTAGGAGCATCTTTCTCATGTGACCGGTCAAACTTGATGGTCACAGTTCCATCTTTTTCTCTGGTAAATTTTGACTCAGAGGACTGAATGGGTTTGACATGCTGCTGCAGTTGCTCATAGTTGGTGATCCATCTTTCTGGCAGCAACTTGAGTAGTTCTCCTCTGGTAATCTGTCTAGGTACATGTAAACACGTAGAAGCCTGTGCATGGTAATAATCAGCATAAATGATCAAAGCATCATTAGCATTATCAGGAGCTTTAAGATCTAGTGTATGGTTCTGCACTCTATAAGACATCTGGTAATGAAGTGTTGTCTCAATAGAGTTGGGATCTTGTTGAGGACCAGCTATCTGGATCTGAACCTGCAAAGCTGTCAAGATCTTTGGGTCCTGTAGAGACATGCACAAGTTAGGATAGAGGGTCACAAAAACAGTTCCAGCATTGAGAGTCGTCTCTATGGTTCCAATGCATGCATGCTGATATTTCACGTATCGGGAGTCTAGCAGGGCCATTCTGGCAGTGACTGGCAGTCCTTTCCTTCCATGATAGGTAAGCGCTAGTCTGATCGCACCAAAGTGAAGGTGAGTATATCCCTGTTGGACCATTGTCTGGGAAAGTCTGCTGGCAGTTGGAGTGACACAAAATGCTCTCTCTGTGTAGCCCAAATTAGGTGCTGGTTGAAATTGCTAGTTTGAATGTATTCAAGGACCTGAGAACTTGGTTGTCGGATAAGAGATCTTATCCTTCTAATGGGGCTCGTAGACGGTTTACTGAAAACTGTGTACGGGTTGAGAAGTGGAATGGTGGTGTCGGGAATCTGGTTACTGTCTGAGATGTCTTGGTAGGAAATCTCATACAAGCCATCTAATCTGTCAGAGGTGGATTTTCAAAAGGAAGGACAGGAGTCTAATGTGATGGGAACGGTCATCACGGTTGGACTTATGTCTGTAGAGCTTTCCATGGGTATTAAGGCAAGGTGCTTTTCCAGGTAGAGTTCTTAGTCTCTCTCCCTAAAAAAGAATAAGAAAACAAGTTTAGCATACTGTGAATAAACAAACTTGGCTCTGATACTAGGGAAATAAATAATTAATACATGGAATTGTTTTTTTCCAAAAAGGGTAACCTAAAAGAATAGTCATGTTAGTATCCACGGAGAATGCACAACAATAGTTTCTTATTGCAACACATTAAATGCCTAAGACAGGTGAAGTCGAAAGTAAAAATGGCAGAATATTTTTAACCAAGCACCTACCTGTACTTTCCGTAGAAGATTTCGAGTCCGATGTAGTTTCTCAATGTGTTCTCTCTTTTCGAAAAGAGAGGTATTGACACCATCACTTTTGGATTGGACAGACATAATCTGCAGAAAATTCACGATTAGTTAACACGACAAATCAATTTTCCTGTTCAGAGATGATTAAAGTAGGTAAGTTTACCGTTGCATTGACCCCTTACCCAGAAAATTTGATCAAGCAGACAGGCTTACACAGATAAGTCAAATGGCACTTATCGAGAGGAATGGAGTATAATATGTGTACCTTTTCCAGCAGCTGTTCCATGTTAGATTCCATACCTACAATATTACTCTTCATTCTGTTAAAGGAAAAAAAAATACCCATAGGTCATTATACTCACAAGCCTCCAATGAAACATAAGACCCGTCTGCCTTACCCCTAAGCTGATGAAAACAAGTACAAAAAAGAAAAAAACGAACAGTTTCTGAAATACAGAGCATCCACTGTAACATCAAAAAAGCACAGGTACCTCTTGATCGTGTCAGTCGCACTGATGAACTTATTATAGTTCTCATAAACCAACATTTGTAGATCCGTATCCAGATTCTTTATCTCTGCTGCCATATCAACATGCCTCTTCAACAACCCCTCCAAATTAGACTTTTGCACCTGAAGAAATACAAAATAAACACAATACAAGCAATTAGCAGTTTCACAACCACAAGTTGCCTATGTACAAATTAAGCCACAGGGAACTCCACCGTCGACCCCTGAAGTTAACACAAATGTTGGCCAACAACCAAATCCTGATTCTCTTCTCTATAAACAAGGTTTACATGCACATGGGCATGAACGCGAGTCATCCTTACGTCTTTGGCCCAACATCTGGTAAATTGTACTCATCTCAATGAATGTTTCCAAATAGCAAAGATCACAACAACGATCTTCCTTAATAATTGACCACTTGATGATAAGTTTGGCTTCGGAAAGGTAGTTCTTCTGCTTATTCTGACACGTGGTTGAACAAGAAGGGACAGAATATACCACTCCATTCTATCATCCCTTTTCCACCATTTGCCAAAATTGCATCCTCTGTTCGGTTCTAGTCCCTTGTTCATTCCATCTGCTACACAGCAGTCCCAACCCTCACTTAGGAGAAAAAAAAATCTAGCTCACCGGAGAAAAATAAAACTCTGCCACGTGCTCCCCAGTCACTCCGATTCCTCATCATGTTTAGCACGAGAAGCATGATCAGACATCAACCACTTCAAGAACAAGGCGAGCTTAGTATGCAATCTCCAGAAGGTATCAATCAACAACTCGAAATACTCTCAAGTCGGCACACGCCCTCACAGATCAGTCCGCACAACAGACGGAATTCCATTTCTGTAACTAAAAATCAAGCAGAAAACTAAGAGGAGAGGAAAAGAGCGATTACTAGGAGGCTCATGTACAGGTAGGCGTCGAAGGAGGGGGAGTTAATGGCGTCGAGGGAGGCAACGCCGGAGGAGGAAGGGGAATTGTTCGCGGAAGAAGGATCCGGAGAGTAGAAGCTCGAGAGGAGATCTCTCATCCTCTTCGCCTTCTCGTCCAACCTTGCGCTGCCACCGCCACCGCTGCCGTCATCGTCGTCGGCTCCCATTTCCTCCGCCGTCGGTCGATTGATCTATCGACCAATGATTCGACTGGATCGTCAGCTGATTGACAGAATATCAAAAGAAGAGAAACCCGACGGGAATTTATCACTCTTTAACTAGAGAGAAATGAACCCAATGGTCAAGGCAATGGACAATGAGCCAATGAAGTGAGAGTTGAGAAAAGCTCAATAAGGATGCGGGCAACGGCTCAAAACCTGTGCCATCGCCTCTTTTCTACCTTCCCAATCCTTCCCCCGGCCCCCTTCCACCTCCCATCCCACCGTACGCGTGGCGCCATCCGGACGTCCTCAGCCGTCCGATTCGGATCCTTCTCCAGGAGGACGACGGTTATGGCCACCTCCTCCTCCATCTTCCTCTCCAAACTCCTCCAAGCTGCCGCCGCCGGAGAAAGTGGCGCGGCCGACTGTCCTGCCTCCGGCGGCGCCGTCCCTTCTTCCTCTGCCTACTACGATGACGAAGGTGACGTGGTAGAATCCGCGTGGTTGTTCGTGCGATTTCTTTATTTCGACGCCGAGTTCGGTTCTGTGACTTGTTTTGAGTTCTCGCGGAATCGGATGTGTGACCGGTGATTTCTTGAAGAAATTTCGCGTGCTCCAATGAAATGTTTTGACTACTTGAGCGTGGGCGATCTTAGTCAACGGCTCCGGCATGAACCAAACTCGAGATTAAGGATTGAGAGTTTCTTCTTGCAAGCAAGCCTGGTTTGTTAAACTAGCCGGTTTTGTTGATATGGAAGGACCGTTGTCGTCCATTGTGGGATATGGAAAGCTTGAATATGTCCTACAGTTGTGTTCCTGTGAGAACCTGCCTTTCTGACATAAGCGTCCTGTCCGAATCCTTCAGTTGTTGTCAGCAAACATATCACCATCTTCAAAGGAAAATATGCTACGTCTTATTCTTTACACGATTCCCGTGTTGTTACAGTTAGGAAGAACAGGAAAGGGACTACCTAAGCAAATTTTAGCTTGACTTTTGAGTTCTAGGACTGCAATTATCAATTGACAGATTGAATTTGATGAAGTCCTTGCATGAGTCTATCACTTGGCATGATTCATGTCAATTTATGGTCGGAACTCGTTGTCCTGAATAGGCATGGAATGCATTGCATGAACAGCTAATTTTTGGACTTGTGATGTCTGCATGATCATGATAATTAATATGCAGGTGCAATCTTGGAAAGGGGATACCGTCTTCCGCCACCAGAAATTAGGGATATTGTTGATGCTCCTCCCCTTCCAGCATTATCATTCTCTCCCCTTAGAGATAAGATTCTTTTTCTCAAGCGCAGAGCTTTACCACCCCTGGCTGAGCTTGCAAAACCAGAAGAAAAGCTGGCTGGTATTCGCATTGATGGAAAATGCAATACTCGGAGTCGTATGTCATTTTATACTGGCATAGCAATACATCAGCTATTGCCTAATGATACACTTGGGCCGGAAACAGAAGTGCATGGTTTTCCTGAGGGTGCAAAGCTTAATTTTGTCACCTGGTCTAGTGATGGGAAGCATTTGGCTTTCAGTGTCAGAGTCGATGAAGACGGCTCCGAGAGTGGCAAGCTTCGGATATGGGTCGCTGATGTCTACACAGGGAGGGCTAGACCTTTGTTCAGCTCACCTGAGATCTGCCTAAATGCAGTTTTTGACCATTTTGTTTGGGTGGATAACTCTTCATTGGTAGTTTGCATCATACCATTAAGTCGTGGAGACCTACCCAAAAGACCTTTGGTTCCTTTAGGCCCTAAAATTCAAACTAATGAGCAGCAAAATGTTGTTCAAGTCAGAACATTCCAAGATTTACTGAAGGATGAGTATGATGAAGACTTGTTTGATTATTATGCAACCTCTCAACTTGTTTTGGTAACTTTAGATGGAAATTTCAAGCTAATTGGTCATCCATCTGTGTATACATCCATTGATCCCTCTCCAGATGCTAATTATCTATTGATTAGCTCAATTCATAGGCCGTATTCTTTCATTGTGCCTTGTGGAAGATTCCCAAAGAAGGTCGAAGTATGGACTTCCAGTGGAGAATTTGTTAGAGAGCTCTGTGACTTGCCTCTGGCTGAAGATATTCCTATTACAAATAACAGCGTGCGGAAAGGAATGCGCTCTGTCCACTGGAGAGCCGACAAGCCATCAACTTTGTACTGGTATTTCTCTAAAACTAACAATTCAAAAAAGAAAAAAAAAATCTTCTTTAGTTATGACTGGAATTATTATATAAATATTGTTCAAGACTATGGAAATGGATTAATAATTCTTCACCTTGGAATATATTAGAGAAATAAGCTAGTCTAGTCTCCAAGCCGAGTCTTCAATTGTTGCACTTTACAGAATCTTTGGCGATGATGATTCTAGAAATGCTTCTCCACTATAACGCACGTAAATCTTCCTGTTGTGGGGCACAGGGTAGAGACACAAGATGGAGGTGATGCAAAAGTGGAAATTTCTCCACGTGATATAATTTATACCCACCCTGCCTTGCCACATAAAGGTGAAGAGCCAAAGATCTTGCACAAAGTGGATCTCCGCTATGGGTAAGACTTCAGTATAATTACACCTCCTTTTCTTAAAGGGTATATGTATGAACCTTGAGTTTGGGCGTGAAGGAAGTTTGAATTTGTTCAATCTAATAAACTGTTTGGAACTTTCCTTCTTTTAAATAAATTCTAGTTATTTAAGTGCTTCTATTCATAGCTTTTTTGGGCAAAGAGGCAAGTGGACTCATTATTTGTTCCCCCTTGCAGTGGAGTAGCGTGGTGTGATGATTCATTGGCTCTAGTTTATGAGTCTTGGTACAAGACTCGGAGAACCAAAACCTGGGTGATTTCACCCGGATCTTCAGACACGAGTCCTAGGATACTATTTGACAGATCATATGAGGATGTGTACGCTGACCCTGGATCTCCTATGCTTCGAAGAACAGAAGCAGGGACATATGTCATCGCAAAAGTAAAGAAGGAAAGTGAGGATGGCACTTACATTTTGTTAAATGGTAGTGGTGCTACTCCAGAAGGGAACGTTCCCTTCCTGGATTTGTTTGAGATGTAAGCTCTTTAATCTCCTATGCTGCAGAAGTCATTACATGTTTATTTTCTGAATATTATTGGTGGCTTTGTTTTCTAACTGAGTTCATTCAGAGACGCAGGCACCAAAGAACGAATCTGGCAGAGCGACAAGGAAACATATTATGAGACAGTGGTAGCTTTGATGTCAGATCAGAACAACGGTGATATATGTCTTAATCAATTGAAAATCTTAACGTCCAAAGAGTCGAAAACAGAAAATACTCAATACTATATTGTAAGCTGGCCTAATAAAAGAGCAAGTCAACTTACAGAATTTCCTCATCCCTATCCCCAGTTAGCCTCTCTTCACAAAGAGATGATAAGATATCAGAGGAAAGACGGTGTTCAGCTAACAGCAACGCTTTACCTGCCTCCAAACTATGATTCGTCCAAAGATGGTCCACTGCCATGTTTGTTTTGGTCATATCCAGGAGAATTCAAAAGCAAAGATGCTGCAGGACAAGTCCGAGGTTCTCCAAATGAATTTCCTGGAATAGGATCCACATCGCCCCTTCTGTGGCTGGCCCGAAGGTAATGAAATTAATTTTGATTTTATTTTAATTTTCTGTTTTTTAGGTGTGTCGAAGCTTTCGGTTTCTAACAATGTTTTTGATTGGCGATCTTGTAAATTGATTTCACAAAACTGGCAGGTTTGCTATATTGTCTGGACCGACCATTCCCATCATAGGTGAGGGTGAAGCAGAGGCAAATGACAGGTATTTCCTTACTCATAGAGATGAGTGCTGGTTCTTTTATGAGTTGTTTCTCTAGTTTCTATTTGATATCATTGGGGACTAGTTCTTATACGTTGGGGCTGTCAACAATTCAATAAACTGGAGACGTCGTATCAGAATGCTTGTCCTTTTTAATATGTTTAATTTTTCTGGTCATGCTTCGTGACTTATTCCATGATTTTCCTGTTACTACAAACCATTAGAGGTTTCCCGACATGCTCATAACTTGCAATGCTCCCTTTCAGGTATGTGGAGCAACTAATTGCCAGTGCAGAGGCTGCTGTTGAAGAAGTTACTCGGCGTGGAGTAAGCTGCTGGGATTCTTTTCTTGAAGGTTTAGGGTTTAGAGTCTTACCATATTAATAACAGGACTTTCTTTGGAAATTGAATTAATCCAGGTCGCTCATCCCAACAAAATCGCTGTTGGCGGACATTCCTATGGTGCATTTATGACAGCTAATCTTCTTGCACATGCACCTCATCTTTTCTGTTGCGGGGTGGCTCGGTCTGGAGCTTATAACCGGACTCTTACCCCCTTTGGGTTTCAGGTATCTCCTGTTCAATGCACAGTGTATGAAGAGCCACCCGTAGAAGATTTTCTCGTCACTCACATGTGCTCTAACTATTGCATCTAAGTCATCATTTTCCTTTTGGATCTGAACAATATCTTTAACTTATAAAAATCCTTAGTTTTTTCTACCTAAAAAAATATCCTTAGTTTTTTTGTGCTGTTGCATTAAAACATTTGAACTTTCACAGAATGAGGATAGAACCTTATGGGAGGCGACGAGTACCTATATAGAGATGAGTCCTTTCATGTCAGCCAATAAAATTAAGAAACCGATCTTACTTATTCACGGAGAGGAGGACAATAATTCTGGGACACTAACTATGCAGGTATGACTTCTTACTGTGAAATTTTTTCTGAACTGATTGCTGGTTCTTCCCATGCACGTATCAGTTTATTGACCATGGAATCCACAAAGATATCGCAAAGTTATTTTCTAAATAATATCACCTTGTGAAACATTGCAGTCCGATCGCTTCTTCAATGCATTAAAAGGTCACGGCGCTCTCTGTCGCCTTGTAGTCCTTCCCTTTGAAAGCCATGGGTATGCTGCCCGGGAGAGCATAATGCATGTTTTATGGGAAACGGATCGGTGGCTACAGAAGTATTGTGTTTCAAACAACTCAGATGCAAATGCTTCTGAAGTTGGTTTAGACAACGGGACTGTTGAGCTGGAGAAGAATGGAGGTAGCAGCCTGGAGCTGGATAACTTAGAGAATTCAAAATGCGTCCAGAGGTCATCCCTATGGTACGTGCTGCTAATGGAAGTCTTAATATGTTTCCTTACTGTCTTCCATGATTTAATAATCCCG
The DNA here is from genome assembly GCA_029817715.1 of Melastoma dodecandrum. Classification (NCBI taxonomy): domain Eukaryota; kingdom Viridiplantae; phylum Streptophyta; class Magnoliopsida; order Myrtales; family Melastomataceae; genus Melastoma; species Melastoma dodecandrum. The sequence continues at coordinate 1,468,373 of JARUPY010000355.1, read as the reverse complement.
GGCTATTGGAAGAAGATATCTGAAAGGAAAAAGTTTTGAATCTTGCAGATACTCATTCTTGGAGGACCCTGTACCGAATCTTGTGTTATTTCTCGGTTGTGGAAAGCTAGTATCTCCGCCGACATTGATTATAGATGGAGAGTGCTATTTTATCGGGTTGCTGTTGCTTCAGTGAGAACTGTTGGAAAAGGAAGATTGGAGATGAAGATCTGATTTTGCCCACTGAGTTGGTTACTTTCCCTTCAACAGTGGCACCCAAGAAGATTGGCCATCTACTTCCGTAGGCATCCCTGGTCGGTCTGTACCTTAAATATTTGCATTTCTTCGTACGAGGAAGCAAAAAAATACTCGGTGGAAGGATGCGTCATCAGATTCTTGGATCCAAGACAGGTACTGCACTGTCTTGATAATTTTTCGAAAGCATATCTCGAATAAAAGCGAACCCTGCCATCCCAATATTTTATATTTGCCAAAATTACCCTGCTTACCCCAAGCTAGCCTTACTCTACGAGACTGGTGGTGGTGTCGAAATTACATTGACCCAAGGCTGGACACCAACTATACATGGCTTATTGAAAGCTAACACATATCCTCACCAATGACCAGTTCTGGGATCCAGCTGTGCCCGATATGAGGTGATCGGCATAAACTTTCAAGAAGATTTGCTATCCACCTAGGATGCTGCTATAAACATAATGAACAGAACTGACCCCCCAAATCTTTTATTCCCTGGTGGTATGCAAGGCGTGAAGCAGATTCCGGGGACAAAACCATGGGAATGTCTGGGTAAACCAAGCAAAGGGAAACTATATATGGTGCAACATTTTTTATGACCAAGTAGTATATACAAATCTTTACCCCTGGTCCCGGTCCCTGACTACCTCCTCAGCTCTACAACTCTTCCTATATACAAGTCCCCCCTCCAACACCCCCCCTCACCGACTTCTTATGCGTAGCTGAATTCTTAGATGCTACGGCAAATGGACAACGACTATTGGTAGTTACAGTAATCATGCAGAGGAAAAAGGATTCCGTGCAAATCTCATTTCTAACACAAAACTTTGACACACCGGAGTGTTGCCTCGCAGAAAGAGAAGCTTTGAACAGAGTGTGGGCTTGTTTCCAAAAAGAATAGATCTGCCAGCCACTAGCACTCCAGCAACTGTCTGTCTTCAACCGAGTTAGGCCAGCTGCAACCGGTGGACCACCCCAACACCCCCAGTATGAGATCTATGCTCGAGCTAGCAATGACCTGTCAAAGTTAGAAAAACCTTGTAAAACCGAAGGAAGAGACTCTATAAAACAATACAAGGGCAGAGGAAAGGAAAGAATAAAATGTCTTGCCAAGTTTTCAAGGCTGGAGTCAACATGAAACATCATGACGGCCATACCCTTCCCTTTGTCAATTTCAGCCTACACGGTATCAAAGATGCTGTTGATGTTATCTGTAGAATCAGAGCAACTGAATCATATCCCAAAAATCTTACCACACAAGAACATATAGCAAGGCCTGCTGCTGACAAAGCAGTAGTCACCTCAGCCATCATACCTGACAGAATGCATCGTGCTGTAACTCGTAAAAAAATCCATGAAAGAGAGAGGAAAGATACATGAGTTGGTCAAATTAAATATCCTACCTCTTCGATCTATGCACACGACACAAAACCACTGGATGGAGTGGCCTTCGTGATTATGCCAAGAGGCAATTTTGCTTGCTTGCCAACTCTCCAGGCCTGGTAAGACTTCCTTGTATAATGGGATGTTAGCCTGTATCATCTCAGCAATCCCATTTCCCTGAGATAAAAACTCTCCTTTGCCCCTAAGGCTCACATGCTGTACATGTTTGTGGTGCTTTCCATTCACCCTGGGCGCACCATTAATGCCACCACAGCTCGCACTAAATGCATCAGCAGGACTCTTAGAGGTGGGAGGTATTTTGAGAAAATTTTTCAAAACCGTGCCCCAGGCAGGCCTAACTCCCTCTGAAGATTCAGGGACAGTTGCTGTCTCGGTATCATCCTCAGAATCAGCAGTAAATTCATTCATAGAGTCTGCTGTCATTTCTACAGCAGACAATGCAGCCTGCTCCTTTAAGAACTGAATATAGAGAAGTCTCAGCCTGAATGGAACTATTTCCCATAAATACAGCAGTTCGCAGGGAATCTTATCAAGACATACCTTCATGATTTTATGGCGAGCACTGCGTGTTTTTGCATGCTGCAGCAATTGTTTGTGTCTCTGAAAAGCAGACTTACTGGAGAGTGCCTGTATGTTGACAACCAGCAGTACTGCTCATATACTAAAAAAATGGAGGCAGCGAAGATCAAACAAACATTGGTACACAACATATGAACACTTTGTGACATTGTAAAATAGCTCAGTTCTGAATCATGTAAATGGTAGAAATTTGATCCACCAATCAACACAAGACATACATTGTATGTGATTATCTCCACAACTTCTGCATTTGCAAGAACTCGAGTTGGAGGAACGAAATTTCCGTTGACCTGCTTGAGAAAAAGAAAACAAAACATGACAAAGCTGAAACAAATAATGAGAGCTTTCTTACTCCTGGCCAGAACAACGTTCAACAAAAAATATTTTGCAGCACAGAAGCAGACATGCCTTTGCAGCAACCATTTTGTTGCCTATTTCTGTATGGATCATGTATGCATAGTCAACGATAGTGGCACCTTTCGGAAGATTCTTTATCTGTCAATAGTACCGGAATCAAAATATGCACCAGATTAAGCTTTTACCAGAACAATGTGCTGATTGATTTGGTTTTTGTATAATATTACCTCCCCTCTAGGAGTAAACACAAAAACGCGACTCCCCAATAGGTCTCTAGTAATCGTTTCCACAAATTCCCTAGAGCTCATATTACCCACGAATTCTTCCTGCCATTCCCTTATGGCGTTGAGCCACCCAATCTGAAGAGTCAGCAAAGGAAATTCAATTATGGTAGTGGAGGAATCAACAAAAATTATTGTGAGATGTCAAGGGAAAAAAGAGAACAAACTGACCCGCAATGCAATGTTTGCATTATTCAAACAGACAGTCTTGCCCCTTGAACCACTACTGTGAGCCACTATATGTCCAACTAGACCAGTGACATTCACCTTCCCACTATAATGAGCAGCAATACCCCTCTCTGCTATGAGGTTCATCTCTTCAGTTCGGATCTGTAAAAGAATGTAAAGTAATGCAAGTATGGTAACAAGACAACTAAATATACAAACATCTAAGAATACTAAGTAGGCCAATGTCAAATTACCTGAACTTCTAATCGTAACATGCTCTCATTGAGGAAGGGGATTACGGTAGTATGGAGACTTTGATACCCATTAGGCTTTGGAGTAGCAATATAGTCCTTCATCTGAGACAAGCAATAATAAGGTTGCGTCTCATAAATGATAAGTTTCAATATACACATGACTAAGGGCAGACTTACGGCCCGGGGGATCGGAGTCCAGATTCCATGGACCAGCCCAATGACATGGTAGCAAATCTGTAAAAGGTGCCGGAACTTATGACACACAGCTCATTGACTTGAAACATAAACATCAGAATGCGGCTTGAAGGAAGCATTACCTGCTGTGAACTGCACAATGGACCAACTCCAACAGATGTTTTTGGTTTAATGATGATTCGTATCTATTGGTAGTAAAGAGCATATTATGCTTGGTATAGGTACCCTTTTCATTAACATCTATATGGCTATGAAAAAGTAAAGCAAACTCTCACTAACCTGAAATATTTGATTGACCTCGTTAATGGAACTTTTAGATTTGAGCACAGATTTGTATATGCTGCCAAAGAAAGAAAAATAAACAAAATACATTTACACTTAAAATAGGACATTTGGCCAATTAAAATGTATCCCTGTAGTCAAAGTTACATCAATGATGCGAATTAAAATATGCTTAAACATCTTTACAGTTCTAAAATTACTGATAATTAAAATAATTTTTTGAAAGCCCAAGGCATGTCCTACTTCGCTAGACGACATTGTCCGAAAGATGAGTGTAAATGACTCACAATCATCTGCAGCAAGCTTAGATTCATTATATTAAGCATTCACCACAGCGGAAGACCTCCATGAATCTTAGAGAGATGAAAAATGAATGAATCAATCACTCAACAAGCTGCAAAAGAAAAACGATGATGATAGCTACCAGCGCTCAAGGAGTCACCTGTACGGTTCCTTACACGCCGAGCGAACTTCAGTCTTTACAGTCATTAGTTCTAGAAACTGATCATCCTCAATCTTTTTCATCAATATCTTGTGTGCCTGAACATTTAGAGAAGGGGAAAAAAAAACAGGTTTACCACCTGACAGGCAATAAATAGAATCTGAGTACGACCCAACAAAGTTATCTTCCCATCAAATAAGAACTGTAAAAATGTTGACGCCAACTTCAGGAAGACTGTTTTCGGGTACCCAGGTAGCGATCTCAGATTAGAATAATAATAAGCAGATGTAGGCACCTCCAAAATTTCCTGTTCATGTTCCTTATGCAGGTCTGCAATTCTTCGTCTAACCTTGGCACAGTCTTCAGCATTTGTATACATAAATGAAAGGTTCTCTAGCTCAGACTGCAAGAATATTAGCAGACATCAAAACTGGGTCAAAAGACCAAGAATATGGCAGAAAAGAGAGCCTCAAATCTCCTAAGTAGGTTCCTTTCTTCCTTCTAACATGGCTAAGCAATCAGCCTACACGTGGGCCACACCAAATTGAAACCCTTCAGATACTGACACTAGCACAGTATCATAGAACTCTAAAGTAGCAACATAATACATCATAAACAAGGAAATGAGAAGTCACCAGACCTTAATATTATACATCCCCAGAAGCTTTGCCAAAGGAGCAAAAACTTGCAATGTCTCAAGAGCAATGCTGGACTGTTAGTCAGTAATGAAAATGTGTATTAAGTCGAAGGGACAAATTACATGAAATAGAAGGGCATTGTCATAAACTTAACGACCTGCTTATGTGGGGGCATGTGAGACATCGTCCGCATGTTATGTAATCTATCGGCCAACTTGACAATGATGACACGAACCTAGAATAAAGATCGAGTGTTACCTGAAAGATAAATCAAATTAATCCACAAGAAACACCGAACACACTCACCTCTTCTGTCATTGCCAAAAACATTTGCCTAAGGTCATCAGCTTTGACATCTTGGGCCTCGCTGTTTTCATGTTTATACTTCAATTTTCCCAGCTTTGATACCTAAATATAACTGGCGTACTTCAAAATTATAGAGGCCTAAGATGCTAATGGTCGTAAACATCTAGGAAGAGCCTATTTTGAATGATCAAGATTCTGTAGTGACAGTTAATTAGAGCAATGCGAACCTTTGTCTCTCCTTCCACGATAAGTCGGACAGCCACACCAAATTCTTTCTCTATCATCTCGAATGTAACAAAATTTGTATCTTCCACAGTGTCATGGAGTAAACCAGCAGCAATAGACTCCCAGTCCAATTCCTAGAAACACAATTTTAGGAAAGAACCCCAGACGAGAAGTAAAACAGGAACACTGTCTTGCATGACATAAAAAATATTCACTCAAGGAGTAAAAAGTACATTAAGACTGGTTATACCAGTTCACCGAGAATTTTTGCCACTTCAACAGGATGGACAATGAAGGGTTCTCCACTGCGTCTTCTTTGACCATTGTGAGCCTCAAAGGCCAACTGTTAAAAGAGAGGTGAAGTTACAACTTTTGGCAACAATCAGAATGACATAAGATGCACAGCTTATTTTGATGTGCAGAAAGTGTAATCTTTTTCAAAGAAAAATCCACTTACCTTCAATGCGTTATACACCAAATCCAATTCTTTAGCAGAAAGGTATGAAATAGTTGTCTTCAAGTACTGAGAAAGAAGAGATCAAAGTGAGGAAAATAAATAAGATATACTTTGATGATCTTAAAGCCGTACAAAAGCCAGAAGAATAATCAATACCTCCCAAAGACTTTCAGGAGAAATCTCATGGAAGGTGTCAAGGCAGCTCGTTGAAGAGCCATAAGACCGCCATCTCTCACAGTCAAGAGGAGATGGCTTCTGTTTGAAAGGTCTGTTGACAATTAGGAGTGCACGGAATTGCTCGAAGTTACATCGCACAAGGGAATCTTCTCTTTTGGATGAACCCCGAAGAAAGACAACTTCGTGCCCCTAAACATGTGAAAAGGAAAGAGGATCACATCACAATCAATTATTGATTGACCCTACTAAAGCATTGTACATTTGGATACTCATATTCCTACAGTACTTCAAGTTATTCATTCGAAGGGAAAGAACAAAAGTGCATCCAAAGATGGATAATCGCAGAAGGAAGGTAAAACAATGAGATGAAAAATTAAAACAAAGCATAACTATCCTTTTGAATGCAACTATCCTTTCTACCAAAAAAAAAAAACAAAGCATAACTTGGCTACATACAGGCAATATTATTCAATGATGCACGGAATAAACAGGAGATATTATTCAATAACTACCATCAACTACATACATATTTCAGTCCAATTCCTCGCTTCCTGATACGATTTAACACTGATGTAGGACATAGCAGAGAATGTGTGGTGCTAGCAAGGGAGCCTGACAGAACTCGCTGGGCTGTCCGACCGCATGAAATCGTACCAGAATCAAATCTCCCGCTCAAATCCCCCTTTGCCAACTTACACGCATTAACGCACTCCACTGGTACTGCAAGAAAGGAAAAACCCCAATAGCCATACTGTTAAAAATCACTGGTGAAGTAGCAAATAATTTGACAACCCCAAGAATGTTGAAATTTAAAATTCATTCATGAATAAATAAAACTAAAAAGGAAACAACATGAAAATGCAAACAAATACACTAAGAAACATCTCCTAGGTAACATTCTTTATAATATGTTTCTACTTTGGTACCAAATCCCATCATTTCCTGCCCAAAAGACGCCTTAGGCTACGGTTTCCGTTCGCAGTAATAGCCATTATTTTATGAACATATTCACATGGATAGCCATTCCTATGTACCGACTTCCCATTCCAAATATCACCATATCAATTCACTACAAATCAATTTTCACTTCGAATTATTCTGTAGATAATTTCTTACTTTTTATCCACGAGGTTCCTACCGTATTACCAAATTCGTTTGAAAATGTTTTCACGGAAAATATAAGATTTCTCTATCGCTAACAATGACTATTCGAATACCGTTGCCCCCCTTCCACTAACTAGATGTGCCATTAGGGTTTTAGGAGGAGATTAGGAATCATTCTTCCATTCCTAACAGAACAGACGCTCTATGAGCACTATAACGGCCACAGAACTAACAAAATCCTGACCAAAAAAATACCGCCAACTCCTCCACTTCCAGCAACATTACCCTTGCATCATTCCTTAAAAATAATCTGAAACCAACATCCAATTAAATGCCGGACTCCTGACATTCCATCCAATCAAACGTCGTTCGACAATCATCTGAAGACCGAAACCGAGGAGTCATAGTCGAGTAAAACGCAGGGGGAGTCAAGCCGAGAACAGCGGCGCGACAAGAACGCGTGCTTAGTCCGAGTCAAGAAAGTCACCGGAGGATGACATCAAGAATGCGAGGGAGGCGGAGGCAGCCATGCGGCTCTACTGGACGACATCTGAGTAGCGGATGGCCGAATCGGGGCCGGATTTGAGCATGAGTCCGGACGAGGAACGAGAGGACGCAACCGGCGCTGATCAATCGACTGACGATAGGAGAATCACCGCCGGAGGGTTGGATTGGAGAAGGCGAAGATGAAGAAGAAAGGAGGAGGAGGAGGAGGAGAGGAAGAGGAAGATGAAGATTAGGCCATGGCTTGCCAGCGCCACACAAAAAATGAAACGGAAATGGGAATTTGCTTTTATATCGTCAATTTTCGTTCGCCCAGCCCTCGGATATTATTGTCTAGTGGAATCATTTGAAATGTGAATTTGGGTTTTCATTCAGGGGAGTCAGACCGTCTATTTTTTATTAAATTGTGAATCATGAGTTTTTGACGAGCTTTGTTAATATTTGAGGATTTCCTTTAAAAAAATCGATTTAATTTAAAAATTCGAATCCTTTTGTAAATAAAATTCGATGTTATTGATATTTTTATTTTTACTAAACTATTTCACAAAGTAATTCATTAAATGGACCCACGAGTTTTAGTAACAAGCTATGGTATGATAACGTGGGGCAGAATAGGAGGATTACTGCTTAATTATTTGACTCGTTTAATTTAATGGAGTTCATTTTTCAGGGAATGATTTTCATCTCATGTAATGTAAATTATCAGGTGGAATTATCTTGTAGTAATGCGAGTAAGAAGAATATATAGCTTTTCATAATTCATTGCACGAATTTTATTTCTATGGAAGGAAGAATAACAGACAACTTTAGAGGGATTTCTAGGAGCTCCGGCAAGCCGGAGGGTTGTGTGTGCCGCTGACGGTGATCTTCGCGTTGACGCAAGACGAACCGAACGTCCTCTTTCTCAGCGGCGGTCCTTTGTACTCGAGGTCGATGTTGGCGAACTGGATGCTCTGGCATGGTTTCTTCGAGCTGCAAGTTAACGACACCGCGCTGCTCGAGACCGTGGTCCCCCTTATGTTCCTGAAGGTCATATCGTGGATCTCCACGCTCGAGGGCTGCGATACAGAGGAAAGGAAGGCGTCGTGGATTGTGTTGTCGGACGAGGTTTGAATTTAAGAATTTATTTTTTTGGATAGAATGTGCACCTTCGTGATCTTATGGTATCCGTAGTTCTGGTCGATGATGATTGGGTTCTTCACGCTGTCCATGATGATATTCTCGAATATGATGTCGGAGGCCACGAGCGGTCTATTCCCAGGGAAGCTCTTGACACGGACGCCATTGGTGGTGTTCCTCAAGGTGCAGTTGGTCACCCTGACTGTCTGGACATTCTCCTCATCCGGCCACTTTCCGAGGCTACCGATGCTGATCCCGTGACCGGGTCCGCAAACGACATCATTCACGACGATGTTCGAGACTCCCTGAATGATGCCGATGCAGTCGTCCCCGGTGCCGATAACGCTGCCGGTGATGTTGATATGATCGGAGCTGCTGATGTGGATGCCGTCAGTGTTAGGGCTTTCATCTGGAGCACTAATATTGAGCTTGTAGCCGGTGAAGTTATGGCACATCAACAACCCGATGTGGAATCCCATGCTGTTCACAGACGTCAGGCCTTCAACGTAAATGTTCTTCACTTTGCTGAATTTCACCGACTGCAGGCAGAGGTTCGCCAAACGAATTATTCCATGGGTTCTCTACGCAAATGTGCCGATGGTTTCAACAAGAATGAAGGAAAGAATTCGGGGAGCTTACGATCGGGAGGTGCTGGCATGGCTTGCTCGGTTCGCAACCCGCGTATGCCCAGAAATTCTGGCCTTGCCCATCGAAGACTCCTCCCTTGACGTTCAGACCATCAATCAACTCAAAGCCGAACCACTCGTCGGACGTGTATGCGCTGATATCGCTGTACGACTTAATGGTTCCTCGGATTTCGATCTCCATGGGCACGCCATTGTTACAAGGTCCTTGGAAAACAACAGGACCCGCGATGTACGTCCCTGTTGGGATCACCATCTTGGCCGGCTTCCCATACTTGCAAGCCGCGTTCCAAGTCCTTATGAATGCCTGCATACAACACAATCCCAAAAAGGCACGCGTCAGCGTGGTTATTCCTCAATCAGACTATGATTTCCATTAGGGTTTATCCGGGACTATACCAACGCATCATCAGTCTCTCCATCGGCCTTGGCACCATACTGGGTGACGTCAAAAACTCCATTTACAGGAACCGGGGCATTGGAAGCCGTCGAAACCGGACCATCCTCACTGGATTCATAGTCATCTTCATCAGGGATGGAAGGAAGGGGGCCACCGGCAACGGGACCACCGGCCTTGACAACGACGAGGCTGCGGCGGCCGGTCACATCACCGTACACGACCCGGCGACATTCGGCTCCTTCGACCAGGCAGGCCAGAACAACCAAGGCAAGACCTAACAAGCTAACAACGAGGCTCGAACTCCTTGATCTCGTGGCGACAGCCATTGCCTTCAAGATTTCCTGACAATGGCTTATGCTCTAGTTTCCGTGAGGCCCTCGACGCACAATCCCGTGCGTGGCTTCTTCTCCTCCTCCTCCTCCTTGAGATGATGACTGCCAACTCTCACGCAATTGCCTTATATAAGCTAAATTGCCCGAACAACTTCAGTTATCTGTTGTCACAAGAAGAGAAAAACGACGTATGCGAATATTATCACAGTAACAACGGGTGGTTTCGCTTGAGCGTATCTGATCTCGTTTTTGAAACATGGCGAGGACATTTTCGTGCAAATATTTAGCCGAAGAAAGGAAAAAACAAAAAACAGAGAAAAAGATAATGAAATCTCTTCGTAAACAAAAAAACCACAATCTCCCCTGCTTCTTGTTCTGCCTATGTTTGTTTTGATCATCCACTTCATTCCTTCGTGTGGTGCTTCGTGATCATTTGTTTAATCGTTTCGCTTGCTCGCCCTAAGATTTTAAACTAAATATGACCTCTCGTCTAATCTGCCGTGCAATATCATTCGATATGTGACCATAATACCAACAAAATAACAATATTATTAAATTATTGGTAAGCACTTTGTGTACTTGTTTCGGGTATTCAAAATAAAAATGTCTGACTACAAAGATAGAATGGACAATACTTTAAAAAAACTTTGAGATATTCGATAAAAAATTGAAGATGTTTAAAACTTTAGTAAAAAAATAAAAATGGCGACGAAAAAATATAAAATCGAAGATGTCTTCTGGAAATTAAAAATGGTGACAAAAAATATAAAATTGAAGATGTTTAAAACTTTAGTAAAAAATTAAGATGAAATTAAACGGATGTATTTGATATATTTTTCTCTCGGAAATTTATTTTTGTTAGATGCGCTGTGCGATGGGATTTTCGTAGATTAGTGATTATTGATACATTTTTAAAATGAAAATATATGTCTAGAAGAGACAATTCTATTTAACGACTAGTCTGAGACGTAAGAGTAATAATTTGTTTGCAAAATTTTCTAATACTCTTTGTCACCATTCATAAAAAATAATTTACTAATTTATTATTAATGAGCTCCATAAATTTTGTAATAATAATTTTTTTTAGGAATACAAAGAATTTAGAATATTTGTAAAGATTCTTTTGAATTTATTAATTTTTTGGGGTCGGGTAGAATATTTGGAAAATGAGTTTATCGAATTCTTGGCAAATTTATTATAAGAAATCTTGTTTTGGGATTTTAGAGAATAATTTGTAAGGAAAAATGAAAATTTAGTATGTTAATTGAAATTTTTTAATTTAGATAATTATTAATTTCTTTAAACAAAGTATCTATTTTAAAAATACAATTTTTTGTCCATTTTTAATACAAATATTTTGGTGGGAGCTATTCTATTTTATATTTGTCGAAATATATTCATTCCATATTTAAGTAATTCATTTAGTTGTCTTATTTAAAAAAATAGCAAATGAAAACTCACACTTAAAAATATCTTACCACCCAAAAAGATTTATATTAATGGCAATTAAAATGGATGGGGAGCATAATACACCCCAGTCCAATACTATGAACTAGTCCCATTCATAGGTGACCACTATTTGACTTGTTCAATTCGGTGGAAGTGATTTCTAGGAGCTCCGGCAAGCTGGAGGGTTGTGTGTGCCGCTCACGGTGATCTTCGCGTGGACGCAAGACGAACCGAACGTCCTCTCATCCAGGGGTGGTCCGTTGTACTGGAGGTTGATGTTGGCGAGCTGGATGCTCTGGCAAGGGTTCTTCGAGCTGCAAGTTAACGACACTGCACTGCTCGAGACTGTGGTTCCCCTTATGTTACTGAACGTCACGTCATGGATTTTCACACTCGAGGGCTGCAATATAGAGAACAGTAAGGTGTCGTGAATTGTTTTGTCGGCCGAGGGTTGAATTTAGGAATTTTTTTTTTTTTGGATTGCGTGTGCACCTTCGTGATCTTATGGTATCCGTAGTTCTGGTCGATGATGATCGGGTTCTCCACGCTGTCCATTGCGATATTCTCGAATATGATGTCAGACGCCACAAGCGGTCTCTTCCCAGGGAAGCTCTTGATACGGACACCATTGGTGGTGTTCCTCAAGGTGCAGTTGCTCACCCTGACTGTCTGGACGTCCTCCTCATCGGGCCACTTTCCGAGGCTGCCGATGCTGATCCCGTGACCGGGGCCACAGATGACGTCATTCACGACGATGTTCGAGGCACCCTGAATGATGCCGATGCAGTCGTCACCTGTACCGATAACACTGCTGATGATGTTGATGAGATCCGAGCTGCTGATGTGGATGCCGTCGGTGTTAGGGCTTTCGCTGGGAGCGCTAATGTTGAGCTTGTAGCCGGTGAAGTTGTGGCACGCCAACAACCCGAAGTGAAATCCCATGCTGTTCACAGACGTCAGGCCTTCGACGTAAATGTTCTTCACTTTGCTGATCTCAGGGACTACGGGTAGATGTTTGCAAAACGAATTATTCCACATGATCACCACGTAAATTAGCCGGAGGTTTCCACTAGCAGGAAAGGAAAGAATTCAGGGAGCTTACGATCGGGAGGTGCTGGCATGGCTTCCTGGGATCGCAACCCGCATATTCCCAGAAGTTTTGGCCTTGCCCATCGAAGACTCCTCCCTTAACGTTCAGACCATCAATCATCTCAAATGCGAACCACTCGTCAGACGTGTATGCACTGATATCGCTGTACGACTTAATGGTTCCCTGGATTTCGATCTCCATGGGCACACTATTGTTACAAGGTCCTTGGAAAACTACCGGACCTGCGACATACGTCCCCGATGGGATCACCATCTTGGCCGGCTTCCCGGATTTGCAGACCGCATTCCAGGTCCTTATGAATGCCTGCACACAACACAAGTCCCAAAAGGGCACGTGTCGGCATGATGATCCTTCGAATAGGCACAAAGCTTTCCATTAGGGTTTATCGGGCAGAAATATACCAATGCACTATCAGTCTCTCCGTCGGCCTTGGCACCATACTGGGAGGCGTCAAAAACTCCGTTTACGGGAACCGGAGAATTGGAAGCAGGGTCCACCTCAGTAAGGCCCACGAGATTTGGATTCCCAGCTGAGGAAGCCGGATCATCCTCGGTGGATTCATAGTAGTCTTCATCAGGGATGGCAGCAACGGGGCCACTGGCAATAGGACCATCGGCAATGGGACCATCGGCCTCAACAACGACAAGGCTGCGCCGGCCGGTCATGTCGCCGTACACAACCCGGCGACATTCGCCTCCTCTGACCAGGCAGGCCAGAACAACCAAACCCAAACCTAACAAGCTCGTGACGAGGCTCGAACTCCTTGATCTCGTCTCGTTGTGATTGCCATTGCCTTTATGATTGCGCGTCAATGGCTTATGCTCAAATTTCCGTAACGCCTGGTATCCCACGTACAATCCTGTACCTTCTTCTTCCCCTCCTCCTCCTTGACTCTGTGAGATGATGACTGCAACCTCTCCCACCATTTGTCTTATAAAGGTAAATTGCCCGGACAACTTCAGTTATCTGTTGTAACAACATGTGCTGCGGTAATAAAGGGTGTTTCTCTCTTTCATTTACCATCTCTCAGCGTATCCTGTCTTGTTTCTGAAACACGGCCAGGAGACTTTGGCGGCCTCCTCAATCTCCAAATATTTAGTTGAAGAAAGCTAATAAATCTCCACAAATTTAGGCAAAAAAAAGTGCAATCTCCCTAATATCCCCTGCTTCTTGTTCGGCGTTTCATGTTTTTCTATCCGGTCGCAGCCCACCATCTCCTCCACTAAAAATCGCAGATGTAAAACTACGTTGTGAGCGAGAGCATGTGATCCACATTGGAATGATGTCGATGCGACTTGGAAGTTGTATGATTAAGTATACATATCGTTCCATTTTCTAGAGAAATTAATCGCCAAAACATTTCCCGGCATTGCCTAAGCATGTATCTAAGACGACGGGCCATTGTCTTAGCGACTTCAGTTACTCTGTGGTCCCAAGAAGAGAGAAATGACATGCGATGTCATCTCTTCCTCTGCAGTAACAAAGGTAGGTTCATATATGATCTTGTTTTCGAAACATGGCGAGGAGAACCTCGCAGTCTCCTCGACCTCCAAATATTTAGCTTAAGAAAGGGTGAAAAAGGAAAAAAAAAAACATGACCTAATAAAATCCCAAACATCAAGGGCAACAGAGAAAACTATGACCTCTCTTATACTTAGGCACCGTATCCAAAAAGTCGTTGGGCCGCAGCCGAAATGGGCCTGGAGGAAGCCCAAGGACGATCTTGTTATCTTCCTTTTTCTTAAGATTTGGTCCTGAGGACTCGTGCTTGCTTTGTTTCTCCTCTTTGTTGGTGGGAGTGGGAGGGGACGGGCAATTCCTCCGCCACAGCTGGGGGCCCCCCCGGTTCACGTTCCTTATCGGATCACCTGCCCGAGGAACGAGGCTAGCCCATGTGATTGCTTTGAAGAGTAGTTTGAAAGTCTCTGCTGTGTGTTTGTCTCAAGTAAGTGTTGCCCAAAAGGGGCATATCCCAGACAGATGCGGATCATTCTGATTTGATTTAATCACTAGATTCTGAGGGAATTAGGTGAACTGAATCGGGCACTGTTTTGTTTGTGTTAGTTGTAGTAGTAGTAGTAGTGGTGTGTTTTGGGATGCACGTTTTGATTGCTCAAACCACGTGGAGTCCTTCTAAATGGCACGTGCGACCCTCTTGGGGGGAGAGAGAGACAGACCAGATTTTGCAGTCTTTTGGATGGAAAGTCTTTTGGTGTGTTTTGGGTTTGAATTAATAGAACATAAACTAACTAAAAGATGGGGAAAGATTTGAAAGAATCGAATATTAGTGGAGTCGATTACAAAACACAGCTCGGAGGTGCTGTCAAAAAAAAAAGGAGAAAGAAAGATGTAAGAAGAGGATGGGAGGGGGTGGAAAAAAGTCTAAAGTCTTCCATAAGTTTCCTTTGTTTATTACAGGAGTCCCATGTCCCCCTCGATGCGAACAGCTCTAAAGCAGGATGACGACTCTCCGGGTTTGTGATTTGGATGGACTGGACGACTTTTTTGAGTTGATGATTCTGAAGATGTGACTTCCAGCTCAACACCCCACCTCTCTTCAGCTTAGTAGCTTAGCTTCGTGACAGCTTTGCAGCCCTACTTCAATCCCACTGTGTCCGAATTCTTTTCATGTGCTTGTGTCCCTTCACCCCCCCCTCCCCCCCCAACCTCCACCTTGTCAAAAAAACTGAGCTTTGTCCCAATATGCTAAGCAACTTTCATCGTCCACTTCATTCCTTGTGTGGTGGTGGTCGTCGTTTGTTTAATCTGTTTGGCTTTAGCTCGTCCTAAGATATATAAACCGAATCTGTCTTCACCTCATCCGCCAAGCAATGTCATTCGATACTTGACCATAAAACCAAAAGAAGAAAACAAATAACATGTGCCTTAAATTAGAGGTAGGACACCCTCCCCTTTTTCTCGTTCCAATTTTCAATTACGGGAAACAATAAAAATTTTAGGACCATATGGATAATTTCCCGACATAGAGTTTGTGGGAAATTATTACAAAGTGAGCAGTAATTATTACATAGAGTTTGTAATTTTCAGTGACACCCAACGATTGTCTCACGTCAAAAATAAAACTTATGATAATGAGATTGAACAATGTAAAGTATGGATGAGCGGTTTCTAGCAATGAAGGGGGAATAATGCCTGTGCACTGATGATACACATGCATAAAAAGAAATTGCAAAAGGAACTAATGATTGGTGAGGGTATGGGGCCAAATTGAATTAAACAATAGATAAAGAAAAGAAGGGAGAGCAGCTGTCGAGGGGGATCAAAACATGGCATGTGAACGTGGGTTTTTTGGAATAATAATAATAACATTTGGGAGAAACTCTGATAGGGATGTTTTCGTGGGTAGTGGGCAGTAGTAGTAGGGAGAAATTTTATCCACCTCTTAAACTACAGTCGGGAAAGATTGTCCTTGGGAATGGGAAGAGGCAGGCTTGGGGTTGTAGTGGGATATATATTTAAGTGTGGTGTTGAATTTTGGATGTTTTTAGTAAGTGCAGGACAACCACGTAGTACTACCATCACCAAAGTCAAGTGTCCGAAAAGCATGTGATCCACATAGAAATGGAATGATGGCCGATGCCACACCACTGGGGGGAGAGTGGAGGGGGGGGGGGGAGTTCCTTAAAATAAGTTGCATGCATGATTGAATGAATACGCATATGGGTAACTCCAAGGGTTCATGTTTTTGTCCCAAGGGGTTTCTTTTCATCCTTACGAAAGATTGTTTGGAAGTAGATGGAATCTGGGATCAACAACTGTTTTCTTAGAGGTGGAGTTACGAGAGGATGTGAATGATTGGGAGAGCCAGCAACTTGGAGTTTAAGCAAATTTAGCAGAAGACTTTTGTGGGGGGGTGTTGTGGGGTTGGAATTTTCCAACCTGGAATGACTTTTAGTCCCCCCAGCTCTCCACGTTAGGCTGGCACAGAATGACCCGACTACCCCCTTTCCCCTCCTTTCTCCGGACTATGAATTGTCGATGGGCCCGAATTCATTCTCGATCTCAGGCTCCTCCCCCTCGAATAAAAGAGAGAGAGAGAGAGAGAGAGAGAGAGAGAACTCTTGATTATTAGTTAAGGATTTTGACAAGATCATGGACAAACATCTAATCCAACCCTTGGGGGGGGGATGATGTTTTACTCGATTCCGACGGGGACTCTCGGTCGTTCCCTGCTGTCTGTGTTTTACGAGATCAAACCCAACACGCCCGACATACACACACACAGGAACAGGTTTCCAGTTCCTCGTTTGTAATAAACTTTTGAGATTCCCGGCTCTTGATTAGCATGTCTTAAATCCTGCTCATCATACATCCCCCATATAATTTCCCTATGGTTTTGAATAGTTTTGCTGGACTAACACAAGGACACGAGGTGTGTTGCCGGGTCGCGTTCACCATATTACTGCTTAACCAACACAGAAAAAAAAAAGGAAATGGAGTGAAATCGCAGAGCATTCTGTCGTGGCCCGTCCGCGAAAATGCAACTAGCTAATATTAGTAGTAGTAGGAGGAGGAGGAGGAGAAGAAAGCCCTTCACATCGAAATCGATAGCATGCATTTGTCTAATTAATCGCGCGACTTCAAGTCGCGGTTGGATGTTGTGCTTTCTTATCCATGTAGGCTGAAGGGGGTCGGGGGAGAGGGACAGATGAATATTGAAGGTGGAGAGGATAAGGGGATGGAAAAAAACAGTTGGGAGGCCAAGGAGGGGGGGCACGGGGTGCGAGTGACATCCGCCAAAGCATTCATAAAAAGGAGTTGCACTCCATGTGACGAGGAAGAAAGTCACGCAGACGCCTTTACATGTTTCTTTCTATATTCCCATGAATCATTTGATTAGAATGTGTAAATGAGGTCCCGAGTTGGTCCACGGCATCGACGTTTACTTTCTTGCCGAGAACGACGATGAGGATACGTCGAAAGTCGAAGGAACCGAAGAGAACTCACTGCTCCATCGGCCAGAATATTTTTCGGCGTAACTCTGCGTGTGCGTTGCTTATCAATCGCCAACTAATTCCGTGGCCTACTTCATGCCAAACTGAGGAGCCGGAATCATTGTAGGATCCATCTCGTGGCTACAAGAAGCTTAAGATGGGTTCTAGACACATATGACATACTCGCGAGTTCGCCAAACACACACAACTGGTTAAAAGATTCTGAAGGGGTTTTCGGACTTGAGTTAAGGATGCAAACCTCCTCCTCCTAATATCAATAATTAATCCCAATAATTTGATTAAAGTCATGTAAGAAACTCGAATACATGTCACGTACGTAAAGTAGGCACACCCATTTCGTCAACCGTCGGATTATCGGAGTATTTAGTATTTACTAAACAATCCCATTATGGAGTATGTGTGTGTGAAGTAGAATTAGTCAAATCCCATTCAAACTTGTGGTAGGGGCTGTCAATCAAATGGCACAGAGACAGGAGGGCTGCTGGATAAGGTGGTGCTGGCTGGGGGAATATTTCCTATTTCAATAATAATATTACATTACAATTATTAAAAGAATAATAATCATGAAATGTTTATTAATCAGAGGTTGGGCGAAAGAGGGTGAATATATATATATTATAAAAAAAAAAAACAAGGAGGGGTCGCAATCGCAGTGAGGCAAAGAGGGGAAGAATCTATGGAGTGTTGCCAGCAAGCCAGCAAGACACTGACTCCACCCAAAAAAACACAAAATTGGGGGATATATTTGGGATTTAGATTTTGGGGGTGGTGGGGAGATCCAATTTACTCACTCGATCAAAAATTGATTGTTTTTTTTTTAAGTTGTGAAATTTCAAAAACCATACTTTGGAAATTAGAAAAAAAGGAAAAGTGTGGGGGGGAATTAAATTCATATTGAAGAGAACAGGGTGGGGATAGAGAAAGAGAAAGGGAAACCCCCACAACAACAACAGCAACAGCAACAGTTGAGTTGTGAGTCTGTCTGTGTATATTGGCTGGCAACCCCATAATAAAAACTAACATTTAATATTCTCCAAACCCACATTTACAATACAATACAAAAAATTAATCTCACTGTTGCTTAAACCACACCCCAACACCCAAAAAACAAATATTACAAAGAAAGAAAGGAAAGAAATATCCTCTCCATCTCAGCTATTTCCTCCTCCCCAAACCCAAGTCCCCCCCTCCTCATAGCCCCCCCCCCCCCTTCTTCATCCTCCACCTCCACCCCCACCAACCCCACAACAGATACTATCTCAATGGCCGCCTCTCCCTGCTTGGGCGGCGTCGACAAGAAGCACCGCTGGCTCTCCGCCAAGAAGGTCTCTCCCCCCCCCCTCCCCCCAACCACCACCACCACCACCTATGTCTCCGATCTTCTTCCCTTTCCCGCCCTTCCTTTATTGACAGAAAGAGGTTTGCTTTTTGTTGTTGTTATGTGTCCAGGCTGCGGGGAAGTACGCTCGGGAGGCTAGGGCCTTAATGGCGACGCAGGACCCGAGGGAGGCATCCGCTGCCCTCAGCCTGCTCGAAACCGCCCTCACGCTTTCTCCGCGGATGGAGCTCGCGCTTGAACTGAAGGCCAGGTGCCTCCTCCAGCTACGTCGGTTCAAGGAAGTCGCCGACATGCTCCGTGACCACATCCCCAGCCTCAAGGCGGCTACAGAGGAATCCCCTGCCAACTCCGGCGGCTCCTCGTCGTCCTCCACCACTTCCGATGGATGGTCGCAGCCGCTGTCCAGGGAGAGGGCCAAGCTCCTGCCCCCGTCTTCCTCCGCCGCCGACGACGACGGATTCAAGTGCTTCTCGGCGAGGGAGCTGAAGAAGAGGGTGATGGGGGGGATGTTGAAGAAGTGCGACAGACAAGGACAATGGAGGTTTGGGCGGTCGACTTGCATTGCAATACTCCTTCATTTTTTTTGTTTCTTCTTCCTGCCGTGACTCCCACTCAAAGCTTCCCTCCCTAAAAACTCTTTCTTTTCTCCCTTGACTTTATTTTTTCTTGCTTTTTTCTCATTCAAAACGAGAAAGGAGAAAAGCTATCGGCCATCATTTGACGTGTTACCGAATCAAAGACTTTCTTTCGTTTTGTTTTCAGATTTTAGGGTCAATGTTTTTTTGCTGTGCTGCTGTTAATCATCGGCATTGGGGGAATTGATTTATCTGTTTTGTGCAGGTGTTTGGTGTTGGGTCAAGCTTGTTGCCACCTGGGACTACTGGAGGACGCCATGGCGCTACTCCAGAACGGCAAGCGCCTCGCCACCGCCGCGTTTCGCCGCGAGAGCGTGTGTTGGTCCGACGACAGCTTTCCCCTTTCACAACTCCCCGTCGAGGCAGAATACAAGCCTGCGGAGCCTGGGATGCCTCCCTCTGTTCTCGCGGAGGTTGAATCGGTTACCCAGTTACTGTCCCAGACTAAGCTGCTGATCCGTCGTCGCACGGCTGCGATCGCCGCACTCGATGCCGGGTTACATGCTGAGGCGGTACGCCACTTTGGGAAGATACTGGATGGGCGCCGGGGCGCCCCCCAGGGATTCCTGGCTGAGTGTTACATGCACCGTGCGACCGCGTACAGGTCGCTCGGGAGGATCGCGGAATCCATTGCCGACTGTAATCGGACACTGGCCCTCGAGTCTGCTTGTATCCAAGCGTTGGAGACCCGGGCGGCGCTGCTCGAGCAGATAAGGTGCCTCCCTGACTGCCTGCACGACTTGGAGCACCTGAAGCTGCTGTACAACACGATACTGCGTGACAGGAAGCTGCCTGGACCGGCGTGGAAGCGCCAGTACGTGCAGTACAGGGAGATCCCCGGGAGGCTCTGCGCGCTTTCGGCCAAAATCCAGGGGCTGAAGCAGAGGGTCGCCTCCGGAGAGACCGGGAATGTGGACTACCACGCGCTGATGGGTCTACGGCAAGGGTGCTCGAGGTCAGAGCTCGAGAGGGCGCACCTGCTCCTCTCCCTCAAGCACAAGCCCGACAAGGCAGTCGGCTTCCTCGAGAAGTGCGAGTTCGCGGACGAGAGGGACGTGGACACGGTCAAGGACAGGGCCAGGATGCTGGCGATGCTGCTGTACCGCCTAATCCAGAAGGGCCACAACAGCATCTCATCATCCGTATCCGCCGACGAAGCAGCCGAGAAGGGGAGGGCCGCGCTGCAGGCGGTGATCAAGCTACAACAGCAGACAATGGAGGCAAAATCCGCCACCCCGGACAAGGACAACAAACCCTCCCAGATCAACAAGACCTGGACGGCACCAGCGAACCCATCTTCGTCGTCGGCATACCAGGGGGTATTCCGCCGGGACCTTGCGGTGGTGAGCAGCCTGTTGTCCCAGGTAGGGATAAACAGGCCGCTGCAGTTAAAGTACGAGGCCGCCGCCCTGACTTGCTGAGGGGGCGCGCGGGAGAAGGCCATAGTTTTGAATTTTGTTGCCCACGACAACATCAGGAAGAAACCAGAGGAAAGATGGATTGATGAGGGGAATTCATTAATGATCGAAATTGATGAAGACCTTCTACATACACAACTCCCCCTCCAATCATATCCAACCTTGCGATGTAATTAATTAATTGGTAATAAAATAAAATATAGAGAGAAAGGTCACTCTCTTTGTCAACTAACATATGGTATTTTACATTGACGATGACAGCGAAGAAGAAGGGGTTTTAGACGCTGGATTTTTAATTGGTGAATCGTTGTTGGGTTTGAGATGAGGTTTGTCTGACAAATAAATGTCCCTGACATTCCCCCTAGATTTCATTTAACTCGTATTTCTATCCCAAGAGGACAAAATGATACTGGGGGAAAGAGAGCACAAAGAGCATTCTCACGGGGCAAAGCAAAAATGTTGTTTTGGTCCAATGAAAGAAAGTCGTGCTCTGCTTTGGCACACTGTCTCAACATACAGAGTCCAAGTCCTCGATGTTCGTTCCCGCGTCTCCCAAAGCTTGGCTTTCCCCCGAAGCTTTCTTTATTACATCCCCCCTATAAAACGAGGGAAAAACACTGTCGTTTATGGCCCCGCGTTTCTGCAGGAGACTCGTATTAGTTTAAGAAAAATTACGAAAAATTATTTCATTTTAAGAAATTACCTAATATCACTTTTAAGTTGATACTTCAAACGATCGTAATAACAGACTTTAGAAAAAAATTAATTAAATCGCTATTTCAAATAGCGATTATAAAAAAGTTATGAAATATTTTTCTATATCTCACGTTAAAACGTTCAAATAATTATCAAGTCAAAATTATTATTTAAAATAATGATTTAATCTATTTTAGTCATTGCTTGAAAAAACGACCAATGTATAAAATTAAAGTTGTACGATTTAACAATAATGTGTTGATAATTTTTGAAATTAAGCCCTATTTTGCTATTTTTTTTCTAAATTTGAATTTTGTTTTTATTTTGGACGGAGGTTCAGCCGTGGCACTTAAGGCAATTTGTATTTTTATTTAAGCAGAGAATATAACACCCTATTTTTTAGACGATTCTTTATTTTTAAGTACTCTCCGCAGCAATTTATATGTAGTGAAGAGCATTTTATGCCCCATAAATCAATGTGAAAAGTTAGTAAATGTTAGGACGTTATACATGGAATCTCGAGAATTCTGGTTGATTCGATGATAAATCCATTTATTTAAGTTAGACAATAAGATTTCAGATATTCTAGAAATAATACGAGATATGCGATCAATTCGAGTTAAGGAAAAACCTAGAAACTCAATTTTAACTAGAATGCTGCTAGCAAGAAAAGCAGTCAGTGCTTAAAATGAAAATATAGTAACCTTTAAAGGAATTCATAAAAGACCTTTGATAACAATAGCACAAGGAATGAATATTTCGTGATGGGAACTCAAGAAGAATAGTATGTACTTGAGATGGGCCGATAATGACCATAGAGGGACTCGAGAAAACGTCTTGATGACAATGTTCGAGATATATAGATGACATCCGATATAAGAACTCGAGAACGGATTCACATGATCGATATAATCTCCACCATGGGGAACCACCCAGGCATGGTTTAAGTACTATCCTTGGAAAAGAGGAATTGCTAGTTTAAATTTAGAAATGGTGATGTTGTGCACAACCAGTACACTGTTAACGCGTAGAATTTTAAGGGAATTGGCTTGTTCAAGAAATGTCCATCCATTTAAGAAAGTTTGTTGTTAAAACTAAACTTTCACGAGTTCGAGAACGTTTCAAGTAAGGGTAGTAAGGAAAACGTGACATCAAGAAAATTAGACACGTTTCATGATGAACTTACTCGAGGGGAAGTGCCCACGATGGTAGAGCAATTGAGATGTTATCTTGACCAAGGAAAATAAAACTCTACCTAGCCACAATCTGGACATAATTCCGACAAAAACAAAACCGTTTGTCTAATATTGAATCTGATGATCAACGTACCTACGTCCTTGATCATCAAATGACTCTTACGAACATATATATATAAAGGGGTGATTTTTTATTCGGAACAAAGATTCATAAGTCAAAAATTGACTGGTTATCGCTAAGTAATACTTTTCCTTCATCCCTCCCTACATTTTGCTAAGTTCACATACGTCCAGAGTGCCTTAGTCACGTCCGTCAGTCACGTTTCTAAGGTGGTCTTCAACATCCGATCGCCAGCAGCTGTTGTTGCCGTAGTTGTCTTGCTTGTCATCTAACACTTTCAGTTTCTGTGCAATGATTATAAGTTCCTTGGTGTGATCAAAATATTTCATGCAAATCTTTCTTGTACTTTTGCTGTACTCTTTTAGTGGCATCCCACGCTCTTCTCCTAGGAACTTCGTATTCATATTTCTCTTTAACTAAGTTGCGAAGGAGTGACACTTTGTCCCGTAAAAGCCCCTTTGGTTTATGTATACATGACTTGACGTGTCTTCTTACCTTTTCCTCCCACATAAAGGGCAACAGCTTTAAATGTATGTGTAAATTACTTACTATTCCTACAACAAGTACTACAGTGAACAACGCCAATAAATACACAGTCGAGTTTCGCTTCTAGGGTTTGTTGTTGTTTTTTTCCCGCCCCCACGTTTACAGTTCGGATAGAACGGTTATTTTAGTACCTGACGAGATATATGCAAAACACGGGGTAAAATCGACGTGAGCCTTCCTCTCTTTGACTTGTTGACGGCCGATAAAGTACCACAGTTAGAATTAGCGGGAGAGGAATATAGCACCTATTAATATAAGGTACGGCGGACCCTTTCATCACAGGCTTACGTGCCTACACCGAATTCCGTACGGTCTACGTTAATCACAAATCGAAATGTCGCAAAAGCTCAAATAAAATATTACCTAAACTAAACGAGTACATTGCCTCGTTATAAGACAGCTTAATTTTTAAAAACTTAAATTATAACTCAACAAAATTTCTATAAAGCAAAGTAAAATAACAAAAAGTAAAATAAAATACCCGCGGCTACGACCAATCACATCCCTAATTGTCGTACGGAAAACACAGGGTGACATAATTAAGCAAGTCGCATGTTGCGGTCAAATAACGACACGTCAAAGGGGGGAAGAGATAGGTTGAATGTGTCCGAGTCATTAATTGTCGTGAGAGCCTAAAAGAGAGAGCCCCTCCACCCCTCGGGAGACGAGTGCGATGAGAAGACATGTCGATATTCATTACATTTAAATTTGGTACACATTTTGCAGCGTATTCAATCCTGCGGCCTAATGTCGGTCTAACCTCCGTAGAAAGAAAGCAAAAGAGACGCGAATATTTTCTTACACGGATGCGGCCGAGGCTTCAATTGTTCTCCCTTGGTCGTTGCGTTGTAGTAAATATTGAGTGGATTGGGCAAAGGGGGAAAGTGGGAATGCTCTGTGCATCCGAGGGACTCCCCAAACAACAAACCAAAAGACCGGTCTTTGTGTTGGTGTTTGAAAGGATCAAAACATTTCGATTTATGCGAAAACCTTTCATTTTTGTTGATTGAATGAACATTCGTTACATATACGTGAGCTATAAGCTCAAAAACTTGTAAATTAAACTAATGCCTTGCTCCATGAGATGCGCAGCCCCAAACACTCTTCTACAACCTGCAATAAACTACAATTTGACGAATTTAAACCCCTTAATAATTTCTTAAAAGAACACGCCCTATACTAAGACATTCGTGAACCACCGCCCCCATTGGAGCATTAAACGAGCCAAATACAACCTATTCGGCTTCCACCCTAGTCCAATCAATTCAGCCCGTTTCCATACATTTCCCAACCTTCAATAAGGTAGGAAGATGCCTGCAAAACGTCGCGCCGTTACCACCTTCCTATAGCCCCGAAAACGGGCTCAAGCAATTGTCCCAACTCTTTGCTCGTTTCTACCGAAGATCACCCTATTCGGTCTCTCCTCCCATCCACCTCCGAGCACAATTTCCATGCCTCATTTGGCACGCAAGAATAGCCTTATTAGGCCTCCAAATAAATCCAATTCGATCACACATTCTAGCCCCAAAGCCGAGTTAGTTTCCGTGGCCAAAGCCACGCGGTTCCGCTCTTAGAGCGAGGGGTGAAGCGCAGCCACCACGGGACTCGACGCTCCCCTATTCCATGCCTTAATCACATCCATTTTCAGCCCCAAAGGACCGCAACAATTCCCCTTAAGGCTCGCTCAAGTGTAGCCCCTTGGTAGCCAAACGACAGCAGATACAACCCCACTCAAGTCTAGAGGGGTTCGGGTGGCTCCCTTTGTCTCAAAGGGGTTCGGCCAACCCTCTAACCCTCTCCAAATTCACCAAACCACAGCCAACAACCAACAACACAACCTCAACAGCATGCACCTCAACTAAGCTTAAAAACGGTGTAAGGATGAAGGGGTTATCGGCCGTTTGCTCCTACGCACAAACGGGTGAGTTCCGCCCTTCGCCGCACCACTTTCGTCCGCGAGGGTCGCCTCTCCTCGGCCCTCAACCTTAGGCTAGCTCGGCGTCTAACCCTCCTTGCCCGCGGATCCACCTTTGTGCCTTGATTCACCTCCCTTCTCCCTTTGCTTTCCTCGGCCGACTCCTCCTCCTCCTCCTTCTTCCTCCTTTTTTTCCTAAGTCTTTCTTCCCAAGCTCCAACGTGTGTATGTGTCTCGTGTGGGGAAGGGCCGACCACCCTCTTAATGAGGGGTTTCTTATCTCCTTCCATTAATGAGCTAGACTCCAAAATACCATCATCACAAATCCCTTCCCCATAATAATATTATAATGATTTGACCTAGTCAACTTAATCCAATGGTCACAATTCACTCTTGGAAGCTTTGTGCCATGTCATCAAGATCAATGATGGGGAGTGATTTAAGGGCCACCTAGGCTCCCCTCACAAAGGAGAAGGGTATCGCCAACTAGGCATTGGGCGGCCACTTGGGTTGTGGGGGTCGGCACTCATCGCCCACCTATCGCCCACCTATCGCCCACTCATCGCCCACTCATCGCCCTTTGCTATCGCTCATGTATCGCTCACGGGTCGCCCATCTATCGCTCACGGGTCGCCCCCGGGGCATGTTTGTGGAACGGCTGCCCATCGCCCCATGGGCGATACAGTCATGGTACTCCATCGCCCCTTGGGCGATCAGGGTACGCTCATCCATCGCCCCTTGGGCGATGCGAGGGTCAATCACCCATTGCCCTTTGGGCGGTATGGGATGCTCACCCATCGCCCCCTAGGCGGCATGGGGGTCGATCCTACCCCGTCCTTGGGCACGCCCGGGGTCGTCTTCCCGTTGCCCCCTAGGCACACTTGGGGGTCGATAGCCATCGCCCCCGGGGTCGGCGGCTGTCGACCCTTACCTGACCTACTCCGACCCTCCTAGCGCCCAACCTAGGACATATCACTGAATTCTAACACTCACTTCGGGCCTCATTTTTTATTCTCTTGCCCCTCGTGACAACCCCATCTTGATTCGCATACCTTCATTTTTGGGCGTCCGAGGCACCCATTATTGACCCGTTTCATGTCTAAACGTTCATACACTTAGATATACATCGTTTACACTCAAATCTATATAAGTCATTCTTATTCACCTCCAAACTCGTCACATATACATTAATTCAAAATCGTAAATTTTCGGGTCGTTAAAGTGTGATCATGTGGAACACAACGCCACCCAAAAGAAGAAGCAAGCCCCCCACTCTTCACATGGATCAAAATCTAGGGACTCCCAAGTGGCCTCTATGAACTCTGTTTAGTACTTGAAAAAGGCCTTTATTTTGTCCCTGTGATGGAAAGGATAATGTGACAAAGGAAAGAAAGAAAAACCCAAGTTGTAAGAAGACAAAGCCCGTCAAGAAAGAAGTCATCTTCATAAACAAGTTCAATCCCTTTTTCTCCTTTTCTTTGCCTATGCCTTGCCTTCACCACACAAACGATTTGGGTTTCTGGGAACTAGTTCTAATCAAACACCCAATCTTCATAAAATTTGACTTCCCAACTCCATTCATGATGCATCTAAAAGTAGATGCGCAGGAGTCTTTAACAAAATAGATGCATGTGCCGATGCCGACGGGACGATGTTTAGCTCGTCAATCCGGAATAGTAGGGGATCCCAGTCCCGTTAAGCCACTCGTTCCCCTGAATGAATGGCCCCACGGTAAACTGACTGGCCTCACTGGAGTTGTTGGTGACCCTGTACCCAGGCCAATTCACCCTACCGGTGGTGTTTGCCCCGGGTCCCGTGTTTTTGTACTCTCCGTAGTATAGGTCGACGGAGCGAAAGTTCCATTCCGCTCGAGCCACCCTATAGGGTCAATCAGGCTCTCCATGTGCGACAGCATGAACACTGTCCTTGAGTACTCTTTCCCCGGTCGGCCCAGGTAGTTCTTGAATGAGGAAAGCTCGGGGATCAGGTCCGCGGCCACCGCCACCTTGCAATTTATGATCGAGATCCCTGTGTTCTCATTCGGGTGTTACCTCCCCCGGGCCGTGAATATGTTCTTCTGGTTAGGGTTGGGCTTGCGAGCGTAGAGGCGGCAGTCTTGGAAGACCACCGCCGTGTTCCCAAAGATGAAGTCGATGGTGCCGTACACGTCGCAGTTCCGATAGAACTGCCGGAGGGAGTGGACGTAGAGGGTGTCCTGGTACGCGACAAAGCTGTAGTTGACGAAGGCAGAGAAGTCCGCCCCGCTCCTTAAGGCCACCGCCTGGTGCTTGCTGGAGCTTGCATAGTTCTCGAAGGTTATGCCCTTGGCTATGAATCCGTCTCCCACAACAGCTGCAATTCGAACACACAGATGAAAATGTTATTACCAACATGAGCGGTGTCGGTACCACGAGGGGATTAAGGAACGCAATCAAATCCCATCATGTTACCCGTTTGAGTTGATTTAGATTAAGGCATGGACAAAGTTATGAATTGATTAGTTAGGAAAACCAGAGGACTCACCGAAAGTTGCCGATCGAAAAGTGGTGGAGCTGTTAGAAATCGTGTCGGGGTTACCCCTTCACCTGAAAGCTAGCAATTAGGTGAATGGTCCCAACTCTATCTAAGGTGTTGGCCCAGGCCTTTTCTATCCGGTGTGGGACTATCCCAACACCTCCCCGTAATCCCACATCGGATCTTTGTCCGGAAGACGGACGCCCTCGTTCGGAATCTTTGTCCTACGGAACGAATCTGGCTCTGATACTATGTAAGAAATCGTGGTTGGGTTACCCCTTTTGATGTTATTTGGCGTACAATTATCTCTATGTGCCTATTATGAATTTGCACCCCTTGGGATTGAAAAACCTTTTGTATTTTATTAACCAACGATATACGACTTTGCACTATAGTCAGCTCAGTCCCAATCAAGAATCCCCGAGGAATTCCAAGAATTTGTGGTATATACGTGTTTCAACCCACAATTTTTTTTTTTGTGCGTTCATTGATATTGAATCAATTGAATGCACTTCTAAGACCTGTTTCACTTTTGGAAGACCTTGCGTTATATCACCGGATTTCGATTTTTCATATATAAATGCAACTAATGTTTCTCCTTCGTAAAAGATTTCTCCATAATGTCCATGAACAGTTGCTCTGATACCACTGTTCTACAGCAGACAACGCCAACTGTCCTAAAAGCTCAAGCTGCTAACTGAAAGCGAGTCATACCAAATATTTTCATTTTCAACACTCCCCCACATGCTAAACCGGGCTGGTATCTTTTGCCATTTTTTTGCGATTCCCTTGTTCAGGTGATTGGCGGGCTTATGTGGCCCTAGGGGTGGGCGGTGTCGGTACCATGTGGGGATTAAGGAACCCAATCCATTCCCATCATGTTACCCGTTTGAGTTGATTTAGATTAAGGCATGGACAAAGTTATGAATTGATTAGTTAGGAAAACGAGAGGACTCACCAAAAGTGACCGATCGGAAAGTGGTGGAGCCGTCGACGACGTTACGCGCTGCCTTTATGAGGGTCTGGCCGATCCCGTCCCCAATGAGCATTAGATTCTTCTTCTTCCTCACGATTTCAACGTTCTCGAAATACGCTCCCGCCTTCACGTATATCACGAACCTCGTGCTGTTGTTGTTTGGGGATGCGGTGATGGCTTCCTCAACAGTGGTGAAGTCCCCAGTGTCGTCCTTCGTCACAGTGAGGTTCACCGGGGTGGAGAAAACGGTGGCTTGGAGGAGCTTCCTGTCGTGCGGGGCGATCCACGATGGGGACCCTCCCTTGGCCTTGCCGTACCCAGGGACGGCCTCGCCCTCATCAGCTTTGGCGAAGGGCCGCCACGGGAGCTTACGAAGCATCGCAAGGGAGTTGCTCACATGGTGGGAGATGTTCACGACACTCCCCTCGAATAGCTCCCTGATCACGTCCTTCTCCTTGCTGAAAGCAAACCCGTCGAGGCACGTGTACTGGTTCGTCATGGCGCCACTGAGCAGCGTCTGGAGGTCTCGGTAGCGCTGCTCGGGATGGACGATTGACATGTCAAGGACGGCACCGGCGAGCTCGGACACGGTGATGTCGAAAAGCTCAATGCAGTCAGCCAGGGCCTGCCTCTCAAGCTGCCCAAGCCCGCGACGCCTCTTCCGGATATTAGACCAGCTGGACTGGAGGAGGCGGCCGAGACGAGCAGGATGGTCTGGTTAAGGGCAGTGTAGATGATCTCAGGGACGGAATTGGATGCCAGGCCTGGGAACGATAGCAAGGTCGAAACACATAGTTCGGGATAAAGGGTGCCTTCATAGAGGTCATTCGCTGTTAGAAATCGTATCGGGTTTCCCCCTTCACCTAAAAGCTACCAATTAGGTGAACGGTCCCAACCATATCTAAACCCTTGGCCCAGGCCTTCCCTAGGCGATGTGGGATTATTTTCCCAACACCTCCCCGTAATCCCACATCGGATCTTTGTCCTAGAGTCGGGCGTCCACGTTCGGAATCTTTGTCCGACGAGACGAATATGGCTCTGATACCACATTAGAAATAGCGTCGGGGTTCCCCTTCACCTAAAAGCTAATAATTAGGTGAATGGTTCCAACCATATATAAACCCTTGGCCCAGGCCTTTCTTAAGCGATGTGGGATTATTTTCCCAACACCTCCCTGTAATCGCACATTGGAACTTTGTTCGGGGGTCGGGCGTCCTCGTTTGGAATCTTTGTCCGACGGGACGAATCTGGCTCTGATACCATGTTAGAAATCGTGTCGGGGTTCCCCCTTCACCTAAAAGCTAACAATTAGGGAAAGGGTCCCAACCATATATAAACCCTTGGCCCAGGCCTTTCATAAGCGATGTGGGATTATTTTCCCAACATTCGCCCTCAGTTGGATGTGGTTGTGGACGTTGTGGACACGAACAGGACTTTGCTGGCCGAGGAAGTAGTCGGAGGAGGTGAGGACTGCAACCGTGAGGAGTAATTTTGACATCATTTTGAGAGAGTACATCGACATTGTTGCGATGTTGTGGATAATCCGAGTTGGGGGGTGGGGAAATGCTTAAGTTCTGGTTGTCTGCCTTAGCACATGTTGGGATTTCACAGACACTGAATGTTATCCTATGTAACAAGCATCAGTTCAGTTTGTGATAAAAAAAAACGCGAAGCCGTGCCGTATGGGGGACTGTCAAACAGCTCAGGCAATCGGTAGCCTGCATGAACGTAAGAGTCGTGGCCAAGGTCGAGCTCGGTTCCACCTCCAACTTGGTCCAACTAAAAAGGAACAGAACTTTGAATTAAGACCGAATCGAATTTTCTTGCCCAAAAGATCCAAACAGTCTTGTTACGTTGTTTATTTATAACCTCAACTTCAGCACCCATCTCTGCAGCAACCAGTCCTCCCCGAGCAAGAGCAAAGACACCGTGAACTTCAGAACTTTCGTTGCATTTATCACGTGGTACCCCAGCCAGGTCACCCTGTCACTCGTGTTTCGGACAATATATTTGAAAGTCAACGCTTATTGTAATTTCAAACCTCTAATTTTATAAAATTGACAAAAAGGAAAGATTAGTAATTTTCCAAACATTTAGTCAATTTTTATCCAAAAAAACAGTAAATATGTAGTATGGTTTTGCATTTCAATAACTACCTGGACTGGCCACGAACACCACTAGCAAAATATATCCTTATTTAATAAATACAAATATATTTATTTGTTTAATTAACCCCATAAGAGAAAGATAAACAAAACTGGTTCGCACTTCTTGAAAAATTTAAAAATAATTTATTTTCCTTTCTGAATTTTTTTTACTTGGGAAGAATTAATTATTTTACAACTTTTAAGATTTTATGAAATGATCTTCTGATACCATAAACTAATTAAATTACAATTTCCGCTTAAAAGTATTACAATTAGTTTTTTAGCATAATAAAATTACGATTCTTTTTTTATAAGTTAAAAGAAAAAAGAATTCTATGCAGAAAATATTTGTACCGGGAATGGATGGAATGCGCATTGATTAATTCCCAAAATGTCATTGTTATAGAAACCCCGATCTAACGCCAGGCTGATAGTGAGTTCGTCCACCTTCGTCGAGTTGATCGGATGGTGGCCAGCCACCACATTGCGTGGAGTCGGTTTTTTATTGTTTTCTTCTATCAGATGTGAGGCAAATGTCTACATACCACTTTTCCTGTGTAGTTGATTTTTGTTTCTTAATGACGTCATTTGGTAAATTAATTCATCATATAATACCGTAACTTTCAAAATTTGTCGACTAACCCAGCGAAATTGGCCTTACAAAGGCTGACTTCCATCTAGGCAAACTCGACTTCATGTGAATGAAGTCGGCCTTAAATAAAAAATAGTTTTGCCTAAGTATAGGGAAGTCGGCCTTTCTGAACAATATAGCAAGGGGAAGGGGGCTGAGGTGATGATGTTGCTGGGAAAGAAGACAAAGGGGGGAAATAATTTGTGGTATATACGTGTTCCAACCCACAATTCTTTTTTGTAGGTTCATTGCTATTGAATCAATTGAACGCACTTCTAAGACCTGTTCCACTTTTGGAAGACCTTGCGTTATATCACCGGAACTCGATTTTTCATATATAAATGTAACTAATGTATCTCCTTCGTAAAAGATTTCTCCATAATGTCCATGAACAGTTGCTCTGATACCACTGTTGTACAGTAGATAACGCCAATTGTCCTAAAAGCTCAAGCTGTTCGGTGAAAGCGTGTCGTACTATATATTTTCATTTTCAACACTCCCCCACACGCTGAACCGGGCTGGCATCTTTGGCCATTTTTTTGCGATTCCCTTGTTCAGGTGATTGGCGGGCTTCTATGGCCCTAGGGGTGGGCGGTGTCGGTACCACGTAGGGATTAAGGAACCCAATCCAATCCTATCATGTTACCCGTTTGAGTTGATTTAGATTAAGACGTGGACAAAGTTATGAATTGATTAGTTATGAAAACCAGAGGACTCACCGAAAGTTGCCGATCGGAAAGTGGTGGAGCCGTCGACGACGTTACGCGCTGCCTTTATGAGGGTCTGGCCGATCCCGTCCCCAAGGAGCATCAGATTCATCTTCTTCCTCACAATTTCAACGTTCTCGAAGTATGCTCCCGCCTTCACATATATCACGAACCTCGTGCTGCTGTTGTTTGGGGATGCGGTGATGGCTTCCTCAATAGTGGTGAAGTCCCCAGTGCCGTCCTTCGCCACAGTGAGGTTCACCGGGGTGGAGAAAACGGTGGCTTGGAGGAGCTTCCTGTCGTGCGGGGCGATCCACGATGGGGTGTCCTGCCCAAGCCCGCAACGCCTCTTCTGGATATTAGAGCAGCTGGAGGAGGCGGTCAAGACGAGCAAGATGGTCGGGTTAAGGGTAGTGGAGATGATCTCAGGGACGGACTTGGATGCCAGGCCTGGGAACGATAGCAAGATCGAAACACATAGTTGGGGGTAAAGGGTGCCTTCATAGAGGTCATTCGCTGTTAGAAATCGTGTCGGGGTTCCCCCTTCACCTAAAAGCTACCAATTAGGTGAAGGGTCTCAACCATATATAAACCCTTGGCCCAGGCCTTTCTTAGGCGATGTGGGATTATTTTCCCAACACCTCCCCGTAATCCCACATCGCACCTTTGTCCGGGGGTCGGGCGTCCACGTTCGGAATCTTTGTCCGACGAGACAAATCTGGCTCTGATACCACGTTAGAAATAGCGTCGGGGTTCCCCTTCACCTAAAAGCTAGCAATTAGGTGAAGAATTCCAACCATTTATAAACCATTTGCCTCGGCCTTTCCTAGGCGATGTGGGATTATTTTTCCAACACCTCTCCGTAATCCCACATCGGATTTTTGTCCGGGGGTCGAGCGTCATCGTTCGGAATATTTGTCCGATGGGACGAATCTGGCTCTGATACCATGCTAGAAATCGTGTCGGGGTTCCTTCCTCCTTTACCTAAAAGCTAGCAATTAGGTGAAAGGTCCCAACCATATATAAACCCTTGGCCCAGGCCTTTCCTAGGCAATGGGGATTATTTTCCCAAGCATAATAAAATTACGATTCTTTTTTTATAAGTTAAAAGAAAAAAGAATTCTATGCAGAAAATATTTGTGCCGGGAATGGATGGAATGCGCATTGATTAATTCCCAAAATGTCATTGCTATAGAAATCCCGATCTAGCGCCAGGCTGATAGTCAGTTCGTCCACGTTCGTCGGGTTGATCGGATGGTGGCCAGCCACCACATTGCGTGGAGTCGGTTTTTTATTGTTTTCACTATCAGATGTGATGCAAATGTCTACATATCACTTTTCTTGTGTAGTTGATTTTTGTTTCTTAATGACGTCATTTGGTAAATTATTTCATAATATAATACCGTAACTTTCAAAATTCGTCGACTAACCCAATTAACTCGACTTCATGTGAATGAAGTCGGCCTTAAATAAAAAAAAATTTTGCCTTTGTGTAGGGAAGTCGGCCTTTGTGAACAATATAGTAAGGGGAAGGGGGCTGAGGTGGTGATGTTGCTGGGAAAGAAGACAAAGGGGGAAAATAATTTCCCGACTCTTTCTTTGCTCGGGGGAGCCACGACTCTTTTTTGCTTGGGGGAAAATAATTTTCCGACTCTTTCTTTGCTCGGGGGAACCACGACTCTTTTTTGCTCGGGAAGGGACCAACTCTTTTTTGCTCAGGGGGACCACATTCATTACTTAAACTCAAGACAAAAAGGAATGGGGGACCATCTTTCCCAGCAACACTACCACCTCAGCCTCATTCCTCTTGCTATATTGTTCAGAGAAATGCCGGCTTGACTGGGTTATTCGACAAATTTTAAAATTACGAGATTATTTGGGGAAATAATTTATCAAATGAAGTCATTAAGGAGCAAATCTCTTACGTAGTTGCGAGATCAAATCGTCCTGTCTGCAATTTCGATTACTTCGAAGGACATAACAATAAAATCTATTTTCCTACCTAGGGAAGTAAAAGAGTAATCACAATACTTGGAAGATATTTTATACCATTTCATATTCAAAATATATCAAAATTAGACGATGTGCAATACTAAGCAGCCATTTCCCAAGGGATTAGACAAATGAGTTTATTTTATCCATAGAAATTTATCTTAAAATAAGTTTATCTTATCCGAGTGTATTGAAACGACACATTTAATTGCAGCAGATACTGGATTGAATGACACTGGGGCCCAAATATGATTTTATTGATTAATATTAGGAAATAAATGGTCAAAGTATAGTATTAGAGTCAAATTGAAATTTTAGGCTAAAAATAAGAGAAAATAATTTAAAAAAAATAAAGACTTAATAACAAAAATATCTAAAATACTCCGCCTCTGCTCACGGCTGCGGTTCAGGTGGATGGGCACTGGCTTGGCAGCGGACGTGGAGGCTGTCGTTGCCGTTACCGGCAGGGGAGTTTCAACATCGTTGTTGGATATCTAATGATACGTGGAGGATTTTGGGTTTGATTACTAATTACGCTATGAAATTTAAATATTAATATCTTATTGTTTTTAAATATTATTAACATATTAATGATACGTGTCAATATTATGCTATGAAATTTAAATATTATTATCATATTTTTTTAGCACAAAAATTGGGTATGGGTCAGTTTACTAAATTTGCAATGGGGTCAATTAATCTCGAATTTGATTTCCTACCCCTGCAAAATTTTTACTTAAAATAGATATATTATAAAAAATATGAAGATATTTCACTTTATACTTTTAAAATTGATAAAATAATTTAGAAGTCTAAATAAGAAATCTTATATCATTTTTTTCGACGAGAATAAAATCGATAAGCTGAAAACAAATTCGAGAATATAATTTAAATTTGTAATTTTTTATTTAAAATAAAGTTTATAATATATTTTAACGGGGTGCCAGAATCCAGTTTTTTTTTTAAATACAAAAACTTTTTAAATAATTGAAGTTCTATAACTGGAATCGGACAAAGATTTCCATGTTTTCATGAAAATGTCATAACTGGATCGCTTATACGCGGTCAGGCAATTCCAACTATACTAAATTCACAGAACAATCTGACTGGCAATCTTGAAGCAATTGCTTCCCAGGTTGCCGATCAGGTCGTCCAACTCCTTCAAGGGCGAAGCGCGCGAGAATTCCGAGTACGTGTCCTCGCAGGTCTCCACATAGGTGGTGAGTGCGCTGAGATGGATGTTAAGGGATGCCGCGTCGTGTGCCTTGATCGCTGCCTTCGCGTCCACAGCCGCGTCGATGGAATATCCGTAGTTCTCCTGGCAGGTGCCGAGGATCTGCTTCTCCACCTTGGAGGAGGCCGACTTGTAGAGGGTCGTCGCCTTTGCGAGGGCTTCCTTGGTGGAGTTGGTGGCAGCATCGATCTCGGCATTGAGGACGGATACCCCGGTGTACTTGCCCTTGATGTTTTCCTCGACGGACGAGATGCAGAGGGTGACGTAATCCGTCTTGCTGCACAGCTTCGAGATCAAATCATCCTCTGCAACCATTTGAATCTGACGGCCATTATTTAAACGAAAAGAAAGAAAACGTCTAAAAAAGAGTGGTTAGGGTTATCCTCACGGGAGAGCTTCCGGGGGAGGGCTGCAACCGCGGAAGCAGAGGCCAAGAAGAGGGCGGAGACAACGACCAGAGAGGCGGCAACTCTGGCGTTGCTGTGGAACCCCATGGACGTTGATTACTTGAATGCCAGGCTGATAGAAACACGATAATACGTTTTTAAATAGGCATAGGTTGGTCTCCAAAGAGATATTACCTTCCCTAATGAAACACATATTTTCCATTAATTTTGTTGCCTTAAATGCTTTAGGAAATCTCGATTTGTCCCGGGAGGAACAATTCCCCCAAATATTTTGGAAGATCTTGACTGAAATTTGATTTAGTTTACGAGATCTCCAAAGAAAATAGTTGTGATTAAAGACTAATCTCTTTAGTAGTAAATACATGAAAATATTTTTTTGAGAATATTTATGATCTTTTATACTTTCAATTTCAACTAGTCTTCGATCAGCCAAGTTGATTGCAGCTTTCTCCGTACCTCTCCGACGCAATTATCGGGGACGCGCTCTACCACTATCCCTCACCAATAGTCTCATTAGCAAGGTTTTTAGTTTCACTCATCAACTCTGTATAGTGAGTGTCACAAGCATATCCCAACTTGTCATCTGCATGTCTGAAGTACGTCACGATGTACAACGTCGTGTGGTTTTGTCTTTCCATAACTATCTTGGCTGGCCGTGGAAAGACTAATCGAGGAACATATTGGCTCGAGTTGAAACAGCATTCGACGCGAACACCATGACCAAAATTAGAAAATGTTATGCTCACATCCAAATAAACCATAAACTATTCAAATTACAATTACCACATGAAATTATTTAACAAGTTTTTTACCATAATAAAATTACGAAAATAATATTTGGACCGGGAAGATAGTCAAATTGGTACACCTTCGGCCAGCCAGAAGGTGTATTCAAGGGTGACCATTGGGTGGTTGCAGCAGCCCAGGTCGGGATGAATACGTTCTTCTGGTCGAGGTTGGGTTTGCGTGCGTAGAGGCTGCAGTCCCGAAAGACCACCGCTACGGGTCGGCTTACTCACAGCCCAGCATACAAGTTTATCGGAGTTCCATTTTACCGTTTCCCTTTAAATTTGGCTCATTTTACATGTGGAAAATCATAGGACCTAGTGATTCGGATTTATGTCGTACATCTCTCTAAAGAAAAAGGGTGAGCCGACCGTTTTTTCTTTACACATTCAAATGCTAATGTTAATAGGTTTGGGACCACATTCGGATGAATTTTATTTACGGGAGAGACGTGAGACGGATGCTCGATAAAGTGACGCGATAAAAATGTCTAACTATGATCAACCTCATTAATCGTGTTTAGCGAATGTTAAAGATTTATAAAGCACTATCGACAAATGTTGCAAAAGATAATATCGTTAATCAAGCTTGACGACCGTTAATTTACGAACATCTTGAACATGTTAACTAATCTTTGAAATTAATAGGGCATTACCAATCATCGTAACGCGTCATTAAACATGTTTAATTTTTGTTAGAAACTAATTTAGAGATGTCTGATTAGTAGTGTTCTTATAAATCTAAGTTTGATCACACGTAGTAAGTTTTGGTTTTGCTTAATAAGACTTAAAAAAGAGTTGGTATGATATTGTTATTTGATGAATTTTAAAAATTATTGTCTCTTTATTTTAGAACAAATTTCGGATTAGATAGTTTTAGTTTGGTTCGTATCCATGCGGGACAATGACACATGATCGATCATCCATAGTAATAAATTGAGTTAAACAGAAGTTAGAATTAGAAACGAAAATAGATAGTAATTATTTAAAAGGGGGACTGGACTAGGCGTTGTACATATAATAAACACGGGGAGGAGATTCAGACATCCTTGGAAACAGACAAAACACTGTCTGAAATTCCTTTTCTCTTTCCAGATTTGGTGTTTGTGACGCGGACTGTCGTCGGGTGGATTGTCTTCTTTTGTTCGATGGAAATTCGGAGGTGTTCTTGATGGGGGGTGGAGGGGAATTGGTGGATGGTTAGGTGGGATTTATGGGACTTGTTGGGTCTGTGATGTGGTGCTTCTTGTTTTCGATTGGGGTAAAAGGTGCGGATTCCATGGTGGGCGGCGGTTGTTGAGACGGCAAGTCTTCTCGAGTTTTAGGTGAAACGTAATCCTTTGCGCTTGTGGTGCGTGTTTCTGGTTTTGGTTTTCCTGTGATAGGGTTTGGTTTTCATTGAATGCAACGGTTTCTGCCTTTTCTGATTTCCCTCCTCCGTCGTTGATTTTGGCTGGATGGTGGGGAGGTGACTTTTTCACTTGTTTCGGTTGAATGACTTGGGGCTGTCTGGGTTTTTGCATTTAAGATAGTTTCTCTAGTCTCTAACACGGGCGTTGCTGTTGGTCAGTACTGGTTGTGTTGTTTTGGGGTTCGAAAAAAATTCCGGTGGTTGTCACGGTAGTGTTCATGGTTGGACAAGTGACAGGTAAATCAGCTTTGATGGTGGGGAGAAGTCATGCCTCATGCCTTTCTCGTGATTCCTTTTTCGTTTACTTTCAAATTGCGAATTAGTTGGTTCTTTCTTTCCTTGACTACTTATTGCTGAGGGGAAAGGTCAAGGGCTTAGAGATTGCGTGATCTTGGGCAGATCGTTCGGAGTTCTGCGCAGCGGTTGCTGAGTTGACCTGCAATTCACCTATACAAGTTTTTCGTTTGAGAGGGAGAGAGCGAGGATTCATCCTCGAGGAGGAACTCGGGGTCTGATCGCAAAGTGATCTAGTTGTCTGCTATGGTGGTTGAGCGTTTAGTTATCCGTTTTCATGGCTTGCATATGGCCCATCCTTTGTTGCGTGTTTTTGTTTGAAGGTTTTTCTATCAGGGGGAAGTTTATCCCTTTAAGCTCATCGAAAGGGATCATAGATTCACCATTTATTCTCTTCGGTTGTCTTGCAGAAGTCCTGCTAGCATTATTGATTCAGAAAGTGTAATCATCAGAGGTAGCATTGGTTGGCAGAAACCTTGGGTCGGAAATATGGGGTGCTTGATGTCCACCCCGCAGGATTCTGGTGGTTCCCGAAGGATTCCAGCAAATATCGGGGAAGTTTCTGTATATGTTCCAGGTCTTCGGATTCCTAAACCTGTTGACTTTTCTCAGCATTTGGGGAACCATTTGTCGAGAAATTTGGTGGAACGTTTATCTGCGCTTAGAACTCGAATAGTCATTATGGCCGGTCAGGAAGCTCCGACCATTACAAGAACCAAGAGGAAGAGTGCCACTCAACATGGTCAGTAAGGATGAAGCTAACTTTTATGTGTTCTGACTATTTGTTGTTTCTATGACTGATTCGTTATATGTCGACTTAACAAAAGGCGGTTCAATGTTAGCTGATCTTCAGCAGGCTCTTGAAGATTACTTGCCCATGCTTCTTGGACTTGTCAGAGATGGTAAGATCAATGCGTTTTTCTTCTATTCACAGAATGTTACTACAAGAGGTAAGTAACTATCCAGCAATTGCTGTATCTGTGCTGTGTCATAAGGTTTTCTTTTCTGAACCATGCAGGAACTCAACTTCAACAGAAAGTATTGTTTGTGTGGATTAATCAGGAGGATGAAGCTGAGGTAACTGTAGCTTTTGCTATAGTATAGAGTACTTCCATTTTTAAGATTTGTCTTATGGTTTGCTGATGTTCCAGGAAACGGTCATGTCAAATGCATGGTATGAGGTCTTGTCTGTGTTACATTTGATGGCGATGCTGTCATTATCACAGGCCAACTTACTGCACCTTCCACGAATATCTGCTGATGGTCACCAGGCAAAACTCTCAGAAGGTCGGGCAGGCACCATAGAATGTCCTTATCATAGGCCACCTCAGTTTCTTATTCTTATTACATGGAACTTCTTTCTCAAATTATTGAAGTTGTATACTAAACATACTGATTTTGAGGAAATGTTTCTTTAGCTGTAAAAACATTATACACAAGCATTTTTTATCATACTAAGACAACTTAGTCAAATAAATTATTCCTTTTTTGGGGTAATGCTAAAGACATTTTAACTTATGGCTCATTTTTTTCGCTACTAAACTGTGATTTATGTGATGTGTTTGCTTATTCACGTAGACCACAGACGAGCTTCGATCGACGTGTTCCTAAAGGCAGCTGGGTATCTGGATTGCGCCATCTTTCATGTGCTTCCAGAATTTCCTGCTGAAGTCAGGTTCAGATTAGAATTTAGATTTTGAAGTATCTCCTCGTATAACTTTTAATATAAATTGAGTCTACATTTTAGCGTTTTGTATTTACTTCCATTTTTAATTATTTATTACAGAAGTCAGCTTCCAGTTGATCTTGTTGAAGGGGTTCTTCAAGCCCTTTGCCTTCAATCACTGGGACTGGTCAGATACCTTTCTTAAATTACTTGTCCATCATGCTATGCTCTCTTTTATAAAAAAACATATAGCTACTAAATATTGGATTGATTCTGTAATCACGACTACCCTTTATATCATGAGCCAGGCAACGTGTGCCGTAGTTTCAATTGATAGTGTTTGTGTCTAGAAATTTTGATTCATGTCCATTGATCTGGCAGTATCCTATTGTGGTCTCACTAAGTCACTTTTATCTTAAAGAAGAATGTAACGCCCTCGATAGCATGCTGTAAGTGGAGAATATAACTATCCTCACTATTTTTCTAATTTACAATATCTTGCCATTGAGTCCACCCCAGGCTAGCCACCTTTTGTAATGAACTTTCCTGCTTTTGGCAAATGTTTGCTAGTTAACAAGATAACTTTATATGACTGAGTCTTGGCAATGGTTGATATAGGCTGCTGATGTACAACTCGGTCTAGCAATCGACAGTGCCAAAGCAACACTTGCTGTGAAACGCAGGCTTGCTTGCGAAATGGTAAAATACTGGCAGCAGGTAAGTTAATTAATTCCTCTTTCTTGATCTTTGGTAGGACTATTTCTCTCTTGTGACTCCCACCTAATAGAATTGAAGCCTCCAATGCTGGTGTTGACCTCTGATTCCACCATCTTGTTCTTTGCATGATTTGCTGGGCCGTTAGCATCAGTCTTCTTTGCCACTGCCAGCATGATTTATGTATATAAAAGAAGTATAAACTCAAGTCTTAATGCAGCTCCTTGACTCAACATAGTTAGATCATATGCGGCCCTTGCAGTAGTTCACCAATAAGCGTCAAATATTAGAAAACAATCTTTCAAAAGTTATGACCAAATTGAAGTAACTCCTGCTGAAGAGGCTCCCACCCAAATTCCCCATAGCCAACAAGGCCAAAGCCTATTTAATTCCCATTTACCAAAATCAAATCGAAGCCCTCGGTCAGTTTTATTGTTTTGGTTTATGACGTGTCTCCATTGGCCTTTGGAGGTTGCTGAATTATCTGCTCATTTTTTTCTTATGATGATTTGCGGAAAACCATGTTGATGAAAGAAACTATAGGAATTCATTCACGTGCCTTAATTCTTATGCGGTTTTCATGCCATTTATAGGCTCATGACAACCTACTGAACCTTCCTCTTACAAATGGTTGGGCGGAAAAACATCAGCTCTATGTAAATTGGAAGTATGCAGAGGCGAAGGTATTGTCAGGTTACATCCCTGTACATCAATTTTGACTTCTTAGCTCCACCATAGATTATGAGTGGTTAATGGAGAAGTAGAAAAGTGAATATTGGGTTTTGAAAGCTCACTTCCTGGGACGATTACTGTAGTGTACCTCGTCATGACTTGACATTTAACTGGCACCAAAACTATATCCCTTATCATTTAAAGACTACATTAGTTCCCGGTTCTCTGGAATACAAGGATTTGCATGATTTGGTAATGAATCTTACCTAAGTTAACGTTGACTTATCTATCAGGCTGCAGCATATTATTATCACGGTCTGATTCTTGACGAGGGTAACACAGAGAAGTCCCATGGAATGGCTGTAGCTGCGCTTCAAGCAGCTGATGAGTACTTGAAAGAAAGTAAGAGTTTGTCGGAGGCATTTAATGCTACTCCTCCGCTGTCAAGGTAGGACCTCAGGGTTTCTTCTTTTTTACATTAAAGATTTTTACGTTCTTTCTGTAGCTGCCCGGCCTCTCTTTCTGACATGTCGTTTGGACAACAAACTTGAGGGAAATAGAAATCATTGTTCGACGGGCTCATCCTTTCAGCTTTCATAGTCTGATGGTGATGAACACTGTTGGGAATCTTCGACGTATTCAAAATTTTCTTTGTTAACATTCCTTTCAAAGAAGTTCTGCTCTACAGAAAGCGCATCTTTATTGGTTCCGTTCTTCACCCCTATGGTATAAACATCTCATTAGGTTACTGCACTGCTCATATGGATATGTTGGATAGTTGCAGTCGCTTGGAATGAGATATGCTAATTTCTCGTCACAGAGATTGATATCTGTGTTTCCTGCCCTCAACGTTCAACAATTAATCAGGGGTGCCTATGTATTTCATTGTGCTTCATTGTTGCAGAAATCCACCCTTATGGGGAACTGCGAAGTTTCTATCTGAAAAGGTTCCAAAGGATACTTCCAGCAAGGTCCGGATAAACCGCGATCTCTACAATCAAGAAAAGTAAGTCTTTTCACATGTCCTTCTAGAAACCATTCCCCGTTCCCTTCTGGTGACAATGTTCTGATAACACATTCACTTCTAACAATGAAAAGGTTGACGGAGACTGCACCACAGCTGCCGGACTTTGCTTTGGCGCTGAAACCAGATGATTATGAGCTACCCGAAGTGGACAAATGCTGGAATCATAATGATGCAAATGGCGGGGAAATGATCGCCTCTCAACGCAAGAATGGCAGGAGATGATACATTCTTTTTGCTCATTACATTACATGATACGCTTGGCCGATTCACGGTCGCTCCCCAAAGGCCGAATTGACCTCTGCTCAACCCAATATATTGTGTGAAGGAGCTCTTTCATTCTTCTCTATATAGTTTGGCTTTTACTATGGTAAATATATACATGTTCAGTCTTTAATTCCAAGCTCCTGAATAAATCTGTTCATTTTGAACCAAGTCATGCCAGGTCTCTCCTTTATCAATACAAGCTCTTTCTGGGAAGTGTCATCTAGTTCAATGAGAACCTTCTTTCCCCTTCTCCCACATGAAATTATTTTCGTTTATTATCAAAGCAGTTTCTCTAGGTTCTGTATTTTCAGATAATTAGTTGATCCCCTATAAACGGACAGCAAATTATATACTTGGGAGCTTGTCAAAATTGCAGCTGTTTTTCTCGGGCATCCTGCAACTAGTCCGATGAGATTGACATTTCTTAAACAAATCGCTCATAGCTCGAATGAACTAGGATTAGAACCTCACTCCGGACCACTTCTAGCTAAGAAAACAGAATGCAATTGTAATCCAAGACCTCAACCACGGTTATTGGTATTAACAAGGATAACACCGGATTCTACCCCAGAATGTATTGCCATCTCCAATTCAAAATGAGGAATGCGAGCCGGATGCCACAGCAGCCCATCGATTCACAAACTTTGTGCCATCTAACATATCAAAATGGCTGCTCCAGCTGCTCAAAGGGAACTTACGTACAGTTCTCATCTCAGGCCGCGATATCTTCATTTTCACCTTCTTCAGCAATTTGTCTCTGCTTTGCCTGCTCCTCTGCAACCAGTTTCAAAACTTCCATCAGGACATTGCCAGTGCCATTTCCGACTAAAGCTGTGATTGGAACCAAATGTAGAAGAAAGAGTTTCTCACCGCTGAGCTTATGCATCGCCTTGAGCGTGCGCCTTTCAAGCTTGTCGAGCTTCTTCTGGATATCCCGCCTCAGGTCCCAATTAGGTTTCTTGGGTGCAATGTTAATGAAGGGGTCCTAAACACCACAAAAGGCGAGCAAAACCAGTTAAATTCACGGAGCTGATGGAGCCTAATAGAGTCAAATTAGCCACTACCTTCTCTTCCAAAGGCAGAGATTCCGCTGCCACAGGGTCCTCGAATTTCGGAAGCACAGGAGGTGCGACCTTCCCCTCCTGCAGCTGCTCATCATGAGGCACGTAGTTCCGAAACTTAAGGCTGGGATTTCTGCACCAGCAAGCAACGCCTTCAAGTTACTCCCCAGACTCTTTACATCCCCTTTCATTCCTAAAGATCCTAAACGTCAATAACCAAAACGCAAGCTCTCCCAAACTGCGAGCATCGCCAGATAACGCAGCCGGAATACAGTCGGAAAAACCTTCAGGACAGGACGCGC
The DNA here is from genome assembly GCA_029817715.1 of Melastoma dodecandrum. Lineage (NCBI taxonomy): Eukaryota > Viridiplantae > Streptophyta > Magnoliopsida > Myrtales > Melastomataceae > Melastoma > Melastoma dodecandrum. The sequence goes on along the minus strand of JARUPY010000355.1, from coordinate 1,424,065 downwards.
GCGACTCTGATGCAAATCTTTCTAAACTGCTCCTACAACACTAAGTTAAAAAAAAAAATCAAGCGAATCGAGATGAGGTTAAAAGGCAACTCACTCCGCATGATCTTCACCGTCATCGTTATCGGGAGCGGCGTCGGGGGTGGAGCTGAGTTGGCGGGCGGCCCTGAGAGCCCTCAGCCTCTCCCTCCGATTAGCGACAGCTTCTTCCACTGCATCGACATCCTCTTCCGCCATCTCTTCCTCTGACACCTTGAAAATGCAACCAAACCCTAATTTGAAAGCATTGGGTACATTTATTTTACTAACTCCAATAAATTACCATATAAGTCCCCAATTTGTTTCCAGTATCTTAATTTTGGCATTGTCGCCTAACTCTTGAAGAGTCAAGAGAGAATCAAAGCATTACTCGAATTCGTTGAAGCCACGAGTGATTAGCCGTAAGAAATATCAGGATGATCGTGAAATTTATGCCTCCCGGCGATAAGCCGCGTCGCTAAGGGAGTCGAGCACCTTTGCTGGGGAGAATTTAATAGGAGGAAGGAACAAGTCGGCCGCAGCAACTAAATCCCCGCCGAAACTCTGTAAACATCTATCTCCATCCGCATTGACAGGGATCGACCTCCGTTTCCCCATTATTAGTCCAAGAGTTTGAGCTGATCGAATGCAATTTTAATCAGTGGTAAAATTGTTCTTATACAGTGTCTGTCAAAAGAATCGGAGCAGTTTCGAATACCACGCCTCAGCGAATACGAACTAGGCATGGCAATGCAGAGAGTATATTTGCTTTTATTCTCGCAGGTGCTGGAACTCCTGGCAATCAGCACCGGTTGCTTCCAATGCCGGGATGAGCTTTGGCACGATTTTGGCCAGCATGAGCTTGAAACCAACCGAGGTTGAATTTGAACTTTCCTCATCCTTGACAGTGGCGCCTTTATCGAGGGAACCAATCAGATAACCCTTCATATACGCATCACATGCCTTGAGTATGTAGCACCCACGCCTTGTAAAATGCTCCTTCACGAGTACGTCGAAGTCCTGCAATATCAAAAAATTGCAATTAGATTTGCTCACAACAATTCAGGCGAAAGTGTCTATGAACAGAAATCACCTTTGGAGGCCTTCGGATAAGGTTCATCATTGTCTTGCAGTTGAGCAGAAAGGTGTTCTCGTTGTAAGACAGAGAGTTCTTCTCTCCTTCCGCCGTGCCGACTTGCTTGTCGTAACCCGCTTCATTGAAGTATGGCCTGGAGTTGAGCACCAATCCTTGCAAAGAAACCAACACCTGGAGAATGCTAGAAGACGATGGATCCCACACTTCATTTCCTCTGCCGGTCCAGGTGTTCAACAAGCTCAGGCAAACCTTTCCCTCTTCATACAAGTTCGGATTAATGCGCCACCCGCCCGAATGATAATAAGCCAACTGCCTCATCAATGCCCAGGGAATCACATGTATATGTGGTCTCAGGATGGGATTCTAGCAATAATGAACAAATAAGCCAGAAATACAATTAACACGTTAGATTTACTCACAGGGGGAACGTTGGGGTACTCGGGAGGAATGTGAAAGTCAAAGAAGAATAAGCCATCTTGATAAGGCGTTCCATATGCTCCTACTATCACGGCCCTTAGGAGATCAATTCGGTCTTCATAGACGCGTACATAGATATCATCTGTCAAAACCCAAAAGTTTATACAAGACTACTGGAAAATATCGACAAGTAAGCTTCAGGACATGAAAACATCCCTACCGGGAAGGTTATTCTGCAGGATATTCCAATCTTCCTGTACTTTCTTAAGCCACTTTCTTCCATTGGTGCACTGAACAGCAACAACAATACACAGATCCGTTTACACATGTAGAGAAAACATGCCAAATGATAAGTAAAGTGAAGCAAGATAAGGACATGCCTGGCTATTTGTGCCAAGAAAATAGTGATCCACTGGGTCTCTTGCTGTATCGAAATGCTTGAAAGAACAAGTTGTTTCCTCATGAGAGGTCACCTCTTGTGACCTTGTTGTACATAAACTACCAGCAATATTGGATGTATCATGAGCTGTGACCGAAACGGGTTCATCACAACTAGCAGCATCACAATTTTCAATGTTTCCAGAAGCCGGAGAGTAACACTCGTCACTGGAATTATTTTCCTTAATCATCTCAGCCAAAACCTCTGACTGGTTATCTTCTTCACCTTCAAAATCTGAACTCGAGTCTCCACTCCTTCGTCCACGTGAAAAGATTCCACTTGCCAACCTAGTAACAAATCCAATTGCAGCTAAGGGAAGAGAAAGGGCAGAGCTCCTTGCAGACTGATTTTCTAAGCTCCCCGGAGAATGGAGGTCGGAACCATCTTGCTCATCTTGCTATACATCATAACAGAAGACAGTAGATAATCATATTAGAGGTATTTTATTCAATTTGATAATGCAAATAGTACTGCATTCTTGCAATCCAGTGGCGTCACTTTAATACAGTCACTATAAACTATTTCCACTTATGTTTTCTGAGTATCACCGTAGTCTACCACATAACAATAGTTCCTCTTCAAGGAAACTTAAAGTGAAAAGAACTTGCTATGCATTTATCCACAATCAATGAAATGATTCTTGAACATATTTACCAGTCACTTTTGGCATTTTTCAATTTGGAAATACCAAAAGTGCTTTTCAATAGGTTAATTTGAAGATGGAAGCTTAGGCGGGGGCCTATGTGAGCCATATTCTCACTTTGAAATTGAACGAGTCATATTCTTGGTGTACCCAAAGGATATGATCATGATTTCATCTCATTTTATCATATCACTAGCTTTTAACTTTTATCTATTCACGCATCTGAATGATATTTTCAGATACTGACTGCAAAATAAGTAATAGCATACCACCATGTCTTCCTCAATTCCATCCATATTGTCAACATCACTGTCGTCATCAACCGTTTCCCAGCTGGCTACATCACTTATCTCGCTCCCGGCAACAGTATCACCATCGTCATCTCGACCAACAACATATATTGCTTGGGGCCCCACCTAATAAGAACAAACATTTGAATAATCACTAATGAGCATGATTCATAAAACTCACACGAATTACAGGACTATAAGTAAAAGCCAGCCCACTTCCATGTCTCAAAAGGAAGTTCACGAGATAATCCCTAGTCTCAATACCACTAATAAACCATCCACCACATTAAGCATTAATAATTTGAGAGGGCCAGCTACCCATTATTGTTCACCATTTCAGGAAGAGATGGCCTAGATTGTTGAAGCATTTAGATATACACTTTGTACGGCAAAATCCGAATATCCTACATACCAAAGATACCATGCCATCAGCCCATGTGACTTCAATGTCACCATTCCTGAGACCGGTAATGTTACCAACCCAAGATAGATCAGTGAAACTTGCCGAGGGATTCTCTTCCTGAGCAATCCCTGAGCTATGATTATCATCATCAGTAGAACCATCAGTAGAACCATCATTAGGTATGCCTTGCAGACTAGATTTGTCGACACAGTTTCCAGCTCCATCAGTCCGCAAAGAGGAAACTGGTGACAAACGCACGACTACATCTCCATAGCAGTAGTCATAATCAGGATGTCCCTCTAGCTCATATACACTGACAATTTCTGCCTTGTCAAACTCCCGAAGGTCTTCTGCCCTAACAACTGGTTTCAGCCAATTAACACAAGCTGTTCGCTCTTTAGCATTTACACTCTTCAGCACACCCACACGTCGACCTTCCACATTGCTTTCCTCATCATCTGTAGACTTCTCAACTACATACTGCTCCGCAACAAATTCATGATCACCAGGAGTTTCAATAGGAACCAAGTCAACTGAGCAAACCCTGGATTCAATTTTTCCATCCTGCCAGAGAATGTCAACTGTTGTTAGTGTATTCACAATTTGAAGGGCCTTCTCGAAATTCTCCTCTTTCTTGCGATTTTTTTTCTCTCTCCTAAAGATTACTTTACGCATCTTTTTCCGATGAAGTTGCCAAAATTCATGACTAGGCTTGACAGGTGATAACGAACTACTACATGAACTAGATTCAGATGATCCATTGCAACCAACTCTCACATCTGACGGATCATTCACATCATCAAAGACAGATTCTGCTGACTCAGAGGGATTCCTAGCTGGGGAAGGATCTGAACCACTCTTGACATGATCTCTGCACAAGCCCACAGGATTAACTCCATCAGAACCATCCTTAGTCGACGGAAGTAGACACCAGTCACCCAATTGCCAATTTGCATGAGAAAAGCAGGACAATAATTTTAAATTCTTTGGACTCTGCTCCTCTGCCGGAGCAGTTGATGAATCAGCACCACATCCCGCAGATGCTATCCAATAGACAAATGCAGACCCAACAGTAACATTTGTTACTGTACCAACCAACTTTGTTGCTTTCCACAAACCACTCAGCCACCTGGAATTCTTAAATATTGTTGAAGATGTAGCTTTGACCCGCTGACCTGGGTAGTAGTAAAAATTACCATCTTCCATTAGATTCTTTGTAAGAGGTTTGAGCTCTCTTGTTTCGGCCTTGATGACTTTACATATGGACCCATCATCAAATTGCACGGTTACATTATCCAAAACATCATCCACTCTTCCAAGCCAATGCCCTGAGACCACAAAATCCCCTACACAGAACTCTCTCACTCGCTTCAACTCTTTCGTAGAAACATGTCTTTTCACAGACCCGTCTTCAGCTAACAAATCTACAGAAATTTGAACATCCATCACAATACCAATTTGTCCTGTTGGGTCTGATGCAGCAGCGACATAGTCCCCAGGTAAGAATCCACGATCAACTACAGTCACATCAGAAAAATTCTCAGTACTCTCTCTGTCATCTAGCCATAGTACACGAACCTGGTCAGTTGACAGTTGATGGTGGCCTGAAGTCTCAACATCTTCATTGGTGGGAGAATTCTCCACTGAGGATACACATGCATCAGCATCACTATCCTTGTTACCATGATTTCCAGCAATGTCTGCATTGTGATTGTCGTCACTGTCATCCTCATCATCGCTGAGGCTGATGTCGGAATCAGAGTCCCCGGCAACCTCAGTGACAACTCCAAGCAGCCCCTTGTTATCATTCCTGACAACAACATCATCTCTATATATACCAAGGATTCCTTGCATCTTCCCGGAATCTCGCAATTCGTTCATCCCATTGCTGTTGCATTCCTCGCTCTTTCCTTCCACTTCCATCTAACTGCAAAATCAGAGATAGCATTTAGTAACCATCATCTTGCAAAATATGATGGCAAATTACATGTGTACAACATACCTAGACTACACAGCGCTATGTGGAACCCCCAACTATCACTAAAGCCTCTTCAATCAGAAAAGAACAAATACGAACAGGGGAAGCCAAGGGAACCCTTGAGACCTCTTATCATCAAATCTTGAACAAGATGTTGCAGAAGACCCCTGCAGGACAGGAATATAGAATACAATAGGCTTTACACTCCAGTCATTCATCCAAAAATACATGAAATTGGGACTGATATACCTACAAATAGACTCAGACAACATGATAGTCTAATGCTCATGGCTGTTCAACACAAACTTTGTTAGCCGAAGAAAAAGACCCCGTACGACACTGTCGCACCATCAATGAGAGAAAGATTCCCGGATCACCTCGTAATCAATCCGTAAACCTCTCCACCCCAAAAGACCCCCGATCCACAAACACTAACAGCCAAAAAAAGATCACCCAAACCAGCCCACAATCAACCCATATGCCTGTTTAACCTTAAAAACATCGATTAAGTACACAGTCACACAACTAAAGCCACCTCCCCTCCCCTCGCACCACCTGATAATCGATCATAAACATCTTGGACATTTGACATCATTAAGAACACATATATCCCAAATCCTCATTATCCACGTAGGGCAATAAGACAACAAAAACAACGTAGATATTCAATTGTAGAGACTAGACGACAAACATAAGGGAAAAGCGAACAATAGCAGCTGCTTTGGGATTGGACTTATCGCTCCAGTTCTCATTTCTTAACCCTAGTCTAAAATTCGCACCGGAATCAAATTCGACACGAATAGGCCCCATGGCGATTCAAATAGATCAACAAAATCGGCGATGAAGGAAAAACGAAAGAAAAAACAGAGATGAAAAGGAAACGAATAAATCCAGAAAGGATCGAACCTGAGAGGATGGAGGAGAAGAAGCTGCAGAAAGTAGGATTCCTTTATTAATTGAAGACGGTGGAATGAGGGGAGAAGACGCAACAGACGGACGAAGGAGGACCCGACCAAAAGAAGGGAGGCGAATCACCCAGTTTTGGAAGGAGAGACTATGTTTGCGCTAAGAAATGGGAAAATACCAGAATAACCTCGCCCAGGTCTCTTTCTGCCGTCGGCGGGTCGGGCACCTGAGTTTCGTCGCTACCAGGGGTATTTTTGGTAATTAAACCCGCTGACGAGTCAATAAAACGGACGTCAATCCCTAACCCTAACCCCCCCCCCCCCCCCCAATCCGTCGCTCGGTCAATCGTTCCCCACGTTCTTTCGATCGAATCGACCAAGCGCGATTTGCGTGTACAAAAAATGGCGGGAAGGGAAGTAAGGGAGTACACTAACCTCACCGACCCCAAAGGCAAGTTCGCATTTTTTTTTTTACTTTTGTTGTCCGAAACTCTGTTGTTGATTGTTTTGGGCGTGTGTTCGGATGATTTGATTTGATTTGATTTTTCTGGTTGACAGATAAGAAGTCGGGGAAAGGGAAGGATAGGATTGACGACGAAGACATCACTTTCCATCGTATGGTCGCCAAGGTTAGTCTTATCCGTCGTTCACACTAACTGTTGTGTGATCCTGCACTTGTCGGAAGTGATGGAATCTGATAGCAAATCTGAATGCTTTTCGCGATCATATAAAATATTCAATTTATACGTTCTTGCGACCGTAACTTACTTGTTATGTATTTTCTTTCTATTTTCATTAGTGATGGTGAAGTTCTGCTTGTATAGTACGGACAAACGGAATGTATTGGTGATTGTCTGTTTTTAGGTTTTCTTTTTCTGTTTTTCCTAATTGAACTTTTCATAAGTGCCCTCCTAGCATGGTTTTCTGATAACGTGCCCGGGCAGGGATCTTGGCTTTTCCCGGGCTGGGGGATGATTTGAGCAGATGCAAGAAGTTGCTGGTGAGCGTGGAGGTTATCTTCATGGGCGAGGAGGTAGGAATTGGACTCATTTCTTCGTTGGAGAAAGGGGATAACCCGATGATAGAATATCATATCTTGGATTCTTTTTACGTTTTCTACGAGTTTCGGAATGTTGTTTAAACCTTGGGTTGCAGCATTGGACAGTGATGACCTCCTGTATCTCAAGGAGCAGATGGAAGCTGAGGAGGATGCAGAACGCCTTCTACGCCGTACAGAAAAACGGGCTTTTGCAGCATTTAAGATATCCTTTTTGTTTGTTTGTGTGGTGGAACACTCTATTTACTTTTGTGGAGTCATGGGATAGTTTTGTGTCTGATTGCACATGTTGTTTATTACCTTTCTCTGATTTGCTTATACTTCCCTTTACGAAATAACACAAAGCTGCAAGTTTGGCTGATTCATCACCAGCTTCAGTTCCCTTGCCACTTCGCGTTGAACCGAAGGCAAAGAGTGGGATAAGGTAACTGATTAATTCCCGCGAAAGATTAGGTTTTCATTGTTCCTAGTTGACACATTTTGATACTTTAAATCATCTGGGTACTTAGGCAACAAGATTTACTAAAGAAAGTGGTGGAAATCAAACCGAAGCGTCAAAGAGTTTCCAGCCCAGCTTATGCAAATCAGACTACTTCTGTTTCAAGTGAAGATGATAAAGCTTCCAAAAGAAGTAGTTTGAGTCAGCCTGCTGTTAATTCCAAAGTTTATGCTTCACAGCGCTCCAGGTCAGACGCTTCTCCGGAGAGAAACATGTCTTCCCTTGATGATAATAAACCTGTGACAAGCTTGCTTGGTATAGCATACGGCAGTTCGGATGATGAAGATTGATTGAATAGAGGATCTTTCCAGCCTAATAACGATGTCGTGGAGCTGTTAGTGGTGAGGATCTGTCTCTCATAGATGTAACTGCTTTGGAGAGTGTCGAGTAAAAGGCAGGGTGCCTCTTTCTTTTTAGGGGTTGTCTTAGAAAACTCGCAAATGTAAAAAGAAGTTTCCATGTTGTGACATATTACTATTTGCACTGACTTTGTGAAGTATTTTGGCATTAAGCATAGAATTGGACGGGGATGCACGCCACATATTCTTTTAATCCAACAAAAATGGTTAATCTGGCCATTGATTATAACCTTTTTTTTGTGGTCCTCTGATTTCATGGCCAAACTGATTGCATATTTATGTTTTATTCCTTTCCTGAACGAGAAGAATTCAGATTAGATGGGTTTACCATCAGAATTATCTTATTCACTGAATAGGTGTAGTTAGTTGTCGGTGTTTGTTTATATGGGATCGGTGTCGCTCCACTCCATTAAACATGTATGTGGCCTTTGCAATGGTGACTCAGAGGCATTCCTTTGATGTTAATATGAAACGAAGTTGCGAATTGATGGTTTCAGTTAAGGATATCGCATAAGCCACCCACTTGTCATTTGCCTCCGCAATGGAAGTCATTCTAGTCACAATAAACACAGGAACATAACACATACTGGTCTTTGACAACGCCCCTTACTGCAACATCTATACCAGCAACCTGTTTCAGTTGTCGGGGTCGTCCTCCAGCTATTCCCAATGCATGAAGCCCAAGATGAAGGATCTTCTTCTCCCCTAACAACATCAGTCCTCGCGTGGCTGCAGTCTTTCGCTCCATCAAACTCACCATTCACTTAAAGAGAAGAACACGGGTTGTCCTGAATTCAGCCGAGCCATGACGGGGTTACCTGATAGATATCACACGAAGCAACAGAAAAGCAAACCGTCGTGATTGCCCCCTACTCTTTCCAACAGACATATTCTGGATCTTTCCCTTACCTTGGCGCTGGTTCCAGCATTGTTACTTCAAGTAGTCGATTTCCTGTCTGCGCATGTCAACTGATTGAATCCGGTAGCCATGATCAATTAGAGTAGCAGGTTGATTTACCCGGGAAGTTGAAGTTTTGGCTTCTTGCTCTTAATATCCCGAAGATCCAGGCATTTTGTATGAGACCTCCATCCACTCGACATTATCCGAGAAGGATACACGCTCTTATAAGGCAGAGCACGAAAAAACAGAATCAAGAGTATCTATATCCCATTTGAGGCATACGGCCGAGCCTGTTGTCGAGGAGACTTCTTCTGACTGTCCGATTAGCCACGGCCACTGTGCTGCCACCATTCGAGACTGCAAGCAGCACGCAAACGCCCACCCTTTCCCATCTCTCTCAACCAATCCCTTTTTTCCTTCCAGCTAACAAGGACGCCCTGAAGTCTCTCTTTTAAAACAAGCAGGTACATATTTATAGTCCCCTAATGACTACGATCCCCATTTAGATAATAATGAACGATAATCGGTCCATTTCGAAAAATGGTGAAAACCTTCAACAAAGGGAAAGAAACTGCCTTGATTTATAGTTTGTAGTTACACAATGTCGAGAGAAAATTTTCGCAACTCCAAGAGCACAACGTCGACTCCCTTGACAATGTTCTTTTCACTACGTTAATGAAGTAAAACGAAGTTTCTCAGATATATACGACCCAACTCGGCATTCTTCGTGCATTGCCGAAGAATGGGATCGAACTCGGCTATGTCTTAGGAGAGACAACGTGGTAAGTATGCTCAACATGGGATCAATAATGTTTCGTTCGAAATATGATGAAACGAAAGAGACCGTGGCGTAGTTGTTTCAAGTGCTAGTAAATTTCGACGGTTATTGAGCCATGCAAAGTACGTCCGCTGATGGTATAAGCTATTAAAAGACAGACAATTTTCACGAGAAAAAGTTCGCTTTGAACTCTGTTATTCCGGAAACATTAATCACAAGACGAGGAGTTTCCTGCCATATTTGGCAAATTGACTGCTGTGGATAGCTCGTGTAGTCTAGGTTTCTCGGCGCTTGTGCCAGCCGGAGTTAGTTGGGGTGAGGACATACATCTTGCAAGCATGAGATTCAATCTCCACCGTAATCTGTCCAGTGATGAATGGCTGCGTGGAATGCTGTTGAGAAAGGACAGTAGTTTTCATCATTGGAAGCTCTGAGTATTATGCACGAAAAAGTCTGAGATAGGAAACGGTATATACCGTCCATAGGTCTCTTGCTGAGAAGGTTGCTTTGGGATTGAGTCCGATATCGGCCAATGTTGCAGTAATGGTTGCGGTTGATGGGCTACGGTTCCACAGAACCACGGCTACCTTGTTATTGCTCACCGCCCGGCCCACACCTGTGTCTCCACAGGTTTCACAGTTGATTACGTAAATTGCAGTTTGTGGAAGTAACAATATCAAGATGTACCAGAAGGGAAATGTTACCTCGAGATCTCCATCTTTTGTTACCTTGTTTCCCTGAATTCCTAACTCATCCGTTTGATCAAAACCATCTTTGAAGATGGCCAGCGGAAAATGTCAACAGCAGCAAAATTACTTGAACACGTTTTTAGTACCTTGGTTAACTGCAATGACTTCTGCATTGCTCAGCAATTCTAGCGTCACTTTATCCATGGACCGAAGGTCGCAACCGATCAGCAAAGGAGCCTTCATGAGGGCCCATATGCTAAAGTGTGATCGGTACTCCTCCGTTGTCATCCCTCCATTCCCAACTTCGAGCATATCCGGATCTGACACCAATGACAACCCATGTCAAAACTCAGATATCAACCCCTTGGAAGAGCCAAAGAAGAAGTGCTGATGAATACCATTCCATCCGCCAGGTCGGGCATAAGTTGCCAATTTGTCATTTGCGTCCGCTATGGAAGTCATGCTAGTCACAATAAGAACAGGAAAAGATACCAATCTTCGTCAACACCTCTTCCGCAACATCTACACTCACATTCCTACCAGTCCAGCACAACTACCTGTTCCAGTGGTCGGCGATGTCTCCGGTCGTCCTCCGGCTATTCCCAATGCTCGTGGCCCAAGTTGCAGGGTCTTCTTCTCCCCTAACAACATTACACTCGTCAACTAATATTCAAGTCCTCGCCTGACTGTAGCTTTTCCGCTTCATTGAACTCACCGTTCACATATTGAGCAGAAGATGGGACGTCCCGAATTCAGCAGAGCTTGACTCATGATGGGGTACCTGCCATCACACGAAGCAATCAAAAAGTAAATCCCCGTTATCGCCCCCGGCTCTTTCCAAAGGACAAGTTCTGGATCATTCTATTCCCTTTCCTTGGCGCTGGTACCGGGATTGTTGCAGTTATCATACTTCAAGTAGTCGATTCCCTGTTTGCATACATGGAGGGGTTGATTAAATCCGGTAGCCGTGTTTAAATTTGAGTCGTATGTTGATTTACCCAGGAAGCAAAAGTGTTAGCATCTTTCTCTTCATATCCCAAAGATCCAGGCATTGTCTTACTGCAAGTTTGGCTCCTGGGAAGAACAACAACTACACTGAGAATGCCGTAATAATAGAATCTGGTAATGTTAACATCTGTTGGTTGGTTGCTTAGTTACCCTGCATCTGAATAGATTCCGAGCTTAAGGCCCTTGCCGTGAACATAATCGGCCAGCGCCTTCGTTCCGGACTGGAACGTTGATGCCTTCGCAGCCAAATTCCCCTACAATTTATAATTAAACGCCTCTAACACACCTGTCAGTACAACATTGTTTTTCGGAAATTTGTTTCAGACGTGCAATCTAGTTAAACACTACGCATTCGTATATGTGGTTTCAGAAACAAATTTTCGGTACCTTCGAAAACAATAGGTGAATCTTACCTGGGAGTCCCTGGTTAGCTCTGCCCAGCAGTCGTCTACGAAAACGCATAAAGTCAGACGAAGAAGAAGATGAAGAAGAAGAAGAATCAAATATACCGAAGAAAGGGTATGATACAGATGAACATACCGATGTTCATGTACTTGTATCCTAGGGAGGCGAGTCCCGATGAAACCATTGCATCCGCTGCCACCAAAAAAGGTAAGAACCCCTCTCCTATAAGATTCATTAAAAGGCCAGAAAGTCCTTGATTCGAAGAGTCCGGTTACCAGTTTCCTTGATCAACTGCTCGTTGACATTGCGTTTAAAATGATTCCAGCTATTCCATCTGCTCGACGGCATGCGAGAAGAATATGCTCTTAATAAGGCAGACCGCGAAAAATGAAGAAGGCTACAAACAAAATGAAAAAAAGATGAAGGGTATTCAATACCCCTTTGAGGCGTACGGCCGAGTCCGTTGTCGATGAGACTTTCCTTACAGACCGACCAGTCGCAGACACTGTGCTGCCACCGTTCGAGAGTGCAAGCAGTACACAAACGGCGATGACTGCCCCCGCATTAGATGCCCAGGCCTCTCCCATCTCTCTTGACCGATCCCTTCTCCTAGCAGCAAATAAGGCCGTGGGTGAAGTCTGCGTCTTCGATCGAGCATTACGTGTATTTATTTATATGCCCAAGGACGACGATCCCTATTTACATAACAACCAAAAATCCATTTTGGGGAAGGTTGAAAACGTGCGAAAGGCGGCGAAGTCAACGACAGTCAACTCCGCTAACAACGTCCTTGTTACGTTCATCATTCAAGGAAAAATGATAGTTTTTTGAACATTGTCGGCCAACCCGACTCTGCGTCTTCGCGCAACAAAGTCGGCACAACTTAGTAGCTTTGTTCGTAAATAATGTTAATTGTAAATGATTTCGTCAAATACGATATCAATTTTGAAAATTCCTTGACTGCGAACTCGACCTTAAAAAGGCTAACTTTAATCATGAAGGAAGTCGACCTTTCTAAAGCCGATTTTATGCTTCTCAAATCGAAGTCGACATTAGAAAGGCCGACTTCCTCTTCTCTTCCATCCTTTTCCTCTTAACCCCCTCCCATGTTCCCTCATCATTTGTTCCCCCTTTGTCACCCTCCCATGACGGAGGGAACAGAGGGGAGGGGTTGAGAAGAGGAGAATGGATGGGAAGATGAAATCGACCTTTCTAATGCGGACTTCGATTTGGGAAGGATGAAATCGGCCTTAAAAAGGCCGACTTCCTTCATGATCAAAGTCGGCATTCCCTACATTAATTAAATAATTTTCAAAATTAGTTCGTCATTAGTTTCGTATTTGACGAAATAATTTGCGGACTAACATTATTTTAGAACAAAACTCCATAACTTAGGAAGAGTACGCGCGAAATAAGCGTGTTCCGCGGTGGTATCGTATCGTTAGTTCCAAGTATATAGTAAAAGTGACCGTGGCATGGTCGTTTCGTGATTCTGTTAATACATTATGAATTTGTAGTAAAAAGATTGACTAAAATCATCAACATTTTGAAGGAAACGTCAATAAATAAATATTATTTAACTTTTTAAATTTTGAATTTCTATAATAAGCTAGACACTCTTTTCTCCATCTTCACATATTTATTATTATTTTTTTCAAATTCTCCTAAAAGAAATATATTAGGAAATCTTTTGTATCATCTCATAAAACTGGTCACTAGAAAAATCTTGTGAACTAAGAAATTGTTGCAAGAAAAAAAAAAATTATCGGTTAAATATTAATAATCATTAACTCAATTTTTAAGGTAATTTATTTATTTTTTCTAAAAAATAAAATTAGTATTTTAAATACCGATTTAAAAATATTAACGAAAAAATTTTAGAACCTATGTTATTAGGTCGTGCAAGAAGCATGGTGAATATATGGATAGATATTACGGACTGCCAAGCTCATCAAAAAATTGGGACAAAGCTTTAACCTGAAAATGCTAGCTTTGGCCGCAGTTGAACCATTTCCGGCCACGCTTTGCCGTGATTCAAACTTAGAGGAAGTCAAAAGTCGAAATCTGTCTTTCCGATAACATTCATCCCAAGACGAGGAATTTTCCAGCCATAATCGGCAAATTTATTGTAGTGGACGGACGAACGTTACGACGGGAATCCCGTGACTGTGGTTTAGCCGGTGTTTGCACCTGCTGCCATTATTTGGGGGTGAGGACGTACATCTTGCAAGCGTGGGAACTGACCGGTGCCGAGATCTTTCTGGTGACGGAAGGGAGCGTGGAATGCTGTTGAAAAAGGACAGCAATTTTCATCGGAGGTAGCCCGAGCATTATACGGATGAAGTCGTCCGAGATTGGAAGTGGTTTTACCTTCCATAGGTCTCTCACGGAGAAGGATGCACTGGGATCGACTCCGATATCTGCCCAAGTCGCTGTAATGATTGCAGTTGATGGGCTACGGTTCCACAGAACCACCGCCACCTTGTTACTGCTCAGCTGTCCGGCCCACACCTGCGTCCCGGCAATGCGGGTTTGTCAGTTGATTTCGTAAACGGAGGTTTGCAGAATTCAGAATATCGAGATGCACCGGAAGGGGATCGTTACCTCGAGGTCTCCGACTTTCTTTACTTTCTTTCCCTGAATTCCTAACTTATCTGCTCGAAGCACACTTCTTAGAAGATGCCTAATGATGAATTTTGATGGCAGCAAAAAAGCAATATGAATCTGCTTTTAGTACCTTGGTTAACTGCAATGACTTCTGCATTGCTCAGCAATCCGAGCGTCACGTTATCCATGGACCGAAGGTCGCACCCGATCAACAAAGGAGCCTTCACGAGGGCCCATATGCTAAAATGTGATCGGTACTCCTCTGTCGTCATCCCACCATTCCCGACTTCGAGCATATCAGGATCTGTTGCGAGATTATAAATGCCAATGAGGCCTATAGTCATAACCACCTTGACGGAAATCGAAACGAATTAGCAGTTACCGTTCCATCCACCCGGTCCAGCATAAGATGCCCACTTGTCATTTTGATCAGCCCGGGAAGTCATGCTGATTATGGCATAATAAGCTACGATCTCGTAAATGTTTCTCGAAAATTGAAAACTTAATCGTTTTCTGCAGGGGTTATAGTTTGTTCACCTGTCCCAGTTATCTTGGATATCTCCGGTCGTTCTCCAGCTATTGCCAATGGCCGGAGCCCAAGTTGCAGGGTCTTCTTGTCCCCTGAAACAATGGCCGGACCCCAAATTGGTCACTGTTTTCCAGCAACGGAAGATCATGGATATGAGAGGAAATTTCTGATCGGGAATTCAACTAACCATTCACATAAGGAGAAGAAGATGCGCCGTCCAGAATGCAACAGTGCTTTGCTCATGATGGGGTACCTGAACACGCAAGAAGAGAAAATGAAGGGAAACGAATGGTAGGTTGTAGTTCGTTGAGATACAAGTTTGTGATCGAAGGCCAGTTCGAATGCTCACCTCTCCTTGGGACTGGTACCGGGATTGTTGCAGTTATCATACTTGAGGTAGTCCACACCCTGTGAATTGTGTTTAATTCCCTCCATAAGTCCAGAGAAATCGACTCGTAAAGACTACAGTACGGAAAGATTGCCGGTTTCGGTTTCAATACCCAGGAAGCGAAAGTTTTGGCATCCTGCTCCTCATGCCCGAGCGACCCCGGCATTTTGTTGCTGCAAGTTTGGGTCCTGTGCAAGTTTCAGAAAGTTCGCTTTACTGTCATCTGATTCCACAATCTTACCAACAAACCAGACGCAGGGGCAGACATACCCGGCATCTGAGTAGATCCCCAATTTGAGGCCTTTGCCATGGACATAATCCGCCAACGCCTTTATCCCAGACGGAAAAGTCGAAGCTTTCCCCACCATATTACCCTGGCAGATAACACCACAAAAGATTCAACCGCATTTCACACCGAAAGCATGTTCGGTCAAGTGGTAACAGCATAAGCATAAGTTTGGCGTGCCGCGAATTACCTGAGCGTCTCTGTTCAGTTCCGCCCAGCAATCGTCTGTAATCCCCGGACGAAAACATTAATCACCACCGAGAAATCAAGACACCTTTCAGGGAAGAACTACGGCTTCCAAAAGACAAGCAGCGATCTATTCCTTACCGAGATTTATATACTCGTATCCCAGGGAAGCCAGCCCTGATGAAACCATCGCATCCGCTGGCCATGGCAAAACAAATCTCAGTAAGCGAACGTCCGAAAACATGCACTTGCCGACTGCATCCCATTGAATCAAGGGGCTTTACCCGTTTCCCTGATCAATTCTTCGTTGATGTGGCAGTTGAAGTGATTCCAACTATTCCATCTGTTTGAATTTTGGAACCGGTCAAGCCGCAGAGGGAAAAACCAGAACACGAGTGAGCGAAACTAAAAAGCTCTAAACGTCCTGCGCTTTGTCGGAGGATTACCCCATTTGAGGAGTCAAGCCGAGGCCACTCTTGCCGAGAATTCTCCCGGGAACCGATCCCGTCTGATGATGTGCTCCCTCCACGCCATCGTTCATGGCCACCGGGAGGATGAACGCCAAAGTCAGAAAAACTCGCACGGGGGCCATTGCCCGACCCCTTGGCACCGTGTCGTCCCACTGGATGGTTATCCACCCGAGCTCAGATTCCTATATGAGCAATGGGTCCGGGGGGCGGCAGAAGGAGTGGTGGGGATGAGGACATGAAGAAGACACTGAGACACGCACAAACACAAACAACACGGCAAGGCTTTTTCTTTGGGAGTAGGAACAATGCAGAGTAAAAAGGGAAAAAAAAAAACATGTGTGTCCAAAAAGTTTTTCTTCCCACCATTGTCTGTAGTCCCCTCCACTCCCCCCACAATACTTCACAAACTTTTTTGGCAAAATATTAATTTATGGTAAGTTTTGTCGTTAACTTCCTTATATAATTTTGTTACCATTTTATATTTTTATTTTGATCTTGGCTAATTATGAATTTCTTCTAGCGAAAGCCAAACAAGATCTTAATAGAGACAATTTTTATTTATAGACTAAAAGGAAAAAAAAATTAAAAAAATAGAAAATAATATTGAAACCTTTCATTTTTTTATTATAAAATTTTGATGAACAAATAAAGTGAATTGGAAGCGGAAGTTAACGATAGTTGATGATGTTGTTAAAAAATATGAAAAATCGATGAATGTCGAATGATGTTCTATTAGGGGGCGACTATTACAGATAAAGTGGATTATGAGACGAATGAATGAGATGTGGAAACTCCACTATTATAGGACACATGTTATACTATATTAAAGCCTTGTTTGGCTTTCGCTAGAAGAAATTCATGATTGACAAAAATCAAAATAAAAACAAAAGTTAATGACAAAATTATATAATAAATTAAGTTAATGATAAAACAGAAAGTTGGCTTGAGTCATATAAACGTATATTTTGCCTAACTTTTTTTAGTTAATGGCTGGCGTGGATGATGGATGATTGTCTTTTCCATCCACTCGTTACTCTTGAAATAATCACAATCATTTGGGATCACAGTTGGCCCCGCACCCGTCTATTATTATCTTTTTCAACGTGATTGTCACACGCAAAGAAAGATGGGGGGTAAAGGGAAGTGACAGATTTGGTGCCTATTCTTAAAAATGATTAGGTTAACAAGAAAGGAAGACTACCACGAATAAGTTTGAATTATTATTATTATTATGACTGGAAAATATTTATATTAAGTAAAACTCCGATACACCCAGCTCTTGTAAAATTAGATACCCTCTGTCTTGTGTTACTTGAAGTAGTTTATTTTAATAGAATTTGTTCAAAAAATTAATACACAACTACAATACCAGAAAAAAACAACTACAATAAAAAATATATATAATCACGTTACTATTCCAAAAAAATAACTAAGACAATTCATATAAAAATTTTGTCATAATAATAAACAATAATAATTTCCTAAAAATATTAGAGTTGGCTTTAAATTTCAATAAAAATTTCAAATAATAATGAAGAGATGAAATAAAAAGGAGATTGATGAAAT
Organism: Melastoma dodecandrum; assembly: GCA_029817715.1. NCBI lineage: Eukaryota > Viridiplantae > Streptophyta > Magnoliopsida > Myrtales > Melastomataceae > Melastoma > Melastoma dodecandrum. The sequence continues at coordinate 1,406,151 of JARUPY010000355.1, read as the reverse complement.
ATTTGTCTACTTATATATTGAATAAAAAACTCTATAATATTTTAGCTACTTGGTTAGAAAAAATTTATTCCAGTGCATAAGCAGGTAGGTATACATAAAAATGGATTAATCTACTTTTAAGTAATTTTTTATAACACCATCCACAACTTTAACCTAATGTGTGGTTTAAGTTAAAAGAACAAGAAAATAGTAATTTTATAAATAATATTATTTAGTATGTCATAATTCGAACTTTTAAAACAGTTGACATCAGTACAACAGTAATATGTCAGAGAATTTGAGGCAAAAAGAAATGGGTGTCACGCGACTTGAATGCCAGAGAATGGAAGGGATCGGGAAGCTACATTGTTGAGGAAAATGACTACACGAAATGCAACTATGGTGATTCTGATCAGTTCAAACACCAGCACATCTCCGGTCCTCGAGTCATTCTCCGACACAAACTCTTTCCAACCGCAAGAAATTGTGCACCGTTGGACATTGCGGTATCTAACCGTTCAAGTTTTCTGATCGGGAACCGAGGGCGTCACGGTCCCGGACTCTCCTTTCCTCAGGATGCCTAATAACTTGAGGAACTTTGTCGGAAAATACTGCACAATTATGAAAGTTAAACAAGCTAGCCAAAATTCCCTTTTATCGGGCAGGCGATCTTCTATTTTGTCCAGATAGTGTTTCGGGTGAAAGGAACAATGCCCAATGATGGCCACGAAGGATGGTCTCTTGCATTGGTATGAACAGGCGACAGACTATCGAATGTTCCTGCAATAAGTAGACAAATTACAGGAGGACATGACACGCCATTCCCATGAAATCTAGCCGGATGGGAAGTTTTATATATTTTTATATTATATATACATAATACCACTGTCCATACAAATTGCAAATTTCCGATTAATACAAAATAGTTTATTACTATTTACTTTTTTTTTTTTTAAAGTACGTTTATAATTTTTGGTTCAAACATTTGTGTTGCTGGTAAAGTATTGAGCCCGAAAACCTGCACCTGGTTCGATGGATTTGTTTTTTTTTTTACCAAAAAGGGCGGATTATATCATCCTAGTGTCCTAGTTTCTTTGATTTTATAAATAAAAAATACATCTAAAAGAATTGTTAAAGTAAATGTTATTACCAATTTTCTAAAAATAAATTATTTTTATTATATATTTATCAACATTTTTATTATATTTCAGTAAAAGTTTTTATATTTTTTTTATTAATTTTTATTTATATATTAACTTAATCTTTAATATTTTAATAATAATATATTTAATAAAAATAAGAAGCTGATTGCAAATATAAAATCAAAAAGCAAATTGTACAGGTTGGATTTGGTACGTGGAAATGAAAAAGTAAAAAACACAATTTTTATTAATTTAATTAATAAATCCTAATTTTTGCTCATGTGCTCTGAATCCATCTAATTTTTAATTGTTAGTGTTTTTAACTGCAGGTAAAAAATATTAAACAAAACCACAAACAGAGGATAAAAAAACATCATGGGGATGGGGATGGAGAACAGCCAGCATGATGTGATGATGAAGAAGCGTGGTATTGGAGAATGTGGGCATGGAAAGAAGAGAAAAGGCTGCCCTAACCAAGAAAAAGGGCTTCCAACCCATCGAGATTGAATTAGTCCTACTACGACTGCGACTACTCTCTGTTTCTTCTTCTTCTTCTTTTGTTTTAGTTTTTTATTTAGGTTGAAATTTTGATGTGGGGAGATGTTTCGGCAGATTATCGACATGCAAGATAGATGATGGAAATGAAAGGACGCCATCATCAGATGAAGACTAAGGAGAAGGAGAAGGAGGAAGTGTTGTTCTTCGAGAATGAGACCCCCCACTTCTTCAAGATCTTCCTCAAAGACGACGACCTTCTCACCACCACGCTCGTTAGATCTGTTTATCCCTCTTTTCTTTCACTGATAAGGAGAAAAAAAAATGAGTTCCTATTGATCCCCGTTTTGAGTTCTTCTTCAGGGGATCCCGAGGACGTTCGCGAGGAAGCACGGCAGCTTTATCTCCGATCCCGTCTCCCTCACTGTCCCGAGGGGCGACTGTTGGGAGGTTCGACTGGAAAAGAAGGACGGGGCCATTTTTCTCCGGGACGGTTGGGCCGAGTTCGTTAAGCATTACCGGATAAGCCACGGGTGTTTCGTAGTCTTCAGGTTCGAAGGGCGCTCGTGTTTTCATGTCATCATATTCAACATGACCGCTTGCGAGATCGATTACCCAGTTAAACCCAGTAAACCAACCTTGACCCCTAAATCGGAGGACGTCGAATGTGGCATCGATCAAGAGGTTTGGCCATTCGAGTTTCTTGGGAAAAAGAGGAAAAAGGAGCGGATGCCGGAACATCCTCCTCGGCATTCAAAGATTGTTAGAAGAGGACCACGGGCGATCAACGCAGGTGAAGCTTCGCATTCCTTGACGAAAAGGGAACCTCCAATCGAAAAAGGGACACCCAGTGGAGCAAAACGAAAAAGAGGTAGCAGTATTACATCCTTTGTATGCAAGCCGGCTTTGCTTGATTTCATGGAACGGCCTCATGTCCTCCTGTAATTTGTCTACTTATCGCAGGAACATTCGATGGTCACCTGAACTTTAATTCTCTAAAGTTCCATACAGCGGCAGCCAAGGCTGCCGGAACATCCGGCGCACTTGCGAGAGCCTGTTCTTACCAATGCGAGAGGCCATCATTCGTTGCCATCATTGGGCGTTGTTCTTTTCACCCGAAACACTATATGGTGAGTTTTACGGAAGAGAAGATCGCCTGCCCGATAAAAGTGAATTTCGGCTTGCTTGTTTATGTTTTCTGGTTGTGCAGTATTTTCCGACAAAGTTCCTCAAGTTAGGCATCCTGAGGAAAGGAGAGTCCGGTACAGTGACGCTCTCAGTGCCCGATCAGAAAACTTGGACGGTTAGATATCGCAATGCCAGGCGGTGCACAATTTCTCATGGTTGGAAAGAGTTTGTGTCGGAGAATGACTTGAGGACTGGCGATGTGCTGGTGTTTGAACTCATTAGAATCACCAAAGTTGCATTTCGTGTAGTCATTTTCCGCAACAATGTAGCTTCCCAACCTCGCCTATGCCCAGGTATCCAAGTCCCATAACCTCGTGCTATAAGATTTGTCATCCGAGGTCAAAATGAAATGGTGTGCTCTGGTGCAGCAGAACAGAGGAAGCGGGTCACCATCAAATCTGCTTGTTTGTCTAGACGACCTGCCGTTCCCAAGGTCGCCAAGGAGAACCCATCATTTGAGGCTGTTATTTCACAGAGAGATGCCATAACTGGATCCCACGTAAGCTTTTCGAACTCCCTCTCGGATTGTTGCACATATCTGACTGACAATGTAACATAATTTCATCCCTTGCCTCGCGCAGTATGTCCCCATCCATTTTGCAAAAGCGCTCACACAAGCAAGCCACGTCATGAACGACATAGCGACGCTGAAAGTCGGGCAGATGACCTGGCCGGTCGAGCTCAGAACCCATGCAGCAGGCTCCAACGCTCTCAGGATGGCAAGAGGCTGGATACAATTTGTGGGGGCGAATGATCTGCAAATCGGAGACGTTTGCACGTTCAAGCTAGTCAACAAAGAACACGCAGTTCTCGAGGTTTCGATCCGTAAGAAGCCGAGCCATCCTTAGGACCACCACCATGGCAGCGAACACCGCCAACGAACTAGTTCATCTTCCAAAATCCCGCCATGTAATTGTAACCCTACCCTTTGCGAATCTGTTGTCTCGGGACGTTGGATTCCTGCCGCAGTCGGAACTGTCTCAGGGCCGCTCCATGTTTCTGTTATAGCCCTGGTCCTTTATTATGCAAATATTAGCATCATCATCGAAACTCTTAAGCCTCTACGTGCATATGCTTAATAATTTTATGACAACCAATTCAATAAAATAAACATAAGTTTAGAACATTGCTCCCCATCACTTTCTTCCCCAGCAACCACATCCTTTGGTTTCCCTTCCACCCATCTGACGTTTCTCTGTTCTCTATGTTATCTCTAAATCATTATTATATCATCGTTTCACTATCGGAGCTTTTTGTTGGGGTCGTGGGGAGGAAGCAAAGCGGCCGGAATCAGAGACTTCTTTACACGACCTGCGAAGGATGGACGAAGAGGTCGGGTACGTATACGGAGAGGTACGTTAGGAGATGTCCGACCAGGGGGGTCTCCCCGCCAGTTTCGTGTACTCATCATTTCTAGGATTCGTCACAAGGGGGGTGATGCGACGTGCAGGGGTACGTGGAGAATTCACGGGGGGTGAAGCTCTTCGCTTGCAGCTGGTTGCCGCCTTCCCCTAAAGCCCTCGTCTTCATCTGCCACGGTCAGTGTGATTAAGTCTCCTCTCCGCGGCGGTAGCACCGCGGGTGGGGAAGCAGTGGTGGTGGTGGTGGTTGTGGGTGCAGGTGGCGATGGTTATTACATTCATACGCAAGACGCGGAGTCATTTAATGTGGTTTGTCTTCCTTTTTCTGTATGATTATCGTGCAGGTTATGGCATGGATTGCAGTGGTTTCATGAGAGGTAATAAATGGGACTTGTAAGCATAGTACGATGTGTATGAATGACAGACGGTGACAATCTGAGCAGTTTGTGACTGTAAGATGAGGGCCATGGCCGGTCGATGGGGGCACGGTGCTACATCAAGAAGTTCGACAACATTGTTAATGATTGCAATGACTTCTTCAAGTCCATTTGCGGTAGGATTAGTTTGGAGTCGAGATGCCGGGTCTGCTGCTTGTTTCTTCTTTTATGGTTTATGCTTGCGTGCTTCAGATCGAAGCGGGTATCGGGGAAAATGCCGGTTCCTGTATGGAGAGTCCATGGGAGGAGCGGTCGCCTTGCTGCTCCACTGGAAGGACCCCCCGTTTTGGACCGGCGCAGTCCTGCTAGCTGCAATGTGCAAGGTAGTTTCGTCGGACGCCCCGGGGGAGTCATCCCAATAACATAGATTGATCTGGTTTTGTTCTGGGTTTTTGGGTTGCGAACCAGATATCGAATAAGGTCAACCTACTTACGAAGGTCGAGGAGATTATTCCGAAGTGGAAGATCGTCCCAACGAAGGACGTCATTGATTCAGCGTTTAAGGACCCCGTCAAGCAAGAGCACAGGTAATCACGGTTCGGTCAATCTCTCCGTTTTATTCCATTTGTATGTGTCCGATTGCCGTTCGGTCTTGTTCTGCAGTTGAGGAACAACAAACTGATCTACCAAGACAAGCCGAGGCAGAAAACCGCATTGGAAATGCTCTGAACGAGCATGAGGCTTGAGGACGTTGCACGAGGTAACATTGTCGTTTTTACCAGTTGAATCCTGAGTGATTGACCTGGGATACAGCGTCTTAAAATCACCCCGTCGATTCGTCTTTATGGCAAGTAAGCAGGTGACGATTCCGTTCTTCGTGTTGCACGGGGAAGCCGACGTGGTGACGGACCCGGAAGTAAGTAAGGCACTCTATGAACAGGCCAGCTGCAGCGACAAGACCCTGAGGCTGTACCCTGGGATGTGGCATGCCCTGACGGCTGGAGAACCTGACCACAACATCGAGATTGTGTTCTCCGACGTCATATCCTGGCTCAACCGACACTGTCACTCAACCAAGAATAACAACGCACTGGAGAAATCTCCTCCCCTCTTCTCCCTCAATGGCAAAGCCCCGCCTATGGTGGAACACTAACACCGACCACGGCCCGTCGGAAGAGACACAAGAACTCAAGCTATCTATGCGGACTGAAGGGTCGTGGTTTCGTTCCACCGATCGGCTATGTAATAACAACGGCCGCTGTCTCTATTTCCTAACCTTTGGCCCGGCATATTCTTGCTCGTACTTTCGACTTCCATGAAATGAGAGAATGACAAGTTATAACCAGTGATTTCAAGGCGCCAAGGCGCCACCAAGGCGAGAAGGCCTCTCATCGCCCAGGGCGCTAGGCGCTAGGCGCTAGATAAGGCGCTAATGCATCAATGTATAGATCATAGAACAATTTTTTGTAATTAAAATGCCAAATGTAAATGACTTCATCAATCAAAAAGACAATTTCAAGTTCCACAATCTATAATCCTCATCCATAAGAGGCATCATCATCCTCAATCCAAAAAAAAGCATCACCATCCACAATCACAATCCACATCAGTTCCAAATAAACGACATCCGCATCTACTAGTTTCTCAAAGTTTCGTGATCTGTGAGGATGCGGTTTTCTGAATGGGAATGCAGGGTGTGTGCATCAACTAGTTCTCTGAATACTTGACAGGATGCAATCAGTTGGTTACACCCAAACTCATGTTTTATGCCATTAATGGCAGTTGAAAATGATATTTTAATTGTGCAAGGTTTGACTTGTCATTCCTCCGGCAGATTGGTCCCTTCCCCTCATCCCCAACCACGCCCTCCGCTCCCTTATCTCCTCCTTCTCCCCTCCCCCCCTCCCTCTCCCCCTCTTTCTTCCCCCCCACGAACACTACGCCTACACATCACTGTACGAGGCAATGTATTTCAAGAACGAGGCAAGCGAGAAGAAGAAGAAACCTGCCCGACGATCAAATACCCTAACAAGCAGTCTTCTTCCGGCGCCCTACTATGACGATTAAAAGGGTCCCGGGAGCCTGTGATCGAAGTTTCTGATTTGCAATGGAGGAGGAGAAACGAGGGCGCGATAGGAGGTGAGGGGGGAGATAGGGTTTGATTAAATTTGTAATACCTTTCTGGTCCTTCAATTTTTTTATTTTTTACCAATCAAACCGAGACTCCAACAGGGAAGGGGAAAACACGGGGGGGGGAGAGGCGCCAGCGCCTTATTGGCGCCTTGTCGCCTTGGCGCCTGGTGTCGGGCGCTCGCCTAGGCGGCGCCCAGGCCGTAGCGCCCGCCCAGAGCAAAAATGGGCGACGAGGCCTCGCCTCGCCTCGCCTCGCCCTGGCGCCTAGGCGCTCAAGGCGCCTCGCCTTGAAATCACTGGTTATAACAAATAGAACAGGGTAAAACCCAATCTTCTAAACTCATACTGTCTGTATTCTGAAGAGTATGACATTAGGACGATGACTTGAAGATATGTAGGTGGGGACATCGGTATTGCAGCACCACAAAAGCCGAACAGAAAAGGAAAAACCACGAACAAAATCCCTCGGCTGGCCAGCGGCGCTCCCCGGTCTGTGTATAAGTGGGTCGCTTCTCTCTGACAGCCTAATCCGATGAGGATTTAGTTGTGGTGGTCGCTGCCTCTTCTATGTGGTCACCGAAGATACGTTGTCGGAAGTCAGTAACCATGAGGGGGAGGCCCTTGCGAAGTGATACCTTGGGTTCCCAGCCGAGGAGCTCCTTCGCCCTGGTTATATCAGGCTTCCTCTTGTGTGGGTCATCTTCTGTATTCGGCCTGAACTCAATCCGGGCATTCGGGTCTATCGTCTCCTTCACCACCTACACACCCAAATTATGTGTTTGCTTTAGCATCTAGGAATTGATGAAGCATTTGTGTTCCACAGAGGAGTCTGATGATAAGTGTTTATAGTTAGGAGTCTTCGGGCTTTGATCTTAAGTTACCTCAGCGAGTTCAAGCATGGTGAATTCACCGGGATTCCCCAAGTTGAAAGGTCCAACATGTTCGCCTTCCATCAACCGCATCAGTCCCTCAACCTGCACCCGAAAGCACAAAAGGCATATTAAGAAGAAAAATTCACGTGCAATCGGCAATACACTGATGAGAAAAACAAACTCATGAAGGATACAAGATCAAACATTTATCAGTGCTCCACTCGGTGAATCAGCAGTTCCTTACCAGATCAGACACAAACTGGAAGCTCCTTGTCTGCTTTCCATCGCCATAGACAGTCATTGGTTCTTTTCTCAAAGCCTGCATCAATGACATCATAGAATGTGGTGGGTTACTATCGATCTGCCGACAGATTGGTCTTCACACCGTTATCTACCGTGTAGATGACTGAGATTTGAGACACTTGATCGTGATCAAGTATGAGCAGGAGAAAGTCCCATTCTAAAACTTATACTACTAATATGATCGAGCAACTGGGATCAGTTGACTTTAATGCAAGATCTCATTTTTCATATCGAAAGTGTGGATGTCCAATAAGAACGAACTATAGCTCGAAATGCATCGCAAAAATGCTACTATTGTCCTTTCATTGGCCTAAACTCCCTTCGCAATAAAGAGGTGGTACAGAGGAGAGTACCTGAGCAACAAAATTGCTGACAACTCGGCCATCGTCAATGCACATCCGAGGGCCATATGTATTAAATATCCTAGCAATCCTCACCTGGCCAATAAAAAATTCAAACAATTCAACAACCAAACAGATAATTACTCAATTTAGTTCTATCTAATGCAAAACAAACCTCCACGCCTGCTCCTCTGTGGTAGTCCATGGTAAGCGTCTCGGCAACACGCTTGCCCTCATCGTAGCAACTACGGACCCCTGCAGCCAAGACAACCCCAGATCAGATCAGATCAGAAAAGGTAACAAGGTTGGTACAGGTTAGGTTCCGTGTGGTCCAACTTCACAAGACAGACCAGATCGCCCAATAAAAAGATAACGTTGGTCCTACTACAGGCCAACCTCACGCGTTTTTGAACTGCATACTTAAATAAACAACACGGGTAATGACAGTCTCTGCTGGTCCTATGTTTCGCCGGAGGAATCAATCCTTAGTTTGGTAATTGGTATGACTCCTTCCCCTCGACATTTATATTTTATTGCTACTATAATCACCATCAAGACAACGACATTACCTCTGCACCACATGAGATTCGGATCCAAACAACACAGGACACCAACAACATGGGCAGTGGACATTGCCATTCAGAAATTTATCAGGTCATTCTTTCCAAGGGATACTTGGGAAAATTCATGTAAAGTTCAAAAATTAGATGCATTTTTTACTATGAGACACGATTTTTTTCGACCTGCAATCCGGAATCATGAACCATTCAACGAGATAGGTAAAGCTGAACGAGGGGAGATGGGATTACCGATGGGATTGACGTTGCCCCAGTATGTCTCAACCTGCGGATGCTGGAGTGGGTCCCCATAGACCTCACTGGTGCTCGTGAGGAGGAACCGGGCGCCGATCCGCTTTGCGAGGCCAAGCATGTTGAGCGTCCCCACCACGTTGGTCTTGATGGTCTTGACCGGGTTGAACTTGTAATGAACCGGGGAAGCCGGGCAAGCGAGGTGGTAAATCTGGTCGACCTCGACGAGGAGGGGCTCCACGACGTCGTGCCGGATCATCTCGAACCTCGGGTTCCCAAAGTGGTGAACCACGTTCTCCTTCCTCCCGGTGAAGAAATTATCCACCACGATCACGCTGTCTCCCCTCGCAATAAGCCTATCGACGAGATGCGACCCCACGAACCCCGCTCCGCCCGTGACCAGCACCCGCAACCCCTTCCGCTTCAACCCGAGGGGGACCTTCCCGCTGCCGCCCCAGTTCGTCATCATCGCAGACGACACCCGCGACGTAGCCATCGAATCCTGGAGAGCCGGGTAATACCCATAACCCTCGGTCACCGCCTTAGGGGAGGAAGGGAGGAAGGTGAAGAAAACAGTGGCGATGACGACGCCAAGGAGGACGAAGGCGAGTCGCTGTTCGCGGAGGAGGTAGCGGAAGGGGCGGGTGACCCTGAGCCAGGGTTTGTCGGGCTTCGGCGAGTAGGCATCCGCGGCCGGCTGCGATTCGTGGCCCCTGTAGATCAGTTCCGACCCCATCAAAACAACGACCCCTCCCCCGTATCAAAAAACAGCCCTTTCTGGTTCTTCCCGATGGAACGGGATCGCAGAAAAACGAAAAAGGGGAAATTCTGGATCGGGAGAGACAGATGAGATTTCCAGCGAATAGGTGGGGGAGGGGGTGGGGGAATTCGTGGGCTTAGGAAGGGACTATAATAAGAGGGTCGAGTCTGGGGAAAGAAGAAACAGAAAGGAAGGTCGGCCTCAAAGACTAGAGAGAGACGTATGCAAAGTCAAGCACGTTGCGAGTTGAAAATTCTCCCCACCCCAACAACACGATCTTACGATGTTCTTCCGGAATCTCTCTCCCCTTGTAATAAAAATATGATCTGTGTCTGTGGGGGAGGGGCGGAAGATACGCTGGCGTCTGATGGGCTGGGCCTATATTTTGCCCTTCAGTTGTTGCTCAAGCAAATGCGATTAGATCTAAACCTCGGTTGCTTTTGCTTTACTCTTTTGACAAATGGAATCGACGGGTTTTCACATGTTGTTCTCGTGGAATTGATGTTTTCTTAGAGGCCACCACCACCATCATCATCTCCATCATCTCCATTGCTTACAACAAATTCTTTTCTTATTTGAGACATAATCGATCTGGAGAAAAAAAGGAAAGAACAAACCCAACAAACACAGACCTCTCTCTCTCTCTCTCTCTCTCTCTTCCCCTACCAACAGGTCTAATAACTACTAGAAGGTGTAGGATTTCTAACGGATGGGAGACTCCCATGATGAAGGCGTGTTCAGGCGGCGCCTGCACAAACCGGGGCACTGTTGGCCGGGGTCGTTGCGGAGCTGTACTTCCTGGTTATGAATCTGTTGCGGGTCATGAGAAGGCAGGAGTTATTACATGTTGTGTGATCGGAAATGGGTGCTCAAGAAGAGATCTTGTCGAGCTGACTTACCTGAAAAAGTCCCTCCACAACAGCTCGTACATCAGCCAGTTTGATCCTGGGGCACCTGATGACCCGTCATCCCCACCATTGGCTTTCTTTGAAGAAGCAGATATCACGCTGTCGGGAATGACATCGGTCCCGTAAGCATCATTGAGCGACTAGGGAGAAGTGCAAGACAATGGGGTTCGAAATCTTACTTGGCAGCAGTGCTCTTCAACTCCTCGAACATGGCACGAGGGGAGATGCACCCACTCGTCAGCCATGGAGATATCTTGCACGAGAAGCTGGCTCCATAAACATTGTTCTCGCTTGCCCCCTTGTTAGGCTGTGCCTGGCATTCCGCTGCAAAATTCTTCAGCCTCTGCATTGCTTCCGTCTCCCCGCCGACCATGGCAGCCGCCTTTCCATCCTGCAAACATTTCCAATACCACATTACAATTTTTCATAGTTCGATTCACTGCATATGACAGGCCTCATAAGTACATTCAGATGCTTATTAAGCAAAAAAACTACACTACATGGTTAATCACTAGAGTCTTGCTTATACAGTTCCTAAAGATGCACAGTATCAGATAAGTCCTGGGTGTTATTGGCCAAACATTCACGGCTACACCCACGATAGCTTATGCAGACATTAACAGCACCAAAGACCAGACCGGCAACATTTTCGGTTATACTAGGTGCAGCTCCAGATTTAAACTCTTGGGATGACCCTTCGTGCATATAGCAATCGCTAAACTAATCGTTCATTAGTCCAGACCAGCAACACAAACTAACTCCACAAAAATCAGACCATCAGACGAGCAGCAGCCAAACTAATAGAAATTACTGCAGCAGATTTATCTCAGTAAGTCTTGGGGGACAATTACCTGAGCCATGGAAGCAGATGGATTGACACCCAGATCGAGCAATGTTGGCATCTCGCCGGGCTCGACATCTCCCCTCTTGGGCAGACCCTTAAGGTTATCAGAAGCAGCAACCGTCTTCCTCACCTCCAGGCCCTGGACCTTCTCCCTGAACCCACCGTAGTTCGTCGGCATATCCTCCACCTTGAACGGCAGGTCGTCGACGTGGAACAACGTGCTCCCCCAGAAGTATTTCATCTCCACTCCCTCTTCCTTCATTGCAGCCCCGACCCTGTCCTCCGCCTTAACCTCATCCCTAGACACCTCGGAGTGGGCGTACACCGCGTCCGCTCCAATCGCCTTCGCCATCTCAACAAGCACCTCCTCGGGCTTCCCAACGCGGACCACAAGGTCCGAGCCCCGTGCCTGGAGGTTCCTCCTAAGGTCAGAAACGGACTCGATCACAAAGGACGCACGGAAAGGTCCCGTCTTGTCGAACCCGGAGGAAGACTTCCCATAATCCCGGGGGTCGAAGCAGTAGACGGGGAGGACGGATAGGGACTCATTGTTGGCGGAGGCGAGGCACTCGTTGTCGTGGAGGCGGAGGTCGTTACGGAACCAAACGATGGCAGCGCGGCGCAGGCCGGCAGCACCAGAGGGGTCGAGGGGGCGGTGGGGGCCGAGGGTGAGTGGGGACTGGAGGGGGTTGGAGGAGATGGTGGAGCGGAAGGAGATGCGGGAAGGTGTGGGGGAGGAGACGGAGGAGAGGGAGAGGTGGGAGAGGGAGGAGGCCTGGGTGGGTGGGAGCCTGACGGAGGGGGAGGAGAAAAGGGAGGAGGACTTGGGGTGGCGGAGGAAGTGGGAGGGGAGGACGGTGGAGAGGGATTGGGAGATGGAGAGGGCGGCGAAGTGGGGAGGTGGAGGGAGGTGCTCCGGGGAGTCGTCCTCTTGAGTGTCGACGAATTTGGGGTGGGAAGCCGCCGCCATCTGAGATGACGATGGGGATAAGTGTTTGGGTTGTAAGTAAAAAAGCGAGAAGAGAGACAAACAAAGACTTGTGTTAGTTGGTGTGGGGAGAGGGAGATTTGTGATGGATGATATCCTAAATAAGGTCGGGGCCTTGGCTTGGCTTGGCTTGGCTGCCCTTCTAAAACCCTTTGACACCTAACCCCTTTCTCCCCCTTAACTTTCTGAGGAGGGGGGGGGAGATTGAAAGAAGTTCCGATGCCCCTCCTCCTCTTCCAAACCTTCACATTTTGCTCTTCTTCCTCACCTTTGAACCACAGCTACCACCATCTATCTACCCCTCTATTATTATTATTATGTTTATTATAAAAGCATTGCTATATACTTGGTGATCCGAGTGATTCAATCTCACAGTCTTGAAAATAAGGCGGGCATGGGGTCTAGGATCGACATCCGACTTTTTAGCTTGGATTGATAGGATTTGGTATAACTTATTCTTTCGTCTACTAAAAAAAATGCCACTCGGATCTTAACATTCAGACATCATGTAACCATGTGGTTACAGCGAGGTTGTTAAAAAAAAAAGGGAGATTGAGAAAGGATCTCAAGGCTTTAGCCCAAATTAATGGGCCCAACTAAAGGAATCGGCCCATGTTAGAATTTCTTTGCCAACATACCCAAAACAAAACAAACAAACAAAAAACAAACTAAAGTTTAGAGAGCCTAAAATTAGTATAAATATGGTTGAAATGAAACTTAACCCAACACAGTTTCTGTTTTCCCCCCTTTTATAAATACCCACCAAGACTGCCCCTCTTTTCTTACCTCCTTCCCTTTTCTTACATTCATCCTTCTGCTTCTGTTCTGTTTCCTTGTCCTAAAAGAGAACGATAAGGAGTTACTTATCAGCAGAAGCAGGGGAGGGAGTCTTCCTCATCCATTTTCAACAATAACAACAGCAATGGCACGTTCCCTTTCCAACGTCAGGATGTTCTCTGCTTACTTCGCCAACGGGATCGCGCAGGCCATCCCCCGGTAAAAACAACCGTGTTATGTTCATGGTCAGAGGAATGTGAATACGTACTCGGTGATTAAGTCATGGCAGTTTTTTGCATCAGGCAAAGGTACTCAGCAGCTGTGGAGACAACAGCGGTTTCAAGAGCGGAAGGGAGGATCGGCGGAGCAGTAAAGCTGAGGCCGGTGAAGGAGGAGGAGGAGGTTGTAAGCGAATCTGATCGCTAACCCAAGATCACCGTATCGATTTGGGACACCAAAAAAAAACGGGGAAAACGGAGGCGTACCTGATTGCGCCATAATCTCCAATACAAAAGCGGAAGCCAAGATCCGTGAGTACGAACTACAAGAACAATCAGGAAAGTGCCCTAGGTCTTCCCCTCCCTCCTGACGAGACGGCCGATGGAACTATCTGATTAATTCATCAGTGGGAGAGGGGACCTAGCGCTATTATAAACGTGACAGGCCCTTCCATCACGGGCTTATGTCAACATTAGGCCTACACCGAGTTGCCGTCTAGCCCACATCATACAATAACCGAGATGTCGCAAAAGTCCATAACAAAGATCACCGAACCTCAATGGACTATCATGCATTGTCCCGTAATCAACATACAACCCGGTTTTTCAAGATAGACAAAATATAATTAATTATAGCCCAAATGAATTTTATAAACAAAACAAAAGAAAGAAAACAAAGGTTCAATAAAATTCCAACATTCTCCCACTGGGCTATGATTAATTTCAAAAGTTCAAAACCTTTAGTTTTAAAACGACTCTCGGGCTGTACACAAATATGGCCATATCATAGAAAACGATATACGGGACAACATCTCAAAACAACCTCGGCCATCAAAAGTCGCTAACACCGAACCATGGCCGTCGTCACATCATTTACCGACATTAGACAACCATGATCACAAGCATCCACAACTCTAACGCCAATAGGTCAATGTGGCGGTGTAGCCGAAAATAACATCCCTCAATGGTGATCATAATGATGTTATTTCCGGTCGGTCCTATAAATTTTCCTGTAACCTTTATACTTCATCGAAGTCAGGAAAATCCCTCTGTAACCTTTATATTTCACTGAAGTCAGAGAAAAACTTCTGTAACCTGCATACTTCAGCGAAATCAGAGTACCCATCCGTAACCTTAATGCTTCAGAGAAGCCGGATGAAATAAACTGGCACTAATGCCACCATATGTCTCAAAAATAAAACTCGCGAGAACCTCAATGGTATCATCAGAGACATGCTAATTTGACAAAACCGTCATGCTCAAGATAAACACCAGATCTTGAGACTTTCAAACATGTGCACATGTAACATTCAACAAAATGAATAACAGATGATCATCATATAACATTAAAACCATCAAATGTCTCAAGTCATACATCAACATCCAACACAAACTCCCACTAACCAAGTACATCAAAAGACTCTACCACCCCCATACTGGTAACATGAACCTGAAAAACACCAGGTGGTAATCCCTTGGTTAACGGGTCTGCAATCATCGCGTCAGTGCGGATGTGCTCAATCTCAACATCCCCTTTCTTTACATGATCCCTGACAGCGAGATATTTGATCTCTATATGTTTCGAACCACTCGAACTCTTATTGTTTTTCGAGAACATCACAGCTGCGCTGTTATCACAAAATATCCTAAGTGGCCTACATATAGAATCAACAACTACAAGCCCCAATATAAAGTTTCTTAGCCAAATAGCATGTGTCACTGCCCCATAACATGCCACAAACTCTGCCTGCATAGTGGATGAAGCTGTCAGAGTTTGCTTCACACTTTTCCAAGAAACTGCTCCACCGGCCATCATGAATATGTATCCTGAAGTAGATTTCCTATCATCTGGGCATGTCCCAAAGTCAGAATCAGTATAACCCACTACTTCAAGACTATCTGAGCGCCTGTACACAAGCATATAATCACGTGTCCCCTTTAGATACCTCATAACTTTCTTGGCAGCCATCCAGTGATCAGGACCTGGATTAGACTGATATCTCCCAAGAACACTCACTGCAAATGCAATGTCCGGCCTAGTGCAAACCTGAGCATACATCAAACTCCCAACAGCACTAGCATAAGGTATACTCACCATCGACTTCTTTTCAAAGTCATTCTTAGGACACTGATTTTTACTGAATTTGTCCCCCTTTTGTACAGGTGCAACACTAGGTTTACAACCCTCCATCTCAAAACGTTTCAATACTCTATCAATATATGCCCTTTGAGAGAGTCCCAATAGCCCACGAGATCTATCTCGACGTATATCTATGCCAAGAACAAAAGATGCCTCCCCAAGGTCTTTCATATCAAAAGACTTTGTCAACATTATTTTGGTTTCACAGAGCAACCCAACATCACTACTAGCAAGGAGGATATCATCAACATACAAGACCAGAAAAATATAATTACTCCCACTGGTCTTTAGGTAGATGCAATGATCTACTTTATTTTCAACGAATCCAAAAGAAGTCACTACTTCATCAAATTTTAAGTACCACTGACGAGATGCCTGTTTCAGACCATAGATAGACTTCTTAAGCTTACAAACCATGTTCTCCTTACCAATTTCCTCAAATCCCTCAGGTTGTTCCATATATACATCTTCTTCAAGACTACCGTTTAAAAAAGCAGTCTTAACATCCATCTGATGCAGTTCAAGATCAAAATGTGCAACCAAAGCCATGATAATACGAAAGCCATCCTTAGAGGAGACGGGAGAAAAGGTCTCGGTATAATCAATACCTGGTTGTTGTGTAAACCCTTTCGCCACTAACCTTGCCTTATAGCGATCCACATTTCCATTGGCATCCCTCTTAGTTTTGAACACCCATTTACACCCAACTGGTCGATGACCATCGGGTAAATTCACAAGCTCCCACACATCATTCTGTGACATCGAAGTCATTTCCTCTCGCATAGCATTAAGCCACATACTACTATGGGGAACAGAAACAGCCTCCCGATAGCTCAAAGGATCTGTCAAACTAACATCAGATTCACCAAGATAAACTATATAATCATCACTGATAGCAGGTCGTCTTTGTCTAACAGACCTCCTGACAGGAGCCTCTTGAGAAGAAGACTCAGGCTGTGTGAAAAAATCATCAACAATGGGCTGTTCAGTAACATCACTGGGTACAATCGGCACGTCACTATGTGGGATTGAAAGAGGAAAGAATACTTTCTCATTCTGCTCGAAAGTGTCTGAAACATCAACTCCAGTACTAACCTCATCAGCAACATCAAACTCCAAGAACCTTGCATTCATGGAGTCAATCACAGTCCTCCCACGACTAGGACAATAGAACCTGTACCCTTTAGACCTATCAGGATATCCAATAAAAAAGCAACGAGAAGTCCTTGACTCGATTTTACTCATATGGGGATTGAAGATTTTAACCTCAGCAGGACACCCCCACACACGAAGATGATTAAGGCTAGGTTTACGACCAGTCCAAATTTCGAAAGGAGTTTTGGGAACAGATTTTGAAGGAACACGATTAAGGATATACAAAGCAGATCTAAGCGCTTCAGCGCCATAGAAAACAAGGTAGGTTAGACCTACTCATCATGCTTCTCATCATGTCCATAAGGGTGCGATTCCGCCTTTCGGCCACACCATTTTGTTCGGGCGTATAAGGCATGGTATATTGTGGAACAATTCCACATTCCTGTAAGTACTTAGCAAACGGTCCCATTTGTTGTCCAGAACCATCATGTCTACCATAGTACTCACCACCACGATCAGACCGTACTACCTTAATCAATTTCTCTAACTGCTTCTCGACTTCAGTCTTAAAGACTTTAAATTTGTCGAGAGCTTCTGACTTCTCTTTAATGAAATAGAGATAGCCATACCGAGAAAAGTCATCTATAAATGTTATAAAATACTTGTTTCCACACAAAGTAGTAGGATAAGGTCCAGAGATGTCAGTGTGGATGATTTCTAAAAGCTCTGAGCTACGAGTAGCTCCTTTCTTCTTAGACTTGGTGAATTTGCCTTTAATGCAATCTACACAAGTTTCTAGATCACTGAAATCAAGAGAAGGTAAAATTTCATTTTTGACTAATCTTTGAATCCTTTCTCTCGATATGTGGCCTAAACGTTTATGCCACAACAGACAAGAATTTTCAACGGATAAAGGTCTCTTGGAGGTACTCGACTCAACCGAGAAATTTTGAAAAGGAGTAGGAGTCAAAAGCAATTGAAATAATCCATTATTTAGAATTCCAGAACCAACAATCTGAGAATTCAAAGACAATCGAACTAAACCTCGTTCAAAAAGAAAAGAGTATCCACTAGAGTTCAAAGCTGAAATAGAAATCAAGTTTCTTCTAATAGTGGGAACATAAAAGACATTTCTCAACATGAGAACATGATTTGACTCTAGAACAAGACGAACAACTCCTATGGACTCGACTTGGACTTCAACATCGTTCCCCACTTTAAGCTTTGACTCCGTTTCACTTGGTTTCCTTATGCTCTTGAACCCCTGTAATGTCATAGTAACATGCACAGAAGCTCCACTATCAATCCACCAAGAACTAGGTGAGACATCAACTAGATTCGATTCAAAACATACTAGAACAGAAGAGTTACCTCCAGACTTATTTTGCTCAAGTCGAGCCTTAAGCTTAAAACAATCCTTCTTCATATGTCCTAACTTTTGGCAATAGAAACATTTGATATCCTTTTTAGAGACAACCTTTGAACCTCCCTCACTCTGATCGTGACCATGCCTCTTAAAGCCAATATTCTTAGAAGCACCGGGGTGAAAACGCTTAGAGTGCTTCTTACCCTTCAAAAAGGAAGGTCTAGAAGAAGACACAAGAAAGGCACTCTCACTCTTCTCCCTCTTAAGTTTCTCTTCCTCCGCCATACACTTACTAATGAGATCATTGATAGTCCAACTCTCGTTTTGGGAAATAAAGGCAGTTTTGATCTGAGAGAAATTCGGAGGCAAGGAATTGAGAGCATGAAGAATGATGAACTTATCTGGGAGAGGAATCTCAAGGCTTTTTAGTTTGGACTGGAGGGAAATCATTTTCAGAATATAGTCTCTCACTCCTCCCACATTGTCATAAGACATACTCGTCAGCTTTTTCAACAGGACACTAGATTCAGCCATATCGGGTACAAGGTACCTATCTCCAAGAGCAGTGAGCAACTCCTTAGCAGTGGAAGCCTCAGGTAACCCACTCAACAGATGTTCTGAAATTGATCTCCTCATGGCTAGAAGACTCATATAGTTCGAATGCTCCCACTTGCTAAAGTACTCTCTTTCCATTGGGGTACTAGCCTCAGTAAGCGGAGCGGGGCGATAAATCTAGATTTACAAATCCCAGGGCATACAGAAGCTCATCCTTCCACTTATTGAAATTAGATCCATTTAGGACCTCAACTACACCAACACCAGCATTGTTCAAAGCAAGTGTGACTGAAAACAAAAGGAACAAATACATGAGTGAACATAACAGCAATAGTCATTTACATAGACTATCAAACAGAGAGCCTCAAACAACGCCAAATGCAGTGAATCCAACACCTTTGGGCAGAAGGACCCCACACCAGCAAAGTCAAGACATTCTAGCAACCCTCAACAAGTCCGAGAAAATCCCACCTGTCACTTTGAGTGAGCCGCTTTGGCAGCCAAGCACTCAAAGCACAAATATGAGATAACTCACTTGCTGAGAACACGCGCGATTGTAAGAAAACCCGGTTGTCACTCAGGTCGAGTCGCTTTGGCAACCAAACGACCAGAGCACAAATCCAAAAGCCGCTTACCCTTAATGCACATGCCCGTCAGATGACCCACCTGTCACTGTAAACGAGCCACTTTGGCAGCCAAACGCTTACAGCACAAATGTGAAAACACCGACAAGTTCACTCACAAAAATCACATGTTCCCTTAGTCACATATGTACGCTAAATAATAACCTTTTTTTTTTTTTTTTTTAACTTCGCAGCTGCGGCGCCGCAGCTGCGGCGCGCGGTAGCAGAATGTTCCGCAGCTGCGGACGGATCCGCCGCAGCTGCGGCGCGCGGTAGCAGAATGTTCCGCAGCTGCGGAATGATCCGCCGCAGCTGCGGCGCGCGGTAACAGAATGTTCCGTAGCTGCGGAATAATCCGTCGCAGCTGCGGAATGACGTCTGTTCGTCTTCTCTAAACCTAATTTCGCGAAAACCGATCCTAATCACCAGAATCGATCCCAAATCGCGAAATCTTTTTAGAAATACATAATCAAACATCGTGCGGATCCCAAATCGACAAACGGTCGCTCTGATACCACATGTAAGCGAATCTGATCGCTAACCCAAGATCACCGTATCGATTTGGGACACCAAAAAAAAAACGGGGAAAACGGAGGCGTACCTGATTGCGCCATAATCTCCAATACAAAAGCGGAAGCCAAGATCCGTGAGTACGAACTACAAGAACAATCAGGAAAGTGCCCTAGGTCTTCCCCTCCCTCCTGACGAGACGGCCGATGGAACTATCTGATTAATTCATCAGTGGGAGAGGGGACCTAGCGCTATTATAAACGTGACAGGCCCTTCCATCACGGGCTTATGTCAACATTAGGCCTACACCGAGTTGCCGTCTAGCCCACATCATACAATAACCGAGATGTCGCAAAAGTCCATAACAAAGATCACCGAACCTCAATGGACTATCATGCATTGTCCCGTAATCAACATACAACCCGGTTTTTCAAGATAGACAAAATATAATTAATTATAGCCCAAATGAATTTTATAAACAAAACAAAAGAAAGAAAACAAAGGTTCAATAAAATTCCAACAGAGGTGACATGGATGCCCGACCCCAAGACCGGTTTCTTCGGGCCCGGGAATCGTAGGGACGAGGTGGACGCCGTCGAGCTCCGGGCCATGATGCTGAGGAGGAGGGATTCCCACCCCGTGGCGCCGCAGTGAAGAAGAGAATGTTCTTCTCAATGGGAGATGCACGTTGGAATCCGGGAGGCGTTACCCCGGCCACATCATTCTGTTGGAGCCTTAAAACAGCCTCGTACTGATTTCGAATTCCAATGTCCATTTCACCTTAGGAAATAGGAGCTCACATACGAAGAAAGGAGGAGAAAAAAGAAAAATACCACATGATGTTGTAAATTGGCCGTGGGATCGACCGAAGGTCATGGCATGTTACCGTACGAATGAGCATACAAATTAATTCTCATATGGGCGCTATGGGTCTATGTCGTGGAAAGGTGTTTATTACCGTCCTTGCCGGGTGCGAGGAGGCCTTTCCTGTCTTAAACTTTGCCATACAGGTATGATTCGACATTCGGGCATCCGCCTACCTAGATGAACATGGGCACACAGCGATCAGCACCTCTCCTTTTCAGCTGTTAAATAGCAGATCAGTAGGAGAAGTCAGTCAGTCGACCACGGAATGATTACCAGTCACAGACTAAATGGAGTCTCTCCAATGCAAGACAAACATAGGAGGAATATCCGGGGCAATCCGTAACAATCCTAGCAAGTTCTGTGTAATCGCAACTTGACTACGATGAAGCACATTATGGATCAGTTCTAACAGGCGGCACCATATGCAATAACCTGCCTTTGGCTACATTCACTAAAAAATGTTCACTGATTCATTGATCTAGGAAGCAATGTGGTGAACACCATTTCAAAACGAATCCCGCCGAACGCGGTGGCTGAAATCAATCCAAACCTCTTGAAAATGACCTGATAAGCTCAGACCATTGAAAGCATCAGTCGCGTCCACAGCCTAATTCTCTTGACCGAAATTCTTAATGGTAGAATCAAGTTTTGAGACGTGGAAAATCAGCCTCCGACAAGGAATTCGATCGACATTGCGACGACAAGAGACCAAGCACAATTCAATCTTACTTGAAGAACGCCATCTGGAATCAAAATTCCCCCGAAGATTCAATCGATCTAGACCAGCCATCCAGTTGAATCACAGAAATCCAGTTCCTCAATCAAACCAATCGAAACGTCCAATCGCAACCAGATCTTTACCTGTCAGATTGAAGAGGCTAAACCTCCGCGAAGCCTCAACCTTTCCCGCGTCCCACAGTCAAACCCGCCGAAGCGATCCCGACTGAGAACTCGAGCTCGTGGCCGACCCTATCAACCTCGACGATATTCAGCCAGAGGAACTGTAACGACCTGAAAACTTTGGTGTTATACTTGTACACGTGTAAACGTTTTACTGGAATAATAGTTCGACGAGTCAAACTTTGACTATGTCAGAAATCCGACGTGGATACGAGGGCCTAGGATTCTTGTGGTTAATGATGTATTAACGGGCATTATCAATAGTTCGAATTCGATTACGTGTGATTACGTCACGCGAGAAAGGGGACGCCTTGCCTCAAACGTAATCGGGTTCGGGTAACGATTTTGTTCGCGTTAAACGTCGATGCTTCTGAGGTGATCATTAATGGATGAACGTACGTAGGTGCAATAATTATTAACTTTTGGAAGATAAATTTGTTACTTAATTTATGGTAACATAAGTTAAACGAAAATGATTATAAAGGAAACGAAAAGAAAAGAAACAAACCCATGTTTCTTCCTAGTCGTGTATCTTGGAGGAGAAGGTTGACAAATAAAAGAAAATAATTAGAAATCAAATCAGGAGGACGCAAACCCCAAAACTTAGTGGAGAAGTCTCGTGGGCAGGGAGTTGGGGGTTCACCTTTTTCCCTCTGCGAATAGGACAGCTTTCCCCAATTTCTTCTTTATGCCTTAGACTGAGAGTGGCCTCTGTCGCCGCGAGAAAGACGGCTAAATCCCGTAAGAGGAAGCGCAGAGCAGGAACCGTGGACACCAAGGAAGAGGGTAGTTCTCGGCTCGAAGGGCTCGCAACGGCTCTGTACGTCTCACCCCCTTCCCCCTGCCTTTTATGTTTGTGTTGTACTGTCTTTTGCCGTGTTGTCGTTGGGAGAGTGCTATTGTGGCTTGGGGAGAGTTTTGCGCTGGGGGAAGGTCGGGTAGAAGAGTCGATCGGAGTGCGGGGGTCTGGTCTCTGTCTCGCGTCGAGGTAGACGGTTGTTGTCTGACTGGTCAACGAGTATGACGATTCTGGTTCTTCGTTGTTCTTGGGCGCGGGAAGATGTCGTGACCGAGGGGTTACCGGGAGGTTGATGGTGGTGGTTGTCGCAAAGATGACCGGTTGCCCTCTTCCGGACTGTATAAGCTGATCCTTGACTTGTTCATGTGATCAAAAGCTGTAGCATTTCCCTGCCCTGGCACAACGTTTGAGCCGCGAGATAGATTGCGTCTTCCTCTATCTTAGGCGTCGTGTGAAATTTTGGCTGGTACCCTGCCTCGTTCATGGTTGGATAACGGAGAGGAGGTGAGGTGGCCATAAGACCCGTTGTCAAGGGTGTCCGCCCCTCAACGAAAACGTGGTACAGCATGGTAATTAGAGAGAATCGGGCAACCCTGTGTCTTCACTTATCATGATTTTGATCAATTGAGTTTCTGTCCGCTATTGTCCTCAATGAAGTTGTCTAGCAGCTTTTATAATTGGGTTTCTTTTAATGGCTGGCGTCTCTCTTCCCTCGCTTGCTTTGGAGAGTCAATTAGAATCTTGTTATTGGGATTTGTCACGTGAAGCTATTTGGGCAGAGTTACGGACAAATTGTTTATTGAGGTTGCCGTTGAGTCAACAGTGAGAATCATGGGATCAGATGTCGACTGGCCGTAATATTTTTATGTCCGATCGCAAGCTTAAGTTATGTTGTTGTACCCCATCTGTTAAGTATGAGTGTGAGGAATCTTTGAGAAATGTCCTGAGGTCCTACAGGAGAATTCCTTTTGTACCTCGGGTATACAAACAAGAATTACCCCGGGGTCTTACAGGAGAGTTGCTTCTGTGCCTCGAGTCCGTGAGAGAGACTGTGATGGGGTATTGTGGTTTCCCGACTGTGTGTCGGAGGAGAACGGGGAGGTGGCGCCACTCGAGGTCGCACCTGCTGTCGTTGACCCGGGCGCTCCCGGAGGAGGGGGTGGGGACGCACTGCAGTGGTCCTGGCACCAAACGAAGTGTTGATATATGAGACACCGGTGTTATGAGGGAGTCGCTTATTTATTTATTGCTTTCAGCGCGTTAAATTATTTATTGCTTAGTTATCGTTTATTATTCCGCCTACCGCTATATATGCTCGCTAATTATAACTTGATATATTCTGTGGTTTGATAGTTGCATCTATATGATTTGTTGTATTGCCGTGGATTCAAATGTTCGTGTGCCTAAGGCTACTTCAAAGGTCCACGATAGGATGAGTCTAGAATCTCAGTGTTTTCCTTATACTGCTAGGTTGTGCCGTGTGTTGCATAACTGATTTATAAATGTGCACGAATGGGCGAGTTAGTAGTCTCATGGTTTTCGCATGTGCATGGGTGGGGCGTACTCGGCGATTTATCGGTGACCCCAATTTGGGGAAATTATTTCAATCTTGCAGAGGAACGAGAAACACGTGGCTCAGATTTACAAGATAAAGCTGTAGAGGATGCCTCGGTGGAGGTATAAATTTGTCGTCTTCCGCGGTTTGACCGTCAAATGACGGAGAACTACTCTGATAGAGTTTGAAAAATTTTGTAGGTCGTTTCAGGAACAGCACCTTTACGCTCACACTGTCAAGAGCCGGCCGGGCCACCCATCGTCGGAGAACAGACACAGGGAAGTTTGTTATTGCTGTCGCTCAACCACGCACCATGTGCGGAGTTTGTCTTTTAAAACCTTTAACAATGTAAATGGCCCAATTCAATACATTTTATTTCTTCTTCTTTGCATTATCTGAGAGGTGCTGCCCTCATATTTCTCCTTCCTTGACAGCTTCGTCCTCCAATACTTCAGCTTCTTTCTCCCTTTCTTGACACACTCCACCGAGGCCGGTGAGTCGGTTACGGGAAACCACGCCGGTGACGACAGGCTTATACCGCAGCTGGTACGACCCCTCGAGGGAGAAGCTACAGGAGGAGTTGAGGTAGAGGCTGAACTTGCCAGTCGAAGGATCGAGGTCGTAACCAGTCACGCCCTTGGGAAGGATCCCTTCAGGGAAGTTGTAGCTCTCCAGCACCTCGTAGGCGGTCGCCGACAACGGAGAAGCGGCGGCTGATGAGGCCGTTAGGATGAGGGCAGATAAAGACACGACGAACGCAGTCGCCGGCGATGACGTGGACATGGCGGCGGCGGTTGTTTGTCGGCTTTGTGTTCGACCGGGGACGGTAACGAAAACTCCCACTACCGGTTTTTTTGAGAGGATAAAGACAGACAAAAGGACAGCAGTCGGCGGTCGTCCTTTCTTGTCTTATCTTGTAGTAATTAATATCCGGTTATAATCCGATTTCCTCTAGGAATGCGATTGATAATTATGATTAATATCAGATCAGGAGGACGACACCAGTGGTTTCATCCTAACAGTGTCGCAGTCGAACCCGCACCCGCAGGTCGGGCACTCGTCGAAGTTACTGACAGGGAAATCGGCGGAGGCGATCCCGACGGAGAACTCGAGCTCGTCCCCATCGCGGATGACCTCCACAATGCTGAACCAGAACCACCACACCTTAACCTTGATCCCGCTGAGGCTCTTGAGCTTGTCGGTGGAGATGGTCCCCGTGATGGTGGAGCTGTACTTGAGCTCGTAGGAGTCGATGGAGAATGTGCACGAGCCATTGAGGTAAGCGGAGAACTCCCCCGTGGAGTTGTCGAGGGTGTAGCCGAGCACCCCGTTGGGGAGGAGGCCGATGGGGAAGTTGTACTCCTCTAGGACGTCGTAGGCCGAGGTGGAATTGCTGGCGGACGCCGAGGGCGAAGAGAGGACGAGGACGAGGACGAGGAGGTGGGGGATGAAGATTAGATGAAGGAAATGGGGTGGAGATGGGGATGGAGACATTGTCGTTGAGGGTTGGGGAACCAAACTTTCCATGGGAGATGGCTGCTTTAAGTAGTGGGGGCAACCGTTTACCTTTGACCGTTTGGTTTGTTTGGCAGATGATGGTAATAAGTTTGGTGGTAGGTCCAAATGTTTTTATCAAATTGAGCAATCGAACGTTGGATGGCATATTCCATTTGGTGTTACATTATCATGTCCTCTTAATCGCTGTGAAAAGGGTTGTTAAATGGAGTAAATTCAAGTCCTATATTAAAAATTTTAAAAATTTCGATCTTGTATATAAACTAATTGGACTACTCCCTATTGGTTTTAGAGAAAAACTTCATTTAGTTGTATGCTAAGCTCGGCACGTGGGCCGTTATGCTGTTTTGACCAAGCCTAAGTACAATAATAAGTCATTTCCATAGAGTTAGGATGCAGGCTGATCTGGCGTTCGCGGAATCCCGCGGAAGAAGGCCGTGTCGAGGAACTTCATCTGGAGTCCAGTCTTGGCGATGAAGGGGTCACGCTTAATGTTGTCGAGGACGTTTTGGTCGTGTTTGCTTGGGTGAAGTTTCCTTGAGTCATACCAGAACTTGCGTAGTTGAAGCCACCGTTAGGGTGGTTTTCCTTGTCAGTGGGGTTCCCGTTGAAGAAATCACAGGCGATTTGGAAGTCGGCGTCGGCATAGGACCGCGGGAAGGGATCTCGCAACTACAGCCTTCCTTCGAGGATCAAGAAAAGCCTAAAACCTTTCCGGCATCTTCCGCCCGCTCTTGCCGCAAACTCCCAGACAACTTCTTCAAGGAAACGAGCGAACTCATTTCTTCCCCCCCAGTACAATCACAAATCAACCGTGATCCCATTGAACGGCGAGAAAACCAAGAATCATCATCCAAGGGCTATCATCACAAAACAACAAAGAAAAGGACCCCGATCATCGGAGGAAGAGGCGGGAACAGGAGAAAGGTCACCTGGAATTCGGTTTCCTCAGGAAGGTCGTCGGACAAGAGGAGAGAATGTAGGGGATGATCAAGTGGTGGTCTTCTTGGTCGTCGTCTTTTGCTGTAGTGATGCAGTGAAAGCAGAAGCAGAGAGCATGATGCATGGAAAAGAGTTCCACATCGGCTGGGCTATATAAGAAGGAAGGGCACTCGGAATCCTTGTATCACAGAAATGTCGGATCGTTGGTGGGGCTTCTTACCAACATCCCGTGTCTCGTCTTACTCCCATGATGTCCTAATCCTAGCCATAACCAATTCCCCCTCCATTATAAATATTAAATTCTAAATTTCACCATTTATTTATTACTGCCAATATAAAAATAAACTAAAGTAAAGGCAGTGTCTAAAAATGAATCTGACAAAGTAATATACATTGAAAACTGAATTCAACATCAGCTCCCAGTTACACTTGTTCCTACTTCAATAAAATGATCACCGCCCTGTCAGTTGGGAATGTTTTGGACCTTCCATGTTTGGAACTCTTTGGCGCTTATCATGAAGGAACTCGCGTTCCGATGCCCGCCTCCACCGAAGTTCTGCAATTGTCCATATGCGTTCTGAATGTTGGGAGTAAAAAAATTCACGCGAAAAGTTAGCGACTAAGACGGAAGGTGACATGTGACCTGTGAGATGGGCGTTGTGTCTTCTCCTGCCAGACTCCGGAGACTGACTTTAAGTAGTTCATCGTTCCCGAGTTCCGGCAGTTTGTAGACCACGGCACCAATGCCCCTGGAGAGAATGAACCATTGATTACCACAGTCAAAAGTCCACTATGATCACCAATGCCCCTGAAGGACATTTTTAGCAGCAACGAATCATACTAAGCAAATTCACTTGGACATTCAGCGGGGAATTCATCATCACTCAATTCTGCATACCTCAAACTCATTTTGTCACTTTTATCGGCCAACTGGTTTCCTAACTCACTTCTTAACTCCGATATTGCATCAGCATCAACAGCCTGTCATATGGTAACTATTAGATGCCCAAGATGCAAATACGAGTCTGTATCCTGATTTATCTGGACAATTTACTAAAAAAAGCATCCCGTAGGTGTCGTACCAAACAATGCCCAAAAGCTCCCCCGCCAAGAGCAATCGTATATGACTGACTAAGAACATGGTCAATCAACTTCTGCTTATGTGATAAGCTTGACATGCCTTGACTGATAACTGTTTCAAGATCTAAAGCAAGCAGCTGCATAAAAGTTCAATTTCCACAATTAAATTAACAGAGAAGTCAGAAATAGCAGCTGGCGGTGAGGACACTACATCTCACTGTTTGTCTTACCAATCATTAGATGATTATATCACAAGCAGATTAATCTCGCACCTATGATCGACGAGGAAAATCGACATATGCTGTCAACTACCTGATCGAATAAAGATGGATTCAGACGCACATCGAACTCTAGATTCAAGTCCTTCAAGCCACTCGAGAAGGCTTTGCTGTGATCCAATCGCCATCTCCACAGATCTCCGTCTTCAACATACTCAAACAGTCTCCGAACCCTCTCGAACTCACGAACTCGATCCTTATCAGCAACCTTCGCCTTAAAATAATCATAAGCAATGGTGGCACCGCTCCTCTCCATATCGATAACTTTACTGACATTACCTCTCGACATCAAGCCTTCACAGCCTAACGTCTCCAGCGCAGTTTTATGGTGATCCAAAATCACAACCCTATGAAACAAAAAACCTAATCATACCTCTGTAATCACAAACATACATAATCTACACCCTAAATAATATATACCATGGGACTTTGGCAGATACTTCACGGACGAAACCCGGAGGGCCAACGAAATCGAGGAGGTAAAGGCGGTCGATTTCGTTGAGTGGGAGGGATTCAGGGGTGACAGGGGAGTAAACGGTGTTGGGGAAGAAGAGCGCCGGCGTGGACGTAGCAGTGAAGTAGAGGTGCGCTGCGAGGGCGGCGAAGGCCCCGTCGGGGCAGGGATAGTGATATAGGATCGCCGCCTTATTCATCCGATTGCACTTTGGCGTAAAAGAGTGTTAGGTTTAGGTTTAGAGGTTTGTACGGATGTGGTTTGTTTTAAAAAAAATTCGCCGAAAACCGTTCGAGTTCGATAAATTACGGAAATACCGTCGATGGGGCGCGTAAAACCCCCTCCGAATAACAAAGAGGGCGGATTTTGAACAAAGAGGGCGGATTTTGAAAACTCGCTCTCCGTGAAAATGGGCAGGGGCGGGTTTTGAAAACACGCCCCCTCCAATACTTATAAAAAAAAAATAGGGTTTCGAAGGGTGGGTTTTTAGCTGAGTTAGTAAAAATAATTTTTAATTTACAAGTGGTCTTGGGTTCGATTCCTGTTAGGACGAAAAATCGAACCCAAAACCTTTCGCAAATTAACGAAACACTTTGACCGACTAAGCTAGAGGGGGGTAATTTGTTTACTTGTGGACAGGGGCGAGTTTTCAAAACCCGCCCCCGAAACCCTTTTTTTTTTTTAAAGTGTTCGAGATGCGGGTTTTTAAAGACCGCCCCAACGAAAGGCGGATTTTGGCGCGTTTTCAAAACGCGTCCCATTGACGGTATTAAGGTAATTTCTCATACTCGAGGTAATAACGTACAAACCTCGAGGTTTCAAAGTAATTTTAATTTTGATTGAATGTAGTAGTAGTTGGACGAAACTGGGAAAATAAAATCATTCCAAAATCCATGATTAGGTTTCCAAACTGCTTCCAAGACTCTCGTCCATCCTCTCAAATGGCGACCTCGGCCGTAAGCGTAGCGGGATTCTTGTGGCTCCGTTGCTATAGCGATCGATGCCGGGGTCGCGACAGCTGTGGCCGGCCGACAGCTGCCGCTGATTATCTAACTAAATCGACATGGTTTCGATCTCGGACGCCAGAATTTAGGCAATCGTCTCTCAGAAGCGGCGAGCTTCTATTGCCAGCTTGCACCCCGCCATCATCTCCGCCGCCGACCAGCGTGCAGCTAGGGAAGAAGCTTTACGTCAGCGGTAACCTACTTCTGCTCTCATCCCTTGCGCTGTTTGTTCTGCGGTTGTGGTTTTTGGTCATCTATCCGTCATCCGGCATAATTGGTGGGTATTCGGCTCTGAGTGTTGATTCCTGGGTCGTGATTCCTGATTGTTCCGAGAAACTATTACGGCATGTAGTTTGTGATTGTCGGTGACTCGAAGAATCACACTAATTCACGCCTTGCGAGTTGTTGTTCTGTCCAGTTTATTAAAGGTTGAGCTCGACGTATGCTCATGGGAACGTGATTAGATAGACACTCATAAAACAAGGTCGAATGTAATGTCCCTGCTAATTGCTTCTTTAGGACAAATCATGCTTTGCTTGCACTGGCCGCTAGCATTTTCCTCCTTTGGGGGAAAAGAGATATCTAGCTTATTGTGAATGGAAGGAGCATCCTCGTCTCCTTGATGTCTACAACTGTTTGGAAATCAACCCTGATGGTTTGTAATGTTCTGGGCAACTTGGCTACTATGCTTCGTAGGACTATCGTTTCGAACAACGGAAGAGAGTTTACGGAATGCTTTCGAAAAGTTTGGCGAGCTTGTGCAAGGTGAGTACTGTTACTTGGTCTGTTGCATAGTTCAAGCGTTATGATGCTTTAATACGTTGATTGTGCCTCTACGATCCTGGGAAATATCTTCCATTGTGCAGTAAATCTGGTAATGGACAATATAGCCAGACGACCAAGAGGATTTGCGTTTCTATATTACTCGACTGAGGAGGCGTCGGAGAGGGCTATCGACGGAATGCATGGGAAGGTGAGGCTTTCTTGTCCGGACCAAACATCCGATTTAGGACGACCAGCCCAGCCAATCATCTCACTGGAGTCTCCTCCATTCAGTTCTTGGATGGCAGGGTAATATTCGTAGAAGCTGCGAAATCACGGTGGGCTCTTCGTCAGGAACGTGCTCAAAACCACCCGCAGACTGTCGTGCCCAGATCCGGAATCACCACCCGTCAGCAGAGATGAAAAAAAACTCGCAGGAGGCAACGCCAGGACATGCTCTGATCAACTCGCGGATTTTCTTTCTCGAAGTACAACTCCTCCGTGATTCCAAAGTGGGAAAGCGTGGACTTGGGGATAACGTGCGAAATAAGATCACGAGTTTTAGAAATAATTGACTACTTAATGAAAGAAATAATTACTTATTTATCCTTAAGTTAGAAATTATATTTTTTTCTTTTAAGTGTTGAATGTCGGCTACTTGAAAAGTAATTTTGCACACAAGATATGGCTCAACTTAAATTAAAAATTGTGTTTTTTTCTTAGTATTGGAAATCATAGCGATTTTGTAGTAACGATTTTAGGGGGTTGTTGGGAGTCATCTCTAATAAATGTGATCATGCCCAACAACCAGATCCAACAAAAGTGTGGTGTTGGGGGGTGAGTGGTGCTTATTAATCATCTTGTCCTCCACTAAGCCCAATTAGGAAATGACACACGTTAATTAAAAATAGGGAAACCCTTTGACCATTCCGACCAATCACGGTCATAAATATAACTTGCTCCACGGGATAAGATGTGGCTTCATAACAAAAGGTGGAGCAAATGAAAAAGGGAGAGGGAGAGGGAGGGGTGGTGGTGGTGCGTGGCGAACAAGTTCATCTTGTCATCTTCATCATCATAACCAACAACAGCCCGAAAGTCAAGAAGTCCTGTTTCTTTTCGTCTCACGTTTTTTCTACTTTTGTTTTTCCCCGAAACACCAAGCTTCTTCATATCCAGCTCATTCCTCGGATCAGCCCTCTGCCGCCTTGTCCAATCATATAATATCCTCTGTTGTTTTCTTCTTCCTGGCCTCAGCTCTGTGTTTCAGCTCCGCCTGTCGCGTCGTTTACTTCGGTCGGGAGGCTTTTGTTTCGCAAAAGAAAATAGATATGAAGTTCTGCAAGAAGTATGGGGAATACATGTGCCGCCGGCCGAAACAACTCCCCGTCGTCGGCTTCAAGAATCTCAAGAAGATCCTCAAGAAGTGTTCTGGCCAATCGCGGCCCGCTCACCGCCCCGGATGTGATCCCTCCCCTCAAACTTCTTTTCCCAGTCACTGCTCCGGTCCGTTGGCCTCATTCACCCCTGATTTGAATTCCTTCCTTCCTTTCTTTTACTTTGCTCTCAGGCAGAACGGAAGGCCGTGGATTGTCCTGTTATTAGATATGTGTGTTTTTCGTTAAAGAAGATCGGCGGTCGGGCGGGCTTCGTGCTGCCTTGCTTCGGGACCACTGCATATGAATAGTTCTGATTAATAAAACAGGGAAGGGGTATTGACTTTTTATCCGATGAATGAGCCTTGCATCATTCGAGTGGTACGTATTGACGCGGACACATTCCTGCCTCGTGAATATGATGTCGAACATGGACATGGATCATCAAGTAGTTTAATTAATGGAGGTTGACTTCCTTCCGGCGCCGATGGCATAGGCGCGTTGTTTGGGGCGTTGCTTTGCCTCTTAGTTGGCTTGTATGGTCCACGCATAGTGTTTTTCTGGATAAACATCTTTCAAGCATATCTAGGGACTCAACTGATCGTGTTTAGCGCTGTCGAAATTCAAGTACCGTCTGATTGTTTGATTTAAACTATAGCAAGTTGAATGGAATCAAACTTGCGTATTACTCAAGTATGAAGATTGGTGACCATCAATCCTGTCTGCAGTTTGTGATGGGACCTTCTTCCCTTCCCTTCTCCAAGAAATGTCCGCGGTTGTTGACTGCTTCAACAATCGGGCGCAGAAGCTGCTGGAAGCACATCTCGCCTCCGGATTCATGAAGTGCATTATCTGGCTGAAGGGCAATCGGAGAGGAGATCTTGTGTCTTTGATGCAGGAAGGGAAGGATCTCGTAACATACGCTCTGGTTAATGCAATTGCCATCCGGAAGATACTGAAGAAGTATGACAAGGTCTGGTAAAAAAAAAAAAAAACTGAGTATCGGAAGTGTCGGATCATCCTTTCCGATTGGGTCTCCTCTTTCTGAATGTCCTCTTTATTTCGTGATAGATTCATTTGTCTACACAAGGGCAAGAGTTCAAGTCGCAGGCGCAAAGCATGCACATCGAAATCCTCAAGTCTCCATGGCTGTGCGAGCTCATGGCATGCCAGATTAACCTGAGGGAGACAAATGCAAACTCAGTAGAGGGCACTCCCCTCTTTGAGGGTTGCTCGCTCGTATTCAACAATAACAAGCCGTCGCTCTCCTGCGAGGTCCTTGGATTGGTGAAGTTGGAGGTAGATCTTACCTGCTCCATATGCCTGGTGAGTAGTTCACTTGATTACAGGTCAAGTTCTGTAGCCATTCCTTCGAGCTTTCCAGTCATCGAATTAATGTGATCCCTTCGATGAAACAGGATACAGTTTTCGATCCAGTCTCTCTCACATGCGGCCACATATTCTGTTACATGTGTGCTTGCTCGGCTGCATCCGTGACGATCGTTGATGGGCTGAAGGCTGCAAAATCCAAGGAGAAGTGTCCTTTGTGCCGAGAGGTATAATACTAAACTCGATTCTCACTGTTTTTTCTCCGAGAATCGCCTTGCAATAGCATGGCTGAAAAGCTGTAGTGACATGTTACTGAAAAATTGATTTTGACAAGCAGAGTCGAGTATACGAAGGCACAGTGCATTTGGATGAGCTCAACATGCTGCTCGGTCGGAGGTATCATCACCGCATCTGACTCCCTCCTTTTCCTTTGCACACTAGCGCCAACTTACTAGATCCGAATTGGACGTTTGTCTGCAGCTGCCCTGATTATTGGGAGGAAAGGATGACAAGGGAAAGAGCGGAACGCGTTCAACAGGCGAAAGAGCACTGGGAATCCCAGTGTCGAGCTTTCATGGGAACATAAAGTCTTTATGGATATCACATTAATATTGAAGTGTGGAAATAGTTTGAATGTATCCAACGAATAACTCTAGACTCAATAACTTAAGTCAGAATCATATTAAACAAATGTAAAAAAAATACACATCTTTCGCAGAAAATGCTTCCAAATCCACTGGTACAGAGCTGGTTCATCGAGTCAGTCGTGTCTTCCTGCAAATCCTTGCCGATGGACAGGTAAACCGGCTTATATGCTAAGCATCTACCTTGAATAGTCTGTCCACAAATGATCAACCATCCATAAGGACAAATAACAGAATTAAGGACCATCTCGCATAGCTGTGATGATATAGCTAGCAACTCCATATCCATGCTGTAAATGAGTGTTTGACAGTTGGCAACACATGGGCATCGCCCCAACAAGAAAAGGCGTAGCAATTGTTTCCTTTGACACAAGAAAATAAAACAGGCCAACAAATCCAAAAGCATGGACGTGTTTGCTTGGGCACCAGAATATGGCATGGCATGGCATCATGGAAACCAAGAAAAAGTGTGGAAACAGCACATAAGGCAAAGGGATAAGTTTGCATTTGCCAAAACGAATCACTTAACTCGATACAATCAACAGGTTCTTATCTCTATACATGTGAAATCTTTTGCACAGCTTCTCTAGTGTTGCCACAGAGTGTTGCAAGCTGTTCAGCTTCGTATCCATGAACATCCTCTGAGAAACAGGAAAGCCTCATAATCAAGCGAAAGAAAAGGCCAATGACATCAGCAGTAAGCATTAATGGCTCACCTGGTAATCATCCCCGTATTTCTCCACTAACAGACTTATGTGCACCCTCTGCATAGCAGTCAGCGGCTGCAGGGGTGCAGATTTTCCATCTCTTCTTTTCTTCCCAAGCGCA
This sequence comes from Melastoma dodecandrum, assembly GCA_029817715.1. NCBI lineage: Eukaryota > Viridiplantae > Streptophyta > Magnoliopsida > Myrtales > Melastomataceae > Melastoma > Melastoma dodecandrum. The sequence continues at coordinate 1,372,034 of JARUPY010000355.1, read as the reverse complement.
GATTTCAGATCTACATAGCAGAGAAGCTAGTCAACAATGAAACCCACAACTACTATCTCTTGATGGAAAACCACAACAAGAAGTATAGCACTCCAGAACTAACAAATGTGAAAAAGGGAAATGACTCGAAAGACGCTAAATTAGTACATGTAACTACAGTCAAATTCATCCTCTCCCTTACGTAAATTTATCATGGGGGCTCTTATTTCCGATCACATGAACTCATCACATCCCTAACAACAATGATGAAAACATACATACAACCAGTAATGTCACAACCAGAAACCCAAACTCACCAAACGGAGGCAGAGATTCTAAATAAGACCGGACTGTCGCTGATAGCAAAGAAGCGCTCAAATATTTCTCGCCATCCTACGACTAACATGGACATGGGAATACAATACCCTAGGGCATTAATGCGCACAACCAGAAGCAACCTCAACTAACTACAACAACTAACAACAACAAATCGGCCGATCGAAACTCGGCCATAATCACACCCTCGATAACGGACAGAAAAACTACCGTCTTCCTCGAGATCGCTCCCGGAGTCGACAGCATCGACATCGAAACCGTCCCCGGGAGGGACGTCGAGCTGGTGGTTGGGGTCAGAAGCGACGCCAAAGGAGCTGTAGTTGTTAATGACTGTTCCCTGGTCGTCCCACTCGGGGGCGTCGTCCCGTTGTTGGAGGAACGAGCGGATGAACTTGGGGTGGAGGTTGAAGGAAGGCTTGACGATCCTCGGATTCTTCTTCGGGAGGCCAACCTTCACCTTCGGCCTCGACTTCTTGTACTTCCTCCGCGACCTCCCCATTCCTCCTCCGCCGCCCTCCTCCTCTCCGGTGGGTTTAGGGTTTTTTTTATTGGGGGGAGGGGAGGGTTAGGCTTCCGGTCCATGCGTTAACTAGTCAATTACGATTTTACCCCCTTATTCTCCAGATATCTACATCCATTTGCCACAGGAAGCGAGCAGTAATCCTAAAGTCTTTAAAAGGTCGATGCAACAAGGCAAGTAAAATGGCAAAACTTATTTGACTGCTATCCACAATCTTTGGTATGTACATGTAGAGTCAGGCCGCGGCAGCAATCCGATGACTGCAGACCCGACTACGATGGGGGAAATCGGGCAACAAAAGCAAAAGGGCAAGGCTAGCCTCGGAATGATGTATTGGACAGCCGTGCCATAATCGACTAAAAAATGTGAAAGACCAACACACGTCTTCTCTAATCGTGTACAGTGTATTTTTTATTCTTGGGAATTGCAGATAGGGTGATGAAGCTATATTATACACAATTATGTATAAGGAAACCTCGATAAAAAACCCACTACATAAAGTAGCTAAGCGATGTTGCCTTCCTCGAGCCGCCTTCCCCATAGAGTTCGTTCCACTGGAGCATTTCGTTCGTGGTCACGGACTCTGATGAAACGCTCGCGCATACCTGTTTGTAGGTGAAATTCCAGGGAGTTAAGCGATGAGGGATCATGGTCAAGAGACTTGTCCATGAAGGCCTTTATGTACTTTGCTTCTGTAGCCAGAAATGTTGATAGACAAGTCATACCTGTTCATGCGCATGCTTGAAATCATCCATCTTCAGAGGACGAATATCTGCACTGGTGTATAGTGGAGGCAACGATCTGCTTTCGGCTAATGCCATTGTCTTCTCCTGAAAGTCGGCACCAAAAGCATCAGAATAATATGCGAACCCCTTCAAAGATGGATCAGCACGACTCTCTTTGAACAGGCTAAATGATAAAAGTATGGCTTATGTCGACTAACATGTATGAAGCCAGACCCATACTAACCTTCTTTTCCTTATCCAATATTTCTCTGATGGGGCAATGTGCAGCACTCACACAGAGATTCTGCACACCAGATTTACTTTTTAGAATACAGATTAATTCATCCAAAGTTCAAAAGACAAAACTGATTGTGCCTAAAAGATACGTGGGACGCACGATTACTAAATCTGGAAAAGGGAAATAACCTTTAAATCACTTCCAGAGAACCCTTCCGTCGTAGCAGCAATTGCTTCTACATCAATATCTGAAGCCATTTCTTCTTTAGCCAGTATGACTTTGAGTATCTTTGCCCGATTTGAAGCATCAGGCGAGTTAACCATCAGCCTGCATGCATCACTCCTTCGTTAAATAGAATGAAAAAGTTAACTACACGTCCTAATCACAATTCAGCTAATAAAGACGATACAATGCTAAGACATTCTAATGGAAGTGCTTGCCTCCTTGGAAATCTCCTAATAACGGCTTCATCCAGATCAAAAGGTCTATTGGTAGCACCGAGCACCAAAACCCGTTCTCTATCTTTTGTGCGGATACCATCCCAATTAACCATGAACTCATTTTTCATTTTTCGCATGGCTTCATGCTCTCCTGGATTCTCCCTTCTACCGAGCATGCTATCAACCTAAACCATTTGCATCCGTCCATTAAGGCACAATGAGAAAGGAAATCACTTTGCATCCAAATATGAGTAGTAGAATCGTTAAAAGCTTTCTCAATGCAGAAGATCTTTTAAAAGACATGCACAAAACTAACCTCATCAATGAATATAACACTAGGAGCAATTTTACTTGCGAGTGAGAAGACTGCTTTGACATACTTTTCCCCTTCACCGAACCACTGCAAAAAATTGCAACGCATCACTCAATTTCAAGCGAAACATTATCTCTTATGCCAGACATAGAATTATGAGAAAAGTAAAGCACCTTTGACGATATGCTTGACATTGAAATGTTGATGAAGTTTGCCCCAGCTTCTGTTGCCACAGCTTTTGCAAGCATTGTCTTGCCAGTACCAGGAGGTCCAAATAACAGTATTCCTTTGCATGGCTGACAAAAAAAAAAAAAAAAATGAACAGGTGATGCCAAACGAGTCATACAAGTAGGAAAAAAGAGGGGTGACATTGAGATTTGGATATAACCTTGGTTAACTGTCCTTTAGTAAACAATTCTGGCCTCTGGAGAGGAAGCATCACCAATTCTTTCAAAGTATCCTTCACATTTTCCAAAGCCCCAATATCTTCGAAACTAACACCCGTGTCATTTGGTGGAATGACATCCGAAAGAAGTTTCTTCTCAAATTCATTATCAGTTACAACATCCTGAAATACACACAGTGAACAGAGATACTAAATAACAAATCACAAGATTACACAAAGATTTGTCCATGTAAATTCTCGAATGGATAAATGATACATAAACAAAGTACCTTAAGAGATTTTTTCAAGTTCTTAGTTTCATTTTGAACACCCTGGAAAATTTCCCATCCATGCCTAATGCTGCAGCAGAATTTATTCCAAGGTTAATTTCAGAGCTAACCCCGCTATGCACACCGCCAATATGAATTATCAGCATTAAGGACAGCATTACCTTTCGCTTGAGATCATAAGTTTCACATATCCAACTTCCTCTTCTGAAAGATTCATGAAGTGATGACTAAGAGCCCAGCCAACTATCTTTTCCACACCTGAGATAAATTAAAACAAAACGTGTTATTAATTGAAGGAATAAGCAAAAAGCACAAAAATTAAGCAACAGTGGCACATAAATACCATCATTTGCAAGAATTTGATCTTTTATACACACAGAATCAAGGTCAGGGCAGTCCAGTTTGTTCCTGTTTAACACCTGAAACAACAAGAAGAGGATAAGTAAAACTTAATGAGAAGAAGAACAGAAACATCATGGAACAAACATATGATTGGATATAATGCTAATTGAATTCCAACCATGCGGATGTTGGCAACATTAGATTGTGCTCTTAGTGTCTCAATATCCCGTTCTAATTGTTGCTTCCACTCCAAAAGTAATCCTTCATCCTGCAAAAAAATCAAAATTTTTGCGATAAATAATCAAAAGAGACGAAGAGAAAAATGCAGAATTACGAATGGCCTATCGTTCCGCACCTGAGGTAACTGTATGGTCACCTTGTTCGAGAAAAGACGATTAAGTTGCTTTGTTGCTTTTGCATTTTCTTTGCTTCTGTCATGGAGACGGCCAAAACTATCCTGTAATGACATTTCACTTCAAACCCTAACAAAAGCTTTTTATACTACAGACTTCAAATACAGTTCATGCTATTAAAAAAATATCGGTACACCATGTTGATCCACCGTGTATTATGGCAGATTCATTGCCCTCAACAAATTCGAAATCATATCACTCACTTCACAACAACACAAAAATCACCCTGACAATCATGCTATTTGAGGTTCCATGGCCAATAGCAGTCCACAATTAACAAGAACTAACAGATCACAACAACAGGACACAATCCAGGCATACCGGAAATGCTAGGTCCAGTAGGGCTGTCGGGTTGCCTCCCAATTTAGTAAACAAAAGCCCACCAGCATGAGACTGAAATGGAGAAATCAGCGAGTGCCGAAATCAAGAAATACCAAAGTGCAGACAACAAACCACTGCTTTCTTGCCTTTTCCTTTCGGCTGTCAAACTGTGTATGAGAACCCACAACAATAACGTTCTCAGGCAGAATCTCGAATTTGCTCTTCAAAGCCAGTCCAGCATCTGAGCTGCCCACAACAGTTTTCTCCACGTCCTTAATAAATAATATGAGCGGTCCACTTTTACTGGCACTTTGTACAACCTACATGTTTTCAAAATGGCAGGATTCTGAGTACATCTTACAAGGAAAAAGGAAAGAAAACAAAACATTATTGTGTGACTGCATTGACCTCAAAAATTTCGTTGAGGGCAAGTTTATCAGTCTCTTCCCCTGATGAACTCTCCGGTCGAAGTGAATTGGCTGGTACATGTCAAGGTGTCAGCAAACGAGCCACTATGTAGGAAGTGGGTGAGACAAGAAAGCAAGCCTAGTTAATCACCAGAACAGAAGAATCCATGATCCTTTTCACAAAGTCCACCAAGATTATTGCCTTCACGTATCAACTCATCAAACCTCACGCCAACTTTGGCTGAACTGTTATCATTGTCTTCAAAGGGAAGGATAACTTTGCCTCGATAACCGTCCAAAGGTCCCCTAGCCACGAGAAAAAAGAAAATTTAAGATCATAGAAATCAACAACTGTGAAAACAAAGATAATTTCACAAAAGTTGCTGACAAATGTATGACGAAACATAGACCTAACTCTATTGCATAAATTATTTATTGACTCGAATCACCTAACCTAAGATAGATTTGACAATGAAAGAAGATTGTACCTGGACAGTGAAGTACAAACTCCAGATGGAATAGGTGAAATGAATCTCACTCGATCCCCTGAAAGAAAATAAGAAAAGACATATTAAACAATCAATGAAGGTATACATTGGCTTGCAGTAACTTGTTGGTGGAGAAGTTGAAATAACCACCTCCAGCAACTACACCTAGGATTGAGAACCTAAAATGTCATTTAAGCATGATAAAACATGCCTTTCCTGAATTTGTATGGTTTGGATGTAGCCGTAGACACCTCCTGCTTCAGCTGCGCTTTAGAACAAGTGGGAGATCCCCTGGTAATCTCAGCCTCAACACTTGAGGTTGGCTTTCTGGGCTGACCAGCACTTGGATGTCCAACCTTCTTGGGAAAAACAGGTAATTTTTCGACCTTCACAAATTCTTTTGTAGACACATCTTTAGAAAAGGTGTCCTACAAATTTATAAGAGCCTTATGAATGAAAGTCTTCAGGTACGGTCAAAATAGAACCACAATTAAATTGGAACACTGTTGTACTTCAATTTTTCACACGCGAAAATATGTGTTTTGCTGTTCGTTTCATTTCCAAAAATCCCTCAATTGATTCTTCTTCTTTTGTTATAAGTAAAGAATAGTCCACAACTATAAATGTCAAAGAAAGCTTACACCAGGCAACATAAGAGAATCCACAATAAGGAGTTTAGCAGCAAAATGCTTTGCCAGAGCTTTCATGAGTGTTTGTTGATATATTTCGGAGCCTAAATCAAAGGAATCATCAAAATTACTGAATAGTGAGAAAAATATTAAAACAGGCAGGGGAGTGAACCACAGCTAGATACCTGCAGGACCAGATAAGAGAATCCGGGGAGATGTAATAGGCAAATTCGACGCATATTTTACAAACTGATTGCACTTCAAACTAATGAAGGTAGAAGCAACCAGCACATTTTTTGTTGTATCGCTGCAAGTTAAATAAATACATTATGACTTGCCTATTCATGCCCGCAGCATTGATATCTGCTAAAGGAAGTTACAAAAAAAAGTTGACGACAAGGGGGTAAAATACTCTAAGCGAGCAACACAAATAATTTCATAAAATAACACAACAAAATTAATTGAACTGAGGCATGCCAAAGAGAATAAAGTCCACCTTAGGTAGTAGGGGAAGGTTTCCAATGAGACTTCAATTTCTTCAGGATTGATGATTGATCGTTTCAAACTCTCTTTGAATGCTTTCCTCCGAACGATTTTTGTTTTAACCAAAGGATCACTAAATTTGAGTAATTGCCTAATTTCTTGCTGCTCTTCAAGCATTCTAAAAATGCTACCCCTCAGATCAAAGCTAGAAGATGACCCTGCAAACAATGGCAATGATGGCCTCGACCCATACTTTGACCTGGGCACCTTTTCACTGATTGCATCCCTACTAGCATCAGAACTATCCCTATCCATGTTTACAGTTTCTTCATTTCCCTCAGCAGATGGATCAACACCTTTTTCCTCTAAGGATGCAACATCTATCACATCATTATTGTTAGAACTTTCTCTCAAGCATGTATCACCAAGTTGATCATCAGATATCCCACATACTGACTGCTCAACTGGACTTTCTGAATCTGGTCGGACATCCACCCCACCTTTCCCAGGAGGACATAGGGAAAAGTCTTCCTGAAAATCAGTTAAAGAGGCTAAGATTGATGGATCTCCAGCTCTGGCCTCAACATGCATCTCGTTCATAGGAGAACTCTGAGCTTCCAACGTATATTCCGACGCTAGTCCTCGATAAGGTAAATTGTCATCAAATTGCTGGAATACCTAACTCTGCATTAAGGATTGGACAGCAAAAAATTGAAGTACACTTTTTTAATATAAACACACAAGAAAGGGAAGAGAAAGCAACTGAGCAAACGACTAAACTTTAGGATTTCTACAGCCTCTAATTGCAGACTCATTTCCCTACGTAGAGCATCATCAGGACCCAATGAGAAATACTTAACCATATCCTAAATTGCTTCTTTTTCTTAAAAAATGAGCTATACATATGAACAGGATTAAGCCAACTCGAAGCATACTCCAGCAAGCGACACAGAGAATGCTTAGGAAATTACATAAATAATAGCTCGCACAAGCTACATCAATCAGCATAGAAAAACTTCACCCTCAGTTCCCCCAGGGAAGAAACAACACCACAGAAGATTAGAAATCAAAAGGATACATATGAGTGGTCGCCTTCAGCACTGAAGACCACTTCATCACCTCCAAATAGAAGAACACTACTATTCCGTCCATATATCTTCCCATTTACTTGAACGACACCCTTGCAGCCCATGATCTCAAGGACTGTCACGGAAGAATCTTCACGCTGCGCCCCCCCCCCCCAAAAAAAAAAAAAAAAAAAAAACATAACACAGCATCAATACATTTCACAAATCAACAAAAGCCTCATTTCATGCCAAAAATCTTATTTTCTGTGAACAAACATGCACCCAGAGTCCCTGTTAATGGGTTCCATGGAAATATGATCAAGAAAATGAGAAATTCGTAGGATGTACCGCTATGTGCCTGATTCTACACAAGACATTGCTTATCGATGGATCTGCAAGGCATAAGTTGCAATGTCGTCCTTGACCAACAGTGAAAAGATTCTCCCGCATCACCAAATGAGGATTCTGAATAAATGAAATATTCGATATGAAGAGCCATTTGAGCTCCACTACAGCAACAAAAACAGAATGGGAACGCAAAGACGCCATGATAAAAAATTTGACATAGAGTTAGTAGATAATGAAATCTCAATTTTCAAAGGCCTTCCATAATCCAGATGATCTAATGAATGCATGAAGGAATCACACCCCAAATCCTTTTTCTAGAGGTATCCACATCATTCTACCTCAAGCCCCCATCCCCAAAAGAAAATTTACTTGCTCGACAATCTTGTTCACATGGGTAGCCTACTCAGTATGAACTTATGTAAGTAGCAAGAATAATATCAACGCTAAAAGCTGCACCAAAAGTCAATGTTCCATTTCGTCGACAAAACATGAACAAATGAAAAGAGGTGAGAATAAATAATCTAATAACTTCCTTAGGAGAGGGCTTGTAATCATAATAAGACATGAAATAGAGACAGACAGCATGACTCGCCTGACTAGATTGGGAAAGCAGCTGCCCCCAGACAGCTTTAGGTTTATGCTTTGCAACCTTTGACGGCTTCCTCTTATGCCCATTTCCCTTCCCTACAGCCAGCCCGACTTCATTTAGCATCATAATTAAATAATCAAGAAAACCATCTCCCCGAAAAATCCCAACACCAAGCGGCCAACCCCTTCCGGACAAATACTACACTCATAACAATCTCAAAGAGCAAATCCTCACATCCTTGACACATAAACCTGAACATTGGATAACCAAAACATACCAATAGGCTGCGAGGTACCACAATCCCCATCCCCGTTCGCCTTCTCAGCATCTGGGGCCTTTGCATCAGTAAGCTGCGGATCACAAGATCTTGCGCCCAAGTCTGGCGGTTCACCCCCTAAATCTTTGTCCCCCGAAACCTGTCACACAGACGATCGAAACTCATTCCAGTAGCAGAATCCATCGCCAAAATCAAATAAATCCCTAAAACCCTCTCGACGAATGAAGCATAATCTTCACTACCGGTTCACACAAACCCCCAATCAACCATGACTACACCTATAAACCAACGAATCTGCCAAATCCAACAAACCCCACGAATCAATAAAAAACCAAACTTTACGCAGGAACGGGCAAAAGCTCCGACCTTGGAGCGTTTCGGGATGGAAGTTGAGGATGGCGAAGCAGGCGAAGAAGGTGCGGGGCGCTTGCTGGCCGCAGCAGAAGCGCTGCTGCGCCTGGTTTCGACCATAATTAACTTAAAATTTTAAGGAAAGGGAAAAACCCAACAAGAAACGGCCAAAGATCGTTCTTTCTATCGGATTTCCCGATCGAAATCACAGCAAATCGACGGGCATGAAGAATTAGGGCAAATGGGAGGAGTGGGATGGCAATTTTAAGGGAAAAAGGGTATGTTGAGGAGAAAAAGGGGACGGACGAACGGCTAGTCATAGCAGTAGAAGTTGTAGAAAGTGAAGGGGGTCGTCGATGAAATAATATCGATTAAAATCAATATAAAAATAAAAAATAATTATAAATTATATAGTACGACCAAAATAAAAAATTGACTCTAATACCGTAAATTAATATCTTGTCTTATTAATGTCAAAATGAAAATGAGCTAAGAATTTGCTTTGCCACGGGGTAATTTATTGAAAGGCAGGCAAGGAGGATGATGCAGCTTTTGCATGATCAAACTTTTAAATGAATTATCATCAATCACGAAATTAAGGGAACAAGTCAAATGATAGTTCTAGGTTTTGGCCCATATGTTTATGGTGTCGTCATGTTAGTGTCTGAGAGACCCAAATCCCGAAATATATCCAATCCAAACTCAATCTTCCAACACAAATTGTTAAAAAAAAAACAATTTGTATGTCTTTTAACTCGATTTGACGAGAAAAAAAAAAAAAGAAAACATCAAAATAAGCACCCCAATTTATTTGTATTATCTTCTAAAATGCATTGTATGTTTTGGTTTTATATTTGGGAGTTATGTTCTCGAATGCCTTTTAGTTAGGAAAAAAATACCAGTTTGTTTTAAAATTTCGATAACAATGCATTAAAAAAAACCCAATGACTTTAAAAAAAATACTTTTAAAGAAATCGAAATTATAAATAAAATAAAAAATAAAAATATGAAATCGAACTTATAATTTAACTTTTTTAATTCTTGAAGAAAGTTGAATATTAATTCGATTTCGAAATATTATTTTTGAAATTTTAGAAATTTTTTCATTAAAATAATGTAAGACCTAATATTTATTATTTAATGAAATAGTAACAAAAACTCGAGAGACAAGAAGAGAAAAAAAACTCACTGACCTTCCTGACTTCCTCGTCCTTCCAACAACAACAACCACCTTTTGTCTAATCTCTTTTCCCACCACCCTCCTATCCATCATCCTCTTCTTCTTACTTCATCCACCCCAACTCCCTCACTCCTTCCCTCCTCCCCAAACAGAAGACAAAAAAAAAATCTCTAAAACCCTAAACTATTCTCCTTCTTACTTGATTGTTTACCAACCGATATTCCCGATGGACTCCCAACCCATCGACAACCACGTCCCCCGCCCCCTCCCCCTCGTTGATAACGGAATCGGCAACGGCGGGACCGGCACCGATGCCGACTCCGAGGATGGGGGGTTCGTTAGCGCCGGGGAGGATGTCCCTGACAGGGATTCGGGGCTTGGTTCTGGTGACGGTGCAAAGATTTCCTACGACGACGACGAGGAAGAGGAGGAGGGTGTTTTGGGGGGTTCGAGAGCTCAGGTCCCCGTGGTTGGGAATTACGATAGGTCTGAGGAGGAGGAGGAGGTTGAGGGTGAGGGAACGAACGATGGCGTTGTTGTGGAGGATGAGGAGAGGAGGGTGTTCGTGGGGAAGAAGTCGGCGATGGTTGGGGAGATTGTGGGCGAGGGAATTGCGGCTGAGGAGCAAGGGGAGACTGACTGGGTGGGTAAGGAAGTTGGAGCGGAAGGGGTTGAGCCATCTGCGGTGGAGGTTGTGCCCGTGGAGAATGGGATTAGCGAGAGCGCCACAGGAGGTGTTAATGGGCCGGTGGCCGAGAGTTTGGAGGATAAGGTTGTCCAAGAGTCTTTTGTGGCCACTTCCGTTGAAAATGGAGTCCTTGCCCGAGATACTGAATCCTCGGGTGTCGAGTTGGTGGTGGAATTGCCGCTGGAGTCGGCGAAGGCGGAGGCGGAGAGCGAAACTCGCCTGGTAGATTCTGATGCCCAGCCAGAGGAGGCTGTGGTTGGGTTAGGGAGTGTGGAACACAAGAGTTATCGTGATGTGCTCTTAGGCGAGGAGAAAGCATCCGCTGGAGATTCTAAGCCGCCTGTCGAGGCTGTTTTGCCAGGCAGTGATGAAGCAGGTAGAGAGAGTTTGGAGGTGGAAGCGGCAGGGAAAGTTTCCGAGGAAAAAGGAGAAGAAGCCTTGGAATCTGGTGAAGACCAGAAGCAGCGACCCGAGATCAAAGGATTGGATATGGATGGAGAGAGTGAAAGCCTGATGTTTGAGAATGCTCAAGCTGCCAAGAATTTCTTGGAGGAATTAGAAAAGGGGGTCGAGTCTCGCTCTAGCTTGGAAAGCTCACAGGAACGTTCTCAGATGATTGATGGCCAGATTGTGACGGACTCTGATGAAGAAGATACCGATGAGGAAGGTGATGGTAAGGAGCTGTTTGACTCAGCTGCCCTGGCTGCGCTGCTCAAAGCCGCAACTGGCAGTGATAATAGTGGTGGAAGTATCACTGTTACTTCGCAGGATGGCTCCCGGCTGTTTTCTGTCGAGCGTCCTGCTGGTTTGGGATCCTCCCTGAGGTCTTTGAAACCCGCAGCTCGACCCAACAGTGGCGGTCTCTTTACTTCTAACCTTGTGACTCCTCTGGAATCAGACAGTAAGTTGAGCGAAGAAGAAAAGAAGAAGCTGGAGAAGATTCAGCAGTTGCGGGTGAAGTTTCTGGGGCTGGTCCAGAGGCTCGGGTATTCTACAGAGGATTCGCTGGCTTCACAAGTCCTGTATAGGTTGGCACTGGTTGCTGGGCGGCAAGGCGGTCAGTTGTTCGGTCTTGAGGCTGCAAAAAGGGAGGCAGCTGAGCTGGAATTAAACAGCAAAAATGATTTAAACTTCTCTTTGACCATATTGGTCCTTGGGAAAGCTGGAGTCGGGAAGAGTGCAACGATAAATTCTATCCTTGGAGAAGATAAGGCTGCTATACATGCCTTTGAGACCACCATGTCTTCCGTGAAGGAGATCACTGGAGAAGTAAATGGTGTCAAGATCAGAGTCCTCGATACTCCAGGTTTGAAAACATCGGCTATGGAGCAGGCTGAAAACAGGAAGGTGTTCTCTGCCATTAAGAAGTTCACGAAGAAGTGCCCCCCTGATATCGTTCTCTATGTGGACCGACTGGATACCCAGACCAGAGACCTGAATGATCTTCCATTGCTGAAGTCAATTACCAGTGCACTTGGTTCATCAATCTGGCGAACTGCAGTTGTCACTTTGACTCATGCTGCATCTGCTCCACCAGACGGACCCTCTGGTTCACCGCTGAGTTATGATGTTTTTGTTGCTCAGCGCTCACACATTGTACAGCAGTCGATAGGCCAAGCTGTGGGCGACCTAAGGCTCATGAATCCCAGCCTTATGAACCCGGTTTCTCTTGTAGAGAACCATCCTTCCTGCCGGAAGAACAGAGATGGCGAGAAAGTGCTGCCTAATGGGCAGACATGGCGACCGCAGTTGCTGCTCATATGTTACTCCCTGAAGATTTTGTCTGAAGCAAGCTCTCTGTCAAAGCCTCAAGATAACTTCGATCACAGGAAGCTCTTTGGTTTCCGGGTCCGCTCTCCTCCACTTCCCTACTTGTTATCCTGGCTGTTGCAGTCCCGGACACACCCCAAACTCTCCACTGATCAGGGCATGGACAATGGTGATTCGGATGTTGATGTGGCTGACTTATCCGATTCTGACCAGGAGGATGAGGAGGACGAATATGATCAGCTTCCCCCATTTAAGCCTCTCAGGAAAACTCAAATAGCAAAGCTCAGCAAGGAGCAACGTAGAGCATACTTTGAGGAGTATGATTACAGGGTGAAGCTTCTGCAGAAAAAGCAATGGAGAGAGGAACTCAGGAGAATGAGAGAAATTAAGAAGAAAGGGAAGGTTGCAACGGAAGATTATGGTTACATGGGAGACGATGCAGATCCAGATAATGGAAGCCCGGCTGCGGTGCCTGTTCCCTTGCATGATATGGTCCTCCCACCTTCTTTCGACAATGACAATCCTGCTTACAGGTGAACTAATAAGTTAGTGTGGTCATTTCATCACTAGTTCAAGAAATTGACCTTGGGAAAGTGCTAGTTGTGACAATCCCGCTGCATTTGTGTCTGTTTGTTGAGTGATCTTGTCATATCGTTGATGCGAATGGGCAGTTTCTGTTCAGAGGTAGATATGAGTTTATATTCAAGATTCGTTGTGAATGCCTATATAATTGCAGCCTCGCCAGAAATCCGTGGGATGGCATTGCTGTGTCATTTGTTGTATGAACTGTGAGGCATGAACCTGGTTTTTGGTCATGAATTTTGTGGTGTTCTTTGCAGGTATCGGTTCCTGGAACCAACATCGCAGTTTGTTGCGAGGCCCGTCCTGGACACCCATGGTTGGGACCATGATTGTGGTTACGACGGAGTCAACCTCGAGCACAGTCTAGCAATTGCCAGTCAATTCCCAGGGGCAGTGACAGTTCAGATCACCAAAGACAAGAAAGAGTTCAACATCCATCTGGACTCTTCTATTGCTGCGAAGCACGGTGAGAATGGCTCGACCATGGCAGGTTTTGACATCCAGAATGTTGGCAAGCAACTGGCCTACATTATCCGTGGGGAGAGCAAGTTCAAGACCTACAGGAAGAACAAGACGGCAGCTGGATTCTCCATCACCTTCCTGGGCGAAAATGTGGCCACTGGGCTCAAGGTCGAGGATCAGATAGCCCTCGGGAAACGCCTGGTTCTGGTGGGCAGTGCCGGGGGAGTTCGCTCGCAGGGGGACACTGCTTACGGCACCAACCTCGAGGTGCGCCTGAGAGAAGCGGACTATCCCATAGGCCAAGACCAGTCCTCCCTGGGCCTGTCACTGGTGAAGTGGAGAGGGGACCTTGCGTTGGGGGCAAACCTTCAGTCCCAGTTTTCCATCGGGCGAGGCTCGAAGGTCGCAGTCCGAGCGGGGCTGAACAACAAGCTTAGTGGGCAGATCACGGTACGGACAAGCACCTCCGACCAGCTCCAGATCGCACTCCTCGGTATCCTGCCAGTGATCTCAACCATATACAAAAGCCTGAAGCCCGCAGTTAAGGACAGCTACTCCATCTACTAGAGTTTGCTACCAGAGCTTCGCTCATCGAGTCGATTTTGTTCTATCAGGTCTTTATGTTTTCCTTGAAGTCCTGGATTTGGCAACTGCTCTACTTCCTCTTCTATCGAGTACAACTTATTATTTTACTTGATGAACTAAAGATCAAGTATGAGAATTTTTTTCTTACAAATGTATTTGGGCACTTGACGCCCGGCCCGTCTCCGGCTAATCAGAGTTGACCGGCACAGCAATCATCCACTGGCTCACGGAGGCGGAAGAAGATGATCTACAAAGAAAGTGAAAGATTTCCTGGTTTTATTTTTCACAGAACACTCCTCGGAAGTATTTCATATACACATCAACACAATTATCAAGCACAGGTACTCTCTATTCACATGGTGAGGGCACGTAGATTGACGACGGACAGGATCGCGGCCCATGCCAGGCAAAGCATCACAAGATCTCCGGTGATGGGGTTAACTCTCCTGGACGTCCTGTAACAACCTGCCAGCGACCCGAGCAACCCCACCATCACTGCAGACCCGACCCAATTCGCCCCGATCGTGAACATGACTGGATTCCACGACAAGCTAAGACCCAGTTGTGCGAAGTAGAGAGGGCGAGCTTGGGGGTCCCTGTGGAACCCCCCTCGGCCCACACGAGCCACACCGACAGCCCTATGAGTACACTCGACACGATGCTCATCCCCTGCAATATCCACTGCGGCAGGGATCAGGGAGGTGAGGGACAGGGGTGGTCATTGGGCATGCTACACCGGTGTCCAAACAGGTAGATAGCAAAGAGGGTAAGGGAAAGTGGCAAGGAGAGTGCCAGGAGGAGGGAACGGATGCCTCGCCTCGCCATGGCTCCCCTGTCGCGATCCCGCTTGAGGCTGACATTCGCCGAGATGTTGTCCACCGTCCCACCGTCCGGTTCTGCCTCTCCTTTGGAGGGCAGGGCTCGTGAGAAGGAAGCAAGAAGGAAGGTTTTAACAGGACGCGTGGAGGGAGATGACGATGGAAGAGTGGAAGTCGGGTTAAGGAACACAAGATTTATTACAATTGTTGTAATAAATGTTCACTCAGGATCTTACCGCTGACAAGTCGGATCCGTGTGATCCTCGTATGAAATGAAAGAAGTGGGAGCAGACAACGTTAAGCGGAAGCACTTACGGATACCGAGAGTTTAAATGTTGAAATACTTGAAAACATAAATTAATAATATATGTCCAAAATATGTATTTATACAATATCTAAGAGCAACTATTTATACTATGCTAGAACTACGTAATGTAATATTGTACATATATTATGCTTTCCTTTGCTGTCAGTTGGAATATCTCATTTCCATAGAAGTAAACTTAGCAACAATCTCCTTTCGGATCTCAAGATTTTCTGAAGGCTCCCTTAACGATCAACCGTGTTGCCCATTGGCCTTTGCCGTAGAGTTTCCTCGCTCGTCCAGTCTGACTGTCGCTTGTCACTTCGCTGACCTGTTGTCGCTCGCCGCGTGATAATCTCGTCGCTTGGTGATCCCTTCGCTCATCAAGCCTTCGCCTGGCGTGTATCCGTGGACACTTTTTTTCTGAATTTTCCTTCTTTGGGCCTATGTTCTGGACCATCGATGCACAGATTAGACTGAGATCTGTGGCCCAAAATTTCTGTTGCTAAACAATAAGATTAGTTCCACTAGACAGACTTAAGTTTTCTACACCGGGTCATCTGCAACGTGTTCGCGGGGATGAGGAGGCGAAGCACAATTGCGTGAAGCAGCATTTCACCTCTCGAGCGAACAACTTGCTTTCCCCGATCTTTCGGACTCGGCCATCCAAGCATAGTATTATTATGTACTCATCCTCGCCTGGAGTCCCCCCCTCGATTCATGCTGTTCTTTCATCCACCTGAAATGGGTTTCGATTGATTAGCCTGGTGTAGTATTGGAGAGATCAATTGTGTATTCGAGAACTCATACGTCTTACCTTTCTCATTTGCTGGGCGAGCCCCGGGATTTAGCCTTGATTTCGCAGTGATGGATTGAGTCCGTTTCTCGATAGGCCTTTAGTCTCTCGGACTTACTCCTATGAGAAAGAGTCGCCACTGCTGTTCTTGCTGAAAGGATGAATCCTTTCCTCTCCACTGGGATCGCCTTTCCCTCTCCCCAGATCACGGGAACTAAAAGCATGCCTCTTCTAAGGAGCTCGGTTCTAAACCTCTCGGCCTTCTGCACTGCAGAAGCAACTCTCTTTGTTCCCGGCAAAAAATAACCTATGATATCCACCGGATTAAGGGACAAAAAAGCCCTTCAGCGATAACATAGCTACGCATAAGTCAGACAAGAAGGTTTCATATTAATAAGCAGTGGTACTGACAGGCCGAACGGTATCTCGAAGCTGTACGAGCTCGCTGACTCGATTAATGGAAATTAGCAGGGGAAACCTTGACAAAAGTCTCGTTCCTAGATATCTGTGCGAGCTGCTCTTCCACTTTTTTTGTTTTTCCAGAAGAACAAGGCTCCAAGAACAACTATACCTGTCAAATTCTGAACAAAAAATCAGCCATTCCAAATGTCGAAGATATAATTACAAATTGGTATCACCAAGCAGATATGGTGTCAAAACTTACCTCCAATATTTATGCCAGCATTGCCCGTAGTTTCCAGAGATCAGGGGTACCCTCCCCACCGCCGAAGGGTCAGAAGAGAATTTGACCGGGTTGATTGAAAGAACATGACAGTCAATATCAATAGACCATAATAATCATCAGATCACCCACAAGCCTCCTCATGCAACTCCTTGAATTCAGGCGAAGCTCTGAAGGATGACAAGTCAGGATCATTGAGGATCATACCGAACTTGAGATTATATTTACTTAAAGGCCAGTCAAAGGCATTATGCAGCTTTCTTCCCTTCCCCTCTCATACAAGTAAATTTAAACAGGTCAAAAATAACATCGCAATTATGCATACAGTACACGAGAAAGATGACATATTCTACCTGTAGGTGTGGCAGCGAGCCTTGTTGTAGAGAGCAGCTTGAGCCTCCGCGGGGTTAGGATCTAAAGTTAGGCGTCTTTCAAATTGGGCTAATGCTTCTTTAACTTAGGGGTCACCGACAATGGCATGTTGTCAACTCACACGCCATATTACAGGTCCCTAGATGGTACATACACCAAATCCTCTTCTACCCATTAGAGAGCATAGATTTTCCTCGTTCTGTTCTTGATTGGATGCTAGCCAAATGAGTAAAGAGATTCATCTCCAATGGAAAAGAATCAAAATGCTTTTCAAAGAACGAAACATCCCTAAAAGCCCTACAAACTAGCACCCTCTTCCAAATTAATTCAACGGCATCGACATGATCTCATCTCATGTCACTCACATATTTCCAAAGAAACCAGCAACACCTACATAGTGAAGCAAGCACAATACCTAAAGATTTACATACAAAAAAAAAGCGAAAGGCAGCTCCAACAGGCAATTCCCAAACACAATTAACTATAAGGAACTAAAAGGAAATCGGCTACAGAATGCCAGGTTTACAAGAAAAAGACAACAAGCCCTGCTGCAATTCATGCTCTAAAACTTCACATTCCACTGCCATCACAAACCACGGTGGTTGAAAAAGCAACGAGAAACACCAGCGCGTAAATTGCCAAGATTGGCTATGCTTTAAGAATCTTTACCTTCAACTCCATTTACAATTCACCTCAATCCTAACTCACCTTTGGCCAAGAAGCAACCTTTACTGGAATGTGATAATCACTTGTACCCATCCATTGTCTCTCCCTTTTCTCATCTTCTACTTCTGTTCTAGTTTGACGTTGTTCTCGGTACTGTAATAATGGCAACGAAGTACGTTCTCATTCCTCTTCTTGTTTTTCTTTTTCGTTTTCGTTGAACTCGAACGGGTTCGCCACGATTCGATCGCGACGTGTTACGGATTCCGGCGCAAACAATGAGTCAAAAATCAAGCCCCGATAGTATAGCGCGCACACCTACCGTTCCGTTGGAGAACAACTCGAGACCCAAGTTGACGCAAGCTCCATGTCCCTACCCCCTCCTCCTCCTCTTCCGAAGCAGGCGGAGGCGGCGGAGAGGCACAAGCGGAAGAGGCACACTTCATCCGACGGAACAGAGCAAGTGTCTTTGGATTGAAACCCATGATGGAGACGACGAAGATGATGCGGGGCAAAGGCAAGGAGGGAGATGCTGAGGTTGGAGGCAGAGGAAGATTGGCTGGAGGCAGAGGAAGATGGCGGGGGGAGGACAGGAAGAAGAAGTTGGAAGAAGGAGGTTTAAATGGCTTGGTGGGCCGGGTGAAGTGAGTCGGGTCGGTAGCGGGTTCGTAGGCCGCGTCGGGTTGAGTCCAAACCAGTGTCGTGTGGGCCGGGTCGGGTTTTAGTCCAAACCCAAGAATAAAACGGGGGAGAGGGGAGATGCCGGGGAGTCAGTTAGATTTCCGGCATTGGAGTGTAAGGTGGCGATGGGTGGTGTGGTGGTGTGGTTACGGTCGTAGTCTGTTGGCTTGGGCTCTCGGGGGTTGTGTGTGGGGTGTGGAGGACTGATCGGCGGTTGCCGGAGCATTTATATAAGCGTTGTTGTTGTGTGTTCGTTGCCTGTTTGTTGTGTGGTGGCTGAGGTGACTGTGGTTGGTGAGTTGCGTGACTGTCGTAGTGGACGCAACAAGGGTATCAGAGCTCCGATCGGGCCGGGAAATGGAGACAAGGTATGGTGAACTTAAGAAGGACCAAGAAGCGATGAGCACTGTCATGAACGAGATGATGAGGAAGATGGACTTGATATCCACGCAGTTCCAGGATATGCAGACCAAAACTGCGTCTCAATTTAAGGAAATGCAGGCCGATACTGCGTCTCAATTCAAGGAGCTGCAGCTGCAGTTACGGGGAGTAGATAAAGGCAGAGATTCGAACTCATCCATGCCTGAGAGGAGGCGGAATGAGCATTCCGGGGTGAGGTAGACTGAGGAAAACAGTAGAGCACCGGTTCCCTTTGTGTTGCCCAAAGTTGAATTTCCAGATTTCAATGGGACTAATCTAGAAGACTGGTTATATAAGTGTCAACGCTACTTTGAGTTGGAAAGAGTACCGGAGGAGAGCAAGGTTTCATTGGCTTCATTGTATGTGAACGGCAGCGCCCTTCAATGGCATTACATGTTTATCCGTAATCGTGACCCTGGTTCATTACTGACTTGGGAGGAGTATGTAGTAGCCTTGAATAGGCGTTTTGGGACGGAGATTTTCGAAGATCCAATGGGAAAAATAAAGAATCTACGTCAAGAGGGGAAGTTGGACAATCTCTACGCTTACATGGCGGAGTTTGATGCTTGCTTGCGGAGGGTGACGGAGGAAGTTGAGCTGCAAATGAAATTCCAAGTGAGCCTTTTTATTAATGGACTCAAGGAGGAGTATAGGAACACGCTTTGGATACTTGGACCCACAGACTTGTTGGCGGCTCAAACGACTGCGCGTTTGATGAGCCATGATGTACCGATGGAAGAAGTGGGAAGAGAGGTGAGACCACTGAGGATTTTAAATCGAGGAGGTGGGAGGGACTTTGATTTCCGAGAGGAAACGACAGGAAGGGGAAGTGAGGGTCGGGGAAACAACAGGAATTGGAATGGTAATGACAGAAACATGAAACCAATATCGAGTTTTGCAGGGGCTGCCAGAACAGGGGATAACAGGGGAGTGCAGGGCACGGGGGAAAGTCGGATTGTATCGAATGGGAAGAGGCGGCTCAGCCAGGAGGAAGTGGAAGAGAGGAGATTAAAGGGGTTGTGTTTCGGTTGCAACGAACCGTTCACTAGATCTCACAGGTGTGCGCGGAGGCAATTCTATTCGTTGGTAGTGGAAGATATTCCTAGAGTGGAGGAACCGAGGGATGAGGAGGAGGAATCGCCCAAGACCAACGAAGTTGATCAAGAGGAAATCACGGTGACAATGAATGCTATCCGGGGGGAGGAAGGGGAAACCCGCGCTCAAACCATGCGAGTAGAGGGCTGGTTTCGGAAAAGAAGTTTAAATATCTTGGTTGACTCGGGCAGCACGCATAATTTTTTGGACTTGGGAGTGATTAAGGGAATGAACTTAGCCACGATTCCCATTGCACCAGTAAAAGTAACGGTGGCGGATGGGAGAAGTATTTACTGCACTGCAATGTTGAAAGAGTTCGAATGGAAGATGCAAGGGTACGCTTTCGTGGCTGACTTCTATCTAATCGCGTTAGGAGGGTGCGAGATGGTATTGGGAGTAAGATGGCTGGCCGAACTTGGGGATATTACATGGAACTTTCAGGAATCAATTATGAAGTTTGACTGGCAAGATGTGGTTGTTCGGTTGGTAGGGAACGGCAGAAATCATGAGGCTAAGTTATCACATCTGACAGCCAAGGCACTGGGAAGAGATGTGACACCCGCATACTTGTGTTGTTTGGCTGAAAAAAAGGCTGAGGAGGGGGAGCAACAGTCCACTGTCTTACAGGGAACGATGGGAACAGCCTTGGATGTAGCATTGGAAGGAGTATTAGCTGAATTTGGAGACGTTTTTCAAAAGTTCCAGGGGCTGCCACCATTCAGGGGGCATGACCACGCCATTCTATTGAAGGAAGGAACTCAAGGAGTGAATGTACGACCTTACAGACATTCGGCTTCACAGAAAGATGTGATTGAGCGAATGGTACAAGAGCTCTTGGAAGCTGGGGTGATTCGGCCGAGTAGGAGTGCTTTCTCGTCTCCCGTGGTTTTAGTCAAGAAGAAAGATGGGACATGGCGCATGTGCGTCGACTATCGGGAGTTGAACAACCATACGGTGAAAGACAAATACCCCATTCCTATCATTGAGGAGTTATTGGACGAGTTATTCGGAGCGACAATTTTTTCTAAGATCGATTTGAGGGCTGGTTACCATCAAATCAGGATGGCACCCGAGGATGTTCATAAAACGGCTTTTAGGACTCACGAGGGACATTACGAGTTCTTGGTGATGCCCTTTGGCCTCACCAATGCCCCGTCGACTTTCCAAGGGTTAATGAACACTATCTTCAAGCCTTACCTTCGGAAATTCATTTTGGTGTTCTTTGACGACATTTTGGTCTATAGTCGAACCAATGAGGATCATGTGCAGCATCTCAGCTTGGCCCTATCCATTCTGCGGAAGCACTCCCTGTTTGCTAAGAGGGCGAAATGTGACTTTGGGAGTTCTAAGATTGAATACTTGGGGCACTACATAGATTCCAAGGGAGTCTCGACTGATCCTAGCAAGGTTCAAGCGGTCTTACAATGGCCGACACCGACCACTGTTAAGCAATTGCGAGGATTTCTTGGTTTAAGCGGGTATTATCGGAGGTTCGTTAAGGGATACGGCATTGTGTGCAGGCCATTGACGGAATTGCTGAAAAAGGACGCATTCCAGTGGGGAGATGAACCTCAGAGTGCATTTGACCGGTTAAAGGAACTTTTATGCTCCGCGCCGGTGCTGGCCTTGCCAAACTTTGAGGACGAATTTGTGATAGAGACAGATGCTTGTGAGCTGGGTATCGGTGCAGTATTAATGCAGAAGGAGCACCCTCTGGCATACATTAGCAAGCATTTGGCAGCAAGGCACCTTGGGTTGTCGGTATATGAAAAAGAGATGTATTCAATTGTGTACGCGGTGCGGAGGTGGCACCATTACTTGATGGGGCGTCACTTCGTCATTCGTACAGACCACCGAAGCTTAAAGTATTTGTTGGAGCAACGGCTCCATACGGAAAGTCAATTCAAATGGCTCACGAAATTGATGGGATATGACTATGAGATCACGTATAAGAAGGGGAGGGAGAATTCTGCAGCGGACGCTCTTTCTCGGGTGCAGGGGCCGGAATTAGTGGCTTTGATGGTGCAGGATTACTCTCCTACATTGTTGGATGAAATTAAGGAAAGCTAGGGAAGGGAGAATAAGTGGATTGCCTTAATTGAGGGGCTGCAGAAGGGAACAAATTTGGGATCTAAATACCGCTGGCACCAAGGATTGTTGAAAAAGGGCTCTCGGATTGTGGTTGGCAGTAACCAGGATTTGAGGCTGCGGATTATTAAATTGTTCCATGACAGTCCTGTGGGAGGACATTCCGGGGTTTTGGCAACCTTCAAAAGGATTCACAGTCTTTTTTTTTGGAAAGGACTTGAGAAGGACGTTCGTAACTATGTCCGGGATTGTGAGATATGTTTGAGGTGCAAGCATGATAACGTGGCAACTCCGGGATTATTACAACCACTTCCCATTCCCAATGGGTTATGGCAAGACATCTCCATGGACTTTATAGACGGACTTCCGAAGTCAAATGGAAGGGATAGCATATATGTGGTCGTAGATCGCTTGAGCAAATATAGCCATTTTGTGGCCCTCCGACACCCTTATACCGCTGGGGATGTGGCGCAAGCGTTCCTTGATCACGTCTACAAACTCCATGGCATGCCCAAGACAATAGTAAGCGATCGAGACTCAATTTTTTTGAGTCGCTTTTGGAAGGAATTGATGCGATTGCAAGGTGTTGAGCTTCAAATGTCTTCGGCTTATCATCCTCAAACGGATGGGCAAACCGAGGTGGTGAATCGTTGCCTTGAGACGTACTTACGATGCATGGTGGGGGATTGCTCTCGAGAGTGGAAGAAGTGGTTGAGCTTGGCGGAATGGTGGTATAATAGTTCTCACCATTCGACGATTGGGATGAGTCCTTTTGAAGCGCTCTACGGGTATCCTCCACCCATTCACGTTCCCTATTTTTCCCATGACCAAGTGTCTCCTCTAGTGGACAGGGTGTTGACGGATAAGGAAGGCATGATCAAGCTCCTTCGCTTCCATTTAGATCGAGCGCAGCACCGGATGAGACACATGGCCAACAAGCACAGGACAGACCGCGAATTTTCTATTGGGGATCGAGTGTTTGTCAAGCTGCAACAGTACCGCCAGCAATCTGTGGCGAAGAGGAACTATCACAAGCTTTCGCCGCTATTCTATGGCCCTTACAAGATCATCGATCGCATAGGGAAGGTAGCTTACAAGCTGGAACTTCCAGAGGGATCGGCCATACATTCCACTTTTCATGTTTCCAAGTTGAGAAGGAGTGTATCGGACCTTGCACGAGTCTCCACTAATCTTCCGGCACATTGTGAAGCAGCGGAGAGGGTGCCAGTCGCTGTCTTAGCAAGGCAGATGGTGAAGAAGGGGAATCGAGCGGTGACCAAGGTCTTGGTGCAATGGAAGGGTGAACCCGAGGAAGACGCCACATGGGAATTCTTGTTCGACTTGGAGACCAAATTTCCAGCGTGTACACTTGAGGACAAGTGTCCTTTGAGGGGGGTCGCATGATGCGGGGCAAAGGCAAGGAGGGAGATGCTGAGGTTGGAGGCAGAGGAAGATTGGCTGGAGGCAGAGGAAGATGGCGGGGGGAGGACAGGAAGAAGAAGTTGGAAGAAGGAGGTTTAAATGGCTTGGTGGGCCGGGTGAAGTGAGTGAGTCGGGTCGGCAGCGGGTTCGTAGGCCGCGTCGGGTTGAGTCCAAACCAGTGTCGTGTGGGCCGGGTCGGGTTTTAGTCCAAACCCAAGAATAAAACGGGGGAGAGGGGAGATGCCGGGGAGTCAGTTAGATTTCCGGCATTGGAGTGTAAGGTGGCGATGGGTGGTGTGGTGGTGTGGTTACGGTCGTAGTCTGTTGGCTTGGGCTCTCGGGGGTTGTGTGTGGGGTGTGGAGGACTGATCGGCGGTTGCCGGAGGATTTATATAAGCGTTGTTGTTGTGTGTTCGTTGCCTGTTTGTTGTGTGGTGGCTGAGGTGACTGTGGTTGGTGAGTTGCGTGACTGTCGTAGTGGACGCAACAGAAGACGACTCCGTTAAGGTTGTCGGCAAGAGGAAGATGACCCTTTTGTTCACCGCGAGGACGTCCCAGGCGCGGAACGGCAATCACACACCGGGCAGGAACATCTGCTTTGGCTTAGTCGTCACCACGGAAGGAAAATCATTCTCAATTAGCCTTCAACTTTTGGATCTTATTCAATTGAGTCCTATCAAACGCGCGTACATCTGATGGGACCGGATTTTATTACATGACACGTTTTAAGGTCGTCTCATCGAGGCTTGTAGATGAAGGACCGGGCGATCCTCCCGTTGGCGCCACGAGGGTAGAACCCCCCCGGCACGTGCTCGTTGCCGGTCCCATAAACGATCCTCGTGATCTCCTGCGGTGTCCTTGAATACGCCAGCGAGTAGTTGTTCGCGGACAGCACATTGGTCCGCGTCCCCCCTTCTGCCCCGAGCTTCTTCCTCACCACCACCCCCTCATCCTTGTGCCCACACTTACCGAGATGGTTCCTTGCCCTTGACAACTTGTTCGTGAGATCCGCCACTGTAATGCCATATGGTTTGAGCTTCTTGCCTGAATGCTGGTACAACAATGTCCGGACAATTGCGTCTTGGCCCGATTCCACCCCCAGCAGCCTCCCCACCAGCTGTTTCAAGAATGTGTTTCGAGTGATCCAATTCGACAGTTACACGAGCAGAATGTATATGTAAAGAGATCGATGTCCTTACGTCCTTTGTCATGAATCTGTCGAGGAGAGGGATGGCGCCGACGTAGCCAGTGAGTCCGACGTAAGGGAGGAGATAACATGCCAAGAGGAAGTGAATGGAACTCGAGTAAGGGTCAAACGGGGGCATAAGCTTGTGGCCAAGCGCCATATCGAAGACCTCTCCAAAGGTTTCTGCACTTATGTTCATAAACGGTCTCGGGATACCACCAATCCACTCATATATGGCCTTCAGGTGGCCGATTTCCTCATAGCCGAGCTCCTCGATCACGCTCTGGACGAAGTGATCTAGCCGTGCCTTCCTTCCGCCGAATGGCGAAGGGCCACCCTGTGCCAAGTACGGCGCGAAAATGTCAAGGCCCTTGCCAAATGCCCCGTGAAGGAAGAACTCTGCTTCAAGGAACTCCAGGTTCATTGCAAACTGGACCAGGTCGATATCTCTGGCAGGGATCGGTCTACAGGAAGGATATGAGAACGGCTGGCGATCGGCCGTTACCGCAGTCGACAGTAAGAGGAGGAGAAGGTAGTATTTGCTAGGCATGGTGAATCAAACTGCTTCTGGACCAGGTTCAAACAAAAGATGGCATCCTTAACTTAATACCGAGAAACTAATGATCACGATCAACTTCACATTTGACCAAATTTCAGAGTCTTAACAGTTGATAATTAATTAGGTCACGCTTTTCTTTTCTCTCGATCTTCACGTTAGTCTTGCAATATTCTCCACATAATTCGATAGCGTGTTAGTGAGGTAGGAATATGTTCTATAGGTGGGAAAAGTGTTTGGTGTTGTCCCTGAGAGCCTGTGTTGTCACCAGCAACAACAGTTCGGCTAGGATTTTCCACACTGAGCAATGCCATCAGCCTCTGCACCTGGTCTCTTGACAAATTAAGCTGAGGTGGGATTCCTTCTTGCACTGTCAGATTAACCATACTCTTGCCAACAACCCCTGGTGATTTGAATGGCATCTGACCCTTTCCTCTACCAACCTTCATATTAGGAGGGAACCCAATGAGATGATAACATCTACTTTTGAGATGACCCTTCTTCCCACAGTGTTCGTACACAATTTCAGGTCGATATTTCTTCCTTTCTGCATACGCTAACATCTTATTCGAATCTGATCCTGCTATTCCTCCTTGACCCATAGTGGGCACCATGGTTGCCGCAACTGGATTTCCAAACAAAAATTGGTCCTCATTTTTCGATTGCAGCTGTAGCTCTTCCCTCTGAAGAATATTGTAAGCCTCTCCTAGGGTCGGAAAGGGCTTCCTCAGTAGGATCTGACTTCGCAACGCCCCAAATTCATGGTTTAGCCCATTCAGAAACTTATAAACCATATCCTTCTGTAGAGTAATCGCATACTCTTTTTCCCAACCGCAGTCACACTTCCCACACTTGCACGTTGGATGTGGACGAAACTCTTTTAATTATCTTAACACCGCCAACATTTCATTATAAAAGCCTGAGACAGTCTTATTACCTTGAACCAGGCTATGGTACCGCAACTGAAGCTGGCAAATCTGTGAATCATCTGGCTCTCCATACCTTTCATGGAGCTCGTCCCAGATCTCCTTCGCGGTGTCTAAATAGAAGATGGTTGCAGCGATTGCAGCAGAAACTGATTTGAGCAGCCATGACTGCACGAGGTTGTCGCAGGGCTTCCAAGCTGAGAATAGGGTACTACCCACCACTGGCTGAACGATTGTCCCGTCGACGAAGCCCATCTTGTTCTTGATTGATAGTGCTAGCTCGAACGAGCGACGCCATGTGATGTAGTTCCCTTCCGTTAGCTCCGGAGTCACTATAGCACCCACTTGCAGGTCAGCCGCATTCACGAAGTAGGGTGATTGCGGACTATCAAGGCTTTCGATCTCCATCCGTCTCCCTATTCAGCTCTCTGCTCTGATACCATGAAAGCAGAGGAAGACGAAGAAGAAAACAGCTTTTTCCGGAGGAATTTTCTTTCTGTTTTTCACACCACCACCTTTCTGGGTTTTTCTGTTATTAGTACAGCACCCGTGCACCACCAACGGACTAACAAATTTCTCCTCACAATTACATTTCTACCCTCTCTTCTTCTTATCCTAAATGAATGCAGGCCTAACTTCTTGCAAGCCTTCAAGGCCTTTTAACCTCTGCCTCATCCAGCCTGACGTTGCTTTCCCAAAGCCAGCCCACATGAGGAGATAACGATTAGACATTTAATATATCTGATAAGCATCAACGAAACTCGCCGCTTAAAATAATATCATGAAATCATAGTTTTATTTTTCTTCTCGACGAAATTGGGATTAAGAAATTCAATTTCGACTTAAAAAATCATAATAAACTTAAAAGAAAAAATGGAAATTTTTTAAAACTATTTAAGCTATTTTTTAACATATTTTCTTCGTTAAAATTAGAACAACCTCGTCAAAAGGGGACCCGAATTTAATAAGATAAGGTGGCGATTACATAAAAACTATCTCCATCTTTCGTATTTTTTCAAACTTTCACCGCGTCCAAAAGTCAGCCACAGTTTTTGCTCTCCCGTCTCGTCGTCGTACTGTGTATGTCATCTAGATGGACCAAGGGATCGTGCGTCGATTGAGTCCCGCATACGAAAGCATCACGGAAAAGTTACATCGGCATGCTCGTGCTTGGGAAGTTCGAAACCGAAGCGGCCTCTCGGCCGCAATCGGGTTTAGTCGAGCTTTTAGGTGCTGTCTAGTAGATTTCATTGTCCGTCTCTCTGGTTTGTTCTTAGGACAAGCATCAGTTTGTAATGCAACAATAACGTGCAACTTATTCAGACAATAATCATACAGAGATTGGTCCCCCTCAAGTGATCATGGATAGTGAAGGAAGGACCTAGCGATCCTCCCATTGCCGCCATGAGGGTAGAACCCTCCCGGAACACCCTCGTTACCGCTGGCATAGACGATCCTGAATATCTCCTGTGGGGTCCTCGAGTACGCCAGCTCATCCTTGCCCGAGGAGAGGACTTGTGTCTCGAGCTTCCCCTCCGGCCCGAGCTCCTTTGGAACGATCACCCCCTTGTCCTTCAGCCCACACTTCCCGAGGTCGTTCCTAACCCAGGACAGCTTGTTTGTTAGTTCCGCAACCGTCACTCCGTATGGCTCCACCTTCTCGAGTGCTCTTTCATACAGCAAGGTCCGGATGACCGCGTCCTGGCCCGACTCCACCCCCAGTAGCCTCCCCACCAGCTAAAGAGGAAAGTTTAATCCCTATGCGTAAAATATGCATGCGTTTGTTTCAGCGGGAAGGTTAAAGGAGATCGATATTCTTACATCCTTGGTCGTGTAGTTGCTGAGGTGAGGGATGGTGCCGACGTAGCCGGTGAGTCCCACATAAGGTAGTAGATAACTAGCCAAGAGGTAGTGAAGCGAGCTCGCATATGGATCGAACCGGGGGACGAGCTTATGTCCCAGCGCAACATCGAAGACGTCCCCGAAGGTCTCCTTGCTAATATTAAGCAGCGGCCTCGGGATCCCGCCAACCCTCTCATAAATGGCCCTCACATGGCCAACCTCCTCGTACGCAAACTCCGCGATTATGTTCCAGACTAGAGGGTCAAGCTCGGCCTTCTGACCACCAATGGGAGGCGGGCCGCCCTTTGCGAGGTACGGGGCGATGCTGTCGAGTCCCTTGCCGAATGCGCCGTGGAGAAAGAACTCAGCCTCGAGGAACTCCAGGTTCATGGCGACATGAATTAGTTCGGCATCGCTGCCAGGGACAGGTCCGCACGTCGGAATGGGGCCATGGTCGGGCTCAACTCCGGCTGCGGCCAACCCTACGAGGAGGATCGGGAAAGCAACAAGGAAATCAAAGGGAAGGTAAACGCGTGCCATGGTGAATGTCGGAGAATATGGGACGGAAAGCATGTAACTAGAACACCGAAAGGGAACGGGGCATTTTATAGAGGGACGTCGGAGGATTTACATTGGTTTAGTTTAAAAAAATTCTTAAAAAAATATAAAAAAATAGTGAGTATAATGCAAGAACAAATGAAAAAAATAATGACAAAATATACGGCCTCAACTTTGAGCCGAGTTCTGTTTGTCATTAACTTAGTTTGTCATATAATTTTGTCACAAACTTTTATTTTTATTTTAATTTTGGCTAATCTTGAATTTCTTTTAGCGAAAGCCAAATAAGGCCTCAATATAGTCCGACTCCTGTTATATAATTGTGGAGTTTCAACCTCTCATTCATTCGCCTCATAATCTACTTTACCCGTAGTATCAACCTCCTAATAGAACATCATCCGAACTTGATCTATTTTACGTGTGACAGCATTAGCAATTATCGTTTAACTTCGACTTCCAATTCACTTGATTTGTCCATCAAAATAAAAAAAAAACTTATGAGAGGTTTCAATATTATTTTTCATTTTTTGTAATTTTTTTAATAAAAATAAAAGTTTATGACAAAATTATATGACAAACTAAATTAATAACAAAACAAAAACTCGGCTAAAAGTCGAGGCTATAAATTGATATTTTGCCAAAAATAATCTCCTTAAACCAATTCATTCATCTTATTATTTTTGGCCGCGATATTCAATTATGAAAATATGACACTTGAATCACTTTACATAATGTTAAGGACCACAACAATGTTCACTGTCGCAATTTGAAATCGTATTCGGAATATCGCAGCATAATTGTAAATAAGAACGGTAATTTGGATATTTTTAAAACTAAAGTAATATTACGCAAATTTTTCTAAAATTAATGTTGCGGGGATGTGAAGAGCATATTTGATTCTAGTAGTTGATGAAATTAGGACAGGTGACTAACGTTGTTGGTCCCCGGGGGTTATCAAACTTTTAAAAACCCAATCACATGTATTTCCCAGGTCGAAACGTTGTTACTTTCTTAGCCGGTGATTTATATTCTAACATAATCCTTAAACCCCCCCGAAAGAGGGTGTGACTTTTTTGGTTGGCATCATTCAACGCGCGAACGCATCTTCCATCCTTCTAGAAACTCGAAAGTTCGTTCGAAAGGGATGTGATGTCGTTGTTATCATTATTTCAACCCCTGTTAACGTCGATGGACCGTTGGGGATAATACCAACATGAAGATCGCTTGCTAGCGGCAAAATTCCAGAGTCAGACGCCACGTGTCTGGCTCGACGACAGTAGCGGCACGTTTGTTACGTTGAATAAGGCGAACGGACAAACGAAACGATAAGAACGATCCTCACGGGTCTGTTTGGCTGTAAATTGCAGGTCCAAACATGGCATAGACGAACTACATTTAATTGGACAATTTAATTAAAATGTGAATGTACCAGAACATATATCGCAGCGCATTTGGTGCTAGAAGATTGTATGCACGTTTAGAAATTTTGTGTTTCCCCTCACTGACTCACTATTTGAAGTATCGAATTCATGATTATTATACCGAGTTTACACGAAATAAATATTTAAGTTGAGAGTTTTTACGAGATGAAACAATTTACTATTTGAAGCTGCGACTTTCTCGGGCTTTTCTCGTACGTTTAGAAAAATTCAAAGAAAAAGTCCACCCTGCGTGAAAAGTCCCTACTTCAAGGAGCACATTCATACGGAATAAATGAACTCGCTACTTGAAATAGCGACTTTACAATATTATGTAAGAACTCACCACTTCAAGAAACGAGTACCTTTGTCTGATACAAACTAGCTAATTTAAGGAGTTTTACATAATCACAAAAAAAATAAAAAAAAAACTAGCTGCTTCGAATAAATAGTCGAACAAAATCGTTATTTTAATTAGCGATTTACTTTTATTATGATAAAACTCACAACTAGCGATTTGGTTACTAAATTTTGCATAACTTTTTAATATCAATAGTACGGACTTACCATACTCTTTATTGTAATGGGTATCATGGTACGCTCCCACGGTTCAGGCCGGGGTTCGAAGCTCGATTCCCAGGATGCACAAACTAACCCCTTCCTTTGCTACAGCCTCATTTTCTGATGACGAGGTTCCGAAGACCTGCTGCCGATGCAGCTGCGGGTGCCGTCCTCGGCCTCCTAGCTTCCCGCCGCTGCGCCACCCCTTCTCACCTCCGCCAAATCGAAGCTCAGCTCATCCTCCACCACCTCCAGACCCACCCTTTCGTCGCCTGCCGCTTTATCGACGCTGGCCGACTCCCCCAGCCTGTTAAATACGACCGTCCTTCAGCCCCCTTCATCTTCAACAACCTCATCATAGCCTTCTCACATTCCAAGAGCCCTTACGTCTCCTTCTGCCTCTACGTCCACAAGCACTCCTCCTTTCCTCCCCCCAACTCCTTCACTTTCCCTTTCCTCCTCAAACTCCCTAGTTGAGTCCAGAGACCTCCGCTCGGGCACATGCGTGCATGCGCACGTCGTAAAATTGGGTCATCCGGGAAATGTCTACGTCAGGACGGTTCAGCTGCGGGTGACACAGCAGATTGACGCCGCTTGTCCGACGAAAGGCACCTTAGAGATCTTGTTTCCTGGACAGTGTTGATAACCACGTTTGGGAACACGAGGAGGTTCAACGACGCATTGTTCACTTTCGAGCAGATGCAGTATGCGGGCGTGGAGCCGAACAGGATCACACTGGGTAGCGCCTTGTTGGCCCTGTTGGGTTGTTCTCTCCAATTTGTTAGAGCGGCCAAAGCCCGTGTTTCTTACACGGATGAAGCCCGAAGCTTACCATACTCTCGAGGGGTCATTTAGGGTTTTCTTCAGATGACACATGACTGAAAACGCAGCCAAGGGTGACAAGAAACAGCCGAAAAAGAGACGTAAACCCGGATTCTGCCGCAGCCCAGTTTCAACCCGCGCGACGTGCACTTAACCGAGTGTTTCTGCCGATCGCACCGTTGGCACTTCATGAATTTTTAAAGAATATTTTTGACTTGAGGTTCTTTATTTTGAACGGTGAAGATTGCTATTGGAGTCTTCTAGGTGGTGATTTCGTCCCATTTGCGAGACTGCCAGATTCAGTGTTTTTGATTCCAGCTTCTTCTTTGTGTTGTTAAGCGTATGATTACCAAGATTAGTTCTTGATGTTACGCTGAGTAGGGAAGAAGTTTATATGCTGGTTGTTGGTGGCTAGTTAAGAACACTCATGTACCCACTTCTTTGTTGATTTAGTGAAAGTTTTGGTGATGCCTCGGACCGCGGTTTTACTCCTCACATTGAGGAGGTTTTCATGTTAAATCTCGGTGTTGTCCCTTGCTGCAATTTATTTATTTCCGCTGTGAGAATTCTATTCTAGCCTTAAAGAAATTATTTGACGAATTTCGGGGTGTGTCGGTTCGTGTTACATCCCATCACGCCCCTGCTGCATGTTCTAGTCATGGGGCTATGGAGATAGGGTTATGGATACATACATGACTTTGTTATGAGGAGAGGGCTAAAGTTGGATGTTAGCTTGGGGACTGCGTTGATTGAAATGTACGGTAAGTGTAGTTGGATCGATGAGGGGTTGAGGGTTTTCAGGAGCATGACGAAGAAGAATGTTTGGACTTGGAATGTAAAGATTAAAGGGCTCGCTAACGCTATGAGAAGTGATGGGGCGGTTAAGTTGTTTCGTGAAATGGTAAGTTTGGGGGATTGTGGTGGATGATGTAACTTTATTTGTAGTATTTTCAGCTTGCAGTCATTGGAGGTTGATCGAAGAAGGTTGAGTTCTCTTCGATTCGTTGGTTGATGGGAAGTGTACGTGCGCCCTTCGGCCTAGCACGTGCGCGGTAGTCCGAATGACAGGAGGATCCGGGTGCGTTCCCCTTGAATGTTCTTTGGTCGACGCCTCGACTCGAACATTGATGCGCTATGAAGGAAAACGGGGTCAATCTTCCCTTAATTCCTAATCGGGCCTGCTCGAGCCCTCGCCAATCGTCTCCATGCTTCTTGGGAGGCGAAGGGCGATAGACGAAGCATAATCCATAGAAGGAATTTCTGGGAGGATCGGAGTCATCCATGATGACTCCATAAAATGATTATTGTTTTTTAACCTAGGTAAGCTATTACGAACTCACCACCGATTTATTTTAAATAATACTATTTAAGTCGGAAAAACAGTTCGGTTCAGGGATTTCTATTTACTTGCTCTTATATCTAAATATGCGAAGAGGTGGCGTTTGCTCCAAAAGTTTGCTTTCGGTAATGGGCGTTGGACTCGATTCGGGCATGACTCCAGACTCATGTCACTGTTTTACGGGTGTTGGACCCGATTTGGACGTTGGACCCGAACTCATGTTTGTTGATTCATACCAACATGCGATAATAAACCTAAGTACCTAGCGACATACGCACGAACACAAACAACTATTGAGATAAAAGGGAAAGGGGAAGGGCGATGGCTGCGGGCCTATGCACTTGGACTCACAGCCCGTTACATGTAGAAATGGGTAATTCGGTAGGCCCGCACTTCCCCTTTGTACCTCTGATTTATCGATTGAGGCAGCTTTACTTCAGATCGATGGTTTTTATGCCGCAGTACATCCAAAAAAATGCAATTCTTTACACGCGCCTTCAAGCCTTCAATATTTGAAATTCGTTATGTCGAATTCCCGTGAAGCTTGATTGATTTTCATGCAAATCAAACCGTAAAGCGGTGGAGAAAATGTTGTTTAGAAAATTATAATTAAGACAAATAATTAGAATTGACTGAGTTAGTAATAATGATACTCATGGGGCATTGTGTGACCCGTTGATGTTGATCTTCTGTGATGTCGGAAGATAACCCTCTCAAATCACACATGTAGTGTACGGGGCGTTGTGTGGCCCATTGATGTTGATCTTCCGTGATGTCGAAAGATGATGTCCCTTGGTAGTAAATTCCCCGTTGTTTTACATGAAAACAAAGGAAATGATGAAAAGAGCAAGTATTATGATGATGAAATGAGAGACAATCGAAGTTGTCATAGCCGGCTTTGAACCCATTGTAGGTGTTGTAGATTTTCAATGAGCACAAATTCAATCGAGACGATTTTAAATGCAAACTCTCTGTTAACCTGATTTTGTTGATGAACTTAAGCAATACGTTACTCATAGTCAGCAGTAATGTTTCATGAGTTACGTGCTTGTCTTTAGTGAAGACCTTGAGCAATGTGTTGCTGAATCACAGGTAGTAACTGTTATATGTTACAGTGAGTTGTTATTGTGATATTACGAATATATATTGAAAATATGGAAACAAATTTTCAATACCTACGTTTTATTTTGGGTTATCTCAGATCATTCGTCTAAGTGTCCAAATTCATTTAAATGTGGTTTAATGATCTCATTATAAAGATTTAGGCAACTAAATATTATGATATTATCTTTCCAAGTTTATTTTTAGAAACAAAATATGTTTCTGATATCCTGCAGCAATGTTACGTTGGAACAGGATGAAATTTTTAATCAAATATTGTTGATTGATCCTAATCGACCAGATAAGATTATGATCATATTATAAAGATTAGAAATAATTTATTTGATTAAGATAAGTGAGGAAAGTTACCGTTTGTACTTACTCTCCATAGCACAGCGATCGGTCCAGCAGACCGTTGCTGAGTCCTGGCGGCCAATTTTGGCAACAAATCTTGAAGATTGCCTGAACGTCTTCGGTGCTTCCTTCTCCATTATAATCATATCAAAGACGACAGATCCAAGTGCCTGTGTGCGTCTGAGTGGTTCCAAAGCCTGAGTGATTTGAGTGAAGCTTTGAGGTCGACGGAGAACGGAAGGTGCTAAGTGTCTCCTGGTTCTTTCTCTTGCAAGCTGCATGTGAGGGTGTCAAGGGGCTGAGGTCAGATCCTTTGATTGTCGTGAGAGGGACTAGGTGTCCTCAGTGTGTTTAACGAGCGGCTGGCGAATTGTCTGAGGGAAGCTAAGTGAATACCTGTGCTGAATTCAGTAACCAGTTGCTAACCCATCGGCAAGAAGCCGTTCTTGTCATGTCTCTTCGTAGGGAAGTCTCAAACCTACGGAGTTTGAGTAGTTAGACACGCACTTGCGGGTGCGCGCCAGAAGTCTTGTGCCTGCAGGGTAGAGCAGGAGGTGGGAACGCCGCCGGAGTGGAAAGAGGTCCTCCCGAGCACAGGGGTGCTGTGCAGAAGTCTCGAACTACTAGGGATGGATAGTAGAGCAGGTTGCGTGGAAGCCGCCGAAGTAGAAAATTCCACCCTATGCACTGGGTGTGCAGTGCAGTGAGTCACGGCTGTGGTAACCGTGCACGTCCGAACTACCCTTCCTTAGTGGTCTTTGTGGTTATCTTTATGGTTTTTCTCTTTATGGTCTTTGTGGTAAACTGTGTGATCAACTCCGTGGTTGTCTCTTAAGCAAGTACAGGCTCATCTTCAGGAGAGACAAGATCTGTGTGGAAATTCTCTGCTGAACGACAAAAGTGCTGAAGCAATCCTCTACTGTGAAACAGAAACGAGCTGCTCTCTGAGAAGTCTTTCTGTCACTGTAAGGATTATTATATGAGGATTTAATCTATAACATAACATTGTCTGTGTGCTTTGATAGACAGGCTTACATCTGAGCAACAACGTTCTGTGTAGAATCCATTAAGCTACCAACTGCTGAGGAAAAATATCATTCTGCTGGAAACGAGAAGACGTCCACTGAGTGAGGTGCTGATCGTTGCCAGAGTGATCATCAATTGTTCGAGTTCTAAATCTCACTTTTTGAGAACCAAACGCCTAGTGCAAGGGCTCATTGCACCCATTATTTTATATAGTGGAATCACCTTGTTGGTGAAAGTGGACGTAAGTCGATTAAGACCGAACCACTACAAATCATTGTGTCCATTACGATCGCGCAACACTCGTACGAAAACCTACTCGACAAAATCGTAACAGTGTCAGCGAAGTAGATCTCATTTTGAGAAACGCTCTGCTGAGTTACAGTACGCTTCCACTTACACTGAGAAAACGGCGAAAAAGTTATAAACGCTAATTCACCCCCCCTCTTAGTGTTTATGAACGATCCAACACTCTCCAAACTTAAAAGTGATAGAATAACTTGTAAAGCAAGCTAACTCGATAAAATTCGAGTCGAGTGAAGCTTCGCAGCCGAGGTTATGCCTCGTGGACTGAGGTAGCATCGCTTCGCGTGTGCAGAACTCTTGCATTCTATAGCTTGACTTTCGACTGATAAAAGGTCGGCCAGGACGACCTTGAATCAAAATAGTCAAAACACAAAACTTGTAGGACAACTAAAGAGCAATCTAACCCAATTGAGTTTGAGTTAATCCAAGCTCTATAGCAAAAGTTATGACTAAACGACAGACAACGTCTCTTCGGGCGTGTAGAACCTTTGTGTTCTACAGCTCGACATTCGACTGGAAAAATTTCAACTGAGATGGCTATGAATCGGAAGGTCAAAACATGGAACTTATAGCCCATCAAGAGGGGGTACTTTTCCAAATGGTTTCAAGGCAAACAAAGTAACGTAGCCTAACTTATGTCTCGTCAATCGGAGTAGTGTTCCCGCTCGACTGCGGAATCGTTGTATTCCGTAGATCGATGGTCGACGGGCCAAACCATGACAAAGAAGACTGTGAATGGAAAAGGTAAAAACACAAAATTTATAGCCAATCTAGAGGAGAATGTTTCCCAACTAATTTCATGGAAAACGAATCAACGTAGCCAAAGTTATGCCTCGTCGACCGCAGTAGTGTTTGCACTCAACCACAGAACCGTTGCTTTCTACAAGTCTATGGTTGACAAAGACGATCGTGAATCGAAAGCGTCAAAACATGAAAGTGATAACCCAGCTAGAGGGGAACGTTTCTAATTGGTTTCAAGGCAAATGAAGCAACATAGCCAGAGTTATGTCCCGTTGGCCAGGGTAGTGTTTGCGCTCGACTGTAGAACCGTTGCATTCTGCAGGTCGACGATCGACGGGCAAAAACATGACTTAAACAACCTTGAATCAAAAAGGTCAGAAAATAAAAGTTGTCAAAAACTCAAAGACGCATCTCATGCAACTAAATTAAGGTCAAATGAAGCTTTTATGTTCGAGTTATGCTCGAAACACTTAAACAACCTTCCCTTTCGTGTATAGAATCGGGTTGCTTCGTTTGCTCAGCTTTTGACTGACAAAACTCGACCGAGGAGGCTCGAACAAAAGAGTTTATAACACGAAAGTTGTAGATAAATTAAAAAACAAAGTGATCCCAAATGGTGTCAAGTAAATCCAAGCTATACAGACGATGTTAGGTCTGATAGTGCACAACTGTCTGCCTCGTGGATACACGAGACAGAACAGTTTTGTTTTTCTGTGTTCGAGGGCCAAAAACATCTCACGAACGTGTTCGGATGAAAGTATTTTCAACATGAAAGTTGTTCCCCATCAAGAAGGGAAGAGGGAGGGACCTGACTGAGCTTGCTTTCGTTGCTGGACAGAAGTGAAGCACCTTCGGGAGTGGACTGCCGACATGTTGCTTCCAGTCCCAGCCTCCGGTTACTCGGAGCTCGTGGGTAAGGATGTGTTCATAAACGGCTGCAGTAACTCTAACTGGGGCATGATGACTTGACGTCATCCAGTGATTAAGTTGAATGAAACTTGATTGTTTTTTTGAGGCCCCTATTGAAGAAATCGAAGGATTAATTGGAATTTTGCGTCTTAAGTGGAATGAGAATTAGCGGGATCTATTATATGAGATCCGCTAGTATGGTAGAAAGAACACCACAAGAGGCATGAAAGGGAGGTGGTCAGTGAGATGAACATTATAAGAACATGTTAAGTTCATGGTTGAGTGAGACAAGGTCTCACCGAGGGATTGCCTCATAACGGTATGGTTTGAGGAAGAGAGGAGACGTGGTGTAGTCCGAAAGGATTGCCTCCGAAAACCAGCCCTAAGTTCCCATTTCCTTGGTATCGAAGGTCGTCGGGAGGAGGAGTTGGCCTCCGTTGAGTGTAGGTGAGAGGGGCCTCTGTATTTTCTGCTCCTCTCCCCTTGAAGGAGATCGTGAGATAGCATTTTAGTCTCCCCCCATGTGAAAAACAGGTGGAGAAGGGATGAAGGCTGGTCATTGGAGCATTCAAGGGATAAAAGTAGAGGACTTGGCTTCGGGAATTGTCCAAAGGCTATTGTAGCGTAACCCAGGAGGGTGGCCGAGTCTTTTACGGACGGAGATGAAGATTGTCCAGTGAGTTAAAGAACATTCCTCGATTTTGTCCGGTATATAATGGGTTTGTCCTTCTTGTCCTCATTCTCGATGTAGGAAATCGTGGGATTAGATGTACATCCCGGCTAGCCACCTTACTACTCTGATATGTTGCAGCTACGGGATGGATATTTTCCAATGCGTAGCTAAAAGAAGTTGACGGCCCATTGGTTTGTCTCATCTCTCATTTGTTAGGACAATTTTTTGTCTCTACTCTTGGTGGGGCAGAGAGCCGTGGTATGTGATTGTCTCGCATGAATCCGTTTCCTGTTCCATCTAAAATGGATATCATCTCTTGACGAAACGACTTCGAATTTTGAAAACTTGTCGGAGTCGCCCTAACCTATTTTAAGTTCAGGTTAGAATAACTATATAGATTCATTTAGGTTTGGGAATTAGGGATCATTAAATCGCATGCATCACAAAGAAAAGAGGAGGCGTTAAAGTGTGTTTCTAAGAACCTGAATTTATTTAGAGCTCGGCTTTGAAAAAAAGGTCATGTTATGTTTTATAAAATGATCTCGAGCTCGTTAACCTTGAGAGTCCATGTGAACCATTTTTTTGAAAAAATAAAATTTTCTAGTTAAAATGTTTTATTTAGGTAAAACACAAACAATCGTGTATTTTTTAAAGGCCCGTATAAAGAAGCTTGAGCAGGATTTCACCACCGCACGCAGAGGAGGCGGAGGACGGCTGGTCTGTTCAATTGCTGCTTGTGTAGGGGAAGAGTGGGGCAGCAAGATCAAAATCAGATCCAGGTCGTGAGGGAAAGGCCGGGTGGCTTGTGTTAGAAATCGTGGTTGGGTTACCCTTCACCTTAGGTGAAGGTTCTCAACTCTATTTAATGTGTTGGTCCAGGCCTTTTTTATCCGGTGTGGGATTATCCCAACACCTCACCGTAATCCCACATAAGATCTTTGTTCGGGGGTCGGGTGCCCTCATTCGGCATCTTTGTCTGATGGGACGAATTCGGCTCTGATACCACTGTTGTACAACAGACGCCAGCTGTCCTAAAAGCTCAAGCTGTTAGGTGAAAGCGCGTCATACTATATATTTTCATTTTCAACAGCTTGAAGTGTCGGTTCTAGAGGTGGGGAGATGACCGCGTTTGAGGTGCAGGCTTTTGGGATTAACCACGGATAATAGATCTGGGAACGTACTGTTACTCTATTCCTGTAATAGAGGAAGAGAAACGGTAGACAAAACTAATGAAAAAAACTCAAGCTAATGCAATGGAACGATGTTACCTGATACAGATAACTCGAGAGGGCTAGCATGTGATTTCAACGAAAGCGAAATTATCACCGCAAAAGATCGAAAACACCTGGAAAACAAAACCAAAATACAAACTCGGCTCGGTAGGGGGTCAGACACTAAAGCCTTTACTACCTTTGCACTTGATGATCAGAAAACTGTCCGGATATTCTCCCCCAAAAGAACTCTACTCCACAGTGCCCCTACAAGTACAACGTCACCCCTTCTTATAACTTTTAGGTTATTTTTATTTCTCGCCTTTTCGATTATTTGTTCTCTTCTAACATTTACTTTATTTCTTTTTGAAATTAGGAATCAAAATATTTTTTACCCTTGTGTTGTAATTTTGATTTAATCCCTTTTTATTTTGGTTATTTTTTGTTTCGGTGAAAATATTAGATAACAACAGTGATCCATAGCTAATTTTTTTGGCCGATTGAAAATTTCGTCTTAATTCAGATCCCCTTTCTTGTAGTGCAAGGAACTCACAGGGTTTAAGGGACGCAACATGACGTGGGGGTGATGATGACGTGTCTTGAGCGCATCGAAATAAGTAATGAAAATTATCCATGGTCATCTTTTCCTTAACCCAAGAATTCTAAAGTACATTTAATAATGTTAAACAAGCATTAAAAATTAATTTACAAATGTAGTTCCCCCAAATTGAGTGTTATCCTAAGACGCTCAAAATTAATCAAGTGCGATTAGATTAGGATTAACCTTGATTGACGGTGCTCTTTAAAGATTATCATACATGCTTATGTTTCATAAAAATCATTAAACATGTTTAGTGATATTTGATCGAATTAAAAAATTTAATTACATGAAACTAGTATCCTAGTTGCATTTTCATTAAGCTACTAGGTCAGTTTTAAACTTTTCATGAATTTTCAAGCATCTCTATTACTTTGTTTTAGTTTAATTTCGATTTTGGACGAAACTAAAAACTCTTTTAAAATCCAAGGACTAAGTTGTGATTTTTCAGATTTTCATTTAAGTTCAAACCAAATTGAGAAGCCTAGCCAAATCTAGGGACTCAATCGGTGAATATCCAATTTATCTAAAAGCAAAACAAAACATGGAATCACTTTACTCCCCGACAGAATCCTGCTGCAACGCCTTCATCCCCTCCTCTCTGACAATCACACCACCTGCACTACGGAGAATCACCTGGCCGATGTCCCAAAGAGATTTGTCCCCTAACGGTTTCATCTTCCCTAACCACAACCAAACCTGAACCCAACTAAATGAGAGAGGTTTGACGAAATTGGGAAGAAAGAAGAGACAGAGAAGAAACCAGAGGAGAAAGAACCGAACGAGGGGGACGAGAAAAGAAACCAGAAGTGGGGAGATAAAAAG
Organism: Melastoma dodecandrum; assembly: GCA_029817715.1. Taxonomy (NCBI): domain Eukaryota; kingdom Viridiplantae; phylum Streptophyta; class Magnoliopsida; order Myrtales; family Melastomataceae; genus Melastoma; species Melastoma dodecandrum. The sequence goes on along the minus strand of JARUPY010000355.1, from coordinate 1,331,536 downwards.
AAGAAGAAACAGGACACAGACCGGGGGGGGGGGGGGGGAACGGTTTTCATTGGTCATCAATCATTCTCCCAATTCCTTCGTCTCCTTCGTCGATCTCCATCTTCTTTTTTTTGGCCTCACCGAGAAGAAGACCAGGGGACCATCGTTTCCATTCATCCCACCATTGCTCCCACTCCTCTGTGATTTTCTTCCAAGGTAAGAAGAATTAGCAGCATGGAAACCCCCCCCCCCCCCTTTGAGAGGCCAACCCGAGCTTGGTCTTCGTCAGCATGATGAGGAAGCACTCTAGTATCGACGGACGAACACTCAGCCGCAGGTTCAACACCACGTCGCCGTAGACGAACTCCAGCATGTACCTGAACGATCGTGTCTTCACCAACAGTGACAACACGGAGCAAACTCTCTGCGACAATGATCCTCTCTGACTTGATGGATGCGGTTTGCAGCAGTTCGTGTAGCTTCAGTCTCAGCCTTTCGATCATGATGTCACGAACCAGCGACCCACCAGCTTTGACGTCTCTCGTATCTAATGACGGCAACCCGTCCTCGTCGTCGTCTTCGAAACCGATTGCAGCAACCAAAGGCAAACGACCCTTAACGGTGAGCAACCTCACTTATTCTCTTGTATGTTTGCCCTTCCATAAGATGGCATTTACCCTTCCTTTTCTGCATGCTCTGCCTTCGTTGTATATGTTGCGAGAAAACGACATTAAGGAAGCAAAGTGGTGGAGGAGGTCGAAGCTTGTATCTTCCTGGATTGGTCAGCCCCGGCTTCGCATATCACTCCATGAGATGCCAAACAAGCTCCCATTGTGGACGTCCAGCAAAGAACTCCTCCCGACGCGCACACGAGACTCCCATCGCGAGCGTGCGTGCTCGGGAGGTGTGGGGGGTGGGCTGTTTCCCATCGCGAGCGACTCCCCCCCATAAACATCTCCGAAATCCATCTCAAGAAAGCTGCATCCTCGGAACGCACGCTGCGGCATCTTCGAGACATCGTAACCGGAGCTCGCAAGCTCAAAACTGTGCGAAATCAGGTCGGCCCCCTTTCTATCTCCTCTGTTTTCTCATCAATGGCTTCTGGGGATTGTTTTTGCTGTACGTCGTTCGAACTACCTTTGATTGTTGGGATATACGCATACTGAAATGAGGACGTTATTCCCTGCTGCACGTTCTTGACGTTTTCCTGTATAACTTCTTACTCTGTGCACGGATTGATCTGTTTTTTGACTCTTTGGCTTTCTTTTCCTATGGAGAACAACTTCTCTGTTGAAAAGTTTTCCAAACGGACTCGTTTTACTAGTGTTTTTCCTCTTCGAATGCCGGAGAACGCAGCTGCCTTGTTCTGTGCATCCGCAGAGCGTGCAGTTGCACTCTATCAGGCTTAGTTTCGTCTGTACAGCTCGGTTTTGCTTGAAACTACTTGGATTCATTCCCTTTTTGACCATTCTATAACTTTCGTGTTTTATGCTTTCTCATTTAAGACGGTTTTGGTCTGGTTTTATTCGTTCGAAAGAAACGGCTTGATTCTGTCCAAGAACGGGATAGCTGTACTGGTTTTTCGGACACAACTCGAAAAAACGAGCTCCGTTCAACCTAAAATTGGTCAGAATGGATCTCTCTTTGAGTTTTCTAAATCTTTTATGTTGTACACTTTTTCATCAAAGCCTTATATCCTGGTCAAAACTCTGTTGGAATGCAGATAGGACAGATGTGTTACTGCAGTTCAGGGCAGATTCATACTGTTATACGAAGAAATTTATATTTCTTTCATCACATGCCCAAATTTTACAAAATTAGTGCCTTTGAAACCACATTTGAGCCCTCTACAAATCTTATTCTTTGAGTTTTGGCTTTCGGGATCATCTGGTTAGTATAAACATTCCGAACAAACGGAGACCTCTAATGTCTCTTACCCTTTTGCGGCAGCATGAGTATCTTGCGCACCAGATAGCGTAATCTACTCATTTGAGTTCTGAATGGGTTAAAAGTGAACCGAGAGTTAGATCTATTAATTTGCTACAATTTTTGTGTTTTACACTTTTTATTTTGAACAAGTTTAGCCTACAGTCAATCATGGTCAAACTTGATCTGCGATTCTGGCCGATCGAAACACATTTTTGTTCGAATGTCTAGATTCTCCGTTACGCTGGCAACGGACTACACATCCATCTTTTATAAAATTTAGCAAGCTAAATCATGAGTGAGTTACCTGGAATGTAACAAAATTTCATAATTTTTCGACGAACGAACGAAGTGTTATGAAATTTTCTCTTCATACAGTCTGCTGGCCAAGAATTGCTTACGCAAGAGGCCGAATCACCTTCTTTGCGTTGTGGAATGAGATCCCACCGTTGGATTCATTTGAAATTTTATATCTTATTCCTCATCAAGATATAGATCTATAGGTTTTAATTGCACTCAGATTGGATAATCCTGAGTGAAGTTACGCTCTCATTTCTAAGCCTATGTATGCTGCATACTCATCTGCATGATACAGCTGACTTTGCGTGTGAATAATTTTTAATTCCACCATTGGATTTTGCTGATATTTGACAAACATGCTTATCATTAACCAGTTTACCTAATGTCCGGTTGGATCTTAAATATTTGGATTTTGTAGAAACTTAGGCTGGTTTCTTCGATTTCGAATTATTGTTTTGACTTTGAAAATGAAAGTCAACTAACCCCACTCTTATATTTTCTTTGCATGTACACTGAGCATGCCACTTCGAAGGATCAAAATCCAAAATTTCGAAGATTTCACGAAGACGCGTGTATCAAACCGCGTGGTTCTACCCCGACCTAAAAACCGCGGGCTTGAAGACAAAGCGGCCCCAACCTTCAAACCAAGGTACAAAGGGGAGGTGCGGGCCTCCCCGAATTTTATTTTAAGCCCAATTGTAACGGATTGCGGGCCCAAGTGCATAAGCCCGCAATCAGCGCCCCTTCCCCGCTCTTTTGATCTAAATAATTGCTTGTGATTGCGTGCTTGCTTAGGCTCTAGGATTAATGTCGCATGCTTGTTTTAATCAAACCAACCTAAAGTCGGGTCCAACACCCGTTAAAACGTCGATAAGAGTCCGGCCTACTCCCGGATCGGGCCCAACACCCGTCAATCAAAAGTAACTTTTTGGACAAATCGCCACCCTCTTTGCATGTGTTAGAATACTAAGGTTAGTAAATAGGAATCCCCGAACCCAGAACTCTGATTTTTTTTCCGACTTAAAATCACATTTTTAAAACTAAGTCGGTGGCGACTCCGAACAAAAGGTTTTCCAAAGCTAAAACTAACCCCCACTACACCCTTTTTTCTCGGAGCCATTTTGGGTTAGGTGACGGCCACTCGAGCCGCTCCTTGGGCCCTCCCCGAAATTCGCGAGCGAGGCCTTAACGCAGCCTTTCGCTCGCCGCCTCCAGGGAACTGGAGACGGTTGGCGAAACGCCCCGCAGACCCGTTCGCGAATCAAGGGAAGGCCCAACCCGGGGCCCCTTTCCGCCGCGTATGGCGTTCGAGCCCGAACGCCGACCGGACTGGGCCTCGGGGGAGCGGGCCCGGATCCTCGGGTTAGCCGGAACCGCCGCCGCGCGCCGCTAAGCCGGAAGGGCGCGCGCACAACAAACATCGTTAGTTATGCCAAGCGACCATTAAACATGTTTAATGAATATTAATTTTTTTATTAATCATGTTTAACTATGACTAATGTAAAATATCCATGAAAAATGAGTTGGTTTTGCATCAAAACACAAAAATAGTAGACTTTGACGATTATTTAGGCACAAATGATCGTTTGATGATCTGTACTTGAGTGATTCCCAATTTGGGGATATGCAGGAAGTATAGGTTATCTGCTAGTGTCAAACATTATGCTCTTTTGGACCTGAGCTCATGGAAGCCTAATCCTGAGTTGGACCTTTTCTCTTGTTTGTTCATTCAGTTGTATAAGGAATCTCACTATTTAGTCGGCACACCAGATGATAGTGTGGTGATGGAGATCATGGTGTGACATGGGTACACCAGAAACCCAGTTGATCCTTCTTGGCAATCTCAATGAAGGTTCGCTTTCTTGCCTATTCTTTTACCATGAAATCCCAATGCTTGCAGAACTATTAACTTGTAACCCTTTTTGTGTCCAGCAACTTTGTCTCACAGTCCATCTTCGCCTGCAGCAGGAGCTCATTCCATGTGATCTGATGACACTATTCCCTGCGAGATGAGGACACTGAGCATCTTTTCGCGGAATGCAGAGTTGTTGGCCACAATTTCGCCTGCATCGGTAAGATAGAAAGGAAATTGACATTGGTAGTGAGGTCATGATTGCCAAGGGGCACATTCTTTTTCTGCGAATCGGTCTTTTTTCCTGCGGTTAGCTTACATATTTGAATGGTATGGTTGTCGCAGGATGAGTTCGATTTATTACATACCAAGGACATAACTGGATGCTTCGCTGTAAGAAGATTATGAGCTACTCAAACTCAGAAAACAACCTTGCAAATGAAGGACGAAAAGGTTTCCGCAAATTATTTCTTCTGCCAGAAAATGGAACCACAGAAAGCCCAACGAAAGGGACCTCGTCCTCGAAAACGTGCTTAAAGCTCAAAACTAGCAATACTAGATCGAACCCCAGCCAAGGCCCAATTCAGTGTGGTGGTGCGTTCCTCAACGCCTGAACCTTTGCCCAGGCCGGCCTGGCCAGGATAAGCGCTGCCCAGGCAGCCACACGGGGGCGGGCGTCGAAGAGCTTCTTCACCTGGGTCCCCGAGAGCAGGCTGAGGGCAGGGAGGTGGTGCATGTCAGCAAGGGTGTAATGATCCCCTGCCAGGTACTTGGACTGGCCAAGGCGGGCCTCGTACACGTCTAGGACCTTCGCGAGCTTGTCCTCGTTCTCCTTCACGGCCACAGGGTCGGCCTCCAATCCGAACATGGGCTTGTAGAAGAGCTCCCAGAGCAGCTTCGATGCAATGGGATCGAACTGGCGCGCCTCCACCTCCTGCCAGACCAACAGGGCCGCCCTCTCCTTCCCAGGGAGGATCAGCTGGTTCCCCTTGTCCGTGTAGGAATGTGCAACGTGGGCAGTGATTGCCCTCGACTCTGTAAACGGAAGTAACAAATCAATCAGACAGAGTTCGGATCAGGAATATTCGAACAGAAACAAAACATTAACTCACCGAAGATCCTCAAGCTGCCGTCCTCAAGCGCGGGAACCTGACCGAACGGCTGCATTTACATAAAAACGACTTCAAAACTCATGCTAAGAGACGGACCGAGCATCCCGAAGAAAGCACAAAGAACGAGTGTCATGGCACGGCGACGGCATACATTAAGGGAGAGGTAAGGGTGCTTCTTGTGGGCACCGGTGGACATGTCGATGGGGGAGAACTCAAAGTCTAAGCCCTTCTCGTGGAGGCCGACGAGAGCTCTCATCGTGGAAGTGGAGATGGGGCTGCCGTGCAACTTCAAAGCGGACGCCATTAGAGGACGGGAAGAGTATGCAAAAGAGGAACAACTAAGTAACGAGAGGCAAACGAGGGAGGTGCCGCCGCAATGGTTGATGGGAGAAAGAAAAGAGCGGCGTTTATATAGAAAACAAAAGGTGGGTTAATAATAATAATAATAATAAATTTATTGCTAATGTTTGTAATAATATGATGTTAGTGTTGGGTTTGAGGGAGTGGGGGGTAGGTGAGGCAGAAAAAGCCCATTTGATCTCTGCCAAGTGTTTGCATCATGCCAACACGTTCAATGCCTTCGTTATTTTCATCCCATTTCTCCCTAATTAAAAAATAAAACATTAATCGAATTTAATGCATGAGAAAAAAAAAGAGGAATATTCCCATTTGACCCGCGCATGCATTCATAATAAATAACGATGTCATTAATTACTGTTTTCCCATTTATATTGGGCCATGTCAATGCATTACTGTATTTTACCTTCGTTTATTATTGGCAAAATATCAAATTATGGCTTCAACTATTGATCAACTTTCTGTTTTGGCCTGAACTTTGTTTGTTATATGATTTTGACCCGAACTTTTGTTTTAACCTATTTTATGGCCCGACGTCGACGACGTTACGAGCTTGCTGACGTGGAATTAACGTCAGCTGACGTGGATTTGACGTGGCAAAATTTTCGCTCTCCACGTCATTTCTACGCGGAGACACGTGGACAGAGACCATAATTTGATATTTTACCTTGAAAAATCCTAAAACATTTGCTGGGTGAAGAAGAAAGGCAGTACGGTCTGCATTCCCACTTCATCTCCTTCCTCCTCCTCCTCCCCCTCTTCCCCTCTATGTCGTCGTTCTCCTCGTCGTCTTCATCCACTTCTCGCCGCTTCCTCTTCCTCTGCCGAACGCCGTTCCAGTACCTCAACCAGACCCGGCAGGCCCAAGAAATCCCCCCTCCCCCTCCTCCCCCTCCGTCCGTAGGTTCCCACACCGACCACGGCTCCGACGCCGAATCAGACATGTACTCCGACCTCGAGTTTGACGATGGCATCGACTTCCCTTACGAGGACCCCCCGCTCGTCTGCTGCTTTGGGGGCCCGCGAAGGGAGTTCGCCCCCTCGGTCCGCGTCCACGACAACCCCATGCACCCTGACATCTACTCCCAGTGGAAGATGCTCCAGTGGGAACCCCCGAGTTCGCCAGGGCTCCCCGTCGGACTCGCTAATAATGTTGTTGTCGCCCATGTTAAGCTTGGCGGGAGGGCGGCCGTGATCGGGAAGGTCGGAGGGGACTAGTACGGGGACGAGCTCGTGCTGCGTTTGACCAGGAGAGAGTCCAAACGAGGGGGATCCGTTTCGAGAGGGAAGGGGATGGGGAGGCTTGTCGGAGAACCGGGTGACGGAGGCAGGTGACGAAAGGGGTAAAGAAAAGGGGATTAGGGTTCTCGATCGGGAAGAATAGGAGATGGCAAAAGGGGGGTCAGGGAAATAATTTTGTTTCCACGTGTCACCACGTAGGAGTGATGTGGAGAGCGAAAATTTTGCCACGTCAAATCCACGTCAGCTGACGTTAATTCCACGTCAGCAAGCTCGTAACGTCGTCGACGTCGGGCCATAAAATAGGTTAAAACAGAAGTTCAGGTCAAAATCATATAACAAACAAAGTTCAGGCCAAAACAGAAAGTTGGTCAATAGTTGAGGCCATAATTTGATATTTTGCCTTTATTATTTTGTTGTTACCTTTTCCACGGGGATCTTCCCACGATAAGGAAAGGCGTTACACGCGCCGTGAAATTTTGGGACCCGCCGCCGTTCACTGGTTGTTGTTCTTCATGGCTTCGACCTTAGTCCAAGCGGGCCTGGCCAGGATATCGGAAGCCCAGGCTGCGATGTTGGGGCGACTCTCGATCAGCTTCCTAGCGCCGGGAGTTCCCATCAGCAGGCTGAGGGTCGGCAGGTGGTGTAAGTCTGCTAAGGTGAAGGTCTCGCCGGCCAGGTACTTGGACTGCCCCAGCCGGGACTCGTACACGTCCAGGACCTTCCCGAGCTTGGCCTCGTTTTCTTCCACGACCGCCGGGTCTGGCGTCATCCCAATCATGGGCTTGTAACCCATCTCCAGCAGTAGCTTGTACGCCGGGGGATCGTACTGCTGCGCCTCCACCTCCATCCACAGTGTTGCTTCGGCCATCCCCTTCTTCCCCGTGGGGATCAGCTGAGTGCCTTTGTCGGCGTACCCGTACGCCAGGTACTTGGTTATCGCCCTAGATTCTGCAAATGAAACAGTCCCCCATTAGTAAGAGAAAAATATACTCCGGGTCGGCACAGATAGTACCGGATTAACGACGCAGACCAAAGAGGTTCAGATCCCCGTCTTCGAAAGCGGGGACTTGTCCAAACGGCTGCGCACGTTCCACGCACGACGCAAAATAAAAACTATCATGTCAGATTTTCGCGTACTCGGGGGGATTAGTCGAAAAACCAAGTACCGAGTAATAAGCTCACGTTGAGGGAGAGGAAGTGTTCCTTCTTGTGGTCCTTGGAGTGCATATCGACGGGGACGAACTCGAAGTCAGCATCCTTCTCGTAGAGGCAGGCGAGGACCCTCATCGTCGATGGGGAGATGACGCTGCCGAAGACCTTCATCGTTGCTGCTGCCATGACCCAGAAAACTCCCAAACTACTACTCTCTCTGGGCTTTTCTGCTTCCCTTGATATGAAGAAAACAATAAGAACCCTCGGCATGATAAATATACACCAACGATCGTAGTAGGGACAAATAATTACTTAGTAACGAAGTTCGTATTTTCCTGACGAAACAATGTGTCCGTGTACGGAAGTGAAAACCAATGTTCGATAAGGTCCGACAACGCTATCACAAAAGTATGACAATGTTTTCTAAAGTCAGCCGCATGCCGGAAAGTACGAGGCTTGTATTTTGCTTAAAGAAAACTCCATTATTTCGTAAATTATTTTAATTTAAATTCTATTAGCAAAATCAATTCTATTTAATTAAAGATGTTTTGTCCGGCAAAATTGGTATTTAAAGTATTAATTTCTTTAATAAACGAAATCGGTAAAAAGATTTAGACGGGTATGTCGAAAGTTTTCGAGCACGAGCACAGTGCAGTGGTAATAACAGAAGGCGTGGTTGTAATAGTTCGCTAACTTTGCGATAATCAGGTTCGTGACGCTCGATCATTAACGATGATTACTTATTTACTTAGAGTTGATATGTCATGCCAACCTTGAGCATCCGCTCGTGAGGGACGTCGAACGTCTTCTCGCTCTGCCGCAGGTTCCTCTTCAAGAAGGCGTAAAGGTAGTCCACCATCACCCTCTTCCCGATCCCGGACCCTTTCCCGGCCACCACCTCGCTCTCCCCCACCAGGTGCACCACCCAGTCCCTCCGTGCCTTCTCTATGCGGTCCACCTCGTTCGCATCCCCTTCTTTCCAGTTCTCGTCCTCCGCCACGTACTCCTTCAGTCGATCCACCAGGAGCCGCTCGAAGGGCTCCTCCTCGTTCCTTGTGTCCGTGTAACCGTACCTCACCACGCATCGGAACACGTTTAGCTCCCTTGGGTGCACCCGACGGAAGAGGAAGCGTTCCTCCCATGGGACCTTGCTTATTGGGAGGGACTTGATGGAGACGAACACGAGGACGGAGTGTAGCGCGGCCACGTTCGCCATGTAGTGCCCGAAGATTGGCGGGATCCCCTGGACGAGCTCGGAGTAGAAGATCGCGAGTCCTGGGATCCGATGTGAGTTAGCGTTGGCCCTCGCTGCGATCTCCTGGAGTTGGACGGGCGAGAGCTTGTGGTTGAGCTCGTAGTGGTACTTGCGACGGTAAACGTCGTTCCAGACATACATTACGGTCATGAGGACCACGGCGAAAGCCAGGGGGAGGTAGCCTCCTTGGTAGAACTTGTAGAGGACCGAACTTAGGTAGAGGAGCTCGATGCTGCCAACGACCACCACGTAAGCGATCACTAGGATTAGATCCACCTTCCATATCATGATCATGATGATCACGAGCAAAGCTGATGTAAGGCTCATCACAAACACGACCGCGATCCCTGCAAGCAGAGGAAGTGTTACATCGGAAGCAACATCGACTTACAAATTCAAACTGCGGAGTTGGAGATGAATTTGGTTATACCATAAGCGTTGCCAATTTTCTCTGTGGTCCTGAAGCCGAGAGTGACGGCGACGCATGCCAACATGAGAAGGTAATTGATTTCGGGAATGTAAACTTGACCCGCATACTTGGCGGACGTGTGAACGATCTTGACTCGCGGAAAGCAACCCAAGGAGAGAGACTGTTGGATGATCGAGAAAGTCCCTGATATCATTGCCTGGCTCGCGATGATCGCAGCAAGAACAGCGACGACAAACATCGGCCAGTAGAGAGGACCTGCAGCAATATCGAATTAGTTGAGTTGGTTTCGCCAGACTGTCTCTTGATATTCATGTTTACACGTTTCACCTGGAATGGACTTGAAGAAAGCATTCGAGGCGAGATTGCTGTGCCTACGGAGGAATGAGGCTTGCCCGGCATAGGATAACACGAGCGCAGGATAAACGAGGGAGCACATGCTTATCTGAATGGACCGTACCGTGAAATGTCCGACGTCAGCGAACAGAGCTTCAGTACCTATCGCAATCGAGTGGTGATTAGCCTAGCCTAGGTCCCCTCCCGACCGGGACAGCAACGGAATTCTCTCTACCTGTTATGGAGAGGACGATGCCGCCGAGGGAAATCCAAGCTTCCTTCCTGTTCCGCCGGAAGTACTCTACTATGTATATTGGATTCAGAGCCTTGAAGATGGTTGGATCATGGGTGAGGAAGTTGTAGAGGCCAATGCTCGCAATTAAGATAAACCAGACGCAGATGATCGGAGCAAAGGTGTATCCGACTTTGTCGGTGCCAAATCGCTGGAACATGAACAAGCACACGAGTATCGCCACCGACGTCCACACCACCACATCTGAATGAACGATTCAGTTATGGCGACCATGAACGACGTCTCCTTCAAAAGAAAGATAGTCGAGACAACATTTACCTTCAGTTACGGCAGACGTGGCCTCCTTGATCCCTCCGACTGCCGACAAAACTGCAATATCACGATCCCCTGATGTCAATCACCAAGCACGACAATCGAAACCATCACACACGAGTCAGAGAATTGACCTGATATGCATGGTGTGAGGATGCCGTCACCAATGACCATGGAAGTCCCCAGCATGGTGGCGAACAGAAGTGACAGCTTGGCGGAGGGGCTCTCCTCGAGCTTGGACTTGAGCCAGCACGCCAGGCGCAGGCGGTCGCTGGGGACCTCCAACTTGAAGTTGGAAACCTTCTGGTCCTCGACCTGCTGGCTTGGGATGAGGCCTACCCTCGCGTAACGGCATATCAACGAATACAAAGCGAACGTCCCGCCTGCCCCAAGAAACGACGCCGGTGATAATGGGCCTTCCACTGACGGCCCAACAAGCCCATAAACAAGACGGCCCAGATAGGCCCTATCCTCGGCCCATAAAGCCCATTCAACATATAATAAAGGCAAAATATACGTTTATGGCCTCAACTTTGAGTCAACTTTCTGTTTTGTCATTAACTTAGTTTGTTATATAATTTTATCACCAACTTTTATTTTTATTTTTATTTTGGCTAATCATGAATTTCTTTTAGCGAAAGCCAAACAAAGCCTTAATATAGTCTGACCCGTGTCTTATAATAGTGGAGTTTCGACATCTCATTCATTCGTCACATAATCTACTTTATCCGTAGTAGTCACCCCATAATAGAATATCATTCGACCTTCATCGATTTTTCATATTTTTTGACAACATCGGCAACTATCGTTAACTTCTGCTTCCAATTCACTTGATTTGTCCATCAAAATTTTATAAAAAAAATACAAATGAAAGGTTTCAATATTATTTCCTATTTTTTGAAAATTTTTTTCCTTTTTAGTCTATAAATAAAAATTGTCTATTAAGGTCTGTTTGGCTTACGCACGATAAAATTCAAGATTGGTCAAAATCAAAATAAAAACAAAAATTGGAGACAAAATTATATAACAAACTAAATTAATGACAAAACAGAAAGTTGCCTTGAGGTCATAATATTTTGCTTATAATAAATAAACTCAAATAATTTGGAGATCTGGGACTTGGGAGTGGGAGTTCGAGTTCGAGTTGACTTCACGTGTCAGAAAAAAAAAGGGATCCAATGAGACATACTTTAATGTCTATACGTAGTCAGTCAAATGAATCTTAGTATATAAAAACATATAAAGTAAGTGACACAGAGAATCATGCGGACTGGAGGCCATGTGTGCATGCGCCCAACACCCAATCCTTCAGCACACATCTAATTTAATATTAGTTCTTTTGACTATCCATCCAACTCACTCTAAGTGACGGCTGGCAACATTCAATAAGTCTTCAACTTAAGTCTTAACTATACACTGGAAACTAACTTAATAATGGAGGGGACGATAAAATCTTACTACATGCGACCGGACCAGTTCATGTTCTCCCCCAGTTCTGTCCTCCTGCATCCTGCCTCTTTTGTTTTATGTAATAATTTCGTTGCTAACTACGTAATATTTTAATGCGTTCGCTTTGGTTTGGTCCCAATATTTACTACTTTCTTTCCTTCGAAAGTAAACACTGTCGAGAACTTTCACGAACCGAGCAGGGGCTTAAACGAGGGGGAGGGGATGCGTACCGTTGCCGTTGTCCGTTGCGCGTAGCACGATGAACACGTACTTGAGTAGGGGGATCAAGGTGATAGTGTACAGTATCAGGGAGAGGATGCCGAGGACGTCGTCCTCGTGTCGGATCCCCTTCGATAGGGCGCTCCCGTAAACGTACAGGGGGGACGTCCCTATGTCCCCGTACACGATCCCTATGCTTTGGAACGCCAGTTGGAGCACCACCGGCCACGCCAACCCCTACCCTCACCGAACAGAATATAACTCGATGGTTAGACCGTACGAAAGAAGATGAGGCAACGGGGACGAAGATCGATGGTTTCTAGAGCAACCCAACCCTGTCAGAGGCATGCGCATGGTTCGAGGTAGGCCCAGGTGCTTCAATGTCGAGGGAGTCGAACCTCTGCAGTACTCGCCGAGGGGTCTTCCCAAATCCATCCTCAGAAGAAACCTTCTCCTCCTCGTCCCCCTCCTCCTCCTGGACGACACCTTCGACTTCTCCACGATTACCATCATCCTGACAAACATCCGCCTCGACCATCCTACCATCTTCCTCCGACATATTAGCCTTTCAAACTCTACGTAAAGAGTACAAAACCTTAACACCAGCAAGAAGAAGAAAGGTGAAGAGGTTGCTACAAAAACACCTTAATGCTTACTGCTCTATATATAGCCCAAAAGCCTCTTCTGGACGACTCTTTTGCTTGCTGATGCATGTGAGTTTTAAAGAATTCTTGAGAGTTTTGTTTCCAAACTTGGGGGAGTAAAGATGGGAGGATCTTTCGAGCAGACTCTAGCGGTGTAGTTGGAAACTCCCAAGTCAATGACTATCCTTTTACCCACTCAAGTATGTCGGTTTCGATATAATAAAAAAAGTAAGTAAAGTCGGGAATATTTAGCAATTAACCATAAGAGTTCGATTTCGAGTTCAGACTATGATCGTCAAACTTTTACAAATGGATGTTGAATAAAGAATAAGAACGAACACCCAATAACGTTGGAGACAAACAATCATGAACACTTGAAATTCTAAGAATCAAAAGTACAGTAAAAGAAAGAGAAAATACAATGAACAATTTAAGTCTTTAAGACTCTTAGTGTCATGCATTTTATATAAATTTGGAATTGTATTTATACTAAAACTCGTTTGCAACTATCAAAATACGTGCTTCAATTCACAGGCCACATTCAGGGACGTGGGTGCTCGCTCATAGGTCTTCAGACATGCTCGCAACTTTCATTGTGTTTAAGGCTTTGGCAATCTTCTTGCTCTCAGCTCAACTATTTCTCTTGCCATCGATATCATCTTGATCGCTTGACTTTTCCGGAATCAAACTCGTCTGTCATCTCTTTCTTGCGTGACTTTCTTATATTTGGGCTTATTTACCTCGATCATTGGCTTCCTGACATAACAGCCTGACTTCCTAGCTAATTTTCTCATCTTACTATCTTCATACATGATTATTTTAGAGTCTGCTTGCCTGTCATTTCATGCTTGCCTGCCATCTCATGCGCGCCTGGTCTTGGCTCACTTGTCTTTCCTGGATTTGGCTCGTTTACCTTGATCATAGGCTTCGTGATATGATAGCCCAACCTCATATCTTCATACTTGCGTGTTATGGAGTCTACTCGCCTGGCATTTCATGCTCGCAGGTCATCTCATGCTTGCCTGGAATTGGCTCGCTTGCCTTTTGTTGGCCCAAAGATTACACAAAGAGGGGGGTGAATTAGTGTTAAGTCCAATTAAGGAATTCTTAAACGTTTTTTCACAACCTTCACAGTGGAAGTAACTCACTGTAATTTACATAGCCTTCAAGCTTATGTAATTACGGAACATGTGAAATGGACTTCGAAATGAGTCGTAAAACACAAATGATTTTATAGTGGTTCGGTGAAAACACCTACGTCCACTTTCAGTCACTTTTCACTAATAACTCGTATAGAGATTACAGTGTAAAAGGTAAAACCTTCTGTGGTGTAAGAAAACAATTTCTTTGACCACGGAACGGTAAGACTAGCTTTACCAATGCAAAAAACTCTCTTGCTGTGTTTAGGATGTGTCTAGGTCGAATCACAAGGAAATCAACCAGACTTGAGCAAGCACAGAACGTTGGCTGGAAGCTTCAGCCTTCTGCGACTCTGTAGCGGGCTATTACTTCTGTGGATCAGCGAACAGATCCAATGACGCTTTCTCCAAGTGTTTGGACGCCTCTGATATGCTTCTCTTTTTGTGTTTTTAGTTTAATCTACAAAACAAATAAAGATAGACCGTCTACAATAGGTTGCAGCCTCACCACTTACGCCTGCTGCAAAAACCTTCTCTTGGACTACTGTACGCCCACCCGGCGTTACGGACAGCACTCCTGGCCAAGTCCTTCGGATTCACAGCCAACAACGCCAACGGAGTGGCTTCACCGAAGCACACCTGCTACAAACGCACAGATAACAAAATAACCAACTACAGAAGGCTGAAGGTCCCTCACCACTGAACCCCTGCTACGGACTCCTTCTCTCCGACCAACTCTGTACGCCTACTCGCCACCAACGAACCCTTCCCCAGGCCCTGATGTACGCAATCCGACGTCACGGACAAAGTTCCGGTCGAGTCCCTCAGATCCATACGCAACGAAGTCACCGGAGCGGCTTCACCCACGCTTAACCCGCTGTAGTTACCTCCTGCGAGAACTCTCGCCTGGAGAATCCGTCCTGCACACTTGCACACACGTTAACCACCACTAACGTTGCCAAATGCGAAGATTTACCTCGGATCAAAATCTTTTTTTTAAATGCTTTTAGGTTTTTCTTTTATATAGAGGTTCCGTCCTCCTGTAAAGAAGGAAACTTATTTTGCCAAATACGTAAAATGACCAGATTCATCCCCAACGTGTAAAAATCATTTAGGAACAATATTTGATTGATTTCAGATCAATCGAATCATCCAATCACGAGATCTCATCTTACAGAAGGTTAGAGCCTAATTCGGTCAGCAACCTTCTCTAGTTGGAAAGAAAGAATATTTTATTTCCAACTTGAGAAATATGATGATGGGGTCGTGCAAATATCTGGTTGAAACCTCCAGATTTAATTTTGTCTTATTTTGACAATTAAATCCCCAGATAATGCATTACAGAAGGTTCGGCCAGTAACAGCAACTTGACCTTCTATAAAAGGAAATAATCAATGATTTATTCCCAAAAATAATTGATTCGTTCCAGACAAGTAAAACATTGTATCTGGACGAAATATTAATCCAAATAATATTCCTAAGAGTATTCTCTTTTTGAATTAATAATTTAATTAAGATAATCAATAATTAATTAACAAATAATTTATTATTGAAATATCTATTTATGAAAATATTCTCTAATCACGTCTCTTGATCTGAAATGATCCTTGGAGGGTAAAGAAAATATTTTCGTGATATTTTTCCTCTCTTACAAAGCGTATCTTCGTTACAGGAGGTTTCAGCTTCTGTAAAGTCATAGCAGGTCAAACCTGCTGTTTAACTCATCATCAAAATTTTGTCAACAATCTCCCCCTTTTTGATGATGACAAAACTTTCATTCATAGGAAATATGTTCATACAAGATGACGTATCAAACTCCCTCTAAGATAGAGATAGTAACGGTTTGACACTTCATAGAAGCTTTTACTTTTGCAGAGTGCAAAAGCTTCTGTGTAAGCATTCAGCTTGTACAGATTATAGGGACAAGGCTCATGTATATTTAGTCCGACGGTAGCATGAGCTTCTGCACTCCCAGGAAAAATGAGTTATACTCAAATTTTGCATACCCTTATAGAAGATTGATAAACCTCATAGTAGGTTTGTCCTTCTATCCCGCTGAATATCACAAGAATTCTTGTGAGTTTGAGATTAGTTGTTCCAGGGTTGAAGAAGATGGAACAGCAGCTTTTGGAGCAGTAGGTCCACTCTTGTCAGAAGTAGCAGGTGCTTCCTTCTACTGTTTCTCTTTCCCTTTGGATTTCTGAATCCAGCCTCCTTGAGTCCTCACATATTGCATACTTGCAATAATTTGTCGACCAAAATTTCTAACTCGCCATTTTTCCAGTGCGGTGGGAGGATTTGGATCAATGTTGCGAAGACGGAGAAGAGCAACTACAACCTGACCATCGGGGAGAGCTTTGTCCTTTGCTTTAAGACAAGCTTGCATGTGAGCAAAAATCATCGCCCCCAGGTTGAATGGCTTTCCCAGCAACAAATGCTCCATAATCTGAGCATCTCTGGTTGTTACAGCATCCAGACTTCCTATCCTTGGTAGGAGACAGAAGATGACAGATCGATGGAGGATCCGTTTAGGAAGCTTCAGTGCAGCAAATTCAAGGTACTGCGGCACCTTCACTTTAGTTCCAAGTATGGCGCTATATGACTGATTCTTGTTTGCCACAGGAAGAACAGTGTCCTCTTTGCAGCCATATAGGGTGTTGACATCATCAATTGAAAACACCATGAAGACACCATTAATCATGGTCCTAACATACTTAACAATGTCGTTAATCCTGAAAAGGTGAGATTTGTATAAAATTCTCGAATCCTTGTAACAACGACTTCGACGTAAGTTTCACAGAACATCAAGATCATTCTCACTAAACCAGCTAAAATCTAGCCGTTTGCATGCAGCAATCTGCCTGTTTGAGACATCACAGGAGGGAACAGCTTCTGCGTTCATGATCTGCTCTATTTCAGCCTAAGAGACTGTAGGTATTACCTGAGCTGTGATTGCACCTGTAGGCTTGGTCTTTTTTAAGACCTCCTGCTCTAGGGACTTACTCACAGACTCGGGGCTTTTGCGTTTGTGTCGTGTCCTGGAGGATACACTTCCAGAGACGAAAATCGAGGCCGATCGTTTGGCTTTGACAGGGATAGGCTCCACAGCAAAAGCCTTGCCTTTTACCTTCGATTTGGGTGACAGAGTAGGTTGAGGAGCAGCAACTGCTATGGGAGTGACCTCCTGCACTTCGTCCTCATCGTCGTCAGAGACGACTCTGTTTCTGGTAGGGGTTTCAGCTTCCTGTTCCAGATCAGTATTCTCTCGAGGATTTTCGTCCTCCAAGACGAGATTATCAGTGGGAGGATATGCTTCGTCATCCTCACCAGCAGGTTCTTCCAGAGACTCCTCAGAAATAGGGTTCTCCTTCAAAACAGGGACTTCGTCTTGCTGCCCTTTGGTAGCGACGTTGGAGATCTCTTTATCCTCGACAAGCGAGTATTCGGCGATTTCCGGGTCCAGGGGTACGATTTCCTCATTAACCGTAGGAATCACGGGGGTGGCTGGTTGAGGCTCAGCCGAAGGTGGTGTGGCAGAGAGGGAGAAGGAGCGGCTAGCTCCGGACTTTCTCTTAGGTGCCATAATCAGAGATGAATCGAGCAATTTGGCTAAGAGATTGAGTTGGAAGGACAGATTTTCTTCTAGGGTTTCTCGGAGGAGTATCAATGGTGGTAGAGAACCACGAGTGACACCGTGAGAAGATATAGAAGAAGGTAAAGTTTTAATTTTGGAAAAATATTATTTTATTTCCCAAAATTGATTAATTGGGACAAAATCTTCCAATAAGATCATCTATTCCCAATTTTTTACCAAGATAATCGATTCTTGATATAATAGGAGATGAATCAGATAAGATTCTCCCTGATTTTTCAAAAATATTCTTTTGAGCAGAAGGTTTAACTTTCTGTTTCGATTTTTTTTATATATATAGAGAAAATGCTTCAATAAATGATTTATCGAAGAATTCCTCCAAGATATATTTAGAAAATCCAAAAATATATTTAAGATTTTCTTATCATATATTCACTTAATTAAGGAATATATTTTGTTAAATTTGAAACGGTAGTATCGAATTAACCTAGTACAGAAAGTATAACCTTCTATGCATAGTTTCTGTAAGAATCTACGTTAATGAAAAGGACTCTTTCTTGACAAGATTTTCATTAGAATAATATTGTCTAGAGTACTCTTTTGAAAAATGCATTTCGAGTTAAAATTTCGAAATATATTTAATACAGAACGTTGAAATTGCTGTACAACGTCTCTGTTATTTAAAATGGATAACAAATCCCCAATTCATTCCTGAAAGAGAAGAATTTCTCCTTATCAAGGGGTTTGGTGAAAATGTCAGCCAATTGCTTGTCTGTATTAACGTATTCTACGCTTACAGAACCTTGTTGGACATTATTCCTCAGAAAATGATGTCTGAGTTCTATGTGTTTTGATCGTGAGTGATAGACTGGATTGCGTGTTAATTGAATCGTACTAGTATTATCACACATGATCAGAATTTCTGCAAGTGAGGGACCATAGTCCTCAAGTTGCTGTTTCATCCATAGTAGTTGAGCACAGCAGCTTGCAGCTACGATATACTCGGCTTCTGCAGTGGACAAAGTACCAGAAGTCTGCTTCTTGGAAAACCATGAAATTAACATGTTTCCCATTAGCTGACAAGTACCACTAATACTTTTTCTGTCGATCTTACATCCTGCAAAATCAGCATATGAGTAACCAATGAGACTGAAATCGGATCTCTTGGAATACCATATGCCAAGGTTTACAGAACCTTGTAAATATCTAAAGATTCTCTTGACCGTTGTCAGATGAGATTCTTTAGGTGCTGATTAATATCTAGCACAAAGACATACACTAAATAGTATGTCTGGTCTGGAAGCAGTAAGATATAGAAGTGAGCCAATCATGCTTCTATATAGCTTGTTATCTACTTCTCTACCATTTTCGTCATTGTCTATCTTGGCACTTGTAGCCATTGGAGTAGACAGAGGCTTAGAGCCCTCTAGGCCAAACTTTTTCAGTAGCTGCTTAGTGTACTTCTCTTGATGTAAGAAGGTACCTTCAGCCAAGGAAGAACGTAAGTTCTCCTATCATGCTCATCTCGAACTCACTCGTCATGAGTTCAGAGAATTCTGTACAGAGTTTTTCATCTGTTGATCCAAAGATAATGTCATCAACATAGATCTGGACAACAACTAGATGATCACCTCTGTGTTTGAGGAAGAGAGTGGTATCTACTCTCCCTCTTTTATAGCCCTTTTCAATGAGAAAAGAACTAAGTCTCTCATACCATGCTCTAGATGCCTGTTTTAGACCGTATAGAGCCTTGGAGAGTCTGTAAACATGATTCTTGTGCTGTGGATCTTCAAATCTAGGAGGTTGATTTACGTATACCTCTTCTTTGATTTCTCAATTGAGAAAAGCACTTTTCACGTCTATTTGATACATCTTGAAGTTGTTGTAGCAAGCATAAGCTAACAGTAGCCTGATTGCTTCTAGACGTGCTACAGGAGCAAACGTCTCATCAAAATCAATACCCTCTTCTTGAGAGTATCCTTTGGCAACAAGTCGTGCTTTGTTTCTTATGATAGCACCTGACTCATCGAGTTTGTTCCTGAATACCCATTTAGTTCCAATAATGGAACGGTTATCAGATTTAGGAACAAGTGTCCATACTTTGTTCCTTTCGAACTGATTTAGCTCCTCTTGTATTGCAAGGATCCAATCTGGATCATCTAGAGCTTCCATCTATCCCATCTGGCTCTTTCTGTGAAAGAAATGCAGAATGTTCATAGTAGGCATTTACAGAACGTCTTGTCTGAATACCTTTATCAAATTCTCCTATGACTTGATCAATAGGATGTCGTTTTTGATATAAAGCAGGTGCTCTTATATCGTTTTGT
Source organism: Melastoma dodecandrum (assembly GCA_029817715.1). NCBI lineage: Eukaryota > Viridiplantae > Streptophyta > Magnoliopsida > Myrtales > Melastomataceae > Melastoma > Melastoma dodecandrum. Next base: position 1,311,663 of record JARUPY010000355.1, on the reverse strand, counting down.
TGATTATTCTGTGAAGATGATACTTCTAGAGAATTTTCAACAGTTTGTTCATATTCTCTTTGAGAATTGTGAACTGAAGGTTCGTTACCTTCTCTTCCTTCCTTAGAAGGTATAGGTTCTACATGACTTTCTGTAGGTTCAAAAGATATTACTTGATTAGTATTATCTTCTAATGGTGAGTCATTAATTTTTACATTAATTGACTCTTCTATTATTGAAGTCCTTTTGTTAAGGACTCTGTAGGCTTTGCTAGACAGTGAATATCCTAAGAAGATACCTTCGTCTAACTTAGCATCAAATTTTTCGAGATTGTCCTTAGAAGGTCTCAGTATAAAACATGGACTTCCAAAGGCATGAAAATAGGAAATATTTGGTATTCTCCCCCTATATAGTTGATAGGGAGTTTTCTCTAATTTTGTTCTTAGTAGTACCCTATTAGAGATATAACAGACAGTATTTACTGCTTCAGCCCAAAAGTTCTGTGGAACATTGCTCTCACAAATCATGGTTCTAGCCATGTCTATAAGAGTTCGATTTTTCCTTTCTGCGACTCCATTCTGTTGAGGAGTGTAAGGAGCAGAGAAGTTGTGATCAATGCCATGTTCATCACAGAAAGTAGCAAAATCATGGTTTTCAAACTCTGTACCATGATCCGTTCGAATAGCTTTTACAGAAGATATATTTTCATTCTGTAATTGCTTAGCGTTTATGAAAGATTCAAATGCATCGCTTTTATGAGTCAAGAACTTGACCCAGGTGTATCTAGAGTAGTCATTTACAACTACTAGACAATATCTTCTTCCACCAATACTTTGAACTCTAGTCGGACAAAATAGATCCATACGTAGAAGTTCCAAAGGCTGAGTAGCAGAAATCTCATTCTTAGACTTGAATGATGATTTAGTTTACTTACCAAGTGAACAAGCTTCACAGAAGTTGTCTTGCCCGAATATGATATTAGGCAAGCCATTTACCAATTCTTTTCTAATAAGCTTGGATAGCAACTGAAAGTTGGAATGTCCTAACCTTCTATGCCAAAGATGAGTTTCGTCTTTGATAGACAGAAGACAGCTTTCTGTAGCATGGAAGCTCTCCTGTGTTAAAGTGTAGATGTTCCTTTTCCGATTTCCAATGAAGCGGACTTCATTGTTTAGGATACTAGAACATTTATCTTGGTCAAACGTTATAGTATAGCTTTTGTCACAAAGCTGGCTAATGCTCAGCAGGTTATGTTTAAGTTCTGTAACCAACAGAACTTCTTCTATAACCATAGATTCAGGACTTCCAATAGTTCCTGTTCCGATGACAGAGCCTTTGCTATTGTCACGGAATTTAACATAACCTCCGTTCTATAAAGTCAGCTTAGAAAATTTAGATGGATATCCGGTCATGTGCCTTGAGCAGCCACTGTCCAGATACCATTCACTTTCTGTAGCTTCTGTTCGAAAACAAAATTGACTTTCTATAGATTTTTGAGTTTCTGTGTGAGTAGTTATGCACATTAGTGCTTGTTCTTCCTCATCATCAGAATCTTCAATATCTGCCCAAGCAATCATAGCTTTCTTGGGTTTTGTTTGTACAGAAGGTTTCTCCTTCTCCATAAGTAAAGGACAATCAGATTTGAAATGTCCCTTCTTATTGCACTCATAGCATCTGATCATCTTAGGATCATTCTGCTTTTCACGTTTCTGATTTCTCTTGTTGAAACGTCTTTTGGAAGCGAACCGCAGAAGGCGTTTAGCAATCATAGCGAGTTCATCATCCGAATCGACTTCTGCCTCATTGTTAGAGTCTTCTATTGGTTCTTCTGATGCTTTGAAGGCTACTGAAGCTCTTTTTACATCAGATTGAGAGGTTCTCTCCATTTCATATGACATTAAGGAGCTCATTAGTTGATCTAATCGAAGAGTAGATAGATCCTTAGCTTCCTCAATAGCCGTTTTCTTGGCTTCCCAAGATTTGGGCAGTGTTCGTATAACCTTTCGTACTAATTCAGAATTAGTATAGTGTTTGCCTAAGTGAGTTAAGGCATCTACTATAAGGTTAAGTCTTTGGAATATTTGTTCTACAGATTCTTCACTCTTCATGGTAAAGTTCTCATATTGATGAATTAAGAAATTCATCTTGGTTTCTCTAATCTGGTTCGTCCCAACATACGTGGTGACAAGTTTATCCCAGATTTCTTTGCCCGAAGTGCAAGTAAAGACTTTCACGAATTCACTTTCCGACATAGCACTGAACATTAAGTACTTAGCCGTTTTAGTGAGTCGTTTGATCCTAAGGTACTCCCGTGTAGGACGACCATCAGGACCAGTTTGTAGTTCAATTGGTAGAATAGGTGGACCGTCTTCAATGAACGACCACAAATCATCATCGATTGCATCTACAAAGGCACTCATTCGAATTTTCCAATAGGAAAAATTTTTACCATAAAAAATGGGAGGATTCCCAATGTGTGGTTTCGGTATATAGCAATTATCACCCATTTTACAACTTCCAGAAGGTTTGACTTCTATGCAGAATAGTAGAACCTTTACGGTACTGTACTGATTCTTAACACACACAAACTTCTGTTAAATTGAAACAGATATTGCTAGCAATCAAATCTCCGTAAAATGGAGTAAAAATGCCAAGTAGTTTAATTCTACAGAAACCTTAAGTTTTCAGCAGAAGAAAACAGCGCAACAATCAGTTATATCCGTATAGCAGGTATAACCTTCTATAGGATGTGACTAAACACTCAAGCTTTTGTTGAATCTCGTCTTAAAATAACTGGATGGTTTCTAACAGAGCAATGAGCTACTATAGAAGAGAGACAGATAGTGATAGTAACAGAGCGTAAGCTTCTGTATAGTAGAAATCTATCGCGTGGAAGGTACAGGCTGCTATAGAATCTCAGCAGGCTGTTAACCTTTTGTTGAATCACAAAGTTTTGAATTCTACTAGGGTATAGTACTTCTGTAGAATAAATTAAATTTGAGACAATTACAGAGCGTAAGCTTCTGTAAGGCAGAGACAGAGAGCAATATAAGGTACAACCTCTTGTAGGAAATCAACAAGCTATAAAGCTTTTGTTGAAATTGCTTTTGTTCCAAATGTTGAATTCAAACAAAGAACTAAGCTTCTGTTGAATCAGCAAAGTAGTGGTACTCAGAGAGCGTACAGAAGGTTCGAACTGCTATAAGATCTCAAAGAGCGGTTAAACTTCCGTTGAACCAAGTTCTGATACCAATTGTAGGCCCAAAGATTACACTAAGAGGGGGGTGAATTAGTGTTAAGTCTAATTAAGGAACTCTTAAACGCTTTTTCACAACCCACACAGTGGAAGTAAGTTGCTATAATTTACAGAGCCTTCAAGCTTCTGTAATTACGAAACGTATGAATTGGACTTCGAAATGAGTCGTAGGACACAAAGGATTTTATAGTGGTTCGGTGAAAACACCTACGTCCACTTTTAGTCACTTTTCACTAATAACTCGTATAGAGATTACAGTGTAGAAGGTAAAACCTTCTGTGGTGTAAAAAAACAATTTCTTTGACCACAGGACGGTAAGACCAGCTTTACCAATGCAAGAAACTCTCTTGCTGAGTTTGGAATGAGTCTAGGCCGAATCACGAAGAAATCAACCAGACTTGGCGAGCACAGAACCTTGGTTGGAAGCTTCAGCCTTCTGTGACGCTATAGCGGGCTGTTCCTTCTGTGGATCTGTAAACAGATTCGATGACGCTTTCTCCAAGTGTTTGGATGCCTCTGATGTGCTTCTCTTTTTTTGTTTTTGATTTAACCTGCAAAACAAATAAAGATAACAGTCTACAGGAGGCTGCAGTCCCTCACCACTTACACCTGCTGCAGAAACCTTCTCTTGGACCTGCTGTACGCTCACCCGGCGTTACGGACAGCACTCCTGGTCAAGTCCTTCGGATTCACAGCCAACAACGCCTAGGGAGTGGCTTCACCAAAGCACACCTGCTGCAAACGCACAGATAACAAAATAGCCAACTACAGAAGGTTGAAGGTCCCTCACCACTGAACCCCTGCTACGGACTCATTCTCTCTGACCAACTCTGTACGCCTACTTGCCACTAATGAACCCTTCCCCAGGCCCTGATGTACGCATTCCGACGTCACGGACAAAGTTCCGGTCGAGTCCCTCAGATCCATATGCAACGAAGTCACCGGAGCGGCTTCACCCACGCTTAACCCGCTGTAGTTACCTCCTGCGAGAACTCTCGCCTGGAGAATCCGTCCTGCACACTTTCACACATGTTAAACACCACTAACGTTGCCAAATGCGAAGATTTACCTCTGATCAAAATCTTTTTTTTTTTAAATGTTTTTAGGTTTTTCTTTTATATAGAGTTTCCGTCCTCCTGTAAAGAAGGAAACTTATTTTTCCAAATACGTAAAATGACCAGATTCATCCCCAACATGTAAAAATCATTTAGGAACAATATTTGATTGATTTCAGATCAATCGAATCATCCAATCACGAGATCTCATCTTACAGAAGGTTAGAGCCTAATTCGGTCAGCAACCTTCTATAGTTGGAAAGAAAGAATATTTTATTTCCAACTTGAGAAATATGATGATGGGGTCGTGCAAATATCTGGTTGGAACCTCCATATTTAATTTTGTCTTATTTTGACAATTAAATCCCCAGATAATGCATTACAGAATGTTCGGCCAGCAACTTGACCTTCTATATAAGGAAATAATCAACGATTTATTCCCAAAAATAATTAATTCGTTCCAGACAAATAAAACATTGTATCTGGACGAAATATTAACCTAAGAATATTCTCTTTTTGAATTAATAATTTAATTAAGATAATCAATAATTAATTAACAAATAATTTATTATTGAAATATCTATTTATGGAAATATTCTCTAATCACGTCTCTTGATCTGAAATGATCCTTGCAGGGTGAAGAAAATATTTTCGTGATATTTTTCCTCTCTTACGAAGCGTATCTTCGTTACAGGATGTTTCAGCTTCTGTAAAGTCATAGCTGGTCAAACATGCTGTTTAACTCATCATCAAAATCTTGTCCTTTCTCGGATTTGGCTCATGTACGTCGATCATACGCTTCTAGATGACAACCTGACCTCCTAGCTGGCCTTTGCCTTGATATCTTTATACTCTCGCTCAGTTCACCTGTCATTTCCGACTCGTATGCCATCTCATACTCACTTGGACTTGGCTCGCTTACCTCAATCCTAGGCTTTAAAGATATGGTGAGTGATGATGATGCAGAGGTTTCGTCACCCCTGATTGAATGTTTTGACCACCCACCATGTCCGAAATCAAACTCGGGACTTCCCTAGGAACAGATCATTTTGCCTAAAACGGAAATGAGCATATTAAACCGAAGTCAAAGAAACTCTCGAATGTAGAACCCGGAAACGTGCGACGATGCAGCGAATGTATGAGGAAGAGGTGCACTAGATGTTGTCTTTTCAAGTGACCCCAAGCTCTTCTTACACACGCGTGCTCGACTGGTAGGAATATTGTGCGGAATTAATCAGTATTAATGACTGGCCTGCTCCTGCCTTGAGCAGACTACCCTCGAGAAACAGAACAGACCGCAGAGCTCCACTTTCATGATTGTCAGGAGTGTCGCATCAACGCGAACGAGCAGTCTTTGAACACATCAGTGGTGATCAGGGATGTCAACGCAATTCGCCGACAGAAGATATCCATCTCCATGTCCACAGCCAGTCTTCTCAGAAAAACTGAAGTCCATCACCACGAGGGACGGGTCGGGCAGCCAAGGAAGAAGATGAAGAGCACGGGCGCCATTCGTTTGACGCCACCCTTCCTCTTCCTCCACGCCAGCGGCCCATCAACGCAGCGTAGCGGCAGCTGTAACAGATGGGCCGAAACGAAGTCCGAGCTCTAAGTGGGCTCGGCCCCAAATTGAAATCCTTGCCAAAGGAAGATCTCAATATCTTTTCATCGAATGTCATCGAATTTCTCACAGGAGAGATATAAAATGAATTCTGCACTGCCGGAATTTGACGTAGTGCCAAGAAATCAGAAAATTCAAGGAAGAAGACCGACGCCATTACGAGTCCAAAGCTTGTTTTTTCTTCTTCGGGAACATGCGTTTCTCATGTAGTATTGCGTCGAGGTAGTGTTCCGGCGTTACATAACTATATAATTTCTAATAATTAGAAAAATTGAGTAAAATTTGGACTCAGAGTATAGGATTTTCGTAGTTGATCGATGTTACTAGTGAGACATTATCGAGATCTTATATTCGATTACGTGTGACTATATCACACGAAAAAAGGGACGCCGTAACTCAATCGTAATCGAGTTCGGATGATTATTTTGTTCGTGTACAATATACATCAAGTATCTTGACATGTAAATTACTAGAAGTGTTTAATACAACAATTACAAATTTATGTAAAAATGATAATAATAATAATAATAAATAAATATGAACACATTCATCTCACACTGTCGGTAGTACAAGGCTGGAGAGGGGATAAATTTTTCTTGATTTCTGATTAAGTAAATAAAAACAGAAAAAATAAAAAACCACCGGACTCATTTCCACCGTCGTAGTGAGGGTTTGTCGCGGCCGGCGATTTGCGGGGTAAGCGGACAATCCATACGGAGGAGAAGGAGGAAGGGTGCAAAGGTCTTGGAATGCAGGGGCGAGCAGGTTAACCTCTTCGTAGGGTCGGGGTTTGTGATTCGAGGACGACGTCGAGTTACGAAGGCTCGTCGATCAAGGTATGTCCGTGCCCTCCTGTTTCGTTCCTGTTCTGTCCTTCTATCCCTAATCCCCTGTCGTTGAGTGTCGGCTGAGTGGGTATGTCCTTAATCTCCTGTCACCACGATTTATGATAAAGGTCCTTCCTTCATTTGAGTCTCTTTTGTTGCCGATGGTGATTGATGATAGGTGTAGTTGAGTCTGGATGATTTGGTGTCTTGATGCTTGTTTAGGTGATGATATTGCAGCAAGCGTATTTACTCATCTGTGCAGTTCGAGTTTTTCCTAATTGATGTCATAGAAGAAAATTGCTACCGCCATCGTGGGTGGGAAATTCTTAAGAAAGGTTGTGGGCTGGCTTCAATGGTGGTCATCATTCCTTGTCATTATTAACATCATTAGATTGGTAAGCGGAAAAACTGTGATTAAAGTAGCAAGGGAATATTGTACGTATGTGGTGGATGAAATTGATCGGTTGGTAGTATAACAACTGTGAGACGCTCTCATTGTTAATGGAGTTGGGTTTGCTTGCTAGTTTCCTTCTTGTGAAACTGTAATGTGTGAAAGACTTGAATAAACCACTCATTTTTTTTTTATAATGCCTTCATCTCTCTGTTGTCCCATTGAGCTTCGGGACATTTCAACGATTTTGCAACTACTAATGAAATAAGTCCTAAGCCCGAGAATTGGATTGTGAGGCGTGAATAGTTATAATGATATGAATCGATTTGTATTCGTATGAGTGGAGGTCTATCCCACTGGCACTGAGGTGGATATCCGATTGAGAGTCGAAGGAGTACAGGGAGGTAACGCAACTCGCGGTTGTTACCTGCCCCGATTTTCGGATACTCCTGGAGGAGTGGGTGGAGACGCACTACGGTGGTCCTGGCACCTCGTGAAGGGTTGATGTGATATGTGGGTGTATCAAGAGAGTCGGTGTGCTATACTAACCTGTATTTTAAGTATGTGTATGTGTATGCGTATGTGTTTGTATTTGGTGTATTTAGTAATCGTATCTGAATTTGCGAATGACTATAATTTGTGATACGTGGTTGATCTCGATTGGTGAGTCAACGCATGGAAAGGTTTTTAAAATTGTATATGTTAGAATGAGTATAGGTGTCACACTGTTCTTTGCGTGTGTTCATGGGATGAGACGTACTCATCGGTAGTTCGCTAACCCCGTTCGGGGAATATCATTTCAGTCTTGCAGTTGAAAGAAGAAGATGAGACGGTGCAGAGAAGAATCTAGATTCGGAATTGTGAATTCACGGGTAGGAGTTGAAAGTTGTTTTTCGCTGACATTGGCGATTAAGTTTTCTGTGAAAGTATACAGGAATTTCGGTCTTTACACCAAATATCTCGAAAAAACTAGATGGAAAGAAGTGGATGGTGGCTCCGAGATCGATGTTCGTCAAACACAAATATCATCGCCGGAACCAGTAAGAACTTCGGAATGATTCCACATTTTATCTCACCTTAAGTAAAAGATGCCATTTTCATCGGCATCGGAGGCCGTGTTTAGGTTTGGTCTACAGAATGATCTTTCCTTTTTTGACTGTTGTTTTACCTTTAAAGTACGTCCATCTTCCCTAGAATATGCCATCGTTTTACAAAGAAAGAGTTTGGCAAATCAAACAAAGAGCTGTGCTGTCGAAGATTTCTTGTCATTTACGTTGTTGCATACTTCAAGGTGTTTCCTTCCTCGTAAACACCGGCCAAAGCATCGATGTAAACAATGGCGAGGAGGGTCGTTGTTTTGTCGGGACCGCGCCCGTCTCTTTTGGGTGTTGTTTATTATTCTTCTCCATTTGTCCCCTAAGCTGTCCTTATGTTGTCCCTTATTTCTCGGCCGATTTCTTCCCTCGTTTCTCACTATGTCTTTTGTAACAAATCTGCCGCAGTCGTCTTATATGACCATTTCGAGCAATAGCTGATGTTTCCCACCCTGTCCATAGGCTACTAGATAAGAGAAGGCATATGGATGGACTCAGGTCGGCTACACGAGGATCAGAGCTCGTTGCCATGGTTCGCTATATGAGAAATAGTTTGTTTCAAAAATCGCGTAATGATGAATATCACCTGGACCCTATTCGTTCAGGGTAATAGTTTCCAACACATCCAGGCGAAAGACGTAGGACAGTATCACAAGGCCAATGAGGTAGTTAAAATTTGACGTATGATGCGACATAACTGAAGCCACTCAACATGAAGATAATTGTTGGATTGGTTCAAGGGTGATGATAACGAAGATTAAATGAAGTTGTTAGTGGAGAGTTAATGAGTTAGATGGTGGCAAAGATAGCAGTTTAGAGTTAATCCATCACGTATCATTCTATTAATCCATCAATCCGAAATCAGAGCATTTGCTCAAAGTGTTGCTTGTGTTTCAAGAGTTTGACCTCCATCTTCTGTGCTAAATATCGCAGAATGTTCTGTTGTTATCTGTTTCGTTTTTGTTGTAGTTTCTGCTATTGATACAGATTTGTTTTCGCTGATAACATACAATAAGTCCGAGATCTTAGCAAGTTGGTTAGGATTTTAGTATACATAAGCTTTTTATATATGGTAAAAATTGGGTAGCCATGTAAATTGGCCAAACATAAATTGGGTAGCCATGTAACTCTTAGTCTTGTTCTTTCTGCGTTTTCTAGGTGTGTTGTGCAAACTTTTATCAGTGTTCGTTTTTTTTTTTCCTTTCCTCTATTTTCACGGCGAGAACCAAATACCGAACCACGAGGTTCGTTTCTCAAATTCCCGAAAGTGTTTGTTATTCAACATAAGATTGAAGCCAAAAGGTATCTCGGATTTGGCCACCATGATAGCGATTTCCAGAAGGCATATTGGGACTATTCGAGAGTAACCATAGATGGAGTTGTGGTTTTCATCCCCATCTTCGGTTTAGGCCAGATTGGCACCAGTGTGTAAACGCTGTTTCCGCATATGTCGAAGATTACCATGATCTCGTAATAGTAATGATAGACTCGATATACCTTTCTTTCACAATAAAAAAAGAACTGATGTTTTGTTAGGTATGGTGTGAATGTCACCTTCATGATTCTTAGAAAATTTCAAATGCTGTTTTGATCCCAAAAGACAAACAGATTGTCATGACTTGTTGCGAGCCCGCGGCACAGTCATCTGCAATGCAACGGCAAATTTAGTTCGCTGTCACGACGGATAAATTATGAAGGTCATGAGGACATAGTTTAATACGACGGCAACTTCGAAAGGATGAGATGATGTTGATCGGCGGTCTCTATCGAGCTTTGCACGTCTTAATCACGAAGCAAATTAAAGACAGTTTCTTCTGAAGATCGACAACTTAGCGTAGGAAAGGACACATCTCACCATACCAATGGCTAGCCAACATCGTTGAATAAAATGGATTGTGGCACAAATCGATGCTCAATCTCGATGGACTAATCTGCTGTCCCAGACAAACAACGTAATGGATCATACGTTAGTAGGGTTTGTGATGCTGATGCGATAAGAATGATACATATGATAGTGAAGGTAGTGATTCGACCACGTTTAGGTATGTATGCCACTGCAAACAACCACATACTTGAAACTCAGGATCTCGACAGATGACGTAAAGTTCAGCCGTTTGCGCCCGACCTCTTGCCACAAATTTCATAGTCGAAGAAACTTAAGAGCATTGTACCCCTAAAACCTTGCCTCCGAGTAGTCCGTGGAGTGTATGTAACTAGCTCAAGATAACCAAACACGGTCAGACAATTCACGGTCGCCATTACCCCTTATGAAGATTGAAAAGTCCTAGAAGAAACCACAGACCCAAGATATAGCTCCTCTTACGACGCCATCTGCTGTTTACAACGGCCCCATTACGTCGACGGTCTTCCGGTTAAGTGACCGGTGAAAGCAAATCCAAAATCAATACCTAAAAACTTTCATCAATCAACTCACAACCCTGTTTATTATTCTTTCTATTACTCATAGTTTGTAATGTTAACGTAGTATTTAGTTTAAATTTCATTGTTAAATTAATATCTTATAATATATTTAGAAGATAGTTAAGAGATATTAGTCTATATTTAAGAGATAAATACTTCGAAAGAGACTTTTTTTTTTTGCCCATTCGATATTCGGAGTTTTGATCCGATTAATACGAACTCGATCTGGGACACCCGACTTTAATGGATGAGTCTTTGCATGGTTGTGTTGATAGGTTTTAAACCCGAAAACTCCTTAAACGAATCCAAACGTTACTAGTTGGATTTTACTGATATTTGAAAAAGACTTTAGAATTAAAGTCTAGCCTTTTCATTTTCGCATTTTCATGCCCAAAATTACGTAAGGGATGAATTATAACGGAGTTATGTGAATTCATGCCTAACGCAGGAGCTGACCTTGTTGTAAGAAGGAAAGGAGAAACTCCGGCAGTGTATTATTTCGATTTTCTTTTCCTCTCATTGTTGTGTTTGTTTACGAGGTTATCGAGGAGGAAAGAAGGAAACGGGAGAAGAAGAAACTCTGATCACACGAACGACAACATCAATGAAAATGTTATATTAATTTTAAATGCAAAAACTGTGCATAGGCCATGCCAAAAACCTTTTAATTACATTTTCAATTTTTTATCGTTGTTCTTTACTAAGTCCAGTTGTCGCCTCCCCCTCCGTTCGTTCATACCTAGAAATGTTATTATCCACGTACTTTATTACATTGTGTACTATGTAACTTCCTTTTTACCAATCTAATATCAATCAAAACATGGCTATGCATGAAATGAAATTACTTAGATCAATAAATTATAATAATTTCCCTAATTGTTTATTTCAAAAACGTTAATTCCCACGTTGCCCCCCTGCCCAATATATATGGACTCTACATAAATCCAAAGGAAGAAATAGACACGGAAAGTTGAGAAGAACAAGTCCTATCCATCTTTCCCCACCTCTGGAAGCAATTTGTCTTCCTCCTCTGGGAATTGTTATTGTTTCTGTGAGGAGCGGGTCGGAAGGGGTCCGGTCGAAGAGCCCGACATGTCGAACTTCTCGGGTGAAGACGGGAGCTTCTCTTCCGGGAACACTGGCGAGGAGGTCATCCAGAGGCACGTCCTTCTCGGGGACCACAAGCCGCAGCAGCCCCAGCTGATTCAGACGCAGCAGCTGCAGGGAGGAGGGCACGGTCATCATACGCAGGTCCTCCCGACGAGCTCGAACGCAGGTGCTGTTGAGACCGCCTCGTCCCCTCAACAGCAGGTCCCTCCCAAGAAGAAGCGTAGCCTCCCCGGGACGCCAGGCAAAGCGATCCATCCCTCCTTTTGTTTATTTTTTATTTTGTCTTGTCCTCGGTTTACGGTGGAGAGTTTTGGTTGGCGAGAAGTCGTGAAACGATTTAAAATGTAGACCCGACGGCGGAGGTGGTGGCGTTGTCGCCTACGACGCTGATGGCAACGAACAGGTTCGTGTGCGAGATTTGCAACAAGGGTTTCCAGAGGGACCAGAACCTGCAGCTACACAGGAGGGGGCATAACCTGCCGTGGAAGCTCCGGCAGAGGACGGCAACTGAAGTTCGGAAGAGGGTGTATATATGCCCCGAGCCGACATGCGTCCACCACAATCCAGCGAGGGCACTTGGGGACCTCACTGGGATCAAGAAGCACTTCAGCCGTAAGCACGGGGAGAAGAAGTGGAAGTGCGACAAGTGCTCCAAGAAGTATGCAGTACAGTCAGACTGGAAGGCGCATCAGAAGACTTGCGGCACACGGGAGTACAAATGCGACTGCGGCACCATCTTCTCCAGGTTAGGATCCTCGACCACGTCTCTTGATCAAGCCATAAACCTACCATTAACTAATTCATCATCGAAATCACATGAGATGTTAGTATAAGCTTCGTAAACATGTTTAGTTAGTTCAATCCGTATGTTCGTTGTATTACTCATCGCTTTCAAGTCGTTGTGAACCGTTACCGGTCGAAAGCATGCAATTACAAGATTGGAGGAATGATCGGCGAACTGACTCGAGTTATGCACACATCCGGATTGCAGGAGGGACAGTTTTATCACTCACAGAGCATTCTGCGATGCCTTGGCAGAGGAGAATAATAAGGTGAACCAACAGCAGCAACAACAGCAAGGTCTGATGGGGGGATGTGGCGGAGTCCCTTCACAGATCCCCTCAGAGATCATGTCATCCCGACCACTGTCCAACCCATCTTCCAACCCATCCGCGCTCCTCAGTGACTTCTATGACCCGAAAAACCACCTCGGCTCATCCGCCGGAGATCTCAGCTCCATGACTTTCAAGCCTATTAGCATCCCCCCATCCCCTATGTTCTCCCCAGCAACGTTCTTCAAGCCGATCAGCTCGTCATCCCCTTCATCGTCCTCCTCGCCGCTACAGCTCGGGTCGCAGATCTCCTCTGGCCCCAACACACCCTTTGGATACCACCTCCAGGACAGCAAGGCCTCTCCCTCCTCACTCCTTGCCGGCCCCGGTGCAGGCTCGGCTCACATGTCTGCCACCGCGCTGCTCCAGAAGGCGGCCCAGATGGGTGCCACCGCAAGCACCGGCATAAACTCCCCCATGATGCACCAGAAGACGTTCACGACCAGCATGGCTGGCCCCGAGCAGGTTTCCTCCTCTGCCAGACCACCTCCCCCACCCCCTGCAACAGCCGCATTTGGCAGCGGCAGCAGCCTATTGCAGCAACAACAACAACAGCAGCATCAGCAGCAGGGTTATGACCAAGGCTACCGACCACAGCAGCAAGAACAAATGTCCCCCATGACCGGTATGAACCCCAACGGGGTCTTCAGCAGTCACATGGCGCAGCTCATGGAGGGCGGCCTCAGCAGCTCACAGGAGATGTTCGCGAGCATGTTCATGGGCGGCGGAGGAGATCAGGGGAGTTTCGGGATGAAGAACATGGGCAACCATCAACCCCGTCAACAGGACGCCACAGCATCATCAGTCAGCAGCATCAACCCTTCACCCGTTCCCGGGAAGGGGACAGGATCAAGACCATTACCCATGTTTGGCGGCAACACCGCCCCGAATGGGACCGACGTGATGACCCTGGACTTGTTCGGGACAAGCGGCGGCCAATCGAGACAGGGAGTCAGGGGCGGCAGCAACGGGATGCAGGACCACAACTCCCAGAGGATGCCGCAACCCGTCATGGGCCACGGCTTCGGACAACACCCGAACCACCACCTGCCCGACGCAGCAGCCATGGAGAAGACCATCTGGGACGTGTGAGACAACGTCCGAGGAATTAAAAAAAAAAAAAAAAAAGCGTGTGCAGATGCTATCACTACATCGAAACTCCTCCCAACCAAAAATTTGTCTGATATCAATAACACCTGAGAGCCGTCATGACATGTCTTCTTCTAACTCCCGAGAATAATGAGAGGGTTTGCAGTTATCCACCTAACGTTGGATCTTCTTCTTACAGTAGCGCGCCTCCCGCTCGCCGTTCGAAAACCTTGGATTCCAATTTCTTCATATGGGATACTGTTTTAGGACACCCTTAATGAATTTAAACCAAATTTGTCGTGAAAATTAAAAGTTGTACTAAAAGCTCTAACTTAACACACGTGATATTCGTAATATTTCTATTTTTAAACAGTTTTCGCCTCAACCCCGGGAACCAAATCATTTCGGTGTGGCCGAAAGCGAATGATTTCGGCCCTCCCAGAAAAGCCGCGCACCAACTTTCGGACAATTTCATCAATTAAAGAAATTGCACACTGTCTGTCCACCCTTTTTGGTTTGTTCCTCTTTAAAAAGTTAAATATATTCCCTCCCTCCCATACAATCATTTTCCTTTAGGGGGAGAACACTACTACCACCACGGCACTCAATTAAAGCCAAACGCCACCGTTTTCGTGTGTCTGTCTGACTGTGCGTTTGTTTCGGTTCTCAATTGTTAGTGACACCAAAAGTCATGAGTTCTCATTCATCATTTCTCCACCAAGTCCTCGGATCCAAAGTTTCTCAGGGCCTGAGGAACTGACGGCCGAAAGTGGTTTCCGGGGGGAAATGGGCGTGGTCACCGTCAGCGTAGCCGAGCTCAAGCCCAGCGTTTCCGGACGTAGGTCGCTCCGTCCCAGTTCCAGCGCTCGTCGTGCCGTTGACTGGTGCGGGGGTTGTTGTTGTGTTCGCGGTACGTTTTTGTTTCCTGCAGGACCGCGATGTATGATGTTGTTGCGGGTGTTTTGACCACAGGCCAATCTCCGAGGTCTCAAGTGACCTCACCGTCGAAGTCGGGAAATCGACCTTTTCTCTCCATAAGGTAACTGGAAAGCCGGCGGCCGTTTTTGGTGTGTTTTCTTGTATGCAGTCTCGTCTCCTGAGGGTTGATGATGGGGATGTTTTATAATTGTATTTGTAGTTCCCGCTCGTATCACGGAGCGGACGCATCCTGAAGCTGCTGGCTGAACCGAGAGATCCGAGAGTCATGTCTCGTATAAATCTGGGTAACGTCCCGGGTGGGCCTGAAGCGTTTGAGTTGGCTGCCAAGTTCTGTTACGGGATCAACGTCGAGTTCACGCTGTTGAATGTCGCGATGTGCTGCTGTGCGGCCCGTTACCTGGAAATGACCGAGGAAATTGCAGAGAGGAATCTGTTGGCTTGTGCAGAGGCGTACCTAAAGGACTATGTGACCCCGAGCATATCGAGCTCCATCGCCGTGCTGCATAGATGCGAAAGTGTGCTCCCCACAGCGGAAGAGATGAACCTGGTGTCAAGGCTCGTCAATGCCATCGCAAACAATGCCTGCAAGGAGCAACTCACTTCGGGATTGTCCAAGCTTGACCGGGACTTCTCGGCGAAGCCCGTCGGGATGGTATCAGAGCTTGAAAAGCCGGCCGACTGGTGGGGGAAGTCGCTCGCGGTTCTAAGCCTGGATCTCTTCCAGCGAGTCATATCTGCTGTGAAATCGAAAGGGCTGAAGCAGGATACCATCACAGAGATCCTAATTCACTATGCCAATAACTCGCTCCAGCTCATGTCGAAACAGACAACTCCTCTGCAAACAGCAAGGGGAAGTAATAATTCGGACCTGGAGAAGAAGCAAAGGGTGATCGTCGAGGCGATCGTCTCTTTACTTCCCACTCACTCCAGGAAAAGTCCCATTCCCGTGGCTTTCCTTTCCAGCTTGTTGAAGGTCGCAGTCCGAGCATCAGCGTCTGCCTCTTGCCGTTCTGATCTCGAGCGACGGATGGGTTTGCAATTAGACGAGGCAATCCTTGAGAACATCCTCGTTCCTGCAGCAAATTCCACGATCTACGACACCGACCCGGTTTGCAGGATCTTCTCGAATTTTCTTAAATTGGAGGAGGAGGATGACCAGGAAAATCGATTGGGGGAGGAAAGCGACATGTTCTGCGATTTCGAGAGCCCTGGATCTCCTCGGCAGATCTCGATCCTTAAGGTCTCCAAGCTCTTGGATAGTTACCTAGCAGAAGTCGCCCTTGATCCGAACCTATCCCCGGCCAAATTCACAGCGTTGGCAGAAATACTACCGGATCATGCTCGCGTCACGAGCGACGGGCTTTACCGAGCTGTCGATATCTTCCTCAAGGTAGGCAATCACCTTGGAATGTTCATAAAATATGCACTTCGTTTTCGACTAACAGTAACTCGCATGGCAATTTCAGGTCCATCCCAACATGAAGGATCCAGAGAGGTACCGTCTCTGCAAGAATATAGATTGTCAGAAACTATCGCCGGCGGCATGCAGCCATGCGGCACAGAACGACAGGCTGCCTGTCCAGACGGCTGTCCAAGTACTCTACTTCGAGCAAATGAGGTTGAGAAACGCAATGAACGGGGGCCCGTTCCCCAACCGTTCGGTCGGGGGATCAGGAGTGCCGGGGAGCGGCGCCATCTCTCCAAGGGACAACTACGCGTCGGTGAGGAGGGAGAACCGGGAGCTGAAGCTGGAAGTCGCGAGGATGAGGATGAGGCTGACGGATCTGGAGAAGGACCACGCATCGATGAAGCAGGAGCTCGTTAGGCCCCACAGGGCTAGCCGGCTGATCCGGTCGTTCGCACGCAGGCTTAGGAAGCTGAAAGTGATGTTCCGGAGGAGCACGTCAAACGCCTCCGCGAGCAAGGCCGATTCCGACAACGGATCCGCGTTCCGCAAACGGAGGCATTATTCCTTCTCTTGAGCCGGATTAAGAAAAAAAAAATCTGTATTATCCAAGCTGAACATGGCCAATACAATTCGGGCTTTGTGATTGCAAATTTTCGTGGCATAATGTTAATTAAAGTTAGTTTTAAAATAAACACGGGAGTGTCTGACTACCTGATATTAGAGTTTTACTGCAATCAATGTCAATTGTATTAGCGAAAAATTATATATTTTCATTTTTAATTTAATAACCAAATAATGTATTAAATACTATTATTTAACTTTAGTGCTTTGCAAGCTCAAACTCAAATTTGGGCATTTGTCTGATTTTGAAACAAAGAGGCATATAGCTGGGGTGATTGGGCAAGTTGCAAGCAATACCACTGAAAGACTTTGAACAAAACGATCATGTGATAATATTATGTGATGACAAGTCAAACGTTGCATTTGACAAAAGGAATCCCATGTTGCATCATAAACAACACACAGAAAAGCATGTAGAGATTACTCGCATGTACATTTTACAAAGCTCGAATCATTTCCGGCTGGTCCTATCTGCCAAAGCCTGTTTACTACCTCCACAAGCATCTCCATGGAAGCACGCCCGGCTTTTCGAAGTTCTTCGGGGACACATAAACCCTTCCAGGACAACTGCAGGCCGTCCCAGGGAACCACCAGCCAAGCTGGATCGAGCTCATACCCATCCAGGGCTGGATCCGACGAGGAACTATCGTAGGTCCGGGCGGAGCCCCGGGGTGGTCATATTCAGCAAGAGCATTTGCTACCTCTCCTGCACTGTGACCTTCCTCTTCCAATAGCTCCGGGCGTGAACATGTCCCGCCAGCTCAACGGCTCTCTCCTCCCGCTCGCGAGGCCCTACCAACCCCAATCCTAAGCCACTGCCTGGGGCAGTCCTCATGCTATCCCCTCTGCAACAACCCTTCGTCTATGACTACGCGAAACTGCGAAGGAACCTAGGATGACGATGAATTCGGGTATGCGAAAGCCCAATAATCATTGTGATATGGTTAGCTCTTGGCTAGCCAGCATCACTGCTACTGTGATCCTTATGCTTAGTTTAAATTGGATAATGATAAATCCAAAATTAATTAAATCTCTCTTTTTGTTGGGAAAAATCAAACACGAAGGAAAAGGGATGAAAATGACACAACAGAATATATGAAGAAAATATCAGGAAAATTTCCAGCGAACCAAAACCCACCAGACTATTCCATTCCATTACGAACTCTTATCTTCTTCTCCTCCTCCTCCTTCGGACAATAAACCCAACAACTACCAGACCCCCATGACGTATGATGACGGTAAAGGATGCGGCGCCGGAGGAGGAGGAGGGAAGAACCCCGACCGGACCTGCGACTACTGCGGGGACACGGAGGCCGTCCTCTACTGCAGGGCCGACACCGCCAAGCTCTGCCTAGGCTGCGACCGCGAGGTACACTCCACCAACCCTCTCTTCGCCAAGCACACCCGGTCCCTCCTCTGTGACGCCTGCGACTCCTCCCCTGCCTCCATCTTCTGCGAGTCCGAGCGTCTCGCTCTGTGCCAGTCCTGTGATTGGGAGCGCCACGATGTTGCCCACTGCCGCAGGCCCCTCGAGGGTTTCTCTGGCTGCCCCGAGATTACTGAGTTGATGGGCTTCTGGGGTTTCGATGAGTTAGGTTTTAAGGGTTCTGGCTGCGATGAGGATGAGGATAAAGGGGGGATGGTTCTTTGGGAGACGCCGTCCTTTGTTAGCTTGGATGATTTGATTGCGAACTCCGAGGAAGCTGATTTCAAGGGTTTGACCTGTGCCGGCGGTGACGTCCCTCCTCTTCCGAAGGTAGTGTTTGGATCCGTTCGGGTCATTGATTGCCGTAACCTTTTGTTGTGGGGATTGTGAGTCCGAGAATTTAGAAAGGTATGATTTTTTTTTTTGTGTGAGAGAGATGGGTGTTGATGATGTCCAAGTTGTCATGTTGTAGAATCGGAATGCGACTTGTGGGCAGCATAAGAAGGAAATACTGCGCCAGCTGCGTTTGCTTGCGAAACCAGAACCTGGCGTTTACTTTGGGTCTGGACCCATCAAATCTTTCAGTTCGCCTCAGTACTCCTCTTTCGAGCAGACTGTCCCGGCCAAAAATGAGTTTGAGTTTCTGGCATGTGATGATGGGAAGGGCTCGACTCCATTCAGCCATTATGAGGTTGATAGTTCTCTTTTGTGAGGGATGATATCGTACCGTTAAGTGTTGATATGGTAGCTAAATGTGTACTTTCTCGGACAGGCATTTCAGTGGATTCATAGTGAGGATGAGGCTGCAAAACAAGATTATAATTGCTCTGATTTCCTGAACTTCTTTCATGAGGACGTGCCTACGACTTTGGACAAGCAACAGAACATTGACAGTCTATGCTCTACTGAAAGTGTTCAGGACGACACCAATCAAGACAGGACTAATTCCGTGCCTGTAGTTGTTAGGAGACCAGTTCAGTATGAATTTTCCAGTCAAGAGCGAGAGTCAGCACTCACGCGATACAAGGAGAAGAGGAAAACAAGAAGGTACCCTCGGGTGTTACTGTTCTATCTTAACATGTGTGATTTAGCATTTGGCATTAACCATAATCGTTCTTATCTGGACATAAGTGTTTATCGTTTATTGCATCTTCCACCTGTTTTTTCTTGGAAGTGAACCAGAGATCTTGCCTTGACTGCAGCTTGGTACCTGCCTATTGATTGATCCCATTTTGTTACCCCTTCAGAGTTGTCTTCTTTCTTATTTTGATTGAAACAGCCTCTTATGTCGTTTATTTAGGATTGCTTTTTTATTGTTTTTAATACAAAATTCGGCATACTCCCTTCATGGTCTCGAGCAGGTATGATAAGCACATCAGGTATGAATCGAGGAAGGTTCGAGCCGAAAGCAGGATAAGAATTAAAGGGCGTTTTGCTAAGATGGATCGCATGTAGTGGGTACGACCTTATCTTTTAAACCTTTACCTGTCATTTGGTGGTTGTTTTTTGGTATGGTGCTGAGATATGGCAGTTGACGGATACAGGGCATATGAAAGGTGGCTGGCCCTGCTGGGGGACGCTGATTCCAGAACATGTCCAAGCCAGTGGTGGATTCCGTTAGCTGTATGAAGTGCAAATCTCTAGTTTACTCTCGTGTGTCTTTTGGATATAGAAATACTAAAGCCTTAGTTTGGTCAAAGACGGCTGGACAAAAGTTAGCGAAAGTAATTCTGTCTTTCCTCCCTGGTCGCACGTCACTTTCTTTCGTTCTAAACAGATTTCGAGCGTTGCTTATAGACCTGTGAAATGTCTCTGTTTATGTATGCATAGGAGTCAGTCACAAGAGATGCCGGTGTTGTATATGTGTATGGTTATGGTCTGGGTTATCTGCAGATAGATGTTCGTCAATACCACTTCCTGTGATTTTGATATCGATTTGCCTCAGGAAGAGGTAACCCGTGTGCGCGGGACTATCGTGGCCAGGCAGGTTATGTGGTTGGTAACCAAGTCATCTGTGGATAGGATGGAAAAGCGAAAACACAGAGACATGGCTCAAAGATTGCCGTTTCACAGTGGTCGGAAGGTGTAGCCGCAGCAGGCTGTATGCGATCTGGACGGAGATCATCGTATTCTGGGTGGCCGCATCGATGAGGGAAAGTACGTGGATGCCTACAGTCAAGGATGTGTTTGAAAAAAATAAAGAATTCGAATCCCTTTCCTGAATTCTAAAAAGTTATCTCTTGACATGAAACATGTGATTTCAATACAGTCCGAAACTATTTATACTTAAACCAAACACGCCCTAAAGTTGGCTTCACAGACTGAATTTGGGAATTAGGGTTTCGAAGTTCTGCAATAAGAGAATCGCCGCCTCCGGTCCGTTGGTCAAGCTCTAGCGTCAAATCCAGGTCGGGCGATCGATCGGTCGATGAAGAGTCGTAATAGCGGGGACGATGGAGCCGCCGGAACGTCTAGCGTTTTGCTGTCGGCCAAGAAGAAGAAGAAGAACGTCAGGCGCTTGGGTGGCGGCGGTCTGTCCCTCGAATCCTTCGCTAACATGAAGCCCGGCCGGAGCCAATACAATCCGGCTATAGCGAGTACGTATGCTCGTGCTTCGTAGGATTACCGATCGATGGATTCTTGTTTCAAGCTTGTGTTGTTCGTCATTTGCCGTTTAGTTTACTTGCTTCCCTTGTGGCAGAGAAACAAAGGGAGTTCTATAAGAATGCCAAATATGTTAGTAAGTATAAGAGAACCCTGAAGCATCATAATCAGCAGAACGATCTCTCCATACCGAGCTCTTCGAAGGTTCTATGCTTTGATACTGGACTTATTCATTGAAGTGGGATGTGAATTTGCGTCCTTTTATTAACTTCGTATCATTCAGGGGGAAACTGAGGGGGATTCGAGTGGCAAGGGATCCGGGAAAAAGAAGAAGAAGAGCTGGAACAATTTGAATCACTTGTATGAAGCGAAGCGTGAAGCTGACGAGAAAGCGAGGATGGAGCGGGAAGCCGCGATGCGGGCGAAGAAGGAGGAGATGGATAAAGCGGCGGCGCGTAGGAAAGCTGAGAGAGGGAAGATGTTGAAGAGGACACGGTCAGGGCAGCCTCGGATGAAGTACAGAATCGAGCACCTCCTGCAGACGATTCAGGGTTCTTCCTAGGTGACACTTTTCGTTGGATGTCTTATTTTGCTGGTGTAAAATTTGACACGATTGGCCCAAATTGTGGGGGCAGCATTTGTTTTTGTTAGGTCAACCCTCTTGGACAAGTTGAGTTTCATTTTTGCAGATGATCAATCTAAATCTGATCCTCCTTGAGTGGATTCACTTTTTTATTTAAGGAAAAGTTGATGCTTAATATTGTTCGGTTGTGAATTCCTTGAAAGTTTGGTGAGAAATGGGGGGTCCCAGTTGACAAGTAGGCTTTTGTTCTTTTAATTATGAATTAAAATTGGCTAATGGAATTTACTGGCACCATCTTGTTGTCGTCATTTTGGTTAGTTGTGGACGATTCAGCAAAAGGATTAAGGAGGTCAATTTGTGAGGTAATTGGGTGATTTCCTTGTAGCTTGTATTTGGATGCAGCTATCAGCAGCCCACATCTGTGCTTTAGTTTCGTCTTGGAAGTTCAATGTTATGAGCCTTCAGGCGTGCAAAAGGTTTTATCTGGACAGCATAGAAATCATTGTGTGTTTGTTTGAAGGGTAGCTTTGAATGGTAGGTTTTCCTTTCTTCGTGTCTTTTAAGTTAGGAAGTTGTCTGCTGCAGTGCTTAGGAGATAAGCTGGTCTCGTACCAAAGTCATCCCTAGAATATGCTTTTCAGCAACTTTTGTCTGCATTTCGAATCTGAATAATACCATAGATCCAAACCTCCGTTCGGAACCGGGTGTAGTGGTGGTGGTGACCGCAGCTGTGGCATTTGGATTCCAGTGGGGTGTTAGCAATGGGACCTGGCGGGCCAGGAGGTCCTGGCGGTGACTTCGGGTTCGGCGGTCCAGGAGGTTGGGGAGGTCCTGGCGGTCCGGGAGGTTGGGGAGGTCCGGGAGGTCCTGGAGGTTGGGGAGGTCCGGGAGGTTGGGGAGGACCGGGAGGTCCTGGAGGTTGGGGACCAGGGCCAGGTGGCCCTTGGGGTCCGGGACCTGGAGGGCCTTGGGGCCCTGGAGGTCCAGGGTTCTTTGGGGGTCCCGGGTTCTTTGGGGGACCATGGTTCTTCGGACCAGGAGGATTCTTCGGTGGTTGCTTCGATGGCCTATGCAGCATGGTGTCAACATGGTCAGTCTGTCTATCGATCTGATCATTTTGCTTCTTAAAACTTCTTATTTCATTCGTATGAGATGAGCACGGATCTCTTAGAGAACCTTCGTGTTGAATCTGCTTGTGCAGCTTCTACGGCTTGTGTTGCTGTTGGATGCTTCAAGACTGCTTCGGCGGCCCTCCTGGACCTTACGGACCCCCCGGTGGTCGTCCGTTCTAAAGATTAGTGTTCAATCTTTCACTGCTCACTTCGGCCTCTGGGTTAAAAACATTGGTAATAATGCAAAAGCTGTTCTGTTTGTGCGAGTTCCATTTGTGTCAACGCCTTCTTCGATTTGGCACATTTCATATTTAGTTGGGCAAACTCAAATATCTATGTAACGGTATAAATTTTGGGCGAACAATTAATCCTATGATACCAAATCAGATCAATTGCAATTCAATCCACTACAGCATGTACGATTTGCTTGTATGTAACCACAATTACACCGAGGATTCGATACGACATTAACAACGACCAAGCGAGTAAAGCGCATAACAAACTTTGAAGTTATTTATGATGTCTTTAACAAAGTTCCAACAAGGGAAGAAAGGGATAGAAAACCCAGAAGGACCAAATAATCCAGTCAATGCTAATCAAAGCAACTTGAAAAATGAACTTACTCCTATCCGTTCCACGATGCAAGCAACAATATTTA
Organism: Melastoma dodecandrum; assembly: GCA_029817715.1. NCBI lineage: Eukaryota > Viridiplantae > Streptophyta > Magnoliopsida > Myrtales > Melastomataceae > Melastoma > Melastoma dodecandrum. The sequence continues at coordinate 1,288,357 of JARUPY010000355.1, read as the reverse complement.
CAAAGCAATTTTGAAAAGACAATAAGAGGCGGAGCAACAAACCCTGCAGGGAGGAAAGCTATCACTTCCTTTCTTCGCCCTTTTTAAGGGAAAATGCTCCAAAAACACAAGCGAAAATACAAGGAAAATCAGTGATCTTTTTTGACAGCCACTGTTCTGAAGTTTGTTCTGCATGACAGTATAAACATTGAAGGAGTCAAATATAAATGCACCATTCATTCAGTTAATAAAAGCCTGTTAGTTTACCTTCGCATATTCAATCATTCACAAGCAATTTTGGTGTCAAAGCTGCTAAGACAGATGGCAAATGCTTGGAAGGCTGAGATGGGATATTGATAATCCATGGTGAAGACATCTTTCCCCACTTTCCCGAATTGGAGAATGGCATTCTCATTCTCTGAGCCGGTAGCCATGCTTTCAGGAGAGGCAACCAGCTGGAAGTTCTTTACTGAGGGAAGAGTCACCCGGCCGTTAAAGTTCAGACACCAGCATTGTAGCTGCTCGTGCCACCTCGGGTCCTTGTTTTTCAACACCAGCCTCTCATCTCTTAGGACAGATGATGATGTTCCAGGCTTAAAGTTCTCCATTCTTGTCGATCTTGATCTGAAGAAGGAAAACGATGGGAAAGATTCGAGAGTGCCTGACAGGAGTTCAGTCTGCATAGGTGCTACTCCTCCTGGTCCAAGACAGGAAGCAGGGATAGAGTCCATGGCACATTTCATTCTCCTAGGACCCCTTCAATTTTTACATGCCAAGGAAAATTCATATTCGGGTCATTATTCAAGGCAAAAAGATTTTTAGCAGCTGAATCTGGCTTTGGTGCAGCAAGAGAAACCTGGAACCCAATGCATTCAGTTCATATGTTAGGTGGGCCACCGCATAGGTTCCAGCAGGAGCTGCTGAGGACACCTGCTTGTCAGTAGCTACCCTTGTAGACTGGCTTTTGACGAGTCTAGCACCGGCACTAGTAAGTTGTGTATCATAAATTATAAACTTTGTCCCAAGAAAGTTTGATCTAGCATTCAAGTAAAGAGTAAAGACAAGAGGTTAATGGAATGTAATGCTTAATATGCTAACGAGTGTTGCTGGTAAACGAATTGTACCTTAACTTCCCAATAAATTTGCAACTTCCCCTGGACACATCATCAGAATTAAGGGAGATAATGTAGTCTGTGCAGGTTGGCCGGCGCAATTTTCGAGCAATGAGAAGGAACTTCCCATCATCATATAAAGCTGAAAAGTCGAGATCAGAAGTAATCGGTAAGATAATGTATCCACGACTAAAAGGATGCCCATCAATCAAGAAAAGCCAAAACTAATTTTCCAATAATTATGGCGCTGCTCTTTTGCGATACAGCCTTCTCAATGACTTATACAAGATGCCTTCGACACGCACAAGAAAGGATGACAATAAGTTGACGAATCCATACCCGAATTCAAGCTGAGGTACAGGTAGAATGTTTGGTTGCTGCGATTGCGTTTTATATAGCATTGTATAAGGGAGCCCCTTGGGCCGGGCTGCAAATGCCAAAGAAGTAATGAAATAACCGAGTGCACACACACCTAGACACAATATCTATTACAAGAATAACAATATGCTAAAGGGAGGAACTAATCAAAGACAAGGGTGGTAATAAACTTGGATGAGACAAAGGGCTTCACACCATATACTAAAAAAGTTGGCCCAAGCATTGCAAACAGCACAAGACAAAAGAAACACCTTAGACCTTTGCCTCCTCTAGCTAACTGGTCATATTTACTGGATCCCAAAGACAAAGAACCCATGACAATTATTTCATATAATCACCGATGCTTGGAAAGATGGGGCATAGAGAAACATACAAGTGAACCTTCAAATACCTGCTTCAAGGAAACTGGGAAACTCAACTGGCCAGATATCTCAGGCGCTTTCACAATTTCCTTCATGATCACTCTCCAGCTGCGACAAACGCCAGCACAGGCAACCACAGTTTTCCTTGGAGGCCAAACGTCTTCGGAATCCTCTATCCTCATCAGAACATCCCTCAATAGCTCCGTCGGCATATTGGCCCAGCAACTCTGCTTCATAGCATCGACTACAACTGAACTATCCTGAACAACCCTATGCGAGCGCGATCTAAGCCCGAAACTCAAGTCGAATCCCTTTCTAGAAATGTTCCCCAGTTCATCCCTCATATCCTGAAAGATGCCCTTCAACGAAGACATCCTTACCCAAATTGGTACAATAACCAACCAAGCTGCTTGTTCTGTGTTCCACTTCACCTCACCCAACCAATGCTCCAACTAGAAGCCCCAAATCACGAGTCCTTTTCTCAGAAAAGAACACACAACCTTTACCAGTTCCCTTGTCACCTTATCCGATGGAGGCTCTGAATGAAACCCAAATCGCACTGCCTCCTCTCCCAACTATGCCTCCTCTCCCAACTAAGTAATCCAGATAACCAAACCCACCCCTCCTTACCCTCACACCTCAAATTCAACCTCCCACCTTGCCTCCACACTAAGAACCCGGACCGACCTAATTAACGGGTAACCGCCCTGGAAGACCTAAAATCGGATACCCATTTTCCCCCAATCACAAGGAAACCACTCCTCTTCCCCACAACAATAAAAAAAGGAAAAGAAAGAACCCAACTCCAAAACCAAAGAAACCCACGGGCAACGCGATTTCAACTCACGGAAAGGTCCAAACTTTCGGGTCTAATCCCACTAGACGACATCAAACAAGGTAACTGCACACAACAATTGCCCAAGATCCCAACCACAGCGGTTAGCCTAAAACCAGGTTCAGGGACAGGTCTTGATCTCCCGGATGAGCCGATCGGGATCGACCCAGAAGGGAGGAACCCATAATCAACGATGGGTTGGGACCAGGGAATAGGGATTTGTCGGGGATTGAAAGATTTGATCGATTAAAGGGACATGTGAAGGAAAAGTCTCGATCTTTTCTTTTTGTGGCTTAAGGAAGCCGACGGTGTTGAATGATGATGATGGCTTTGGCCTTCGTTTGTGGTCGCTTTATTGCTAAATTGCTTTGTAGTCACTGATCAGAATGGGATCACTTCTTTGACGGATTTCTTGCTTTTCTCCCCTCCCACCCAACCCAACCCAACTTTTCAATGCATGCCCGGCGAGTCAGTCAGTCAGTCAGTCTCTCCCACTAACCCTTTTTTATTACCTAAATACTGTAAGAATACAAGAAAAAGTATCCTTAAAAGATGTTCTAAACTTTGTTTGGTCCAGATGCTTTTTTCCCTTTCCCAAATTCTTCCTTGGGCTTATCTTTGTGACTTAGAGCAAGCTGATGCAATGTGCAAACTTTTTCCTTCCTCTTGTGCCTACAAGCTTTCCCCATGGGATAATGCAAGAACAGTCGCCGCAACCTATGCCTAAACATGCACATCGCATTCCCCTTCTCCTGTCGCTTTTGTCCCTTCCTGTTTTTTATATAATTTAGACGCGAGAAAAGGCTTCCTCTGTTGGTTCAGACAGGGAAATTACGGGCGACAAAGTCCAAATTTTTACATGCGCAAGGATGTAAGAAGCACGACATGGAGAAATGACGTAGAAATTGTTCCGACAGTCAAATCCAGGGAGGAGGAGGAGGAGGGAAAGAGACAAAAGCGTGGAACCCACGGCAAGTAAAGGGATGGATGGGGGTGTGTCTTAGGACGACAGGTTCCTCCTGCAAGAAGGAAGTCCTTCCGGGAACGGAACATCCCGTCCGTTGATCTCACTCCCATCGAACGGTCAAAGCCCATATCGGGCACCTCCCACCTTGCCTTTTTAACCGGCTCATAAGCAAACATCGTACCAGTTCAGCTGTTCCCCGAGCACCATTCATCAACATCGTCTCCGGGGGTTCTTTCCCTGGCTTTCCATCTTCCTGTCCGTTTGCTTTCGTGGGTTTTTAATTATTTTTTTGGGGAGAATTCTGGAGAAAGTTTGCTTCTTTGGTATGATGTCGAGATCAGTTCACTTGTCCTCCTGCCTCAAGTAAAGAAAAATCGGGAAAAAGGGTCGGGAAGCCCGATATGCATGTGATTTTTCTTTTGTTTCTCTTTTGTAGGTCTTTCTTCTTCTTTCATTTTTGTCTTACTTTTTGTTTCTTTCCAAGTTGTGATGTTGTATGAGACCGTTTGGTTTGGTTTGGTTTGGTATGGTAGGGAGCATTGACTGTTTGATGCAGGAATTGATTAGAAATTTTTATCTTGGGTAGGAGGGAATTGGACAAAACATAGGAAGTTGCTCGCTGTCTAATTGTGTTGTTCTGCTTTGATTCCTGTTGAACCGAGTCGTGATGGTGCTGTTTCCTTTTCACTTAGGTGGATGAGTAGTTGGCACAGCGATTGGCCGCGTGCGGAGGGAGGAGTTTCTTCCTGGGTTTCGGAGGGTTTGTCGTGAATGAATTGGTGAAATGATGGGTCTGGACTTGGGGTATGTTCTGCCGAACCTGTCAAAGTCCGAGGAGATCTCCATTGATGCCATCACACTGTTTGTTGGGCTTCTCTGCACTTGCATCGTGGTCGGGCACCTGCTCGAGACGAACAGATGGGTCAACGAGTCCATTACGGCGCTCATCATCGTGAGTTTCAGTTTGATTTTACTCAGTTAGAGATGCAGAATGTTGGTTGGCCGAGGTTGAGACCGGCAACAGAGGGTTGTGATGTTGAAATTCCCGTTTTCTGGCATTCAGTGGGGTTTATGGTTTGCAGGGTCTTTGCACTGGGGTTATGATACTTATCGCAACTGGAGGAAGGAGCTCACACATATTGATCTTCAATGAAGAGCTGTTCTTTATATACCTTCTCCCGCCTATTATATTCAATGCTGGGTAAGATCCAATGCGCCTTTGACCTTTTGTTTCATGGCTATCAATGCCATTGTTAATTTGCACAATGTACTTGATGGGACTGGTTGTCCAGGTTTCAGGTAAAGAAGAAGCATTTCTTTCACAATTTCCTGACAATTAATCTCTTCGGTGTGGTCGGAACTCTGATATCCTTCGTGGTCATATCATTGGGTAAGTTAAGGTGAAAATTTTCAGAATCATGCATGTCCTATTTGTGTCGGGTAAAACCAACAACTAGGAAAGACTAATCGTGCTAAATGTTGTCTACTGAGTTGTTCCTTCTGTATCACGAAACACAGTGACTCACGTTCGATCTGAACATTGCATCCTTCCATACGAGTCTGTTGTGGATTTAGTAATGTAGGAGAACCTGCAGCAAAAGATGAACTTGCCGTCGTTTGGCTTCATGCTAGAAGATTTCTTGCACTTCCTCCATTTCTATTTATGCTTTTGCTAAGACCTGAATTCTCTTTACAGGTGCAGCCAAATTATTTGAAAAATTGAATATTGGGTTCCTAGAGACGGGAGATTATCTCGGTGCGCAGTATCTACATCTACAATTATTTTGAAATTTTATCGAATGTCTCTTTTTTTATAATCTCTCCCTTTTGTCACTGAAGCACTCGGGGCAATATTCTCTGCAACGGACTCTGTTTGCACATTGCAGGTGCGACTTAACATGCCTACTACATTGCACGCTGCCATTTTCTGACTAGATGAGAGGTTAATCCTTTATTATGGGCCAAATTTGACAGGTGCTGAATCAGGAAGAGATGCCTTTACTGTATAGCGTAGTTTTCGGAGAAGGTGTTGTCAATGATGCCACTTCCGTGGTCCTCTTTAACGCGCTTCAGAGATTTGATCTCTCTCGTTTCACTTCGGATGTCACCTTCAAGTTCCTAGGCAGCTTGTTGTACTTATTCTCGACAAGCACATTTCTGGGCGCAGCGGTATGTGCAACACCCCCTCCCCTTCTCTCTCCTTGTCATTTAGTTTGGAAAACAATTACCTTGTGGGCAGTCCAGCATTGAGTTGATGATATGGCTGATTTTTACTAGCAATGAGAATTCGAAATCATTTCTCCTTCACACGATTCCTCTCTTCATTGCAGCCCTCATTTTGTAATTCGAGTTTCCTGCAACATTTTTGTAGGTCGGGTTACTTAGCGCGTATATCATCAAGAAACTTTATTTCGGCAGGTGATTGATTGGGTTTGGTTTCTGATTCACCATAATAACTTTTTGCCTCTAATCGGAATTCCAACATTTACAATCTCCAGGCACTCGACCGACCGTGAAGTTGCTCTTATGATCCTCATGGCGTATTTCTCTTACATGATGGCTGAAGTATGTCTCTTTCATTATACGGTTTGCTTGTCCTTGTCCCGACATCTTATAGCCTATACACTGATCCCGTTAATCATTGGTGTAGCTGTTGTACTTGAGCGGCATTCTGACAGTCTTCTTCTGCGGGATTGTTATGTCACATTACACTTGGCATAATGTAACAGAAAAGTCAAGAGTTACGACAAAGTGAGTTAACCACCCTCCATCTTGCCAATTGTCTTCGTATTTTGATTGGTGTGAGGTTGAAGAACCTGAAATCATTGTGCAGGCATGCTTTCGCGACCATGTCGTTTATCGCGGAGATTTTCATCTTCTTGTACGTCGGCATAGACGCCCTAGACATTGAGAAGTGGAGACTAGTGAGCAAGAGGTAGGGTATTACATCCTTATTTGCTTGCTAAATTCCGTGGATTCATTTCAGGGATGAACACAACTTCGTTTGGTTTGCATTCACAGTCCGGGGACATCGATTGGGGTGAGCGCGATTCTCTTCACCCTGGTGGTGGTCGGGAGAGCCGCTTTCGTTTTCCCCCTGTCTTTCGTCGCAAACTTGACCAGGAGCTCTCCGCATGAAAGGATTGGGTACAAGCAGCAGGTGATAATATGGTGGGCTGGGCTGATGCGAGGGGCTGTATCAATGGCGCTCGCCTACAACCAGGTGACTATTTGGACAACCTAGAATTTCGTAATGTAGTCATGTTTACCTCAACTTTTTCATCGTGCTAACTCCGATGTCTGCACATTGACAGTTTACTAGGTCGGGGTACACGAAATTGCGCGGGAACGCGATTTTGATAACCAGCACCATCTCAATCGTTCTCTTCAGCACAGTGGTATAGTACTAGTAGTGTCACTCTCTTTTATGCGAATTCCGTCGTACTTGGGATATCGATCTCGTGTTCTCTTTCAGGTGTTCGGTTCGATCACCAAGGCCCTGGCAAGGTACCTGCTGCCGTTGCAGAAATACCCCAGGAACTTCTCCGCCGAACCTCTCGCGTTAAAATCTATGGAGGAACCCCTCCTAACGAACGGCCACGGATCAGGAACTTCTCCGAACGGCCATGTAGTTATCCACGGCCGGAGCCTGCGGATGCTCCTGGCGACGCCGACGAACACCGTCCACCACTACTGGCGGCAGTTTGATGACGCCTACATGCGACCTGTGTTCGGGGGCCGGGGCCTCGCGCCCCGTCCCTCGGAGTCCCCCATGGAAACGCTCAGCTGATCAACCACCCGGCAGCCATTTCATTAGAGAAGTAGAGCTCAAGACACCAACATGTTTTAGAAGGCAGAAAAAAAAAATAAGTAAAAAATGTCTCTAATTTGTCGGAACACGACGCGTGGATAGATCCCGGTGGCGACAGCCTGGCATCCTCCCCCTTCCGACAACAACCCTCGGGTTTCCGACCAAATTACGATGTTTGCCACCTAGGCTTACCAGAAAACTTCCCACAACGCGCCGGTCAACCGTCGTCTCCGTGGTGTTGTCCAAGAAGCCTGAAGGTTCGTTTTGTAATTTCCTTCAGCCCCCGATCCATAAAATTTTCCTACTTCCGCTTTTAATCTCACACCCCGAATGATTAAGAGTAACATTCTTGGGTTCCTCGTTCGTTGACCGGACTCGGGTTTCGCAAACCTACCAAACGATAGAATAAGTATTTGGGTAATTCAAATCCGGGGAACATGGCCACCCATGCACACCAACGCTTTCTTTTATTACTATTGTTATTGTTATTTTATTACAACCTTATACAGTTCCTAGTTCTTTTAGGAGGAAAATAAAAACAATACTGGACTTTTGTTTCCTGTTCGGTCCGAATCTCATCATCCCAAAAAACCCCTTTCCCATTTACCGTTTCCAACCAACTGCGGCGGAAAAAGGGACGAGACCGTAATTTCATGCCTACCCCCAGGTCCAGCTCCAGCTATCCTCATTTAATTAACGCCCCTCGGGATTTTGACCCTCGAACTTCCCTAGTAATTACGTCCCCTTGCCACCGCGAATCCCAATATCCAATAATCCGAATATCAACAGAAAAGGACAAGCAAATGGTAGGAACGGGAAAAAAAAAATTTCTTAAACTAAGGAACGGGTGGAGCGACGACTAATCGAAGAATCCCAGCCCCCACACCCAACCGAAAGGGAAACTCGTCACCGTCGTAACTACCCCCGTAACCGCCATCTCCGGCGAGATCTCTGCGGCGGAGGGGAGCTGACGGAGAGGTCTTCGGTCTCAAGGCCAATGGAGGAGGCGGAGGGTGGAGGGAGGAAGGAGACGGAGGTGGAAGCGGTGGGGGAGGAGGAGGAGGAGGAGGAGGAGAGCGTGAAGCTGTTCGTTGGTCAAGTCCCCAAGCACATGACGGAGTCCGACCTCCTCTCTTTGTTCAAGGAAATCGCCATCGTCGACGAGGTCAGCCTCATCAAGGACAAGGCCACCCGGTCCTCCCGCGGTTCGTGCCTCCCAACTCTCGCTCCTTCTTTCTTTTTTCTCGGCAGTTTTTACGGGTTTGCATTGTTGCGGAATCCAGATTTGGAAGGTTTCGGAGTTCGATATCGTGTTTTGAGGCCTTGCTCATTTTTCTTTTTTTTTTTTTTGGTTGTTGTGGTTTGTTGCCGTTTACGTAGGGTGCTGCTTCGTGGTTTGTCCGTCGAGGAAGGAGGCGGATAAGGCAATCGAGGCCTTTCACAACAAGCAAACACTCCCTGGGGTTAGTTCGTTCGTCTCGGGTTTCGTTTATTGGTCGATCATTTCTTTTTTGGTGTGGTAGTTGTACCGCATAGTTGATTTCTTGGTGGTGGTTGGAGGCTGGAAACTGTGTTGGTGATTCAATGCTGACCTGGACATGGTGGGAGGTGTGCAGCTGTTTTGTGGCATAAGCTGTTCATTTGGCAGCAGCTGCTGCCCTTTTAGAATTAAGATGCCTCAGCAGTCTGGCCCCATTGATTAATTTTTGTTTGACTTGGGTGAGACGGGGCTAGAAGAGCAAAGGTTTCGATGGAGTGTATTGATTTGATAGTTGAAGCGTATATATTTTCTCTTTGTTTTCTCCTTCGGTGAGATCATGGAGTTTTTCTGATTACAAAATTAGATCTGGCATCTTTACAATAGCGACAGAGAATCATGATCTGACAGGCAATGTTGCTATTTCTGCTTTTGATGAAGTCTGAATTGCTGGCTAAGTGCTTCAGCGGCAAATAAACTTGGGATTCCAAGTCGTTTCAAAGACCACCATCATGTTGGGATTGATGGTATTACAGTTGTATTGAGAAATCTACTGTTTTGAAGTAGCATTTGACCATCTGTCTGGAAATGATATTTCTTTTTCCACATATTCTGCTGACTACGTTTTATATCTTTTTCTCTGCATAGGGTCGCGACGGATTGATAATAAGAAATGACTTATCTTTGTGAAAAAGCCTATTGCTGTGTCTTCTTTTTTTTCCCTTGACTATCCTGCTGGTTCTTGAATTTGATCGATATCTTGAATCTATCATTGTCTTGTTGAAAATGTTCCTCCATCTGTTGGCCTGTTAGGCATCTAGTCCGCTACAAGTAAAGTACGCAGATGGTGAGCTGGAAAGATTAGGTACGCTTTTATGGGATGTTGCATTTAATTGGTAGAAGATTCTCAGATTTCGTTATATTCTTTGCACACTTTTTTTTGTGGGTCTGATGTTTCTTTGGAAAACAGAGCACAAGCTTTTCGTTGGTATGCTTCCAAAAAATGTTACGGAGGATGAGGTTTCCGAGGTGTTTTCAGAATATGGAAACATAAAGGACTTGCACATATTAAGAGGTTCACAAAAAACTAGTAAAGGTAAGTAGTCATTCGGGATACTTAGTAGGACAAAGCTTTACTTGATGATCCGAAGTTTTCATGGGATGTTCTTCTGGTAAGTATTCGTTTATTTTTCTAGGCTGCGCTTTCATTAAGTACGAGACAAAAGAACAAGCACTTTCAGCTCTAGAAGCCCTCAACGGAAAGCATAAAATGGAGGTTTTTCCTCATGATTCCTTTGATTTGATTTGATGACCCTTCATGTTCCCTTTGCTTGATTTGGTGCAGCATGGGATGGTGCATAAATTGGGAATTATTTCATCGAGATTGAAAATGACCTATTTTAAGCAATTGGCTTTGCTAAACTTCAACGATGCTTTTGTAACAATGGGTTTGGGTCTATGGGATGTGACTAGTAATTTCCTGTTAAAGAAAAGAAAGAGGGTACTTATATTTAAAAAAATATTCCAAACCACTGACTGGGTACACCTTTCAGGGTTCAAGTGTGCCTCTTGTCGTCAAATGGGCTGATACAGAGAAAGAAAGTCAGACTCGTAGAGCTCAGAAAGCTCACTTTCAGAACTCTGCTAATATACCAAATGCTGAGTCACGACATCCATCTATATTTGGGGCTTTGCCTATGGGCTACATGCCTCCTTATGATGGATATGGATATCAGGTCTTCTATTTTCCTTTAAGATTCTATATTAATGCTTCTTTGGGTGTGATGAGATATGTTCTTCCACTCTGTGGATGGTTTTTACACGCTCTGCTGATCTTATTAGGTGCAGATGAAATGGAAAAAGTGGTTGGGGACTATGGTTGAATCGATTTTGTAAAGAACCGCTCCTTGTTTGTGTAGTTTCTGCAGCATGGTTCTGTCAAATGATTGTTTGTTCTTAATGTCAAATTCCATAGGGTCACGGGACATATGGGCTCATGCAATACCGCTTGCCAGCTATGCAGAATCAGTATCACAGTTTGATTTCTCCAGTGAACCAAGGAACTACAGTCCGTGCCATCTCACCTGATATATCCCCAAGAAGTTACAGCATGCCTGCCGCAAGTTATGTAGGTTCTCATTATCCCAGAGTGCCAGGAGTTCAATATCCTGTTACATATCCAGGAGTTATTTGTAATCGGGCTCTCAGTCCAAGAAGTGGGGCTTCTGCAGCTCACGATGGTAACTCCGCCTCATCTTCTTGTGGAGGTGTTACTGCTTCTGGTCGTCAGATTGAAGGTTTGTTTTTAAGTTAGACTCATGTTGATTTCTGAGTTAATTTGCTAATTAGGCTCTAGTGATTTGTGCTACTGCAATTTCAACATGTAGGTCCCCCCGGAGCTAATTTATTCATCTATCATATACCTCAAGAGTTTGGTGATCACGAGTTGGCGAATGCTTTTAAAGGGTTTGGTAGGGTTTTGAGCGCCAAGGTGTATGTTGACAAAGCTACTGATGCCAGCAAATGTTTCGGTGAGGATCCCCCCCCCCCCCCCCCAAACACACAAACACGAGGAAAAAACCACAAAAACTTCTACACCATTATTTTGTAAGGTTTCGTCGCCAATATAATGTGTTTACTTTTTACAGGATTTGTAAGCTATGAAACCCCTGAAGCTGCACAATCGGCCATTAATGCAATGAATGGACGACAATTAGGTGGTAAGAAATTGAAAGTCCAGCTCAAAAGAGACAACAGACAAAGCAAAACTTATTGAATATAGAGTTCAGCCCATTGAAGGAAGCTTAAGTTGCCACGATGAAGTTATTGCTCGACAACAGCTGCAAATCTCACCCGGCTAGATCGGTGTATAGTTGCATTTGCAGTACTCCACTTCATGAGTGAATTGCCGGCCTGGGGTCGGAATGCCTGAAACTTGCACTCTTCGGTGCAGGCGTTGATGAATCAACATCATCTCTGTAACATCATGTATCATTGAAAAGCCCCCATTAGATTAATATTTATCCATTTGTTGATTCTTCCCTCGGAACTATCATGTGTACAGTATTTGGGATAATGAAGTAGTTTACTCCAGCGACCCCACTCAACCATTCTTCCCTTTTCTTTTATAACTTTCTTGTCTTGTCATTACATGCTTCTTCTCCTCTCTTCTAGTGAAGGTGCAACTCGTTGCTACCAGAATGTGTACTTATGTAGCAGGCATTATGTAAACCGTAAGGCCAGGGCTTCGCTGCGGTCGATGAAGCAAACGTGCGATGCCTGTCTTGTCAGTCGGCCAGCTACCGTTCAGTCCAGTTTGAGAGCTTCATTACACTGTCGGCGGAGGATTCTGGTGGCTTTCCGGTTGGTCTAGGAGATGACTGTTTCTGGTCTTAGTTTGGTTTGTATATTTTTTTTTATCAACTTTTAGGAAGTGGTCAATTCAGCATCATCCTCGTGTTCTCTGGTTCCATTTTGGACTACAAGGATTAGTCCCGATGTGAACGACCTTTGGATGGAGTTCACATTTACAATGGAATCAGAGTAACAAAATAGAGTGAGTCATCCACGATCCTCCACGCGAAATATTGACATTATACCTTTGAATGATCCTAACCAAAGATACGAGTACCCTTCCACAACCCCCCCCCCCCCCAACAACAACAGATGACGACCCACGGCGACAATCTCAAACCCCGAAACCAACACCACATCCCTGGGTCATTGAGCAACCTGCGGCAACGGAAATTCCTGACTCCGGCCAGCTTTCCTACCTCATTTACATAGGAGGTGTAACGCCACTCTATACTCTCAAATAACAATACCTACATTTTCAGCACCTCCTCCTGTCTCTCGATTGTTTGGCGCCAGCTACTGCCTTACATCACTCAGCGAAGCATTGCTGCTCATTGTGTGAGAAGCTTCACCTCGGTCCATAGAAGGATGATAACAATGTCAACCTTTTCAATGTCAGATATATGCAAGCGAACTTCGATCGAGGTCGGGTTGAGGGCGGCCTCTCGTTGGTGTTGGCGGCCTTTGGATGTTAAGTTCCTATCGTAGATCAAGTATCCAAACATCAGCGATGCAATTGATTTGTGGAACCTACAGGGGGATTTGGGACGGAACAGGTACCTGCATCCATGTATCGTCAACTACACGCTCAGGGGATGTCTCGGGCGATTGAAGAGGGGGTGGAAGTGGATGAATCAACTTCGGCACGACAACCAATCCCCTTCCGACAACCAATATTGCTCCAGCATTGTTCGCCGTTCCTGAAGAGACGTTCCTATTAGAGCGGTCAAACAATTGTGAAAGGAAAAAAACCAATGTAAGAACAATCTTGTCACCACAGTAGTTGGTTGCCGAGAAAAGCGTGATCAACTGCCCCTGAGCAAAACGCTCGAATCCATCCATAACACATTCGTGTGCCCTAATAATAAGTTGAAGTTTGTTTTTCTTGCAGAAGTCGGTCACCCTGTCAGGCTGCAACATCACAGAAGTTAAACAACACTTAAATCATTAAACAAAACAACCCCAGAAGCAATCACGTAATTAAGAAAATTATATCCGGCAAAAATAAAATTCAACAGCCTACCCCAAATGTAACAAGACCAGGCCCTCTCGCATTTGGCCTCAGACCCTCCACACTGTCGTTTTCTGTTGGATCAGACCTGATTGAGAAACAAACCATACGAATTTCCCAGAGTAACTAAAGATATAGCCTTCAGCTGATCCAAGATTGTTTCAGAGGAAAGCTAAAGGAAATTTATGAAGAATCCCTACCACAAGAGATCCATCAGAATTACCGATCCAGCATCCATCGTTATCGGCCTTTCAAGCTTCTCTATTTGCTCCACAGAATTTATTGACCTCCCTATGCCACCATGCATACATATTATCTTCTTCTCAATTAAAGCAGCGAGAGGAAGGCAATTGAATAGTTGATTGAATCGCGTCCATGCCCAAATTCCATCATTCTCTCCCTGAAACATAAGCAAACATCAACTGATGCTAAAGCTAAGCTAACGGTACTAGTTATACTTATACCCACCATTCGCTCAATACATTCGAGGCGAAACCCAAAGAGGGCATTGATGTCAGCAGCCTCGTGGTTTCCCCGTATTAGGTGGACATTCTCAGGATATTCAATCTGAAAGATTATGGCCATAACAAAAATTAGGAAAACAAAGAGAACAGATGAAAAAAAACATTTCAGAATGTCCTCAGCGCTAGGAAATAAATGATATAATCCTGCCTTAAGAGCAAGCAGCAATGTGATTGTCTCCAGGCTGTGTTGCCCGCGATCCACATAATCACCCAGAAATAAGTAGTCGATGTATCTATTACAAGACCAAGAAGACAATTAGAGAGCAAGAGATTGTCGAATTTGTGACTTGTAAAAACTTGCCGATTTTAAGAGGCAAAATGATAATCAAAGAACCAGTAAAAGACTATTCAGATGAATTGAACTTCTCTTTATAAACTTGATCACCTTAACAGCTTTACTTTTATAATTTGCTCTTCAAACAAGTAGAAAGGGTGAAAGAATCTTAGTGCACAGGCAAGAACTACCCCTAAACATAATCTCCGAAATTCGGCTGAGATTAATTGGCATCAATAAAAATGTAAGTACTTCCATATCCTCTCAATTTGTGTGGCTGACTTGGACTAAGAAAGTAGATCGATGCAAGTTTTCTGCAAATGTTCATGTTTTATTTCACCTCCTGTCAAGACTTTCCACCACTGTAAAGTAGGGAGCGATCAAGATATAGCATTAAAAAGTCATAAAACTCACGTGATGTCTCCTGCCGTTGAAGGAAAACCATATTCATCAAATAAACGCATTAAGTCACCAAATTGTCCGTGCAGATCTCCGAATACTTTAATTGGAGCTTTCAGCTGAAGGACAGTTGGCTCGTGCATGAAAATCTGCTCCGCAGCATAACATAGCTCTCCAACTTCATAAGAATCTAGGAAAAACCTCCTATTGACAGGGGGTTTCCAATTTCGTGGGCGAAGCAATGTGGATATGACCTACAAGGCAATGAGTACAGCACATTGGTTCTGGACATCCATATCTACGGAAGATGTTTCATGTTTACCTTTTTGCAACCCTCGAGGAGACTTCTGACGGGCGAACTTCAATGTAGGATTTGATAGCTCACTGTTTGTTGGAACCATTCGTCTGCTCTCATTCTCAAATTGATCAAGAGATAGTTGTCGAACCATTCCACCCAGATTACCCACCGTCTCTTTTGCCACAACCACCTGTAGAATAGGTCAGAATAAATATCCAGAAATCTAATTTAATCCCACATGTAATGTAGTATGGGTAGTGCAGAAAGACATACTGCTCTGGGATGCAATCGAACATCAGCCTCTGTGTCACTACCATCCGATCCAGTTTCTGTTGCTTGAGAGTTGTCATGTGATGCCGAAGTTTCTTCAGTAGGGACAGACGAAGTTCCTTGGACAGCTTGCCAAACGGCATGAGCCACCTCTGCTTCGGCAGCAGAAGCTAATCTCAGCTTTTCCATGGAATTCCTGTCCATGCTGTTGCAAGAATGGATTATTCAAATTTAAATAGAGCTAAGCATGAAGAAAATAACAACAAGGAAACCACAAGCACAGCTCGACAATACTCGCACATAAGATAGAGAAATAGGGAAGAGGAAAACAGTTTATAATCCAGAGAAGATACAGGGATAAAACCCAACAGTGAGATACCTCAAGCCAACTGATGTGGGATTTTCTGATTCACTATCACTAGTTGAAGACGTTTCAGACACAAGATTAGATGGGCCTACTTTCAAATTTGAAGTTGGGGAACCTCTGTCAGGGGCTAATGTGGGAGAATTAGCATCCGACTGAAAAGGAGCATTCTCAGTGACCAGAAAGTCGTCAAGCAGCACATCTACATATACAAAAATAAGAAATTCAGAAAACAAAAATTAATTTCCAAACTGGACATTTCTGCACTTTTAGTAAGCAAAACCCAAGTAAAACTGCGTTACAGAAATTAAGCCACATTATCAATGCAAGATTCTTGTGCTATTGATTAACCACTGAAATGAGAGATTTCACAAGTGTTGTGATACTGGAAATTATTCAAATATTTGATTTTCTAACCAGAAAACCACCAGCAACCATTGATCAGAGTTGAAATTGATTAACCACTGAAATGATTTCCCATGCTCAAACTTATTCAATTGCAAGAAATTTTACAAAACCATCCTTCGCATGTCTTTTGCATTCATCCGTTTAATCAGTATCTCATGCTCACCACCATAAATATGATGAATACAACTTTCCTTCTTAGTTTATACACTAAGACTAAAATGGGCTACCCATCACGTCTAATGTTAAACACTACTTTTTTGGTATTCATGGGCACAGACTGGTTCCTTACTACTATTTAAGCAAGAAAAGATTCCAATGGATAAACATCATCACCCTCACTTACCTAAAAAATTCAAATGGCAATTCATTAACTAACCGATATGCTTGCCAAATTCCTCCTAATAAACACTATGCTAATTTCCGGAAGTTATCTCAATACCCACAAAAAGGCACGTGTAAGATTTTCTTCATTACTTTTGACAAGATTACAGCTGAATTCAAGGGGGTCCATTAGAGGTATAGACTTTATTAGTGTATTAGTGCTGAAGAATGCTTGTCATCCCTTCCAATATCCACATTCTAAGTGGGCTAGAGATTCGAATAATATGGTCAGGATGGAATGTCCTGAAAAGTAAAGAAAAGGTTCTTTACCTCCCCTAAGACCACCATGAATGTATATGCGAACACCAACAGACGCAGCTGCATGGCGACAACGACGCATCATCTCCAAAGCCGGATCAAATTGCGCATGGTCCTTACTTGACCGAGAGGAAGTTACAAGTCCATTCCTGTCCAACCATACTCCAGCAGCCGTGTCCAAAACTGTGGGTACATATAAAGGTAGAATAGGCGTATTGTTGAGTTAAAATAAACAAGAGAGAACAAATATTTCTTTCCATGGGAATGCACAAATGCATCCCAACTGGTCATTCCATCCATTGAATATGTAACTCGTTGATGCGAACAGATTATAGCAAACAAACTATTATCAGTGATTTCAAGGCGAGCCGCCTTGAGCGCCAAGGCGCTAGGGAGAGGCGAGGCGAGGCCTCCTCGCCTATTTTGGATTAGGGCGGGCGCCAATGAGAAGGCGCTGCCTAGGCGAGCACCTGACCCAAGGCGCCAACAAGGCGCTTCGCTTGTTGGATTTAGGAATGGACCAGAAAAAAAGGACTAGCAGATATTTCACCCAACCAATCTAGTCCCATTTCTTCAAGGAAAAAATATATCTGGACAAAGATGGAAAACTTTTCCCCACCCATTTCCTCCCTCTCCCACAAACCTTCATCTTTTCTTTTATGAGCTCGAGAAGATTTCTCTATTCCACATTTCCGAGGAAGAGAAGGAGACAACCGGACACCACCACCATAAAAAGCCACACGTATAAACAAAACCCAGAAGCCAAAAACTTGTCGATCTTATTCTTTAAAGCTTAGTTTGTCCGCTTGTTAATGCAAGATTAAGACAAACGTTCTGGGAACAAGGAGGAGGAAGAAGAGGAAGAAGAGAAGAAGATATAGGCTAAAAAGGAAGTGCACCCACAAAGACAAAACTGGGATCCAGAGAAAAACAAAATCCCCAGTTTTGTCCCTCTTCTTATTACTTCAAAAAACCAGAGGAAGCAACCAAGAAGATAAAGACCAAACAAACTTGTTTAAAATATACTAATAGAATCAAATCGGGGGGACAGGGGGAACTGGGTTTTTTATTTTCTTCTTAAAAGAGAAGAAAAAAATTAAATCTTGGGAGGAGGCGAGAAAGAACAAAATGATGCTGCTCCTGGCGCTGCAGCAGCAGCTGGCTGTAGCTGGGTGGCTACTTTGGGGTTGGGTTGGGGGGTTGTGATAATGTGAATAGACAGGAGAGAGGGGTGGGGGAGGGAGGAAAAGAACAACAAGCAATGTAGAAAACAAACAAAAGGGATTGGATGTTGTGGGAGGGAGGGAGGGGAAGAAGCAAAAGCTACAACCAGACAGAACAGTATCAAGGTAGGAAAGGATAGAAACCGAAGGAATAAAAACCTTGAAAAGGGCAGTTCAAAATTGTGTGTAGGAAGTAGTAGGAATCCCTCCCTCCCTCCCCACAACCCCCCCTCCCAACACCCAAAAAAAAGGATATTGATAATTTGCTAGAAAAGGATATTGACTTGGATGAAAATGATTGTGGTGATCTCGATCTTGATATGTAGATGCGGATGGCGTGGACTGGGAACTGATGTGGATTGTTTTATAGTCTATACATTGGTGCCTTAAAGCCTAGAGCCTAGCGCCTCCGGCGATGAGAGGCCTTCTCGCCTTGGTGGCGCCTTAGCGCCTTGAAATCATTGACTATTATATCGTATGATAACTTAATTTCTGATTACCTGCAATAGCTGATTCTCCTTCTACTGAACGTCCACCCTTTAGGACGCCGCCAGTGACATGCAACCGTGCACCTACAAAAACCTAAAAAGTGCAGCTAGCGGCCAGTTAGCTAAACAAGTTGACTATAAGCGGAAAAGACTCCATAAAGCTGGCTAAAAGCCGGCAGCAGCAGAATTTGCACTTACTGCCGCATGTTGGTATCGTGGTGATGGGGATACACCGGGAGCAAGTGTCCATTCCCATTGGCCATTCCTATGCATAAGAAGTCCATAGGCATCTGCAAGTGGCTGCAGATTCCAAAACGTTAATGGATTTAAACAGGGAGCCTCCCAAGTATAAAGAACATTAACTTAGTCCTTATCTCTAGATCCATTCCAACTTTTATCAGGATACAAACAGAAAATTGACCAAAGACATACTCACAGGAATTACATAGAAACAATCACTTATGTCAGCAGATCAGATTTACACCTAATTAAATGATGCAATATGAGCTCAAAGTCAGTATTTCCAATCACCATTAGGGGTCTCATTGTCACTTCACATTGCACAAGTATTTAGCACAAGGATATGGAAATTGTGAGGATATAATGTAACTCACTGATAATGCTTAGTAAAGTTGAATGTATAACTTAAATAACAAACAGAGGCTTGCGTTAGTTCACCATAATAGGAGATAGTCAGTGTACTGACACAGAGTTCCCATCACAAGCTCAAGTATTTAAAATTTTGCACTGGTCCCCAAGTCTATCCATTTAAAAGTTTGCATTGCATCCAGGGGTTTTGAGATTTAGGCTACTAGACTAGGTTTCATCTATTATAAACAAGAATGTTATGATTACCTATCTAAAAAGGTAATGTTAAGCTAATCTTTCAAGATAACAAGCAAGATAAAGTTAAAAAAAGCACATGAGGAAATTCAGCACCCCACGTGAATAAATCGCACAAGGAAAATGCTGCATTCAAGTGGTACTTCCAAAGAAAGGATTGCATTCATTCTCACTCTAACCAAAAAATTCTAAAGGACAGAATGCAAGTTTCAAATTCTTATAAGAATGTGAACAAAACAGATTATCTCAACCAATCTAACAAAACAGATTGCTTGCACATAATAGAGATTTTGAAACTTACAGCACCATTAGAGTCTCTGCCACCACATAGCAAAAACATGCCGTCAGAACGGGCACTGGCAGTTGCATACCTACCAACAATAATCACATCGACAAAGACAAATGTGGAAAGTTATTCTGTTCCAGAGCATATTTCCCCAATTTTTGGATTAATTATGTCATCTCCATTTTAAAATGTCATTTCTTTGGAAGAAGTATATCTACATGATATTGAGGTTTTCCAAAATATGATCTGTTCAGTGACATTCGAGCTGCCAAATCACCCAAGACGCCATGGACACTTACATTCGAGCAGATGGCCTATCCCCTTCTGGATTGAGTTTGCTCCATTTGTAGGGTTTCTGAGCCGTGTCCAGTGCCCATGCATCCGATAGAACTCTCTTCCCTGTAATATTTTCGCGTTTACTGGTCCATTACTTTTTTTTTAACATATATGCATAACCTAAAAAAAAAAAAATCTAGTTGTGCTAGGGAACTTTTTGCATACTATAATCAGAGCTCATCAAAGAAAGACTGACAGTCATGCAAAGAAGATCTAGCACCACACAAAAGTACCAATAGTAAAATTCACTAACCGTCATTGCCACTGACAGTAACAAGATATCTTTGAGCGACCAAGTCCATCACATGGCCATACCGTGGTCCAGGACCCTGTCCTTGAACAACCACTCTAATATAAATCAAAGCCGACAAATTAGTATGACTAAACCATCTAATATCATGTCAAAAGAAATCGGGCGTTTAGGGCAAGATATAGCTCACCTGTGCCACTTGAACTTATCATTTGTCAGGTCCAGAACATAAAGATCGTCCGTAGAATGACCCGCCGGACCTATTCCGCCCTAGTATACAACACATAAATCCCTCCATTAGATCAGGAACAGAGACAACCGCTTCTTGCCACTCCCTAAAGTGGCATTACCTGAAACACGACCATAGTTCCCACAGCAGCCGCAGCATGTGCCGCCCTGGGAGATGGCGGCTCCCCAGCAGGCTTAATTCTGCAAACACAACAGAATCCAAGGAGTCCATTCGGTCAAAGAAAGTCAAAATTCAACTTTTTCCTTCCATGGAGACGAGAGAAAAAAAAATTGGAAAATTAAGAAAGGTAGTTGCCTTGTCCATTTCTGCGTAAGAACGTCGTACGAATGCACCGAATTGGTCACGCCGGCCAATCCTAATACCAAGAAGAGAAAACAATAACCCACCCGGATTTCAGGAAAAAACCTATCAGGAAACGAGGAGATGGGGAGGAAGAGTCACCGAACTGATGCCGGGGGCTGAGGAGGAGGGGCCGCCCTCGATGGCCGTGGCGCCGCCGAATAAGATGAGGCGGGGGCCGTGGGTCTTGGTAGGGGAGACGGCAGTGAGGGTGTGACCGCAGCGCGGGCCGGGAGAGTCGTCGTCGGTGTCCCAGAAGCTCTCGAGGTTCCGGTAGGTGGGCGCCGGGTACAACCACGGCTTCGACCCCATGAGAGCAACCCCCTCCCCTTCAAAACAACCCCCACCACTCGACTTGTCACTAACCCTCAACTCGGATCAGAACGTCAAGCAAAGGCGGATGACTTTTACGATGTGGGTTGATTCGGGGCTGGATCAAGTTTACACTTTTTGGGAGGAAAGCAGGGATACAAAAAATAAGAGGAAAAAGGGGAGAAAGGAGAAGACAGCGGGAGGGTTGGACTTTTGCTTATACGGGGTGGTAATGAAAATGAAAACAGGAAAGAGAGAAAGAAACTAGAAAGAAAGGGGGGAGGAGGGAGAGACAGTCAATCGTTTGTATTGTAAGAGAAACGGGACGGTCGCCTGAGTCCGTCGAAAGTAATAATTTTTATTCGAGTTTCTGGAATGTGCTGTTGACCGTAGAACAATCGTAATGTATAATCCTTTGTACGCTTAGTGTAATGCTTTTTCCCATCGTGCTCCGTTTGTTTTCGACCTCCGACGACGCGGTCGCAGAACCGGCGAACAGCCTCGAGGACCAAAGTTCCAGGAACCAAGTTTTAGGGCCGGGAACGAGAAGCTTGTTCGCGTCGAAAACGGATCACGTTGGAAATATTTGGCTCAAACACTCACAGCGGTTCGGATGTGGTAGCTGGTAAATGAAATAGATAAATTGAATTAATAGATGATGCCAAACAATGCCTTACAACAAAATTGAAAAGCTTACAACCATGAAAAGCAAAAAATGTTGGAGATACGGATGGTGGTGATGCCGTAGACTCGTTGCTGGCGCCGTAGACTCGCGGACTGAAGTGGTGGAATCTGATCTCTGGACAGAGTGTGGACGGAATGTGGACGAAAGTGATGGCAGATGTGGATACTAAGGGCCCTACGAGCTCACCCTAGTGACGGATTGAAGGCGGAATCTGGTTATCATGGCTACGGTTGCTCACTCTGACGGTGGAAGTGAAGACCAAGAACCCTTGTGAATTCACCCAGGTCGGTGTCTGGACGCTTGTTTAACTAAAACTAAAAAGTTGACGATCAATGCACTGTTTGACTCAGAATGATTGTCGTGTCTTTCTAAGGACAAATCTTTTCCTTTTATACTAAATTTTAGTGTGTTCGGGACGTTTGACATATTCTCAGAGTATCTCCCAAGGTCGTGGTCTTCTTTAACTGATCTCCGGAAACATCGGTAACTAACTGATCTTGGTAGACATGGCTCTACCTCATTGACTACCAGTCCAGACTCGTATAGACTTAACGACTCCCCTCGTAGACTTAATACGAATCCGTGCCTTCCTTCTGGTCTAATGGGCCACAACACCTCTCCATATGGACTATACTTAATTTAGGCCCAAAATATCCCTCATGTGAACAATGCTCAATTGTGAGGCGAGTAGTAAGCACGTTGACAAAAGTCCCGAGTTCGAACTCGGACAAGAAATTGTTAAGAGATGTGCCGGTAAGTTCGAAAATGTTTAATAATACCGTTATTAAGTCGCGTTAGGAAATGCGGATGCGTCCTAATAACCTTTGCTAGTAAACGCGACTTGTTTCGTATACTTAGATCACGTTGAGTAAACGAGATCCCCGATTCAATAGGAATTTTGAAACTTCTCTAGTAGTAGTACATCGCCTCTGTTCTACTGCAAAACAATGATGGACGATGGAGACGGCCTGCGCCTTTGTTTACGTCTCAATCTCAGTGCTGATGTGAAGCCGTAGGGCTAACTAAATTCAGGTGATCATGGTTTCGGATCGATCCTCGTCGTACAGATGATTTTACGAAGAAGGGATGCGTAATCTGCAACAGACACAATGCAGCACCAAAGATGGGGCAGACGATTCTTCTTAAACGGCGCCAGAATGAAGTCTAGGCTTCCTTTTTTCCTTTGTGTTGGGATTTCCCCTTGTTTCCATCCCCGAGGACATGTTCGAGCCTTTTCCCTCCGCCTTGAGAGGCCAACATCAAGGCTGCATCCACTTGCCTGCCTTCCGATGCGCATTGCAATGGCGTTTAACCTTCGCACCATGACTTAGCAATGCCTTGACGCGCTCCACTCTCCCGTTTTGATCTCGTCCCCTCCTGCCATGGAGTCCCTGACCCCATCGACATCGCCAACTCTAGAGGCCCTGTGAAGGTCATCCCCTGATCTCAACGGACGTACAGATCAGCAAATCCGTTCTCCTCAGCAGGCAGAGTCTTCCACTCTACATTCAGGACATGCTTTGTTTATATCGATTGATCAACAAGGTAATTGACGGTCTCATAGATCCAGTTCCGAGCAGCATAATGGAGTGGACTCCACTCATTCGCATCAAACAGATCCACATCCCCACTGACTGACGCAAAAATTTATCGCTTCAAGGGAGCCGTTGTCAGCCGCTACCTGGGTCGGAGTCGGAGTCCTCCCGTTGGCATCGGTCATGTTAACGTCAAGCCCCAAACCCATGTACAATGCCGTCCCCGACCCAATCAATCAAGGGATGCTGAAAGAGGCAACATAAAATCTAATCGCAGACGCATGAAATGTAACTGCAATAGTTATTCTAATTGTCAAATTCCCAGAAGACGATCAGGGTTGGCAAGGAGGACAAATTGGCACTCTTTTTGGGGTGTGACACAAGGAGTCTTTTCTGTTTGAAATTCGAGAGAAGGTCGAGCATTAAAGATCACCACACCAAACAACATGAACACAACATCTATCTTGTCTTCCAGTTTTTACATCCCAAAGGGGGTCTTTCACAAAAGCAGAAAAGGACTGCGAATGGGAGGGAGGATCTGTTTACCTCTTCTTTATGCTCATCTAACTGGGTTAGCTGTGTGGAAAAGTTTGATAATGGGCAGTAGATCATTAACAGCTTCCTTGGGTTCAGACCACCAAGAACCAGCTCACTGTGTAGGTCCATGCCTAATCAAGAACGGATGAAATATTTTCACTGATATGTCGACGATTAATCATCTTCAAGGTATACAACTACTTTCTCAAGGTGACTAGAAGGAGGTGTGATTAGTAGCTTCTAGGTAATTATAGCTTAAGAAGAGCGTCGCAGGCAATTAGCGGAGTCTAAAGCTGTTTGAAAACCAATACTAGTTGAGGCTAGGACCCAAATATCATATAGCTGCATAGAACATACCGGAATAGAAAGTTTGCCTCGAAGCAGAAGAAACTACCATCCCTCTGGAGACCTTTAAAAGCTTCTCACCGGTCAAGTTAATGCTGGTAATGAATGCTATAAAGTACAAAAGGTCGCTTATACCGGGGCCACATCTGGTGGAAGTCCATAGCCACATTTGCACATTAGACCCTTTAATTGCTCTACCTTGTGATTTTTACCATTCATCAAGTAGGCTTTGTACAGTATGACGAGAGTTTTCTTCGTGCAGTACATATTGAAGTTCTCCATCTCCTCGAGTACACCTTCCATTTCCTCAATCCTTCTCTGAGATCCCAACATGACCATCTTACAGTGGTACAGTGATCTGCAGATCCTCCATCTGGCATTTTCGGCACGCTTCACAAACTGAACAAGCTTGTCCAATGCGCCGCATCGGAAATAAGTGTCTACTATAGCCCGCATTATACCCGCTGTATGGACAGAGGTGTGGTGCTCGAAAGCGTCATCAATGGAGTCCTCCATTTTATCTAACAGCAGTTCCTTTGCATATAACCGAATTAGTAGTATATTCAACCAAGGTTTGTACCCCTTTTCTGGAATCAACCTTAATAGAGCCTCCACCTTCATGACTTTATCCGTCAAGGTGCTCCTACAATATGCAGAAATCATGGTCCTGATCAATGGGATCTCCTTCTCATCGACATGATCCTTCACTAATTTATAAGTCTCTTCCATCTTCTCCAGATTCTTAGAGTGCGCATAACCTCGTAGCATCAGCAAGTACGTGTTTATGTCAGGTCTAACCAGGCTTTCTTCCATCAAACGAAATACTCTCTCCATGTCATCCCACATCCAAGCAGTGAGATAACCGGCAATCAAATTGTTGTAAGTGCTCACATTAGGGGCCATCCCTAAGCTCTCTATCTCTCGAACAGTTGCCTCCATGTGATCCACCAGCATCAACCGCCCAAACACCGATAAAAGAATGTTATACGTGACAATCGAGGCACTGCAGCTGGTATCTCGCTGCAAATCTCGAAACACTGACTGGCACTTATCTGAGAGCCCGTTATACATGTATGCACCCATCAAAGCATTATAAGTCGAGGTTGCCTTCAGCCTCCTACTACTAGCCTCGGTGAATAACTCAATTGCCAAATTAATGTCCTTGACCCTGCCGGCATATGAAATACCCTTGGCATACTCCTCTGACGTCAAAGGAATCCCGGCATCCGCAAGCTTCCTTCTCCAACAAAAAACCTATTCACCATCATAAACCAAGTTAAAGGTAAAACAAACAACTATGCATCAACCATCTACTTAACAGATACAATTAGGGTTGTGCTAGATGACTTTTCGGGAGAATAACTTGGGTGGACCCAAGTAAACATAAATAACACTATCACGACCGTTTTCTGTTGGGTGCAACATTGGGTTATGCCACTCAAATAAAATTAAAACATTCGAAATTCTTATAGGAAAAACAACAAACACCTGAAGGGCAAGACCGGGGTAAAACCTCAACTCCTTCAAGAGCTCAAGCAAAGCCGGGTTATCCCCAAACCTTGACAGCAGGAACCCCCTCTTCTCCTCCAAAACCCTAACGATCCCATCCCCGACGCTAACCCCAGCAAAGCCCACCCCCTCGTCCTCGCCCCTGATCTCAACCAACCGATCCCTCAACTCCGATATCTTCCTCCACCCGGAGTCCCCGCCAACAAAGCCGTCCTCCGCGGCATCACAGAGAGTGTCGGTAAACGCCCGGAAGATCGAGGCGAGAGAGCGGGACGGGGATTCGACCCGGGAAAAGGACTGGCCAGGTGACTTGGTGGGAGTGAAGAAGTGGGGTTTGGTTTGGCATTTTGGGAGGAAATTCTTCTGGGTGTTGGCCGATTTGCCGATGCTCCACGCCCTTTTCATTTGTAATTCTATCGATTTACCGACTGAGACAACACCTTAACGCCATCCCCCGGTTCCAACCTTCTTACCTCGTGTTCTTGTAAGAAACGGGAAGACTTTGATCCGACAGCAAAAGTACTCTGAGGATCGAAAGTTGAAGACTTTATTGGGTTTTGGGGGTCATGTACTTTCCAACTGGGCCCATCCGTACCCAATTAATGGGCAAAATCAGAGATGCACCGGAAATGCATTTATCATGTCCATGGAAGAACCCTTGATGAGAAATCGATCTGGGAATACAAAGAATCTCTGAATCTATCGAATCTATACTGAGGCGATGTCCAGTTGCATAACGTTTTGTGTCTGTACTTACGAATGTCGGAAGTATATGTCATACGTTCTATCCCTTATGATCCAAAACTGTAGTTTCTTTTTGGCAGACTTTGTCCTGGGGCATGATAAGTGCTATCCAGGCATCAGGTCATTCTGGTAATGACGGTTGAGCTCTCGGAACGGGGGTTCTGGGACTATATTTGACGGAAGAATGGGGTTCCGAGTTCGCCCATGTTCTTCAGACAGCTCAGGTCTCCTTTCAGGATTTGCAGCACCTGCAGGAAAAGGTCAAGTTAGAGTTTGAGGATCCTTTGCGGAGGGAGTGTATTGGGAGAGTAGTTTACCATGCTCATGATGGGGCGACGAATCGAGGACTGACGCAGGCACAGAGAAGCTGCCAAGACTACAAGATTCAGCTGTCCTGCGTCGTAATTTCCGGCAATGGATGGATCGATTAGCTCTCTTGCGTTGCTCTTCCTCAGCAGAGGTTTCGCCTGAAAATGGGCTGAAACTTACATAAATTCCGAAGATATTGATACTTCAGTTCTAGGTCTCTTCGGATAAACAACAACGTGTTGGAAAAAGTACCCAGATGACGAGGCTCTGCTGCTCGTAATCCAAAGCACGGCAGCCAGAGATCAATTCCAGTTGCAGCACCCCAAATGCGAACACGTCAGTCTTTTCGTCAACTATGCCGTGCATCATGTACTCCGGCGCAAGATATCTTCCTAGGAAAAATGCTAAAATGCAGCATCAGCATTACATAGAACATTCGCAATTCCATAATAGCCGGAAGATCAAATTGCTACAGAATACGGACCCGAACGTTCCTCCGAATTTGGAGACAGTGTGGTGCGTCCACTTCTCGGGCAGCCATTTCGCCAGATCAAAATCACATATCTGTATCCATTGAAAGGAGCATGACCGATCCTGAATCAGTCAAAATCGACGCCTCGGCCAGCCGTTCTAAAAATTGGGGGTTATGAAATAGTTAACCTGTGGTTGGAAGTCCCTGGTGAGCAAAATATTCGCAGCCTTAATGTCTCTATGGACAATCCTCCTCGGACAGCCTTCATGGAGGTACAGTAACCCTTCCGCCGTGCCCAATGCAACCCTGTACCTTGCCTGCCATTCGAGTTTCTCCTTCGAGCCATATAGCCAAGAGGCTAGGCTCCCGTTCAGGGATAACTCGAGCACGAGCTGCATCCCACCTTCGACCCCGTATCCTACCAGCTTGGCAGTGTTACGGTGGGCTACATGTGCCATGATCCCAACCTCAGCCAGGAAGTCTGCTATTTTTTCATCTGGTGTTCCTCGCGTGAGCCGCTGACCGCGACTAGTTTCCCGTTCCAGAGGCATCCCCTGTAGACCTCCGCATAACCTCCTTTTCCTATCAGGTTCTCTGTACAAACCGATTCATGAGAACGAGAAAAGCTCGATAGGGTCGGCATCACGTGGAAGTACACCCCATCTCATCGTGGCTGAAATTGTTCGTCGCTGATTGAAGCTCCGCGCAGCCAAAGTGCCGCCGGGGCAAGTCTCCACCATTCAAATCGATCCTCGGCACAAAACAGGGACGCCATCCCCGTCACATCTCTCCTGCCGGTGCTTCTCTCGAGAGACGCTGCCTTTTCCCGAACAATCATTCCCAAGACATCCTCCTCTGGCCGTTGTCTGCAGAAGATCCTGATGATGAAGCGCCAACGAGAACTGAGCTTCTGCCCCCTCCTAGCTTGCTGGTCGGAGACCATGGACATGTCCCCTGAAGACCCTCTGATCCTCATGAAGTCCTCAAGCACCCCGACAGGTGATGTCGACGACAGCGATGCGAACAACGGACCCGACTCCTGTTTCTCCATCCCTAACAAAGCGGGATCGCTAAGATATCAAGAAGTCGACCACAGAACATGTGCAAGCATCGAGAAAAGAGGTCTGTAGGCTAAGTAGAAAACTTTCCGACAACATTGGAATTCCGAGTAACTTGCGGGGACAGAACGATAAAACCAGGGAAGCATGGGGTTGACGAAGGTCTATCAGGACTGTTGTTGGGGTTAAATCATTGTGGAGGATTGTGGGTCACGATAATTTGAAGTTGAAGGGAATGCCACTCACCTCTTTTTCATTTTACAAAAATATTTTAATTAAAATGATTAATTAATTTCAAAATTAAAAAATTAATTTTCAGTATTTTGAACTCTAATTTTCGACAATCAATTTTTTTAATGAAGTGAGTTTGATTGGATACCGACGAAAATAACTTTCTTCTTACAAAATGGAATTTTAAAAGACAAATAGAAAAAAAGAGAAAGAACTCGATTTTATTTTTAAAATATTTTCCGAGGCTCGACGCAATCTCAATTAAGTTTAGGACAAAACGATAGGATCGATGCGTAGCGTACGTTATTTTATTTTTATTGACAATTTAAAAAAAACAAAAAACAGAAGGGCTGTTCACAATTTTCAAACAGTTTGGGATTTGGTCATATTATTTCACGTTGGTAAGGAGATGGGGGGGTGGCTGTCGGGGCTCCCTCCCAAGTCCCATCCCAGCCAGACGGAGACGTCGACATCATGCATGGCCAGTGTGTCGTGTCGTTTCGGCAAGCAAAAGAGTCGTGTCGTGTAGAATATGTGGACTTCTTCTCCAGTACGTTCGTGAAACCCGCGCTTGTAAGAAACTGGGCGACTGAGGTGACCAGATGTTGAATCACTTGACTGGGTCGTTTGTTGATTGGTAGTAAAAGTACTTTTCCAACTTACAGTCAAAACCATATGATTATTACATGTACCCAGCAGCTAGAGAGCCACCGCCGTAATCATGTGTCAACAGCCACCGATCGTCGGCTTCCTCCTCTTCCCTCCCTCACCCCTCTCTCAGGTATGTTTTTTTTTTTTAATTATTACACGCTCTTTTATGTCTTCTCTTCGGCTGTTACAACGGTATCTTCATGGAGTCTTTATCTTATGTCTTTTGGTATGAATTCGACATCTTCGACGGTTTGACTCAATTAATCACATCCCTATTTTACATGATTTTACACACACACATATATAAATAAAGGTAAACGAGGAAATGTAAAACGTTTTGCCCCTCCAAAGACGACTCTCCATCCCACGTGCCTTGTTCCAAAAGAGGAGCTCTCGAAACGCCAGATTCTTCTCAAAAGTTTTCTCTCATTACTTGAATTTCAAATCCAGATCTGCTTATGTATGGCATTGCCATGCCACCCACGTTAGCCAAGTTACCAAATAATTTATTTAAGGTTGTCGTACGAAATGAGTTGGCTGTTTGTCCCGGGGGCGGGGAATATTATTGCAAAACGACAGACAGAGGTGATGATGGGTATGGTTTTTGTATTTTCTTGTGGGTGAAATTCGATGAGAAAATTCAAAACAATTGTAATCCCCCCCCCATCCCCCAAATGAAAATAAGGTTTATTTTTCAAAAAAAAAAATAATTATATGGTGCCCCAAGTTCATGTTTAAAAAACCAGACTTAGGTTTCTTAGAGAATTTTTGCATAACATCGATTCGTCTTGTAAGTGTAGAAACCTTTCCCTCGAGTCGAATCGGAGAGCCCTTGGTTGAAGATTAGGTGGGGCTTTTATGGCATTTCGTCATTGTGATTTTTACATGCGCGGGAATTTAAACCTGGGAGTAGAAATCTTACCGTTTGACTTAAAAACTTAAGGTATTAGGTGAGGCTTAGTTATACATTATATAATTTAATAATAAGAACCGAAATAGGGAAATAAAGTTTTCGAAACAACATGTTTTCCCCATAAAAATCGGACTAGGCTATCAGACCAATTAGCCTTTATACGTCTGAGTGGATTGTGTGGTTGTCCAAAACCTGTATGATTTGAGTGAAGCTTTGATGATCGGCGGAGAACGGAAGGTGCTAAGTGATCGCCCAGTTCTTACCTCTCGCAATTTGGGTGTGGGAGTCTCAAGTGATGAGTGCGACTTTGATCGTCGTGAGAGGGATTGTGTGTTCTCAGTGCGTTCAATGAGCGGCTGGCGAATCGTCTGAGGGAAGCTAAGTGAATACCTGTTTTGATTGCAGTAACCGGTTGCTGACCCATCGACAAGAAGCCATTCTTATCGTGTCTTTTCGCAAGGAAGTCTCGAGCCTACGGAGTTTGAGCAATTAGACACGCACTTGCGGGTGCGCGCCTGAAGTCTTGTGTCTGCAGGGTAGAGTATGAGTTGGGAACGCCGCCGGAGTGGAAAGAGGCTCTCCCGAGCATAAGGGTGCTGTGCAGAAGTCTCGACCTCTTGAGGGACAATATAGCAGGTTGCGTGGGAGCCATCGGAGTTGAAAATTTCATCCCAGGTACTGGGTGTGCAGTGCAGTGAGTCACGATTGTGGTAATCGTACATGTCTGAACTGAGTGTAGGACGGATACCCAACTTCGCTGTGTGAGAAGTCAGGTTCCGTTGTGTGAGGAACGAATCCCTTCTTTATCTCTTTTGTTATTTGACTCTTTGTGGTTGTCTCTTGAGTGCTTACAGGCTCATCTTAAGAAGAGATAAAAGCTGTGTGGAAATCCTCTGCTGAGCTATTAAGTGCTGAAGCATTCATCTACTGTGAACCAGAAGCTGGCTGCTCCTCGAGAAGTCATTCTTCACTGTAAGGAATTATTTTGTGAGGATTTATACTCTAACACAACGTTGTCTTTGTGCTTCGATAGACAGACTTATGTCTAAGTGACAACGTACTGTGTGGAAATCGTTTGAGCAATCAACTGCTGAGTGTGAGCATCATTCGACTGGAAACGAGAAGTCGTCTACTGTGTGAAGGAGCTGATCGTTGTCCATGAGTGATCTTCTCTTGTAAATGATTTTAAATCTCACTTGTTGAGATACCGAAAGCCTAGTGCAAAAGGTTCATTTGCACCAATTATATTTATATAGTGGAATTACCTTTATGGTAGAAAGTGGACGTAAGTCAATTAAGGCCGAACCACTAACTATGTCCCTTACGATCTTGCTTATATCCATACGAATATCTAACGATCAAAATCGTAACAATTACAGCGAGCCGACCTCACTTCTGAGAAACGTTTTGTTGTGACATAGTACGCTTTCGCATACGCTGAGAAATGGTGAAAAAGTGATAAATATTAATTCACCCCCTCTTAATGTACATAAACGATCCAACAACTTTAACTTGTTTTCCGATGTCCCCGTCCTTGTTTCGGGACAATGGTTTGTAAGAGATAATGAATGAAAGGTACTCTTGTACCAACCTTACATTTTCTTTTGAAAATTTTCAAGCTATATTCGAAAATTAGATCCATTTGAGAAACATTTCGTAAAATCATATATATTAATTTTAAATGTATCAAATCATATTTTAAAAGCATGAAATTATTTAATAAATCTTTTAAAAAATATAATACTACTTCGAAAAAACAAAGCTTCAAAATCTTCGAGGATTATACCTCTATACTGCTAGTTTGAAAAAAGATTTGTGAAATGATTCGAATTTCAAAAATACCAAGTGCCTAATTTGTTTTAAATAGTGAGATTACAATTACAAAAAAAAAAATCGTTATTTAAAACATCGACTTTGATAAATTATAACAAAGTCGTCATTAGAAACACGGATATAATCAAGCCTAGCATATTTTGGTAAATTCAGAAAAATCACAGTCAATGCTTGAGACAACTACTTTTTTTTAAACGACGACTTTTTAGTAAATATCGCAGTTTTAAACAGCAATGCAACTCCTTGTCTGGAGCTGTGTTTAAATAAGTGACTTTGTTATAATTTGTAAAAATTGTTATTTTAATTTTTTAAAATTTTAGTTTCACTAATTAAAAATTAGGTATTTTTAAAATTTTAGTTTCACTAATTAAAAATTAGAAATAGTTTTCAAAAACTAATAGCAGGGTGATACAAACTCCAAAAATCTTCAGCTACCGATCCAATTAGCCAGAGCCAGCTAAACTTCTTTCCCCCCAACAAAACTCACATGCACTCCCGAAATTCTCTCTTTTTTTTTTTTGTAAGATTGATGATAAAACATTAATCAAAATGCTGGTGGATGTGATTGAGAAACGACAGGATATTTGTCCCCCCCACCACCCATCGTCATCAACGGTACTTCTTTGATTTGGGTCATTGGAGTGTTACTTGTGACCGACCGCCACCACGCCATTGTCCTTGATTTTGGGTTCCATTTCCCATCCTACTACGACTGCTGCTGCTGTTCAATCCTAGCAGGGGACGATCATGGGGGACGGTATCGAGAACCAGGATTATGACCGCCAGGATCGTCCTCTGACGGAACCGCTCGTTGTGGTGGCCGTCGTCGGGGATCCCAGCGAGAAGACCGACGGCGGCAGTCCCTGGATGATCTACTTCTGCACGTTCGTTGCCGTTTGCGGCTCTTATGAGTTCGGGACCTGCGTGAGTTTGCTTTCTCTTGATTGTCTGTTTAGTCCCGGGCGACGGCCTTGAGAAGAGAGACTGCGGCTGGGCTGGTTTCAGGTTGGTTACTCGTCGCCCACGCAGAGCGCCATAGTGGAGGATCTGAGCCTTACTTTGTCCGAGGTCGGTAGTAGAACGGTTAGCTGGTTTGCCTCCGTGATGATCACGGTTTTAATGCCTTTTGCTTGGAACTTTTGACAGTACTCGGTGTTTGGATCCATTCTGACGTTCGCTGCTATGATCGGAGCCATTACTAGCGGACCGATTGCTGATTTTGTCGGCCGTAAGTGGGTAAGGGACCGGGATCCGATGCCGGGACTGTGCCTATTCAGATCACACGCTCAGTTGACTTCTTTTGTCACAATATGCAGATGATGAGAGTGGCGACAGCCTTCTGCGTCGGGGGGTGGTTCGCCATTTACTTTGCTCAGGTACGTTGAAAGGAAATCTCTCAACACGTGCAAGTGCGTATCATCTGCGATGATCTGATCTCGATTGAATTGCGAGGAAAGGGGCCGGCCGTTCTAGACATTGGAAGGTTGTTGTCCGGTTATGGAATGGGAGCCTTCTCCTACGTGGTAAACCGTCTGTCCGATCTGTTGGCCAAGTGAATTACTTCACTGCAGAACTGCCATACTAAGTCGTATACTCTGTGTAAGGTACCCGTCTTCATTGCGGAGATGGCACCAAAGGACCTTCGTGGGGCACTGACTGCCGTGAACCAGGTAAGACCAGTTTGCTCGCAAGCAAATACAGGGTAATTCGAATCAAATCCGTCCCATCTCACCGTCATCCATTCTCTTAACAGCTCATGATCTGCGCTGGAGTTTCCATCTCCTTTGTAATAGGGACAGTGATATCTTGGAGGGCCTTGGCATTGATCAATCTAATCCCATGCGCCGTCCTGCTCCTCGGGCTGTTTTTCATCCCTGAGTCTCCAAGATGGCTGGTCGAAACCTCTCCAACAATATAACATCTTTTCATCCGGTTTTCGCTGAGTTTCATGAATGTCTGGTTTATTGGTGCACAGGCTAAAACTGGACGGGATAAGGAGTTGAAGGAGGCGTTGCAGAAACTTCGCGGCAAGGACGCAGACATATCCCAGGAGGCCACCGAGATCCTTGTCAGTTTCTAACATGTTTCGTTCCCGCTTCTATTTTATTACCTTTCCCCAGTCCTCACCCGATCAGAACCTGAGGTCGACAGGAGTATATCGAGACCCTCGAGCGACTCCCGAAAGCCAAGCTGCTGGATCTGTTCCAGAGACGATACCGCCGCTCAGTCACGGTACTTACATACTACTGCATTAATGATTGAGATCAATTTTCAGTCAAAATTAAGAATTTACACCTCCTCGTTCTACTAGATCGGCGTCGGCCTTATGGTGTGCCAGCAGTTTGGAGGAATCAACGGAGTCTGCTTTTACGTAAGCTATATCTTCGAAGAAGCAGGTACTTGTTAAACTATTCTGCAGATGGATAGTCATAACCGGAAGGATTCGACCCTAATTCAACGCTCGCGTCGAAACATTTCAGGGTTTCCGTCCAGTGTCGGGACTATAACATACGCCGTCATTCAGGTGATGCTCGTTGCTGTGACTCCCACTCCACGTTTTACCTTCAGTTCATATATCGATCGGATTTCGAGAGTGTGCATTCGTCTCGCAGGTCGTGATCACGGCCATTGGGGCAGTCTTGGTCGACCGCGCCGGAAGAAAGCCCCTGTTGCTGGTATGTCGCCAGACAATCAAATAATTTTGTATTGCATTGATGATCCCCGTTTCATGTTATTCATCCGAGCCTTTACGATCACATTACAGGTATCCGGATCTGGACTCGTCCTGGGATGCCTGTTGGTCGCTTTGTCATTCTTCCTGAAGGTGATTCTTCCATTTCAATCTCTCTGCCGTTCCCATGCCATGTCACTCCGATATGCACATCGCACACCTGAACATGAAATATTTTCTGCGAGATAGGTACATGGATGGGCTACCGCTGTTTCCCCAATTTTCGCAGTCGCCGGAATACTGGTAACGTCAATAACTCTGCAGCATACTTACTCGATCCTCTTCTATTACAATCTTTATCTGGTGTGGCTTGCCTTACGTTTGAATAAGCTTCGAACGTGCAGGTTTACATAGGATCATTTTCGGTGGGGATGGGCGCCGTCCCATGGGTCGTCATGTCCGAGGTAACTCTAATCGATCGAACAAGCACCAGTCGAAAATTCTCCCAGCCTACTCAAAGTTCTATGAAATTTTCTCCAGATATTCCCAGTGAACATCAAAGGAGTGGCCGGAGGATTCGCAACGCTAGTCAACTGGTTCGGCGCATGGTTGATCTCCTACACATTTAACTACTTAATGAGCTGGAGCTCCTACGGTACACAAGCGCACATCAAACACTCCTCGACGAAGAGATTGGCGATTCATGACGCTCGTAAACTTTATTTCTGCAGGGACGTTCCTCCTTTACGCGGCTATAAACCTGCTTGGGATCATGTTCATCGTGTTTGTGGTACCGGAAACGAAAGGAAGGAGCCTCGAGCAGATCCAGGCCACGATCAACAAGAACACGACTTAGCTCGCTCTGCTGGATTCCCTTTGGTTTGGAGGAGACGGGGCTGATCACGTGCGGGCGACTAAATGTTATTCCAACGATTCATCCCGGAATAATTTGAAGGCTGTTGTTTGCATCGATCGAATGATTTTCCATTGAATGTGAGCTGGGAAAGATAAAAGAGGCATTAACAAAAAATTCGTACAATTCGCTTTAGTACCACTGATTGCGCACCTTCGTATCCAGCGTGATTACGTGCATATTCGTCACGAATCGAACGTTGTCGACCTGTTTTGTTTATTTTGATCTGTCGTCGCCCTCCTCCTCCACACACCGTTCGGCGGGGAGGTTCCATTGATCTTCACGACCTTCTGAGGTCGTATCCGACGCTGCTGCCTCCTGTTGTTCCTCCCCGTGTCGTCCTCTTGCATGGCACTGGTGGCTGTCGACTTGACCACGTCGACCTTCACGATGTGGTGGTCCGACGTCCCTTTCGATGACAGGACCGAGTATGACCCGGGTACGAACTTGTAGGGAGAGTCCGGCGACGCAAGGATGTAGTCCACCCTCGTACCGTACTTGCACGTCCCTTGCACGCCTGTAGAGAGTTTTCGAAAATCTCATTCCTCCTGCATCGTTTCACGAAGAAGCATTACTATTATTCTTCATCCTTACTCTGGCCTTTGGCGATCACGACGACCGGCTCGCACTCTCCGGCAAATTCCTTCGCATCCGTGTACCGACTGCTCTTCAGGAACCTCATAACCTCAGCTTTCGGGGTCGGCTTCCCCAACTCCTCGTAATACTGCATTCGACGGAAATCAAGCTCCCATCCCAAACGTCCCCTACCGGCAGACCCAGTAAATCCGAGAAACAAACAACACTCGCCTTGACGATGTCGGTCCACCGCTGGTTCGAGTAATCGGACTCGTCAAGGGAGTTGAGGCATCCCGCGAGGAGGTGAGGGACCTCGTCGGTGAAACGGATGATGGAGTCGACCTGCTTCATCCTCCAGCCCTCGTCGAGGTGGTCGAGCAAGGTGCAGTTGAAGTTCACTTCCCCTGCCTCGGGCACGTCTATGGTGGCCTTGAGCACGTTCCTACAAATATCATTCCAAATTAAAAACATTAGTAAATAGAAATACGCCAACTCTCGAACTTCACTTCACGTGTACATTACACAATGAGTAGTCAATTTTCAGGTGCTTTCCTCAGGAGGATGAGGCAAACATAGGAGGAGTCAATTTCTTTAAGACAAATAAGAATATAGACAGAAAAAAGGAATAATAGAAAAGGAGCAACCCCACATGTCAATTATTACCATATCCTTGACAAAAAGCAATGGATGTAATGTAATAATAATAATAATAATAATTTCTGACAGATGGGTGGGATGTATACAGCTGTTTAACAGGGATCTTTTGCTATTCATGTTTCCTAGAAAATAATTTTTTTTTTTAAAGTTTTACCAAATACCATGACCTTAACATAATTCACATGATTTGATTATCAAAATCTAAAGGGTGATGTAATTAGGTGGGCTTAATGAAATGGAAAATGTGGGATTTGTTGGGAGTTGGGAGTAATTAATTAGTAGCTAATAATAATGCATCATCACATCAATCATTCATGCCCTACTGAATTCAATGTCAGAGAATTAGAGGGAAGTCGAATCAAATCATTTGTGTTGTTGAGTGGGATTTGTATCAGGATCAAGCATTGATTCGACAAGAAGCAGATGTTTGTAGGTGGAGGAACCAATGTTTTGTTCTTGGATCAAACTGGGATTTCATTCAAGATACTATTTTTTGTTTTGGGGGTAGTCCAAATTTTAGCATGAATTGCGGGTAATGAAAATTGGTTAGTTTTGGACGTCAAGTCGAGTGTGTTAAGGTTTTTTACCTGTAATCTGTGTCGTCGAATATCTTGTGGACCTTCCATCGCCGTATCGGCCACCGGGAGAGGACCGCGTTGCCGTACTCCGGCGCCCAGCTCTCCGCGAACACGTAATTCATCCCCAGCGCCTTCGCAAGATCGGATAACGGCCTCATCTCCCTCTCCTCCTCCGCCCTCACGTCTTGCAGCGCTACTATATCTGCATCCACCTCCCTCAGGACCTCTGCCATCGTCCTACCACCACCACCTCCGCCGCCGCCGCCGGCCACGGCAGCGCCGACCCTGTGATGAAGTAAGTACGTGCTGCTTACACCATCGGGGCCCGTCCCGCAGAAGCTCGCGCTGTGCCTCATGGGAGCCTTCCCCTTCGATTTTCGCCCCATGGCCGCGCGCCTCTCGGGGTCCACTGACCCAAGCTGGCGATTCCTCAGGAGGGAAATCTCGTTGTCGGGCAAATTTATCGACACCCTTAACTTCGACCTCGCAAACTTCTCCCGTCTGGCGGCCGTGCCGCCGTCGTTCTCCCCATTGACTGAAGCTGGCTGCAGGGGGGAGTGCTTGAGGATGCTCCTAGGGCGATCGTTGGCGACTTCGCACGGAAATTGGCTGCCTTGACCGGTTCCTGACGATGGCACTCGTCGAAGTCAAAGCTCGTGGGCCTCTCGGGCCGTCCAACGGCAGGGGCCATAGAGAAGAAAGCGGCGTTGAAGGTGGCGATGCGGATGGGGCGTTCCTTGACAGGGGGACGGCGGGGGAAGCGATCGGGGGAGGGAGCATTGAGGGAGTTGGTGGGGGGGAGGGAGGGCTTGATGACGATGTTGGGTTTGGGGCAGCAGCGGCGGCGGCGACGGGGCCAGGGGAGGCGGAGCCTGGACTTGAGGAGGGAAAGCATGTGGGGAATGCAGAGGCGGCGGTGGTGATGGGAGGAGGAGGAGGAGGATGGTGTTGGTGTTGGTGATGATGTCTTCATTTGCATTCACCTTAATTTTGTTACACAAGAAGGTGAGGAAGGAGATCAGAGACAGAGAGAGAGAGAGAGAGAGAGACGATGATGTCAAAACATTATAAGAAATTTTTTTAAAAGACAAGGAGTTTAGAAACGGGATGGGCATCTCTTCCTCTCCATTGTTTCTGTAATTTTCTTTTCTTACAAGGGAGAGTTGATGAGGGGGAATGGATTAGTTGAGTTGAAGATTGGGACATCTTCCTCTTTCTCTTCTTCTTCTTCTTCGTCCATGTTGTATTTGAGTTGATTTTAAACAACTCTTGCCCCACAAAACCCATCCGACGACACCCAGTAAAACCTCAAAAGATTGGAAACACTTGTGATCTCATTGAAGTCACCTCACAGCCTTCGAGTTTAGTTCCATAACGACGTCATTTCGCGACAACCCTCCCATCCCAACACAGAAAGTTCCAACATGGGTGGGATTAGTTTTAAGTTTTAACGGAGAAGTCGACACGTGGCAGCTGGTGGTAAGAAGACGAGGATAAAGACAAAGAGATGCTTCGATGCCGATCGCCAACTGCTCCTCTATTTCTTTTCTTTTTTTCTCTTTTCTGAGGGCTATTTAAATATAATCAAAACAAAAAAGTGGAAGAGCAAGTACCCGACACAAAGGGTTAAGTAAATTTACGAAATATGTTAATATTTTTTAAATTTTTGTTTACTATTATAAAAAAAATTGACTAATTATTTTAACTTTTCTTGAACTTGATATTTGAAATAAAATTTCTCTCTTTTAAATTTAAAAATTAATGATATAAAAATTGATTTTCTTAAGACAAGATCACCGTTTTTTTTTTAAATTAATTAAAGAAAAATCATATTTCGCAAAATATTCTACTTAACTAACACAACTCCACAACCCAACGGATCAGATGACACAAAAAAAAAAGAGTTCGTGATTGTAATAATGGTAATTAAGAATGAATGGATCTGGGTCTTTGGGGGGCTCAAACACCAAAGAACCTTAAAAATTTCATGTCCGACTTGCCGTTTGGTTCAAGGCAATGATGGAAAACCAAACTCCTTGTTATTTCTTACCTTTTTCTTTGATTGGGATTCAAACCCAGTTGGATCCCCTCCCTCCCCTCTTTTCTCCATCTCTTGTCTGATCGAGTCAACTCGCCAATACTATCTAATTTCAAGATTAGGTTTGTGTCTTGTTTAGTATATTCATCATCCATGCAAATTCACTTTGATTGTGCAACACACTTACTATTTATTCCTTTTTAAATGGTTCTGTCCCAGGGAGGAGAGGAGAG
This sequence comes from Melastoma dodecandrum, assembly GCA_029817715.1. Classification (NCBI taxonomy): domain Eukaryota; kingdom Viridiplantae; phylum Streptophyta; class Magnoliopsida; order Myrtales; family Melastomataceae; genus Melastoma; species Melastoma dodecandrum. Next base: position 1,248,860 of record JARUPY010000355.1, on the reverse strand, counting down.
GAGAGGAGAAGAGAGGAGGGAGAGTGATGAATCGGCTAAAAGATCACTTTCTGAGATCACCATCATTTGTCACTCAAAATCATTTGAACAATCCCTAAAAAATCTAATGAACCAAAAAGGTTTTATTAAATAGTTTATCATTGATTTTGGGTCGGTTTTGTTATAATCTTAATCCTAGGACTAGACGATGACGATGATGAGTAATCGCGCCGGCTGGCTTTGGATGTCGCTTTAAAAGAGATTTGCTATGAATTTAACGATAATGGCGAAAATATTCTACGAAATAAGGTATGTAGTTTCAAAATTCGTCAATTAATTGTTTGAAATCGAAATTAGAAACACTAAGTGAAAAAAGTCGAATTTGAAAATTTCTGACTTCCGTAAAGTAAGTGATGATGTTTTTTTTTTGTTTTTTTTATGTGCGAGGAGGCTGGTTTTTGCAAATCGATTTACTTGACGAAATGAATAGGAGTAAATTGGTTTTGGAAAATCCTTCTTAAATAGATTTTGAAGTGAAAATCGGGCTTATAAAATCTGAGTTCATAACGAGTGTAGATCCCCCAAATCGGCCTCTACCTTCGCAGCCCCATCACAGACAAGCCACCCCCCAAATCCCCCGAACAATAGAGCAAAATAGGACAATAACCAAAGGGGGTTTGATGGTAACATGGCAACCAATTGTCCAATGGTTTGCTCACACACTTTGGCACATGGGTCCAAGGATAGGGGCTGCCATCTATAATCCAACGTGCATTCTTGATTCCCAAAAGGTCTCCTTAATAATAAGAGGAAAGGGGGGGGAAGAGAAAAAAGAACGCAGACAACAACTCCTCAAAAAAAAAAAAACACACATACACACACGGGAGGAGAAGCATTCTCCGGATTCCTCCCCTTTGGTGCAAAGAGCCTTCTTCGTCACCATCACTTTCGGAGTCCCTTCGACGACGCTTCCGACCAAGGTAAGCTTAGGGAGCATGGAGACCCCCAAGCCAACCTAACCACGAGGAGTCGGCTGCACCTTCACAAATCGACGGTTGCGGCTAGTACAAATCGCGGCAACACCGAACGACTCCCCGAAATCCTCCCTTCGTCATGAACTCGCGCAAGACAGCGCCCTTTACTCTCAAGTTCAAGAGAGTGCAGCGGATGTTAACATCCCACACATCATATCCGAACGTCGAAAGACAGCCAAAGTTTCTTCGGTTCTTCCTCGGGCCAACCCGAGGCGAGGCGATCCCTCGGTGAGCTTCCAACCTCTTTAGTTGTCCTCATTCAACCATTCTTGCTTAGAACGTGGCTGACATCCCTTCCCCTCCACGTTCTTGCTTAACCTGTCACATGCGACATGGAACGAGAAAAAAAAAACAAGCATATACGGAGATGGAAAGCCGCGGTCAGACTGCAGAGGGGTCCGTTGACGGAGCATAACTTTCCTATCCGACATCGGATTGCAGTAAAACCAGAGCTACCTCTTCTTTACTTCGATACGCATCTTTTGAAGTTGGTTTGAGGTCATTCGGAGTTTTATAGGCTGAGAAATGTCCATTCTCGCAGGCATGTGTGTACATGAGGTTTATAACTCGTTCGCATTTGGGATTTGTGTTGTTGAATGCCCGTACCCTTTTGTTTTGTGTCCAAATTTCTTCCAAATCACATTTATACCCCCCTCTTAAGGTTTCTGGGCATGCACGGTAGCTTGGAGACTTGGTTGAGGTCTGCTCAGGACTGGGGAATAGCAAAGAGTCTTTGGATTCTTTTGTTTTCGCTGTCTTCCACTTTTGCAGTCACAAAAATGAGTCTTTTCGAAGTGGTTAGGCACATCGGCCGACCCTGATGTCTTCAGACCAAATGATCCTCAATGGGTAACGGTCTTGAAGAAATTTTTTTTGTATTTTTACGGTGATCAAGGATCGAGATAGGACCCTCGAAGCAGAGAACGGACGTACAGTTTGCAGTTGATCTTCCTACTACAGTCCCGTTTCGAAGGGGATCTCCGGAGATCTAACCGTTAGATTATAACCAAACTTTCCAGATTTGAACTACACTGAATGACGGTCGTAAACATATATATTTTGACCATCAAAGTTTCCAGAAAGTTTAGATATGAATTGACGAACAGAACATACACAGGGCCGAACTCACTGCACGCCACAGCCCCGCTCTTTTCATGATCCTGAATTATCACACCGTCGGATCGCCATTACATTTGACAGTCATGTTTGTCATTTAAGTATGGTCGCCTGGACATATCGTGCATATTTTTATCTTATGTGTACGGCATGTTTTCTATTTTTGATTTTAAGCCTTCTTTCCTGCCCGGCAGCACATCGCTGTTGCAGAAACCCCAACACTTGAAACTTTTAGTAGACATCATAACCAAACGGTTTACATACATACATTCCTCTTTAAGTTTCGGAGATTTTAGCGCTGATTTTATAATCTTCTGATGTGTTTTGAGTGGGTTTTGAATGGGTTTTCCGATGTTCGCACGGACAGTCCCCATTTCACTTAACATTATACGTCCCTCATTTACCTTACACTTATATTCTTACTTTGTATGTACACTGAGCATGCGATTTCGGGAGAACCGACTCCGAATTTTCGAAGATCACTCGAAGGCGCGTGTAACAAACCGCGCGGGTTGGATCTACCACGGCCTAAAAAACCGTTGGTTCTGAGAGAAGCGGCATCAACCGTCATCTCAGGTACATGAGGGAAGCGCGAGCTTCCCGTCTTTTCTTTATTTCCACATGTAACGGGTCGTGAGCCCAAGTGCATAGGCTCACGATCACCGCCCTTTCCCGCTCTCTTTGATCTCGATAATTGGTTGTGGTTGTTCGCATGCTTTAGGCCCATAGGTTTATCGTCGCATGCTATTTGCTAAATACACATGAGTTCGAGCCCAAAAGGCTCGAATCGGGTCCAACGCCCGTAAAACAGTGACATGAGTCCGGAGTCATGCCCGGATCGGGTCCAACGCCCGTTAATCGAAAGCCAAACTCTTTTGGAGCAAACGCCACATCTTCGCATGTTTAGAGTGTAAAGACTAGTAAGTAGAAATCCCCGAACAAGCTGTTTTTCCGACTTAACAGTTTTAAAATAAAAAGTCGGTGGCGACTCCGTAATAGTTTACCTAGGTTAAACAACAACACATTTTACAACGGAGCCATTTTGGATGGGTGACGGCAACACGAGCCGCTTCCTGGATCCTCCCGGAATTTCCCAAGCGAGGTCTTAACGCAGCCTTTCGCCCGTCGCCTTCAAGGACTGGAGATGGTCGGCGAAACGCCCCGCAGATCCGCTCGGGAACCAAGGGAGGATTCAACCCGATGCCCTTCCGCAGCGTCCGACGCTCGAGTCGCGACGCCGACCGGATTGGGCATCGGGGAGCGGGCCCGGATCCTCGTGTCGCCGGAGCCGCAGCGCGCGTGCTAGGCCGGAGGGCGCGCGTACAACGAGCTAATCAATATTTCTAACTACGATTTCGAGACCCTATTCGATAAATTTTGAAACTAATTACAATATTTTGCGAAATATTTTCATGAATTAAAGTTAAAAATTTTAGACCCATCCAGATGATTTGAGGGGCATGGAGGCTTAATAAAATGGACAAGGCAGAATCAAAAGGCCGGACCAAAAGAGGCAAAACTATGAAATGAGGTATTAGGGGTCTAGTTCCTTTTTACCGGTGGTGGGCAAAATATTTTGTCTTTTAGGGCGTGAGTTTGGGAAATTCCCAATTTACGGCACCTCCTATTTTTGCCTTTTTCCAAAAATCAAATTAAACCCAAAAGTTTGACAAATTCGTCAATCAAGTCCTTGAAATGGCTGGAGAAAGAAAATCTTCGAGAAATCCTTCTGGGACTCCATCGCGTTTGGAGTTCGTTCCAGAGGCAAGATTGTCTCCTTTTGGAATTAGCAAGAGTATAAATGATATTTTAACTCAGCTAACCATTCAGGGGAGCAATGAAAGTCTAGAAAGCCGAAACCAAATGGCAAAGGAAGTAGGCTCCATTGTAAACACAATGTTAGACGCTTTGGAAAGAGAAAGAGGTTTAAAAAGGCCTGAAGCCGAGGCTACTTCTGGACTGGAAAGTACAACAGGCAAACCAGTCGAAAGATTGAATCTGGGAGGAAGAAATTCCAAACAGAATCAAGGCAAGAGTGTGGATGAAATGTATAGGGAGTCTGTGGCTCCTTTCATTTTAGACTCACAAAAGCGAAGTGCGAACTTGAACTCTCAAAGTGGAGAGTTGGCAAAAGACTTAAGGAAAGCTTTAGGTCTGGCAGAAGATACCCCAGTTCATCTAGACAACAGGACGTTTAACGAACTGGTAACTACGAAGAGGGAAATTTACAGGCCCGATTATCCTCATAGGACTAAACAAGAGTTTGTCCCAAGGGATAATATATTAAAGCCAATAATAACCCCTGGTGCTTTTCTAGACATTGATTGTGAAAAGCACGTATCTGAAAAGATAGATGAGTGGTTATCACTTATTCGGATGACGGCGTCGGCGGGAGGAGTGCCTCCTGGAGCAGTCTACGAATTATGTGTAGCAGCCCTTATGGGTACAGCGCAAAAGTATTGGAAAACCTTAGTGGCGCACACAGACATTAAGGAAAAGATAGATCAAGCGCTGACGGTTGATGGAGTATTAGCAATAATCGCTGATGCCCTGAAACGAGAGTTCTGTGGTTTTTCATTATCCACTGAGACTGTGGAAAAAGAGCAGTCATTGACCGCTCTAGTTAAACTACAGATCTGTGATATGTGCTGGTTTGATAGCTACGTATGTGAATTCCAGAAGTATTATTACAATCTGGATGTAGTATCACAACAGTTCATATTAGGAACCTTTTTTGCAAAACTTCCAGAACCTTGGCCGGAAGTTGCGCAAAAGGCCTATGAATTACTTCTAAGTGAGGAAAAGATTGTCTCTGGACTCGGAGGTAAAATTCAGGCGGTGAAGTACGCAATGCGTAAAGCATGTACTGAGCTCCAGGTGAAAGAGGCAGCTAAGAAGCTACCTTACCTGAACAAGAGCTGTTGTTCTCAGATAGAGTATGTGCCTGGAAGGTATGGATGCGATACTCGCAGTACTCCAGGAGACTCTTTGAAGAGAAGGAACTTTCCTCGTAAGAAGAAGTTTGTTGGGTACAACAAAAAGAAAGTTTGGCCCAAGAAGGACTTCCAGCAAAAGCAAAGGGGAAGTCCTGCTTACAAACCAAGAAGGTTTGTGAGGAGAAGGGATAACCTAAAGGATAAAGATAGGATCGATGCTTTCAAGAGAAAGCATGGCAGAGAGCCTAAATGTCCTAAAGGGAAACCCTTGAGCAGTTGTAATTGCTGCTGGTTTTGTGGTTCAAAAGACCACAAAGCAGATAGTTGTCCGAAGAAGAACCAAAGGAGAGAAAGACTCCGTATGGTCTTCCTGGATGACAGGAGTCAAAAGGAAGAAGTCCTTGCTTATGAACCAATTGATGAGCAAGAGATTTCCGACTTAGACTCGGAAGTAGAATCGATTTATGAGATTGTGTCTGATTATGATACAGACTCAGATGATAATTCTGATCTCTGGACCGAACATCTGTTCGTGATGCGAGCAGAAAGAGAAGGAGATGGTGATGAGTTGGTTCCTTTGGAAACAACGAATCAGGTACTGGAGGAAACCCACCAGTACGAAGATCCATCCCAGTCAATCCTGGAATGGAGGTTGCCAAATGTCAATGCGAGAGAAATTTATGAAATATCGAGATTTAGGTTTCGATCCACCATAGATATATCGCAGACCGAAGCGACGGCACAAGTCACGAGCACTGAGCTTGAGACTTTGGATATCCCACTCTTGAATGTACAACGCATAAGAGATACCATGCGTAACGCGAGAGGTGTATATAATTATTTACATATTGGGTTGATCCAGATAGGATTAGTCCCGCTATTTCATTTACCAGCGGATAGTCCTGTGGTAGCAGCAGTGATCGATAAACGTTGGCGAGAGTTTAGAGATCAGCTGATATCAGGTGTACAGGCCAACCTTGCACATGGCCCTGTATGGTTCCAAGTCCATCCAAACTTTATGATGGCTTTGAAAGATCGCTGTTTGGGGAATTCATTAACCTTAAGAATCAAGTCGATGAATATGGATCGTATGAATCCCCAGGCCAAGTATTTGGCATATCACACTAGGGTAATTTACCGATTAGTAAACACCTCGAGTCCTGGTGTGAGGAACATCTCTAGACTTACAGAGTTGTTCGAAGAAGGTCATAAGAACTACCAACAGTTCCATAGGCGCGAGGTAAATCCATTGGAATTAACCTGGCCAAGGAGTTGGGTTATGACTGAACCAGGTAGTAGCTCTAGGCCCATTAGTGCGGCAAACATCCGACAGAGGGGTAATGAAATTACTCTTATGTTAGGAGATCCGTCAAGGGTCAGTGAAAGAGCTGATAGGCATTTGCCTATGCTTAGCGAAAGGGCTGACAGGCATCTGCCTGTGAGGATGCCAATCCTGAGAGAACCGTTCAATAGAACGCCCTCTGAAGTCTCTTCAAGAGCTAGTGATGTGGGAGAAGACGTAATAGTCTCTCGATCAGAGGTTGCAAGCGCACCTCCACTAATAGAAGAGATGTCTCGAAGGTCTGTTGATTCGAGAGCCCCGTCACAACATACGGGTAGAATCGTGGGGTATAGACAGGTATCATTACCAGTCTATGAAGACCCTGTAGATCAACCGAGAGAGGAATCCATAAGGATGTTAAGAGTTACCAATATGGAAAACTCTTTATCTGAGATTCCTGAAGTTTGTAAGGTTATTGAGCAAATAGCCGAACAAAGGTCTATACCAATAGACGATATCTGGAGGATGATAGAACCATCCCAGAGGGTACCTGAGAATATTGGGTTTAGTGTCAGGAAAGAAGACATGAGCACATATGTGGCTCTAACTTTCAAATTTCCTGGATACTATGAGTATTCCCTGGATACTTTGATAGACACTGGGTGTAGCATAACTTGTGCTAGACTCAATGCTCTGCTAGATGAGTGGTGGGAACCACTACAGAAACCCATCCACATGGTTAACGTCGACGGTATGGCCACAATTGTTGGTCATAAGGCAAGCAACGTGCCTGTCTTTATTGGTGGACAAAAGTTCATCATTAAAGAGATTCTTGCACATCCTTTACTAGAGGCCATCATTATTGGTAACGCCTTTTTGAAGGGTCAGAAGGAAAACCTTCCTTTTGTGCCGAATGAAAATGATGTTTCCATCGGTGGGGTAAAAATAAGTATTCTACAAGAGCCTAGACTTCGGTTAAAATTTGGCTTTTATCCGGTAAAACGGACAGAATACTGTGGTGATATCCCATGTGAAAGAGCTTTCAGAGTGCGAGCTCAACGTGGTGATATACGGTTTGATGAGAATGATTCATGGGAACAAACCCTGTTTTCTCCAACGAATACCAGAAGTTCTAGCTGGTATGACGACTTGTTTCCAAAACAAGAAGTGTGTATGGCAGTCAAGTTAACAGGAACGAAATGGGATAAGTTCCTAATAAAACTGGCCGATAATTTTAGTGAAGATCCACTAAAGTTATGGACTCGAAATAGCCTCAGGGCTAGACTAGAGTTGAAAGATCCCGGAACCATTATAAGAGCCAGAAATATTACATATACGGCTGAGATGGTTGAGGAGTTTGACAAACAAATTCCTGAGTTGCTTGGGAAAGGCTTGATTAGAGACAGTTACAGTCCACATTCTAGTCCTGCCTTTATGGTTATTAATCATGCCGAGCAGGTGCGAGGTAAAGCACGAATGGTTATAGATTATCGTCAGCTTAACAAAGCTACAAAGGACGATGGCTATAAGATTCCCACTGCGGGAGATTTAATTGACAGGATAAGTCTGAGCCAACCAAAATTCTTCTCTAAATTTGACTTGAAAAGTGGATACTGGCAAGTCAAGATGGAGGAAGAGTCGGTTCCTCTAACTGCCTTCAATGCTCCGCAAGGAATGTTTGAATGGCTGGTTATGCCGTTCGGCCTGAAGAATGCTCCAGGCGTTTTTCAACGCAAAATGGATAATGCTTTCAAGCAGGTCCGAAAATTTTGTGCGGTCTATATTGACGATGTGTTAATCTACAGTCAAACTGAAGATGAACACATGAGACACCTAGAAGAGGTGACTGATGTCTTCCGGCGAGAGGGCATGATTCTATCAGAGAAAAAGATAGAATGGTTTAGGAAATCAGTTAATTTTCTAGGCATGGAGATTGAGCAGGGAAAAATTAAACTGCAAAATCATATTGCTGAGAAAATAATTAATTTTCCTGACAGACTTGAGGATAGAAAGCAAGTCCAGAGATTCTGTGGATGCGCTAACTATGCAAGAAAGTTTGTGAAAGATCTTTCCAGAGATTTAAGCAGGATTGCGAAGAAAACCTCTTCTACAAATCCTTGGAAATGGGAAGATGAAGACACTCAATCAGTCAGAAGGATTAAAGCAAAGGTAAAAGATTTACCACAACTTGCTCTACCCTCTGACAAGGACGAGTTAGTCTTGGAAGTTGATGCTTCTGAAGAATATTGGGGAGCAGTTCTCAAAATTAGAGGACGAAAACCAGAACCGGTATGTAAATACTGGTCGGGAAGCTTCAAGGGGTACGAATTACGATACCCGATACACGAAAAGGAAGTATTAGCCTTAAAAAACGGAATAAAGGCTTTTTACATCTTTTTGGCACCGAAAGAATTTTTAGTGCGCTCTGACTCGACCTATGTAAAAAGGTTTATGAGTCTGAACCTTAAGGAAGCTAGGCAAACTAGACTCTTAAGGTTGCAGGAACAATTAAGCTATTATAAATATGAGGTCGAATACATTAAGTCCGACCACAACATAATAGCTGACTCTCTCTCTAGAGAACTTGCAAACACCTCTCTTTCTAAAAACTCTACAGATGGATCCTGCTGCAAAGAGAAAGATATGCTGGGGATACAAGAAGGAAGGACACTCCCGAAAGGTATGTCCTAATAAGGGAGATGGTGAGCATAGTGATGCTGGTTCCGTTTCAGGAACGAAGGCGGCAGTGCTCTGCTGGCAGTGCAAGCAACTAGGACATCGTTCTTACGAATGTCCCAAGAAGCTGAAAACTGCGGATTCCCAGAAAGGGAAGGCTGAACTTAAGGAGAAAGCAAAAGCTGACTCCAAGAGTGAAGCGAAACCAAATCTCCAGAAGGAAATGGCTAATCCCAAGGAGGCTGAGGCCAGATCTAAGGGAAAGGCGAAAGAATCCCAGAAGGGGATGGCTAGATCTAAGGGAAAGGTAATAACCAATCCCAAGGAGAGAGCGAGAGTTTCCCAGGAGAGAAAGACAGATCTGAAGGAGAAGGGTAACACCAACTCTGAAAGAGATGTGAAGATAGATCTTCAAAAGATGATGACAGATCTGAAGGAGGGAAGCTCCAGAAGAGATGTGAAAATGGCAGATCTGAAAGACAAGGCAAAAGCCGAGTCAGAAGAGAAAGCCAGGAAGAAGAGGAAAGCCAAGAGGCTTGGGTTTTCTGGTCCCAAAGAGGACGATTCTGTAAAGGATGGTCCTAAGAAGGATGGAAAGGTTGAAAAACCTTGGTGGTCTCCGTTGACCATGGAGCAGTTTAACTACTGCCGAAACCACTTAGCCAAAGAGCAGAAAATTTCCATTAATCAAGCTGTGAAATCCTATAAGGCTTTGTTACAAAGCAAGGAGGAACAGAAAGAGAATATGGAAACACGGTATGTAGAGGAAGAGGCTAAGTTTAAGGCCATAATAGGCGAGCCAATTCAAGTGGTAGACCCTGAACCAAGGGCAGAACCAGAAGAAGCGGCTGCAATAGAGTGTGAGCAATACTTCGACTTTGGAAGTGCTTACGCAGCATTAGAAGGTAATCTGGAAAAGAAAGAAAGCCTTGAGGAAGCAATTCCTGTAAGAGACTCGGTCAAAGAGTCTGGTGAGACTTCTCACGGTGATAGAGGTCACGATGGCAAGAGCCATGTTGGAAAAACCCAAGAGGATCTAGGTGGATCCTGGTTTTTTGATGAAGACTTATTTGAGGACGAATCCCTAAGTTGGGATGCGGCGGTGGTCTGTGGAGAACTCATGGCTGGCATCAAACATGATGACAAGCGCCAGATTGAGTTTTTCGCAAGAAAGACCGTTGAGTACATCAAAGATCTGGAGTATAAGCTATCGATTATGGCTTCAGGTGAGGAGGAGCTGTCTCGAGTTGAGAAAGAAAGGCAGCAAATATTCTCCACAACGATGTCTATAATACCGGGGGAAGTTAGAGATTATGACGTCCCAAAGGTAGTAGTGGACATGAGTGAATCCTCGCTTGAGGAAAACACTGTACTTCAACCGTATCTACACTGGATATCGGGGAAGTGGCCTTCTCTGAGAATTCACTCAGACATGGTGGGAGTAGCAGCGCCTTACGTATATGCTGGGTTTGTAGACATACTGGAGATCGACAGATCTGAACCAGAATGTATGGAACCACTGCCTATGTTAGTAAGGTATGTACTTGGATGCCTAGGCTACGGACCAAAGTATGCCACGGCATTGATTACTAGCACGTTAAGGGAGGAAGAAGACCATCCGCAGTATGGGAAGGTGATACTTCAAAATCTGCAAGTATGGGACATCCACCCTTGTGAAAGTAGGCGTCTGGTGGAACCTCAACGACAGGACCTCGATCAGAGAGGTTTATGGCGGAAATACTACAAGGACAAGACAGTCCGAAAAGCCATAAAAGTTGAGTTCCTTAAAGATGTGCTGGAGCATGTGTTAGCCCGCAAGGACGAATACTACATGCTCTGTGATGGTATAATCACTGTCACGATTCTTCGGTCGAATCTGAACCTCATAGATGAACAGGCAGGAGACCGAGGATGGCAGAGAATGCTCGACCTTCTGGATAGCTTCTGGAGGCGAGAAAACTCTGAGCTGCACCTCCGAACCGACACCTTTGAGGTTTGGAGCAAGATTGCTGATTTCACCGACACGACCTTGAATCAGCAAATCGAGCATGATGAGAGAGCCCAACAAATATCACGACAGATTCTTGAAGCAGTTCAAGACCAGCCGGGACTCTCAGAGAAAGAAGGAGTTGGCGAGACTTCAAACGCCAACAACAAGGAAGGAGTCTCCCAAGATAGCGCGCCAATGCAGACGGGAGAAAACGACTGTATAAAGTTAGACTAGGACAATTTTGTCGGTCATTAGGACCCCACTAACTTTTGCAACAGTTTAGATTCCTTTTACTTTTGAGCTGGCAAACAGTGCATAGGCACCAGCTCCTTTGTGTATATATTCACAAGCCTTCTACCTCATTTGGGGGGGGCGATCTGAATAGAGAATTTTCTCTCGCATCTCTCTGAGTTAGAAATTCTTTGATCGTCCTCCGGGAACATTAATAAATGGTCCGAAAATACCTTAAGGAATCAAGAGTAAGGTGGTTAGAATTTACCAAAACCGGTTAAGACTAACGGAAGGTCAGATCGTTAGATCAGAACCTTGAAAGGATTGAAGCCTACGGGCCAAAGCCTTTGGAGAAGGAGTGTCTATATAAGACCCTCGAGGTAAGGGCATTCGGTGTGACACAGAAGAGCCTCTCCACTCAATTCCCCAAATTTGAGGAATTCTTCACTCTTGAAGTCCCATAGTGCGGAAGCTTGGTGAACCCTTTGAGCTGTCCAGTCGATTAAGGTATGGTAAACATCCTTTGTGTTGTTTATGCTTTTCTTTCTTAAAAAGAGAATCTGAGAGAAGTGCAAGAGCACGAGTCATTCGTATGACTGATTGTCCTAACCCAGAGTTACTCCATTTGGATCACGGGGTGGGCAAGGATTCTACTACGGGATTACTAAACACTGTAGTAGATCGATTGACAAGCATTTCAGCACAAATAACGCAGCTGACTGAGCTTGTGGATAGCTATTCTAAGAAATTGGAAGAGCTGACTCTCTTGCAGAGTGAATTTGAGGAGTATTTCCTTGAAGGTAAATCCAATATTGGGTTTGTGGCAAGTTCGAGGTACTCAAACGAGTATTCGAGGTTGGCAGAACGCCAGCGACAAAGACAATTGGGAAAATCATCTTAAGTTCGATTCCTGTAATTTTTTATTGGTATCAGAGCCCGCTTAAGATTTATTTTCGTATAATTGTCTTGAAGGACTAAGTTGAAAGAAAAGAGATAGCTTTTTGGGTAAAATTGAGGGAAAAAGGAAGTGAATAGTGAAACTGCCGTAAATCCGTATTTTTGAAACTCGCGACCGTAAAACTCAAAATAGTTTCGAAACCAAAGGTAAAAAGGTACAAAGTTCGAGGTATTAGACCCAAAATAAAACCCACTTGATGCAATTTGCAACACATCTTGTCTCGAAATCTGAAATGGTCAAAATTCATTGGGTTGGGATATTATTTATTTAAGCTGTGTTTGGTAGTGAGTAGTAAAATAGGCAAAGCGGAAATTTTAATTAATATATATATAGAGAGAGAGAGACGGCAGAATATGAAGAGGAACCAGAAGACAGAGAGAGAGAGCAGATCCCTCAACCGAAAATACCCACTGAAGAAGGGAAAGAATGAAGGTGGAGACCCCCGAAAACCCTAAGTCATCCTCCGCCAAGGTACCACCTTTCACGCCTCCCCCATCCCCTCTCTCCATTTCCCACTCACCCTTTTCTCCGATTCGCCGGTTGTTGTCTGGGTCTCGCGTTCTCGGGGTCTCCGTCTGCTGGGAATGTGGGGCGGTTTCGGGTTGTAGGATCTCCTGGGTCTCGCTTGGAGTGGGAGATGTTGTGGGGATGGATTAAAGGGGATCGTTTCGGCAGAATTTGGTGTTCGTTTGACCCGGGGTTTTGCTTGTCGTTAATAGCTTGGGTTCCTCGAGATTCGACGAAAGATGGCGGCATTTGCTTTGTTTTTTTTTTTTTTTTTTAGATGTGGGTTGTTGAGGTGGATTGCTGTTGATCAGTCTTGTTGAATGCGTCGGAGGAGCGCAAGTTTTGCATGTCGAGAAGGATGACCTGGTCTTCCGTTTCTTTCGATTTCGACCTGCTTGTTGTTGGTTGTTGCATGGAGGAAAAACATGTTGGATGGGTCTGAACTTTCACATGTTATGGTGTTACGTCATATATGGGGATCTTTGAACTCTGAGGTTGTTGTTATTTACCATTTTGATTGTTGCCCGTGTGCCATGCTACTGTGAATCATCCTGATAAGCAACGGGCTTGTTGCATTGACTGAAGTTATTTTTCGGTGTCGGTCTCCCTTCCATGGAAAATGGGTTGTTCCGGATATCCTGATGTAACTTTGGCCAGGCTATGAACGTTTCAAGCTGAACTTACTAACTAGAGAACTCAAGCTCAGCTTCTATCTAAATTTGAACATCAATGTATATTCTAAATTCGAACTCAGCTCTTGTTGAAAGCCCAACCATTGGGATTATCCAGTGTGCGTTTTTGTGGTGTCTAAGCTAAACGCATCTGCATTAATATGCGACAAGGGCTGCATACCAAAAGTTCTCCAGATTTGGTATAGGACTAAAAGTATGATCTAGTTAGACAATTCTTTTGGAGTGTTTTTTTTTTCTCAATTGCTGTCCCATCCTTCATACAGATATGGAATAGAATGTCCCTGCGTTAGCATCTTCAGTTCAGTTATTATTTTCACACCGCTGTTCATGGTAGCGAGAGTTAATTTGATGCGCCAACTTTTTATAATTCATCTTTGGGGTGTCTGCTTTGTATAATTGGTAAATTCTTGTGTTCTGGTTGAGGTTTTCTCTAACTATCCTAGCTGCATTAATTTGATTTTTCTTTCAGAAACTCGGAACGTCAGGTGGCTCAATTGATATATACGCCGTGCAATGTGAAAAGTGCTTCAAATGGAGGGTGATTGACTCTCAGGAAGAGTATGAGGACATCAGGAGTAAATTCAAGGACAAGCCATATACCTGCAGCAGAAAGCCTGGTAAATCCTGCAGTGACCCTGCGGACATCGAATATGATGCCACCAGGACATGGGTCATTGACAAACCAAACATCCCGAAGACTCCAGAGGGTTTCAAGAGGAACTTGGTTCTGCGAAAAGATTTCTCGAAACTAGATGCCTACTATGTTGCCCCCACGGGTAAGAAGATGAGAACCCTTAATGAAGTCTCGGCTTTCCTGGATGTGAATCCTCAATACAAAGGCATGACGGTCGCGGACTTTAGTTTTCACTGCCCGAAGGTGATGGATGAAACCATACCGGATCACGTTGAGAAGAAAGGCTCAGCCAGTGGCAACAAAAGACCCAAAACTGCCAGGGACCAAGAGTGAAGCCTTCCGTACTGAGCTGGCTCTCATGTCAAGAAACAATGGAAAAGTAGGACCCTTCTCAAGTTTTGTTATTTGTCATTGAACGTGACTCTGGAAGATTCGGTCTGTTGTTCATATGTAGTTTAAAGTCTTTCTTTCTGTTCCCCGTGTTAGGATGGATGAAACGTTAAAGCTTTTTAACCCCCTGTATCCTACCTACATCGGCCGTCGTGTAGGAATGGATTTAGGTCCTTTTTAACATTTTTCATGAAGTTTGGCGATGGCATCATGATTCATGCGGTTACTTCCAGACGATTGGTGCGAGAGTTTATAATTGTAGGAAAAACTGGGAGTACTCAGCTTGTAAAATTGGTCATTTCAGTGTTCAGATGTTAACCTGTTGACAACACTTAATCTGGATTCCCTTAGTTGGAATATTTACAAAATGCAACAACACAAAAGTACAATGAGGTCCTCTCTTGTTTCTGTACACGCCTAAGGCAAGGTGCAACATCACCAAAGGTATTTACATATTGCTGAGGAGGAAAGATCTCCCTAGAGCGATGAGTGTAGTTTCCAAATCGAAGATTAAACACTCCAAAACTGCAAGTCGTCAGACCTGAAAGAATCATTGCCTCCAGCTCGAACTCTCAGCCAAGTATCTTGACCTCACACTGAACTGATGTCCTGGAGTGTAGAAAAAGGAGAAGGTAACGGCTAAGCAACGAATAAGCCGGCTGCTATCCATAAGTCTGCTCATCTGGTGTTCTTGAGACTGCTGAATAGACTAGACCTGGTTGATCATACGAGCACCCGTCCCTAAACGGCTATGAAGCTATCATCTGCAATAACAATGCCTCAAACTGAAAACTAGTACCCTCAACATTGACAAAGATATCCTGCCCAATGAAGCTTATTTCTCCATGCACAAGCTCTCATTGGTAAGAATAGTAGCACTGATACCCGTCCACCGCAACCCAGCAGCCCTGCACAGGCTTCGTCAATACTGAAACCCCTTGGCCAAAGACTCCATCATGAAGGAGGTAAAATGTGAGCATAGGACAAATAAGCATCCCACCTAACCACTCCGAACATGTTACACCATTGGACCACAGGGGTTAGCCCCACTATTGTGTCACCTAACATGTTACTTCAGATCTAGTCTGGTTTGGTGTACTCAAGGAGGATATGTGGCGACCGGTAAATTTTGACCAGCGTCCAGTAAAGGACCTCCTCCACTCCAAGTTCACCTTCTGCTCTCGCAGCATATATGTCTTCACATATGGCGATCAGCCTATCACAGGAAAAGCCATATCTTAGTCATAAGATCAGTTCACCTTCTGCTCTTGTGGCATAGAATCTCCTCCTTAACGACAGAGGTACGGCATATTACAACAAAAGTAAGCACAACAAAGAAGGGGGCACAATACCTATCACATGAAGGTAAGTTTTCATAAGGAATTCTCATTCTCAAGTCAGAACACTGAAGTCTTATGAAACGGCCAACGGCCAGCACAAATGTAATGTAGAGCCCCCAGATGCTGAACTTGCTGAGTGTGTCACCAAGAATACCCTCTGAAATTACAAGGTGATTAGTTGCCATGTCATTGTGGAAAAGAGGCATTTGTCATTTCTACACACATGATTAAACATTCGATACTTTTACTCACGAGGAGGTGTTTCTTCGGACACTATGATGGCCATTGGGCCCGTCAGTCCCCCACATCCAGCCACATCCGATGAATTCACATCGCGGAAAGACCACCACTGCAACTTATCGTGATTAAAAATGAGATCTGCACTGACAGCATTTCCCTGGACAAATAAGACTTGTTAGAGAGAGAAAATTCAAAGACAGCGCAACTAAGCAAGACCGTCCATCATTTCCTCGCAAGATCAGAGTAAGGATGCCCTGAAGCATATCACTGAAGTAAATCAATTAGCTCAGCTTATCACTTTTAAAGCGAGCACTCAAACACTGTTCATGAAGCACATTTTTAATATTGCAAAAGTCAAAAACCTGAGATCAAAGCAATGGTTTGTAAGCACTGCTACAGGAGCAATCAACCACATTCTTTAACCCTCCTGATCACATCCTGGACCTACTACATCGGGACATTCTGTGTATCTGAATTGAATTGTAGTATGTAGCGTTGCACCAGAACGTGCATCCAACAATCAATCTCCCTTTTTTACCAAAAAAAAAGCAATGGTTTGGTGACCATCTACTTCGCCAAGGAAGCAGCCGATCTAAACCACTAAGGTGCCATCTGTGCCACTTGATATTTGTTTAAGATTGCACTTTGCTTCATTAAGAGAATATGAGTTCTTAAGAAACCATATTAGCTACTTCAAAGAATCGAATGACAGACCATAACTGGCCAGACTTCTTTAAGGGAAGCAGGCATCATGGGTCCTAGTACCTTTTTTGCCTGCTGTCTCGGGGTCCCAATAAAAATGCACACTCAAATCATTCACATAGGACGAGACTTTGTGATCAGTACTAATTTTCACTCAAAAAATTAAAATATTGCATGGAGATTTGCCATGGAATGACACTTACGGTGTAACAGACGCTTAATCTAATCTATCGAACTCTATTTCTACCAAAAAAAGGTAAAATATCACCATAGCCAATCCCCCCACCCCCACAAATAACAAAAATCGAAAGCACTAACCTCTTGCTCCAAAGGTCTGACATCTCCCGAACCAGTAAGGCGAAAATAGCGTGGATAGACGTTGCGTATTCTAAAGCTATTGCTAGATCCATTCAGAACCCTTTGGACATCAGATCGTCTCGGGAGATCCAAATGGTCAACAAATCTCTCATATCTGACAAGCTCCTTCCCTTTTGGTCTATCCCTGAAGAGAACCCAAGTGAAAATGATATCCATGTCCTTGTCCCGGTCAAGGGACTTTGCAAATCTTGACTGAACTACATCAGGAACAAGCCACAGGGCACTTGCATCAGCTTGACAGCATATCATCTGGACATCGTTCTTATCAAAAGTATCCAAATAACCTTCAGGATCATGGTCAATTTCCATGTTTAGCTGGTCCCACTGAAGCTTTTCACATAAAGTAGTCTGATACAATGTTAACCTTCCGCCCCTGGTTTTAATATCAATCAGCACACTGGCATCTTTGATTGGGTTTGCAATATTAGTTGGGTTGCCACTGCTGTACATCTGAGCAAGGGAAAAAGGTAATTCAATACTACTGCCATAAGGCCATTGAAAATTAGGATGTCACACTTCAGAATGACCTTCAAATATGTCGACATACCGAATAAAATAAAGCTAAAAACAACTATGAGAAAAATTATAAGTAGCCTATTTTTCAAGCAACTATTTGTCATCTTACCAGCATGGGAGCCCATATAACACATATCAGCACAAAAAACAGACATATTCCACTGCAGCACTTGGTCACTTTAGTTTGCTTTTCTCCTTGTTTGTGCTTGGCTCTATTTAACACTGCATCACACTTCACCAGGTACAAGCTTGCATATATATCTTCCAACTATGAGAAAGCAACACATCAGATTAGAGTTGCAGTACACCCGCATTATCCTTGCAGAATCAACCCTCAAAGAAAGAAGTAAAACAATGGCCTTGTATCATTTCCAAACAAATTCCTTCAACCCATTTGTGTAGAGTAACAAAATTCCACTCTATACTTCTTAAATAGCATGTTCGGAGAACATAATATCTGGAAGATTAAAATCTGAGAGAAGGCTACCATCCAAATTCTCACTTGACGAGATGCAATCTTTCTGGACATACACAAATCAAAGACATATCATCCCAAACAACATGAAAACTCTTCAACCCTATAAAAGCCGCCCCAAACTCCCAAAAAATAAACTATTAAGGCCTGTATAATCATCACCGGGATCATATTTTCCCTTTAAAATATCTACTAACCTTATAACACGACACACAAGGATCTACAAAATAAGAGGGAACCTAGTTATGAAGGTCATGCTTCATCCTTAGTCATTGCTTGATGGACATTTCACATGTAATATGCTGTTGACTATGATGCTCAAAGCCATAATCAATTCTATCCTTTTAGGCATTACAATTGAAGAAAATTAGACTAGAACAAGAATGTCTCTGAGTATTTCTTTTTAAAGCCACGCTAGATGAACATGGGTACGGTTGTAAGGAGGTTTACCTTCAGCCAGTCATACATGGTCAAAGACGTGGTTGTGCATGACCAGTCGAGCACACAACGTAACTCATACAGGAACGGCAGAACACGGTAAAGTCTATACCCTAAGTAGTTGATTTTAGAGACCTTGCTGGTCAGAAACTGCCTATACAAGGTACTCTGATGAGGAATTCCGTATCTCACTTGAATGGCTTGCAAAGCTAGAGAAACAGCTTTTGCCAGATAAATGGCCCGAAGTGCAAGAACTCCAGCTCGTTGCTGAGAAGGCCTCATTCGCCAAGCAAACTCAGTAACGTAATATGTGAAAATAAATAGACTGCAAAGGTAGAAAATAACTTTCCCCACGGCGAATGAGCAGAGATAAATTACTCGGTCAACCACAATCAGGAAAAATATCACCTGCAAAGAGTTTAGGGAGATAAAACTGTCTCATGAGAGCATGATCTAAAATTTACATTAAAATGGCAACTATTGTCTACCAGTAGGCCTAACTATAGAAAATAACACCTCAAAAGATGACATGGAAGAGCATACCATTAAGATAAAAACGAACTCCTTGGGAAATTGATCTTCAAGCTGATATACATCCAGGAATTCGCTTTTATTCTTTATGACAGATTGATAAAATGTAGCAACCAAAAAGAAGACAGTCAAATCTGCTCCAAATATGTATGCATAGAGATCTATCTCCCTTCTTCCTCCTCCAATAACGGAAACAATAGTGTAAGGAAATCCCATGTCTTCAACAAATCCAGAAGATTGCGCTTGTTGTATCTCCCTTGCCACATCACCGGCAGGAGTCAAGGATCGGTACCATTCCGCTGAAGTGCAGTCTGTCGGGGGTGAGGCGTATATCACCTCAAAGACAGCCAAAGCAATATTTGGGCTCTCTTGGCTCTTTTCAATTCTTTGAACATGAACTCGACTGGAAAATTGGCAGATATTGGGGTTAGTATGCCTGCATCTTTCAACATGGACCATTCTCAGCAGTTGGTTTACTCCAGATTCAATCCTGTCTGGCTGAATCCCATCATCAGGCCACATACCCACATCCATAGATATCTGCACAAAGTAGGGAGGAGATTCTGCTCCCCTTATAAGTGACTTCCAAAAATAAAAGAAATTTCTTGCTGTCATTTTAACCTTGCTTATAATGGTGCACAAAGCCAACTTGGTCCTCTTGTTCCAATTGTCGTACCCATGGAACTGTTTTCTAAACACGACATTTCCTCTAAAAGTGTTAAAATCAATGGATGATACCCATTCACCATCCTTCGCTGTAATTGAGCTCTGTATCAGGGTGAACAAATACACCAGAAAAAGTGGCAGAGTGCCCACGACAAAAGATGATGACATCTTCTGTTTAGGAAATCCCAACTCACGGAGGAGTTCTGAATTACCAGTCCAAGCATAGTGATGGATGATAATTTGGTAAAGGTACTGAAGCAGAATGTAAAATTCTGTGTAAATGAGCATAATTACCCAGAAGATGTATGTTGGACCAGTGGAAACACATAGAGCATACAAGAAGAGAGCAGCAAGGTAAACCATTGAGAGCAGACTAAAATTCCATAGGAAAACCATAACAAAGCAACAATAACACACCACATCATTATTAGACTGCATTTGGGACCATATGTGACATAGGATCCTTCCCAATTGAAGGCTAGCAGAATCACAGCTCCCATCAGATTGTACAGATGAGGATCGATTTATCATTGCAGAACCCATTCCCTGACTCTCCATCTGATCATACTTCTCATCATCAACAGTTGAATACTCATTAATATCTGAATCTTCTGGTTTAATATTTAAAAGAGTCACAAGATTGTTCACAGCCTGGTTTCCAATAGACTGGACCTGTGAAACACCATCACCAATAAGCTGTACGGCAGACACTATAGGGTTACCCTTTACGGGGCCCTTGACTTCCTGCTTTGGATCTGAGTCGTTTGAAAGGCTACGAAGAGCATCATCTTCCACTTCAGTGATCTCGGAATGTGAAAATTCTTCACGCCGATCTGCAGTAACAGCTGTATACTGACAGCCAGCAGCAACATCAAGAGGAGATTCATGTAAATTAAATTGGAGAGCAGCACCGTCATTCACAGGATTCTCTTCTTTTGTCAGAATTTTTTCACCTCCATTGAAGTACAAAGGTTCTTGCCCTGAAGCAGAAGCATTGCTTCTCCTCCTCCGAAGTCCATCACTTTGTGGAGTGCTATCATCACAATTTAGAGGTGCTGTGGAACTTTGAAGCTGAATCTGTAGATTAAGCATCTCAGATTTCATTTTCTCTACCTGCATGTTCCGCTGGCGTTTTTTCTCTTCACCTTCACGGATATTCTGTAATTGAGCAGTTTTCCAGGAAGCTCTCTTCTCTTGCTCACGAACTATGGCATCGATTTGCTCAGCTTCAAGATACCGTGATACATATTCAAACTCTTTAGATGAGAAAACATATGATTGGACAGAAACCAGAATGAATATGATAATCTCAACCAAAGCAGACGTTGCAGTAATACGAAATCCATAATCGTATTTGTGAAATCCGATAACCTCAAAGTAATAAGTAACTATATCATACTTATTACAACTGAATGCCCCCACAAAAGGAGACTGGTAAGCTAAAGAAAGAATAATCACTGTAAAGTTGTATATCCGTAAGATCTTGAATATTCTGTTTCTCTTCTTAAGTATGTCAAGCCTCATCCGAAAGAACACAGCAGCCAAGGCAAGATATCCAAGATGCAATACATCATATTCAAGCGTCCCAATTATCAAAATAGATGCAAGCACAAGATCCAGAAGATGGCAATAACAGTACAGCCTCAGGTAGTCAAGAATCGTCCACATGATCTTTGTATCAAAAGAAAGGTCTCTCCAGACAAAAATATTTTTCTGCTGTTGCACCACTTGATGATAGGAATACAAGTCAGAATAACTGGATATTCTGTCCGCACGAAGTTTGAAACTAGCAAGCATAAATACAATGAAGTAGCTGATAAGCATTCGTGAATCATCAACAACAAGACCTGCAGCAAACAGTATCACATTCACATACCCTTTTGGTGCAGAAAACACAAAAAAGCCCACTAGTTGACACAATAAAGGTACTTGAGAGCGGTAATCGGATGGCACATGAATCAGCTAAATTACGGAGGTATATAAAGGAATGAATTCTCTGAAATTGGTTTCTTTATGGTAGTCATTAGGATATCTTACCGAGCCAACAGCTTTCACAGTAATGTAGATGTAAGATTGAACTTTGCCAGCAATCGTGGCAATGTAAGTTAGCCTCACTCGGGGTCTTTGTAGTTGGATACAGGGTATTCTTCCATAGTACTAAGTATTCTAGCAGTAAGATAGTCGCAAAAATGAAGACCACCATGGGCCACAATCTTCTGGTGATATTGCGAGACAAAAGGATGCAACTGGCCAGTAATATGATATATAGCATAGAAATTGCATTTAACAATGCAAAGCTAGCCAGGAGTAGGGCAAGCATATTTATCTCGAGACCAAATAGGTTGAACATGTTCTCAGTCCAAAACTTCAAGTACACAGATAAGATTCTTTTCTGTGCGTCGAATCTCTCCTGCCTCATGGCAAATATTCTCTTCTTATTCCATTTTTGGGTTTCTTGCGTACTGCCCCATATATATTCAAATGAATATTTTTTCGTGCCAATGCCACCAGAACCTCTTGTATGGACTCCATCATTAGATGCCTGGGACAAATTAAGGAAATGTGATTTGCTTGCGACGCTGACATGCTTTGGAGTAAACCCACAACTTTCTGTTTCTGGGTTGTTCTCCCCGTTACAAGTGGACTGATTAGTAGAGGCATCCTCTGCTGACACAAACAATGGACAAGGCTCTAACCACTTTTCCTTGCTCAACATGTGACTTGGAACTTTCTCTATCCAGCGAAAGATATTGTATTGCAGAGTACAAGCAGCAACCACCAGCACTTTTCCCCTGAAGCCTGATTCAAGTCCCCAAAATGATGACTTCAGTAACTCAAGCCCCAACAACCTGGCCAAATAATAATGTTTTTGTCCAGGAAACATTCCAGCCTGGCTACCCCACATTTGAAAGAGATACTCAACCATCAGCAGAATTCCAGCATACACCAGAAACAATTTGGCAGGGATTCGAGAAGCCTTGGGCAAAGAAGAACAAATAACAAGGCCCACAAGAAACAAGGAACCAAAGAGGCTGACTGGAGATAGAGATGTGTAAAACACAGTAGCATATAATATCTTGTCGCTGTGCCAAACAAGAAGCCTCTTCACAAAACCTAGTGTTCCATTTTTTAATAACATGACATCATCTGATTGAAAATTCTTGCTCTGTCTCCTTTCATAGCAATACAGCTGCATAACAATCACAATTGCGAGAGACTGCCAAGCATTTTGCAAGAGTGATCTGCCCGTGTTGAAGCCTAGATAAAACTGCAGGTCAAATAACGTCGCTAGCCACATCTTCAACAGAGAGAACGTGCTCAAACTATAGATGAAGATAAACACAGTGACTGCATAAACTTTCAACGGGAACCACAGGTGTCTTCTCGTACTCTCAAGCAATTGTCTGCCAATTATCCAACTTAGCAGGAGGAAGATGTAACCAAATGATATATAATTAGGAGTCACCAAGAAGACCGTGAAAAGGATAGTTAGAAAAGCGATGTATGTTCCGGATGACCGATAAATCAACAGACACTTCTTTCCAATTGCCCCAAGAAAAGATGCTATCCTTCTCTCTGGAAACAACAGAAATATTTAATTACAATTAACAAAAATATGCGCGCTAGGTTGCATGCCCTACATTAATCTTCAACATGGCAGGAGCTGTAAAATCAGCAAACCATGGGAAACAATCTAAACAGAATATGAATAAGTCTTTGGCAAATAATGTCAAACATGAATGCATCTTCCATTTCAATACTAAAGGAAAAAAGGTAGCCGATGGAAAGATTAAGGTTTGTAATCTCGTTATTATGACTGAAGACGGAAGGAATACTTGCTTGCATCAATAATGGAAGGAGAAGGCATTTTGGCAGTATGGACAAAACACTATTTACTGTAACTTCCACTATCAGTAAACCACAGAAAGGCAGAATTATCGTCTGTCTTTCCACACAATTTTACATGAACTCATAACTCATCAAAATGATGGTCGATTGTCATTTCTGACACACACTGCCCTAGAATGATGACAACACTATGAACAATAGGCAAATAAATCATGAAGAATCTGACATTTCAAGAATCGCTTAACCTCGAAAGTAATCTGAAAGGAATAACCAGAATAAGTGATAAGAAGATACCAGAAGAAGCATGTTCAGGGCTGCTTCTAGCGCTCTTAGAAGCATAAACAGACAGCAGTACAGATTTGTTCAGACCAGCTTTCAAAATGCTAAATCCCACAGGAGTACAGGGGGAGTGCTGGACAATGGCTGAAAATGAAAATAGCATATGGAAGCCATGGTTATGAATAGAGCAGAAGCAGGCAAGTACAGCTATCTCCATGAAGTCACATGAGCTGTTATGATCCAAAAGACCTGCAGGAAGCCACCGGCAGAATAGTTATCTAGCAACATTGGCACCAAAAAATATCAATTAGCTTGCTTAATCGGCCTATGAATTTTCAAAACAAGAGAAGTGACATACCTAGTAGGGAGAGAATTTCCATGTTCAATGAGCCCATTTCTTCTAACTTTCTCCGTATCAAACCAATCCGAAGAACATAAAGCAAGACAAAATGAGCTTCACAAAGAAGTATCAGCGAACGGCGAACCTTTTGACCAATCTCGTGGCTCAAAATATAAATCAGAAAGAATACCACTGAATCAAAGTAAGATCATAGAAAACTAATGTCAATGACATACTTAAACAGTTATAAATAAGATGTTAATAAAAGAGAGAAAGTTACCATAAGCAGCATGGATGAAACCAGGTTTCATTGCTATTACAAATATCAGAATCAACATTATCGCCCGAGAGCATTTCCGCAATCCCCATGCAATAGTGGCAACAATTAATACTCTTGTTCCTGTATCTAGAATCCCCCAAAAAGAAAAGAAAAAGTCAAGTGTTGGATAACTGTATCACATAAAAGATTTTAGCAGCGACGGGTTTCATCTTAAATCCAAAAGTGAAACCAAAGATAGACTGTATAGAGCGTGAACATGGAAGTCAACATTTCATGAATTCTTTGAAATTGTTGGTTTGAGCAGGAGTTGCACTGAAATCAAGCTGAGTAAATTAGCAACCAAGTAATCACTTCTGTAGCTTTAACTTTTTGTTTAGAATCATCAGTCAAACAATAGTACTACTAAGGGCATACCACTGCAAGAGGACAGCTCTATAAGCATGCAAAAGCACCTGTCAACTCTTGGAAATTACCCAATAAATTTTCACTTAACTAAACAAAGTAAAGACTGGCTCTCATTTTCAAAAAGGACAAAAATAGAAAGTTCAACATACTTCTTCAATAGTTTAGTCTATATATTTGAGCCCCAAATCAAACAACGAACTTCTACCCATAAAAATGGCTGATTTCCACAAGCAAAAGAAAAGGCAAAGACCACAGTACTCCCTTTGAGTTGCAGGCCAGAATTGTTTGGCAAATCGATGACGCTGATTTAGGCAGCAAACAGCAATCC
Source organism: Melastoma dodecandrum (assembly GCA_029817715.1). NCBI lineage: Eukaryota > Viridiplantae > Streptophyta > Magnoliopsida > Myrtales > Melastomataceae > Melastoma > Melastoma dodecandrum. Next base: position 1,223,668 of record JARUPY010000355.1, on the reverse strand, counting down.
ATCCGGTTAACCACGTGTCCTTTTTACTCACTTCCTTGTACTAACAAAACCTATGCCTGCTATTGAGTTCTCTCTTTCTTCCTTTTATTGCATCAATATGTACTCAAAGTGGCACCACTTATTATATAGCAAATGGTTCTTGTTACTCAACTCTTCCAAACCAGGAAAAAAAATTGCCGATTCTTATCACTGAGCTGAGAAAGGTATCCACATCAATGTTGAGCCAGTTAGTACTTCAGAAAAGTGCTGATTGATTAGCTACATAAATGGAGTCTACTAGGCACAACACTCACGTTGCAACGACAAACAAAGAAGGAAATGGAAAGTAGTGTTTGATTATTTATTTGAATTACGCACCTTCTTCATTGGAGTCATTCCCATGATGAACAATCTCATCTGATAAGCTGAGAAAAACCGAGTTGTTGACGAGATTGCCCAAAGCAACTAGGACTCCAAGACAAAATTGGGCAAGGAGAAAGAAACCAGGTATTGGATAATGCCACAGGCCCACCATTTCCCAAATACCCATGTCCTAACCATCACAGTAATAAATCTATAAGCTTGAATTTAAATTGGAAACTTGGTTCAAAAGAGAGACCCCAAATTAGTAGCTACCTTGCCAAGCTCCAATCCTTGGAAAGCAAATGCCACATTGAATATGTATGTTCCTAGTGCCCATAAAAGAATAAATACCAGCAGCAGACCATTCAACCGATGCAGTCGAAACAAAGAAGGGAAGGCATAAAGGATATAGCCGACATAGGCCAATAACCCAAATGCACATATGCTTTCGAAATGGAAACTCCAATATGATAGGGCAAATAAAGACACCTGCAATAAAAAACAATTTTAGCAGGCAGATATAGGAAACCACGCAATTATTATAAGAGCAAGTGCTACTCAACAGCTATGGATTGACATCCTGCATTCTACGGGAATTCACTGAACAAGAGAAGCACAAATAGCACCTTAACAAGATGAATGCAGTTGCAATTTTATAAACATAGCATCCCAAAGTTTAGGTCCTTAAAATTGGGTCTAAAATAAGTCCTCAAGCAACTTATGACAAGCACTCACTTTCATAAAGGAAAATTATAACAGAAATTCAGTTAAATGAATACCATGGCATGCAAAAAGAGGCAAATATATCTGCATTCATGCCTCTAACATTGTGACAGTCATGAAAACATGTTAAGTAATTTCTCTTATTAAGATGATTGCAAGACACTAAATTACAAGAAAAAATGGTTTCGGAGAACAGAATTTAATGACAAAAAATGATAAGTTAAAAATTAGGCTTGTTAAATCACATCATGATAAGTGTCGCTGCCCAAGGTAATAATACTACAGAAAATGTTATTCAGAAGACCTCTACAATGAGCAGCTTAATAGAATATACCGGAAAGCCATAAGTGAAGAAATTGATGCTGAAAGTTCGAAAGACAGGCCGTCTCAACAATACATTTGTATGTCTAACCCCAGACCTGAATATAGCAAATAGTAAAACCCCATCAGCAAGAAATCATGATTCAATCTTTTCAGTGAGAAACAATTATTGAGCTACATAGCAACTTCCTGTCAATTGCCCTAGAAAAATAATGAATGGTTCAAAGATTATTACAAGACATATGAAGCAAATGACCCAGTATTTAGAACAGAAAAGATATTACAGCACAAACTTATCTATCTCAAACTGCAAGTACACGAACGGAGTTTAAACCATGCCTAATGCAGAGACAGCCGTTATTTGAATAAACTAAAATAGAATGGGCTCCATCCACACATCTTATGGCATAAAATTCCTCTCGGCTCTCAAAAAAGGGACTCTTGGCATCATTCGGGACAATATGGTGTTCTAATCGGCAGATCGGTAAATGCAAACAATACAACTACATAACAAAGAAAGAAATATTCTAAGGGCAGAAATATATTGTCTTTCAAAACACAATGATGCACTCTTCAAAGTAATTAACAAGCAAGAGCTGACTTCTCTCACCTAGTTTCACGAATGAAAAAGGAATGTCTGGAGGGAAGCAGGCTCTCTGTCAAACTACTCTCATTAGCTGTTAGAATGTACTCCATCTCTTCTAAGTTGCATTTGACATATGATAACTGCACCGAATCCAGAAATGATCTCAACAAAAGACAATGAAAGCTCTGAAATGGGACAACATCCATTGATACCCACTAAAGTAGGAGTAATATATATTTGAAAGCTTTCACCCATCAACTAGGTGTGCAATAATCTAGACACTAACGAATTACAGACACATATTAATAAATTACCCATTGCGCGCATCCTAACATAACTACAGTGTAGCATATTTAGCTAACAGGAACTTTATCAAACGGAAAGCTGAATGACAACCTGATTTGCATATCATATACAGACCAGGGAGTGGGCTACAAATTTTACCAATATGGGCCTATAGTAGTAATTTTTACCTCCATTTATTCAAGCTGAAGACGACAACATCTTCACCACCACATCAACATTCTATTTAGCATTATAACTGTAATCGTTACAATTTATGAAGATTGGTTAATATACTAGCTACTAGTAACAGGATGTCAACCTTATGAGAGAGGATGCATGGAAGGTGGTTTTCTTTTACTTATTGACGCTTTGAAGAGTTTTTGCCCTTCATATAATTGAAAAAATCAATGAATGAAATAAACAACTCTTTCCTTAATGTTCACATATGTGAACAAAGATTTTGGAGCTCGATAACTTTATGAAATTCCATAAATCAACTTAATATAAAAACTCTATATGACAGGCTTGACTCCTGTCACCAATTGGGACACATACCACCAAATAAAAGCAAACAAGGGCAAGAGCAGAGGAAATCTTCGGCCATTGAGTGGTCGCTGTTATTCTGTATAAACCAATGAAATCAGTAACCCATACAGATCCTGGTATTTCGATGGGAAACTGGTATGCATAAAGCAGGACAATGTTGAAACCAGCATACACTTGAAGAGCCCTCCACCACCTTCAAAATCCAAAAGAACAGTTCAGTGTGTGGCAAAGGAAAACCAATACATGCAAGTTCGAGTGTGAAGGAGAAAGGATATTTGATTCTGCAACATAACCTGAATAAACCTAGAAAGTTGCTTGTCAGGGACCAATCTACCAGGCCAACACAACTGGCGATAAAATATGGCAGAGAAATCCATGATGGATAACTGATTCCAGCTATCAACTGAATAGCAGGCAACAATAAACAGCAAGCTATCCGCAGCCTGGAACCTTTTGCATGCCAAGGTACATAATCAAAGTCAATCTCCTCAGGAACAAATTAACAGTTAACTACAGAACAATAAAGGAGAAAAATGGGCAGTTCATGTATCTACGGAGAAAAATACACAGATATAAATGTCTAGAAGTTAATCCAGACATTCTTAGAGCTTGAAGTAGAAAAATCCAGGATGGTAACATGTAGAAGCACATCCTCTACAAACCTCATCACATGACAGATGGGAACCTAGCCCTGCACTACCCTTCACTCTGAACACAGATGCAGCCGCTAAAGAATGCGAACTAAATGTGGGCCTAGGAGGAGTGATCGGAGACCAGAAAGGAACCTGCATTGGAGAGATCTGTGCCAAAAACCCGAACACAAACTGTCTAATAGCCGAAGTAGACTCTCCTGGAAGGAATTCGACTAGCTCAAGAATTAGGAATCAAGCACCTAGCCATACAAACAGATGCATCTAGCCTAGTAAACTATCTAAATGGCACTCGGGGACCAAGTTCATTGATGACTCCTCTTATAACTGAATGCAGGTTGCTGTTGTGTGAGCTCGAGGAGTCCACAATATCACATATTGTGAGGGGGCAAAACAGGGTTGCAGACAGCCTAGCTAAGGAAGCTCTCAACCAGACGACTTCTAGCACTTTTGTTTATCCTCCGGATTTCATTTTGGATTTGCTGCATGTGGACATTCCGTGCACTATGGGATCTATAACCTAAAACCCTGAACGCTTATCTAATGCCATCTATCCTTCACTAGCAAAAAAAAAAAAACATGAGAAACTTTAATATATTGATGTTCCCTCATTTTGAACTCCTACTAATTTGAGTGAGTGCATTCAAACTGGTTACAGCAGTCATGTAAATCTTCAGGCTGGACATAAATAAAAATTCTTCTAGATGTTAGCCAACTGTGGTACCCGGTTCAATTCCAGGGACACATCTAGCACTGCCAAAGAATTCTTAAACTGAAGTTGAGGTAATGAAGCTTGGTGTTCTTCAATAACATTTCTTACATACCTAGTTGTTGGAGAATGGACAAGAAACCTCCCCAACAAGAACTTTGCAATGGATCCCGACAAAACCTCCTCCATTTAATATCGGCTACAGTAATAACAACAACAAATAGCTCCAACAATAAGAAAGAAATAGAGGATGTTGATTTCCACGTGTCGATTCTGCACAATAACACAAGCAAGCCATATCACCACACAATCTGGAAAGTTTGTTTTATACAACAAGCAGGATCAGTCCTCACAATTGGAATCCGAAAAGCTTTCCCCACCAAGCACTGGTGATGTACCATATTCCTCTTCCATAGATGGCCGATAAGCTAAAAGAAGTAATTTCAAAAAGGATTACAATGACAGAGTAGATTAAGATGAACCACAGCAACAAGTGACGTCCATGACAACGATATCCTGCGAAAATCAAAATGAAACATGTAAGTATTCGTAGGAAAGTTCTTGCTAGGCCAAGCGCTTAGTAATCTATGAGTCTTTTAGTTGTGCGTTATATGATCTGTGGAAATGCAACAAAAGTGCCTTACCTGATTTTGATGCGTCAAACTGAAGGACGAGGAAAGCTATCAAATCAATCAGACATATCAAATTCCAGTCAATCAGAGAAGCTGCACAAAATCAAACCAAAATCCCAGATAAATGAAAACAAAATATCCAAATGTCCTAATCTTGAAAGGAATGGTAGTATCACATTAAATGAAAAGAGCTCAAGTAAAATAAAGATATTCAATTTTGCTGATTCCTATGAGCAACTTGGCAACATGGCAAACCTCTCTTCAACTTTCCTCCAAAAAATACTGTTCTTTCAGGGCCATCCAAACCTGAATATTGCCTCCTTTCTCACTCACAACAGCAACTACCACCCGTTTCTCAGAATTAAGTTCACAAAACCATCATAAACTGAACAGAGACAACCTAGCATTATTCATTCCAATAGTAATGCCAGCAAACCTACCTATGTGGAAGATCCCAGCATAACTAATAGAATCACATGAATAACAATCAGGGCAAATGACCTGTCCAGGACTAACTTTAAAATTTCTTTGGAACTTCTAAAGAAGGATATTCTAAAACAAAATAACCACAAATCGAGAATTCATGAGATATCTTAACTGACCAACAAGAATAGGCACACCCGAATCCAGATCAAGAGGTCACAACTGACTGAGTAGACAACGCAAGAAATATATGCAAAAGATAAAACACAAGTTTTTGTAGGCAACAACTTAGGAACATGGAAGGAAGCAAAAGAAGCAAGAATGGTCCCACGCGCACATAGCACAACCAAGAGACGCATCCAAGTTCTGTCTACACTCAAAGAAGAACCAACACTTACCTGATAAAAGTATCAGAGGCAGAAGAAACCCAGTCAGGAAATCCCCCATGGCAACTTCCCCGATTCCTCCTCAACTCAACTTCTTTCTGAGGCAAACCTAGCCAACTTCCAGCTCAACCCAAGTCGAGGAAACCCATTTCAAGAAAACCCCTTCCAAATCCCCTCAATTGAGACCAACAAAACAACTTTGCTGACCTACAAGAAGAAGCCAAAAACAAATCAATCTTCATAAGAACACCGAAACAAGTATCTTCTTTGTCTGTTTCCATCGATCAAGACAGCGCCTCCAAAATTCAACAGGAAGAGAGAACAGCGATATCTACCCACCAGTCAAAAACAATAAGTCATGCAACCATCACAATCACGCCCTCAATTCTCCGTAGTCGACAAAGATCGAAGAGAACAAGAAACCCGCCTCGTCCTCTGACCGGGATGGGCGTTGGTGGGGGAATTCAGAGTCGATTGGAGTTCCGGACATGGAGGCAGGGGAAACCCATTTCAAAGGTTTGGGTTTTTGGGGTGGGCGCACTTTTGGGCGACCAAATTCCTCCCCAATCGTTGGAGGTGGAGGTCGATGTCGTTGTCGGGTTGGTTGGTCGGGACTTCGGACAAGGAATGATTCCTCGATTTAGGAGAAAGGGAACAAGGTGGGACTTTTTGCGGCTTCTTCGGGAGGGCAGAACTCGTCAATTAAAGGAGGAAACTTTGGCCACTCGAGAGGGAGGGAAAATGGGCGAAGAGACAAGGCAACCGCCAGACAAACTGTTGGGAATCAAATGATTACCGCGAAGTAATTGATCTAATGTACGTGTAAAGACGAACCGAACCAGAAATCTCGGTTCAAAGCTCGATAATGAAATGATTCGAGCTCGAGCGTTAATATTTATAGCTTGATAGCTCGTGAGTCGAATATGATATAATAATTAATAATTTTTTTTAAATATTAACATTTTAAACTTATTTATAAGTAAATTTAAAATTAAGAATTAAATTAAATTTTAAAAAAGAACTTTATCGAGTCAAGCTCAAGCTCCTTAAAATTGAACCGAGCCGAGCTTGAGCTTCAGTTTTTTGGATTTGATCGAGCTCGAGCCGAATTCGGGCCGATCATTTTTGTTATCGAGTTGAGCTCGAACCTAGAAGGATTCGGTATCAATTTGACTCGTTTTCACCCCTAATATAACGACAACCGTAAACTTGGGCCGTTTTTCCTTAATGGCAGTAAAAAAATTGGATATCCCGTAAGAAAAGAAAGAAAAAAAAAATTGACAAGACAACATTATCCTTTACAAACCTTTTCAACTTGCCCTCTTCGTCCTGCCCCTCGCTCGGCCTCTTGTTCTGCCACCAAAACACAAAACTCTGACCCGAGCATCTCATGTATGTCTGTGTTTAGCAAGGCGCTCAAGTTCAAAGTCTCCGTTATCATTTCGACTGTGATGGTGAAGCCCAAAGTTGATGCCACCCGGGTGGCATTGGCGATTCTCCAGATGTTTTGTCTCGTCTCGATCGGAGTGTGGGCACGCTCCTGGTCCTCAAGAGTGGTGGGGTATTTCTTGGTGCTGAGATCTTTTTCGGTGTCATTTTCTTGGTCCGCCGCCTCATCGTCCTTGGGCTTTGCATGCTCATCAACCCAATTGAAGCCGTTACAACGTTAAAAGCGCTCTTTAAGTGCATCTTGAGGGCTTCGCTCCCAAGCGATGGAGCGGCCCACATGAAGCGTGCGCCTAGGAGCCGCTTTGGGCTTTAAGCGCGACGTGCAGGGCGCAGTGGAAGCGCCAGAGCGCAACGGTCCCTAAACTAAATCCTATCTCCCTTTTCTCTGCCAGAAGCCCTCCCTCCCAGCGCCAGAGCCGAAGCCCTCCCTCCCAGAAGCCCCGCCGGAGAGCCTCCCTCCCGGACACCACACCGGAGAGCCTCCCTCCCAGTAGCCCCGTCGGACCCCCCTTCCAGAAGCCCTACCGGAGAGCTTGACTCCCCGCCGCCCCGCCAGACCCAGACGTTCACTGTGTTGTTTCTGATCAAATCTCTTGCTGTAATTTCTGATTTATGATCTCTTGCGTCTGTGGGGTTTCAATTTTTGTGGACACGACGCTCACTTTGTTCGGAAAGACATGTTAGCAACAAATCACAGTTTGTCTCTTATCAAATCTCTATGGGTTTCGATTTCTGTGGATTTCGATTTCTTCGATTTCTGATAAAATCTTTTGTTGTTTATCGGTACTGATTTTAGGAATGGATTCATCGGACAAATCTTCGAAAAGAGGCATTGGCTGGAAGTACAATTACGTGAAAGATCCAAAACAACCGCATGCGGTGAGTTGCAATTTCTGTGGCTATATGTCGAAAGGCGGTATTTACCGTGCAAAGCAACACCAAATAAGATCTTTTAGGAATGCTAGATCATGTGCAAAATGTCCTCAAGAGGTGAAGGATGAGTTATGAAGTAAGATGGACGATGCAAGGATATTAAGTCTAGAAGCGATTTGAAGTACTACATCCATCCCAATCGACGACGACATCCAAATAGACATGGATGATCCCCTTGTACGATCGAAGAGAGCTGCATCATCAAGTGGGGAAGTATATCAGAAAATAATTAAGGAAAATGGTCTTATATATCTATTCTTAATGGAGAAGGGTAAGATAAGGCAGCAAAGTGTGGTGGATGCATGTGACAAAGAGGCGCGAAAAAAGACCATACGAAGCATTGTCAGATGGTTTTATCAAGCTGGCTTTTCTTTTAATGCTATGAAATTACCGACTTTTTTTTTTATATCAGCGGGGTTCGTGGTGGACTTACTTTTTGCGAGCCCTCTCACGAGGTTCAAAGGCTCTTTTACAAGCCTGCGAACCTCGGCCCGGCCCCTCTACATCCCCTCTGGGCCCGACTTGAGGCCTGCTCCCTTGTCGGTCCAATTTCCGTTGAGGCCCAAAGGCCCAGCAGGTGGGCGGCTCCTGGGCTTTATTAGCCATCACCCAGGAGACCAACCTTAATTTTTCAAGTGGAGTGTGCGTGATGGGGTTTGAACCAGGGATCATGACAAGGTTCCAAACACCCACCACCCACCTTACGCCACTTGGGTGTCCTCGCAAGGACGCAATTACCGACTTTTGGTAAGAGGGTGGAGGATATTGTAAGATATGGTCGTAATTTGAAGCCGTCGATTTACTATGAGTTGTGAGTTCCGCTTCTCAAGGATGAGGTTGCTTATACGAATGAATTGATAAAAGATCATGTGGACAGTTGGTCCGATAGTGGTTGTACGATAATGTCTGATGGATGGACAGATAGAAGAGGTAAAAGTTTGATCAACTTCTTGGTGCATTCTTCGAAGGGCAGCATATTTATTAAATCCGTTGATGCATATGCCTATTCGAATACGGGAGAAAAGTTATTTGTATTGTTATATTAGTTTGTTGATGAGACTGGAGAGAAGAACATCGTACAGGTCATAACTGACAATGGAAGTAACTACGTATTAGCTGGTAAGACACACTTTAAATTTTAATCTCGCGTTTCTTATACAAGTTTTTCCTATGCAAGCATCTTACTTTTGTAATGACTACGGGAAAGGTGCTTCAGGCTAAAAGAAATCATTTGTATTGGACTTCTTGTGCCGCTCATTGTATTGACCTCATGTTGGAAGATATCGGAAAGATTCCACAAGTGAAGAGGACTATCGAGCATGCCATTTTCTTGGTAGGCTTTATATATAATCATGGCAGTGTTTTGAAAGTTATGAGATCGTACACAAAGAAAAATGAGTTGATCCGACATGAAGTTACGAGATTTGCAACGAGATTTCTCACGTTGCAAAGGCTATATCTACCGAATAATAACATACAAAAGATGTTCTTATCTCAGGTATTTTCCTCTTAGGTATTCATAGATTATGTGCGAGTTATTTGTTGAATTGGTAATGTATATACACTTTTTATAGGAATGGAAGACGAATAAGTTATCCAAGATGGCTAAAGGGAAAAAGGCGTTCGAAATTGTGTCCAGGAGAACTTTTTGGGATAGTGTATTATATGTACTTAAAGTGATGGGTCCGCTTGTGATGGTTCTTCGGTTTGTGGATAATGAGAAAAAGCTGGTCATGGGATATATTTATGAAGCAATGGATATGGCCAAAGAGACGATCCAAAGGCCTTTCAATGGAAAAGAAGAAATGTATGCGAATATCTTCGAAATTATTGATGATAGATGAAATTGTCAACTTCACCATCCATTGCATGGAACGGGACATTACTTGAATCTTGCTCATTATGATCTGAACTCCACATATCTCAGCGATTCAGAAGTCACTACCGGATTACATGCTTGCATTGAGAGGTTGAATCCGGTTATAGCAGTTCAAAATAAGATCATGAAAGAAATTGCATACTATTCGAGATGCGCTGGGAATTTTGGAACGCCCTTGGCAAACCGAAGTAGGACTTATCAATCACCGGGTACATTCCTCTTAGCTATTTAAATTTACATTTTCAACGTTATAGTTGTTCAATGAATCACTAACATATATATAATTCTCATGACAGCGGAGTGGTGGGTTTTGTTTGGTGGCGATATCCCTACTCTTCAAAAATTTGCTATTCGAATTCTAAGTTTAACGTGTAACGCAACTGGTTGTGAGCGAAATTGGAGTACTTTTGAGCATGTAAGCCCTTTATTCATCTATTAACATGTATTATTTCTTATTTCTGTTATGGCCATTTCAAATTCTACTTTTTCAATGTGGATTCATCTAAGAAGAGGAATCAACTTGAACATCAAAAGTTACTTGACCTTATTTTTTGTGAATACAACCAAAATCTCAAAGCAAGATATAATGTACGAGATACCATTGATCATCTTTGTATGGATGGTATTTATTATTGTAATGAGTGGCTAGTCGGTGAGATGGAAGAAGAGCAAGATAGTCGCTACTAGTCGCTGAGGGGGCATTGGATGTTCATCACGTTATGAGGAACGTACGGGGTTCAAGTAGTTCGAGAATGTTTGATAATGATGATGAAGTCCACGACGTCGAGGAGGAGATTGATGGAGATGCGAATGAAGACAAGACCTTAGTGGATTGCGAATATGATGATAAGAGCATGAATAATTACATAGATTTAGATGTTTAGATTGTTGTATTTTTATACCCTTTTGTCATGAACTTATGTATTGATCACATTTGAAAACGTTGGTTTTATGACATCAAAAGTTGAATTGACCTTATCTTTAAGTTCCTTAGTAGAATTATAATTTTCGTTCAATATTGGTGCCTATATATAAAAAATGTGCTTTACGCTTAAAGCGATTTGGGAGGTTAACAACTATGGTTACAACCGAGTATCAAGTCAACTCCGAGTTGGTCGAGATGGTGGAGATGTTGCTTCCTTCTCTTCACCAGATGCGGAGGAACTGAAAGAAGTTGCCCGCTGCGGAGCTGCAACTGCAATTTAAATAATGTAAAGATTAAATTAAAAGCATCAACTTAACCCACGGCTCTTCAGCACTATCATTGAAATAACATTGACAAAACACACCCCACAGAGATAATGAATGATAAAGAAACCAGTATTTCCACATTCATGCCCTTTTCTTCTTTTAACAAATCATATCGGAGATCCACATTTAGGCTGTATTTGTTTTCGACGGAATAGGGCGGTAAAGGAAGGAAAAAAGGGTGGAAAACCCGATTCCCGATGAGTTAATCCCTCTCATGATTTCAAAATTTTCTGTCAAAGTTTTCTTTTCCTCCCTTTTCTTTCCTAACCAAACACAGCCTTAAGTCTTTCGGAGGGAGGCCAATAAGACACTACTGCAACACATCTAAACAAAGTATTGCAGATGCAAGAACTACCTTCCCATATTTCTGACTTCTAGCCTGGAGGTGTATCTTTTCATAATGCTGCAAACCATACTTCAGCCTGCAACAAGAACATTTTCAATCAATATCTCCCAAAGTTGGACCTGTCTTAAATAAAATAATAATAATAGAAATCAAAGGTTTGTGACCTACGCATATGACATCATTTTCTTAAAAAACAACCCGCATGTATGTTAAGCTCATCCTCGGCCGTTTGTCGTCGCTAACATTTCGAACAATATTTTAAATCAGTCAGATAGCAGACAAGGTAATGTCAACTGTTCTCATCAGTCATCACCCTCTCCACCAAAAAGAAAATAAAATAAAATAAAAAAACAGGTACATAACAACCTCATTTTACTGAAATTGTGTCAATCCTAAGGGCAAGAAATATCCACAATATCAGTAGCAACACAAAAGAACCTGCTATTTACCTGAATGCCATCTGGTAAATTAATGGAGGAAAGCATCAAAACAGCATCCTGGCTATAGTTTATATTCAATTTCCAACGCTTTGGAACAACCTGAGAAGTAAAACAACATATATCAGTTGTAAATAGACATCATTTGAAGAGGCAACAACGATGACAAGAGCATCTGAGTGATGGTCCCAACTAATTATCAGCTCCACATCTATGATAGCAGTTTTCACCGCCACTACAATTCTGAAGCCGTAGAAACTTATGATTCTATCATATTCTAGACAAAAGACAGGTGGCAAACCATCATAACAAAGATTGATATCCCCAATACCTCAACAACTTGTCCAACAACTATATCTCCAATCTGTGGCTTGTATCTGTTAAAAATACAGTAAATGCAACTAAATATATAGCATGAAGAATAAGAAAAGGATAAACTTTCAAAGCTACTAAACAAGGATGACAGAGTATTATCTCATGCTTACCTAGCTCTGAGCGTGCGGATATACACCAATTTATTTATTCGTTCAACAACTCCGCATACTGTTGCAATCACTTCACCATCAACATCCAATGTCCCGTGGCCCCTGAATGATTTGAAGCTAAATATTAGGGAAAACTGGCAAAAGGTTACGCGGTAAGGAAAAAAAGGAAAGGGGTGAATCAAATACTTTAGAAAACCATCATCGTGATTAACAGGAATAGGGTCGGCAATAGTGACAGTGGCATTTGTATTGGCCTTTAGGGACAGGGACTCAAGCTTCTCCAAGGCTCTCTGCAACCTTAGTTTCTGGGTTTGAGTGAGTGGTAGCTGCAGACCTCTCATCTTTCAACAATTTTCTTCTACTCTCACTCGAATTAGTGTTTCACCTTTCACATTTATCTGTAGAATCAACAAAACAAGACCTCAGTGATGGAGACTAGAAGAGAGGTACATCTCAACAAGGAACCTCACATGAATCTCCAATCAACTACTATGGAAAAAGTTCTTTTCCTGACTTTCGCCCTTCATCATTGGAACCATGCCATCACCCCTCTCATTGCATAAGTCCCTGCCCACATCTTCAACCATACTAGCCTAGACACAGCACCATAGCAACACTACCATAGTTCACATTCCTAATCTTAAGTAAGCAACAAAAAAAATTGTCATTGGAAGTAATCAAGCTGTGCACATCCAAGGACAAACCCAGCACCAAAAACAACCAGCACTCAAATCAAATCCTAACCTCTCCTCCTCCAAACCAAAATCACACCAAACTAGTAAGAAAAAACACACCTTTTTCTGCGCCAGAACTTGGCATAACCACAGAAAAAACAATTCTCACACCTAAACATACAAAGCAACCAACATCATCATATCACTAAGTGCTGTTCCTCCGACCCAGTAAAGCTCAAAGCCCACCCAGTGGACAAGGGCCGCCGGCGGCAGGGCCGTCTAGGGTTTTAGTTAGGACACGGGGGTTTATGATCCGGTAAGAACCGCCGGTGTTCTGCTTCGGAGTTCGGACATAATTTACACTACGAGTTTTTCCACAAACCAAAAATGCCCAAAATTGCTGAAAGACCAGACACTGATGAACAAGCCCCATAGGAACAACCCCAAGGGGAAACAGCCCTTGTTGCCAGTCGAGAACCCGGAGCGACCATTGAGGCCGAACCTAAACCTGTGCTCGGATCAGAGGGATCAAAAACTGCTAATTCATATAGAGCCATCGAACCAGCCCAAATGTCAAATAAAAGGGATCTTTTTTAGGACAAAAACAACCAAAGAATTTCATTATATCCTTTCACGTGCAACAGCCCGTCTCGGTGCCGTTCCACTGAGAGGAAGTTCCAGGGTGCTATTCGGAGGATGTGGCCCCTCCCAGATCGTTGGATCCACTGCCAAGGCTTTGGGACTGCGGCTGCTTTATGTTTTTCAATACGCCCAGGCCGAACACCGTCCTGGACGGGCCGTAGGTGGGATCGGGTGCAGGCACCAGGAGCGTCAGGACCTTCTCCTTCAGGAAGATGTTGTTCTTCAATGGGGGAGGACCGTTTCGTAGCAGCAGTGGTTCCATGGCGGCGCAATGATTGATATCGAACCAAGTCTCCCCTGTTGCATCAGCTGCTCTACAAAAGATGAATCTTTTTGGAGGGAATTCAATCAAAACTTGGTCAAAGAGCGGGGGCCATGCATTGCATCCCTTGTTCTACTTTCACTTTTGCTTTTTCTGCGAGTCATATTCATGTGTCTATAGGCAACATAATACATTACAACTGCTCAGAGCGGTAAGGTTAAGTATGCGGGGGACTAAATTCGTTCCCATCATTGAAATCTTAATTAGGAGTAAAGTTTTGATGCACAAAATCGGCAACTCACCAGTTGACTGGCTAATCAAAATCGTGACACGTTGCAGAGCTCGCCTTTATAAGGATAGCGGTAGCACCACTAGCGCCTCTCGAGGCGCAGATCCTATACCTAACTGTGGAAGAGCTGAGCAAGAGGCTGAGCATCACCAAAGAGGAAGATGACCCAAGCTGGGATATCTCAGGTGATGACAAGCCAGCCAAACCTCGACGCTCCCATCATACTTGTCCTTTGCCTGGACAAACAAGGTTGTTTGAAATGCATAAAGAAATTTCTCGACGAAGTAGGACTTTCGTGCAAATTGGATTGGATTCGCCGGGTTTTTGGCTGAAACCCAGAAGGCTTAAAAGGAGTGAACGCCCAAAAAGGATAAGTGAAAAAGCCTTTGAAACTATAAAACTCCCTTTCGCTCAAATGTTCAAACTGAACAAACCCCAAACTCAAGAGATCGCCAGTTAAAAATGAAGCTGCTAACCTTAGTCTAAAAACTAGAGCCTGTTTCCTCCGATCTTCCTTGCAATTACAAGCGGCAGAAATCTCCACCCTCGAAAGAGAATGGATAACCTATTCCAGCAATTCATTGCCGCCGCAGCTTCCTCCCCACTTTACACCCTGCAGCATGAGCATTGCGGTGCTCCGTCGCTTTTCATGGAGAGACACTGTTTCCCTCGGAAGCAATCTTTGGCCCAGAATTCGAACCTGATACGCGTGTTTCCCCGTTTGATTGCAGCGCTAGGAAACGTCCTCTCTGTGCTCGTGGAGGGAGGTGCTTCACGGGCTTCCTCGGCGAGACGGCCCATGGGAGGAATACGCCTGTACCCCCTTGCTGAATCTTTTTTGGGCTCACGACTATGGGGCGGACTGGGGTGGCCAACATGACTACAGGAGCACGTAAAACTCCCCAGGGTGGGATCACATCTAATGCTCCGTAGCCGCTCAGGGTTCCATTAGGGATTGGGGTCGGGCTCTGGTTTCCTTGTTGCCACAGCGTCATGGCTCCTGTCGGACTAGTGGCTGTTGGGGACGAGACTTGGTTACACTCGGGTCGCACCCTGAAGAAAGTGATGGCAACCCTCTTGTTCGGACAGGGGCACATGACATGCCGCGCCATATCCGCGCTATTCCCTCGCATAACCAGTAGAGACCTGCATATCCCGATCTGGTAAGGAGCTTTGTGTATACGCTTTGAATTATTACAGATGAAGATCATTAGAAGGCTCACCCTTCCTTCAGAGAAAGCATAAGCGGACCTTTGTAGTTCCCTTTGTTATCGCTCACGAGGAATCGACCGAACACCATGGTCGAATCAGAAAGGAGGAGGGTAGAGATGGGCTGATCCAAATGAGGAGGCTTCAGGAAAGGCTGCGAGTACTCTCCCTGTGAAGACGAATCTCGATTAACAAAATTGTTTCCGTGGGAATTGGAGCGAATATTACGAGGTCGGAGTTTGTTTCACATAACCGTACTCGTATCAATCCATCTTCCTCAACCTAACTCTCCCAAGAGAACCCTTCTCATCCAAGAACATGCTCGAAAGGGGCGACAGGCAAAACAAAGAGGTACCTCATCAAAGAAACTGATGATGCAGCTGTTTGGCTTCTTGTATATCGGTATCAGCTGCCACTCAACAAGGTGATCTATGACTTGTTGCAGCAGAGCTGGGATCGGCTCTAAATTGCCTGCAGAGTCATGGCATCACTTCCTTAGACACGACTGGGAGTCACAAATGAAGATGATATCACAGTAGAACAAGACCCAATGGTCTTACTAGCTTTGTTGTCATTGGGAATTTCATCTTGCACGTGCCCGAAGATTGGGACGCCGAACTGAACCAATTCCCGCTTGTTCCCTTTAACTTGCTGGTTGAACAAGATGAACGTGTCGCCTGCAAGGGTGAGCGACGGGTCATTTTCCACCAGTACAGAAACGGGGAGAAAAAAATCCTAGGAACAGAAAAGCTGCATTCCGTTGGAGCTAACCGGAGAGCTCTCCATTGTGGCCAGCGGCACGAACCTCATTCACAAAGCTGGACAACTTCGCGAGCTCGACATCACCGAAGACATTCTCGTACAACTTCAGACCTTTAACGACATTGACCTGCCGGGGGGGGGGGGGAATCAAGTTTTGTCAAATGAGTAAAGTAGTTCCAAAACATAACTAAAACCACAAGGTGGCCGGAAAAATCGCCGAAACGGGAGAGAGAACTCGCCATATGGCCTTTCACCGGCTCCTTGGCGGTAAAACCTTTGGTTAGTTTAATATCGGCCGCACGGGCCTCGCAGTCCTCATGGTTATCGCATATCTCGACAATCTTCTGCAATGCGGGCAGCGTCTCATGGGATCCTAGTTCCACAAAATCACCAAACTCTCCCAGTTAAAAGAACTACGTCGTTATCTACAACTATGGGATGGGTGAAACTATGCAATTATAAATTGCTCGCATGGGACGACAACCAACGACCGACCGACCGACCGGTATCTTCACCAGCCTAACATCGAATCCCACGACTCTCCGACACACACGGGACAGGACTACGCGCACAAAGAGCTCAATTACTAAATGAAGTTCGATTTTCATTTGTAATAGCGATATCTTATTCAGAGAAAATAATTACGTAAAAGATCCATACATTCCGTATTTAAACGATGATTTTGATATATTAATTGTCTAATTTTTAAAAATTTATACAGTAAACGACGAAATATTGCATTTTTCAGAAGAAAATTTGAGCACGAAAAAAGACAAGGTTAATATTCTTCTCTGTCGTTCCGTCATCACGTCAGTCGATGGTTCTAAAGTGGAAAAAATGTCCGGAGAAAAGTAGAATGTGCAGCCTTGGCCATGTCCGGAGTTACGTTAGTTTGTTGAAGTTGGAGTTTTAATTAAATGGGTGATGTCGGGGGGGGGGGGGACGAAGGAGGAAAAACAAGTCCCAAAACAATTTAATGATTTGATTATAAATAGCATCGAATCGAATCGAATCTAGGATCTTAAAAAGGGTATAATATAAAATTCCAAAGAAAATAAGTAGAAAGAAAAATGAGACCCAATTTCAGGGGGAGGAGGGTGGGGGAATTTCTAGGTTTTGAATTATGTCTAAAATTGATCTCACTGGTTAGAATTTGACACCGACTAATCAAATTATTCCAATTGGCAACAAATTATACGAACCGATTTCAATCAAATTAAAAATTTGGAATATTTTGATATTATTGAAGGAAGGAGAGCAACTTTACCTGAATCGGTGATGTCACTATTCGGGGATTCCTCATCCTCCTCCGCCTCCTCCTCCGCCTCCTCCTCCTTACCTGCCTCGTCGTCAAAACACTTGCCGCCGTCGCCCTCCCTGACGGCGGCGACCCTACCGAGCTCAACGGTGACGTCGGCGACGGAGCAATACTTCTGCATCTGGAGGACGGGGATCCAGTTCATCCTGCGGCGGTGGACGGCCTCGAAGACGCCCTCGTAGCCCCCGCCGAGGCAGGAGAGGTGGACGCAGAGGGCGTCAATGATGGCGTTGGCGGCGGCGAACTCCCCCCTGAACCAGGAGATGAGGGCGTCCTTGGCGAGGAGGGAATCGTTAAGGTTGGCGGGAGAGTGCATCGGGGGGAGGGCAGCGACGGGGATGATCGGAGGGGAATGCATGGGGGGGGGGGGGGGGTGGGATATTTTCCGTGGTTGTTATGGTTTTTAAGGGGGGAGGGGGAGAGAGGTTGTTGGGAATTTGACCGCAGGAAATGGTGGTGAGCGAGGGAGGGAGAGAAATGAGGAGGAGGAGGAGGAGGAAGGAGATTGATTGAAGTTGGAAAGAAGACGACGTCGTCGACTGACTGACTACTAATACTACGAAGAAATACAGCAACCAAACCACCCTCCCTCTCTCTCTCTCTCTCACTCTCTGGCGTGGAGCTCGAAGCCCAACACACTCCCACACTCCTGTCTTTCTTTCGATCTAAAAAAATTAAATTAAATTTACCTTCTATATATATATATATAAAAAAAGCCACGGAAGCTTCCATTCCGGGGGGGACAAAAATTTCTGGGACGATGAAAATGAGGCAACTAAACCACCTTCGCTTGGGAATTGTGGTTAGAACAGGAGGTGGATGGAGTCTGTCCGTTCGGATATGACCCCAAAAACAAAAACAAAACAAAATTATAAAAACTCAGGGGCGCCACCTTTGAGTTTGGTTTTACAGGTATCGATTTATTATCATTTGTTAAAAAAAATACGAGTTTTACCGCTATATTTCGTAACGTAAAACATTTTATGAATTAAAAAAACATACGCCTTTTTTCTTTTCATCATGTGTATGGAAAATTGATGTTTTAAATGTCAAAATTAAGAACATTATATAAAATGTTTTTATTTAATTACAAGATGAAAATTAGGAATAATTTAAAAAATAATATGGTTCTCCTCCCCATGAATATGGGAATCTTAAAGTGTTTGAAATATATATAAAGAAGGAAAGATGGTTAGTGTGGGTATGGGTGGGGATGGGGGGATGGAGAAGGTGAGTTAGGTGTAATTGTTGAGTTAAAGAAGGGAGGAAAATTCGTTTGACAACACAAAACATAATTCATGAGATTAAATTTATCATTATTAATAATTAATTAGTTCAGGTGAGAAAATATGCTAATGGTTGTACAACAGTCGACGCCAACTGTCCTAAAAGCTCGAACTTATAGGAAAAAGCGTGATATACCATATATTTTCATTTTCAACACTCCATTTGTGTCTAGCGTAGCGTGAATCTCGACCTCTACTACTTTTATTATATTAACTACTCTAAAAAGTCAAATTTATAAAAAAAAAAATATGATATACGGTATATTTTTATTTTTAAACTAATCGAAGTTTAAGGGAATATGGCATATGCTTTCTTTTTTGTTTGGGTCGGGGGAAGATGGGGAGAGTTCTCACCTCACCTCCAACTCTATTCTTGTCGGCATGCATACATAATAATAATACATGTCAAGTTCTAGTGGTATATATAATATATAATATATAATATATAATATAATATTCCCCATGAAAAGACAAAGGCAATTGTTGGGGACTGTGATTGATTGTTTGGCCACCAAACAAAAAAGTAATGACTATAAAAGGAGGAGGAGATTGTCGTGCAAACGTTGATCCGCGGTTGGACGGGCGGACGGACGGCCAAACAATGAATGGGAAGGAAGATGGACCTCATCACTGGAAAAAACAAGAGTATTGTAGCTCCTCCCTCGGAAGAAAAAGTCGTGAAATATTCCTATATTGTATAAAAATAAACAAGTTATTGTTTCTGGGTTGTTATTTCAAATATCGACTTCGTACGAATCTAGAAATTTCGGTAATACACGTGTATTCACCCCAGATCAAACTCATCTCCACCACTTTATAAGATTTCTAGGTTTTTCTTCTAATGATATTTTTTAGAAGGCTCAGGGAATCCCAAAACACAACTTTATTTGGGGGAAAAGGCAAAAGGGAGTCCTCCCCAACTTTTCAAAGCCAACCTTTCTTTTTTTCTTTTTGGGTGTATATTGAAGACAACACGAAAGAAGACGAAGAGAAGATAATGAGAAGCGGGAGATGGGCACTCACGTTAGGTCATGTTACAACGATTCCCACTAGAGATCCCAAAAAGAAGGAATATGTTAATACGACACTTGTTGTTGGCTTTAAGCCAAAGCTACTTATACTACTACTACTACTACTTAAAACATGTATGCATCTCCTTCTTCGCATGGACAGAAGGTGCAAGTGATCTCGAACCAGTTACAGATTCTGTCTGTGTACCGACAAGCTGAAGAGAGACACGATCATATGGGCAGGTGGGGTTGTGGGGGAGGAGATCGATTCGCCATCATTTGTGCAGACATGAGAGGCTCGTGTTAAAAGTGAACAAAGTAAAAAGGAAAGGTGTTCACCACAATTGACGCCCACCGATATCTCCATGCTCATGGATAGACCCGTGCACGGATCGGTCATCGTTTACTTCGCGGCTGCATTCTTAGTAACACCACCTTAGCACTATGTTCAACACAGTGTCACATATAACCCGTGTAACGAGTTAAGAGAAGCATTCCCTTTCTCCCTTTTTGGTCTCCTTTTGCTATTTCATCTTGTCCACAAATATTTGGAGCATCCAATTCCCCCCCCACCTCTTCCTCTTTGGGAAGAATATCATTCTCTCCTTTGTGGCGAATCAAAATCATAAAACCCTTTTAAAAGAAGAGCGATCGTCACCACCACCCACCCCAAAACCAAGATTGTTCTCTGCAAATTATTCAAATTGGTAAGAGGGGGGTAAGATTACGCAAGGGGATGATGGGATGGGAACAGATTAGTTAGTGGTCTGTCTAGTAAGAAATCGACACATCATGAGTGTAGACAAGTTGCAAGGGCCGCGAAACAGTGCATTCCTCGTCAAGAAAAGTCGAGCGGTGGTCATCACCGACGAAAAGGTTCTGATGGTCACGAGCAGTTAAAATTCGTCTTCACGTTGTTATGGTGGAATTTTCTTTTTTAGAGTGTGACATTAAATGAAAATTTAATTTTTTAAGTGAAAAAATAAAGTTCAATGGTATTAGAGCGGTTATGAACCGTCAAGAAACCAGCCTAATCGTGAGCCAAGAATATTTCGATTTAAAAGACAAAACTTTTAGGTTAAACGATAACGTCGTGACTTGAAGGGCAACGAGTATTCTACTGATAAGTGTCAATTTTTCTTCTTTATAATTTGATCAAACAAACCCAGCAGCACGCGAAGCTAACGTTAACCTCTTCTACCGATGACGGGTGGATCTTCATGATTGGCGTTGGATGTGCACCCAAAGAAATTTGCTATTGTAATCTCCCATTGACATTCCCTTAAAAAAAATGTTCGCGGACGAAACACGTCGCGATATAACCGGGACTAACATAAAGTTAAAGAAATGTGATTGCCAAGACTTTAAATAGACAGTAATATAAAGAAGAAGAATAAGAGTATATGAACACGAACACTTACTTATATTTCTGGAAACAAAGTACAAAAAGACAATCAAGCAGTCATTCGGAGTCTTTGAATGATTGTCGTATTTTCACTTGAGACTATTATAGAAATTCCTAAAGATTACCTAGAAATTTTACCCTAAAATAAAGATAAAGACAAAATGTATGACGTGTGTTGTGTTGATTTTCTGATATTGCTTTGTAGGGACATATTATATTTTGTACCAGCTATGCATATGCATGTGCGACCCCCTTGACTAATAAATGAACGAAAGGCATGGGATTCTTCATGGTTAGTTTGTGCGTCCGCACGCGCGACGACTGCCGTCGACCTAAGCTTTCGTGCGATTTCGAACGTCTCCCAAGGGTCACGAGCTCTTTCGTTGAAGAATAATGACCCGCCCGCTTTGAGTTTGTGTCCCTTTTGGAACAAACTAATATTTGAGAATGTTTATATAGGAACAGGTCTGGATTATATTTTGGTTTCAAATTTGACTGTTTTACTTTCACGTTTCCGGACGTGGACCGGATCTGGATCCTCGCGAGCCCGACATAGCCCTAGAATCTCCCGTCGAAATGGTGGCCGCGATCTGTCCCGGCTCGACCTCCACCCGCATGACATTCGGGTTCATTTCGAGCCCCACCACGGGACATGACCCGGGATCTAGACCCGACTTTGGCCGGGATTGGGATTGAACCGGGTTCTTCCTCCCTTGGGACCCCTTGAAAATGCAAATGGCCAGTTCCATCGGATTGAAACATCGAGGGTAAGTCGAAGGGGTCGGTTGCTATTCGCATATCGTTCTCGACGGAGATAGGGGAGATGAATGCGGTTTCGTTGGTGGTAGAGATGCTTCGGATAAGTTAATAATGCAGGAGTTGATGATCATCTTATTATATGAGATGGGCTTGTTCATTTTTTAGATTCTCATCAATGGCAAAGATAATATGACAACCTTGCGTGATGTTGATATTACTATTCTGAATGTAATTCTATCGGGGGCCAATTACGTAACTCTCGGTCCATTTGAAATTTAAACCAGGAAAGGGAAAGAAGTCCCAAGTCGGGGAAACATGGTTGTGCCGACTTGTCTTAGAAACTCCGATATACAAGTTGGAAAATACGAGATTCGTACGGTTTTACGATTACTTTTTTTTTAAACATTGAAATACGGTTTAGTTTTATATACCTATATTTTAATTTATAGGGTTTTTAAAATTTGTCAAAAAGTCAATACGAGAAGATGAGTTTTCTAAACGTGTTTTGATGTCGGGTGGGATTAACTAACATAAAGATGAATTTTAAAAGTCCATTTTTAATATTCACGTAAGTGGAGGGTCTTCAAAATCCGTCTTTCGTGAGGGTTTTTTTGAGAGAGACGGATTTTAAAAACTGAAATATAAAATACTTAATCAAAATATGTCAAGACGACCATATTGGTTTAAAGTACTTGCTTTGACCTAAGAAAGTTGTTTGGTTTTGGAGAGTTGCTCTCAAAAGTCGAATTCAAACCTTCTACTTGCTTCACGCCCTTTAGTCTAAGTGTTTTAGAGGAGGGTTTTAACCCACCTCTCATGTTCTTACGAGACGAGTTTAAGAAATCATCTACTTATCTGAATATTATAGATGAGTTTAACTCGTCTTTATATTAAATGATCACGCCTATTATAAAGATGTATTTTGAAATCTCGTTTTTATCCGATTACTTGTGTGGAGGGTTTTAGAAATTCGTTCTTTTTTAATTGAAGCACAAGTTTCTAAACTCGTCAAATGAACGTTATATATACGTAATTTTTAAAGTTTTTACCCTCTTTCAATAATTTTAAAATTTTAAAGGCCAAATTATCATATTTATCCTAAACTATATCTGTTTTTTTATTTATTCTATCGTTTACATAATATCTCCATATATCCCAAACTTATTACGTTACTTCCAATCTATCATCCGTCAGACGTCCGATAAATGGAAGTTAACTTGGCTCTTACATGGCGCTAACGCCATCAGTCGCCCCGCCATAAACCTAACCCCCAAATCGAAAACCCTAAATCCCCAAATCAGATACCCATCAATCCCGACACACCCTCCCCACCATCCCAACTTCCCCTACCCATGACCGGAAAATTCCCTACCCACGACCGGCTAGAAACCCAGCTCATTTTCGACCTCCCTAACACCCCAGCTTGGGAAGTGCTGCTCAAGGAAGGGTTCGAGTACAAAGGTCGGGAACGCCCAGTGAAGGTCATGGGGTGGGAAGGTGTTGCGATATTGCTAAAGGCCATTGTTATAATGACTTAATAGTGGTATGGGTTTAGAGGTTATGGGCCTAGGCTGGTGGGTTTGTCATTTTAGGCCTTAGTTTAGCCTCTAATCTGGGAGTATAGGGGAAAGCGACAAAAAAGGAAAACCACTTTTGATATGTTTGTTAC